>OW240915.1:222692762-222815087 GCA_933207985.1 Pelobates cultripes
TCCCTGTCCATTTATTCCCCCCCACCCTCCCTACCTCTATTGTACCGTGGCCGAGCCCTCTATTGGTCCGCGGGTACAGGTTGCTTTTGTTTCCTGTACCCGGCCGGACTAAAAGGAAGTGAACACTCAGTGTTCACTTCCTGTTAGTCCGGCCGGGTACAGGAGACAGCTGCTCTCTGTACCTGTCGGACCATGCTGCAGTGAGGGAGCTGACAGGAGCGTTCCCTCCTGTCAGCCTCTCCTCAGGCTGCGCCCGGGCGGTGCGGTCCGCCCTCATGGACGCACCGCCCGGGCAAAGCTGCAGCCGCCTGAGGCTCCCTACAGAGCGCTCGGGCGGCTGCAGCATGGGGGGGGCGGCGCTCCTGGCGGTGCCCCTTCCCAAGGGGCGCCCTAGGCGGCTGCCTAGTCCGCCTTACAGGTAGCGCCGGCCCTGTATATATACATATATATATCCACTATATGCTCTATGTAAGAGTTACTGTGAGGACATCGCCTCAGTATATGTATCCTCTATATGCTCTCTATAGGAGTTACTATGAGGACTCTGCCTCAGTATATGTATCCAGTAGATGCTCTGTGTATGAGTTACTGTGAGGACTCTGCCTCAGTGTATGTCCACTAGATGCTCTGTGTTTGAGTTACTGTGAGGACACAGCCTCAGTATATATATCCACTATATTGTCTGTGTGTGAGTTGATCTGGAGACTCTGCCTCACTGTGTGTTTTTTTTATATGCTCTTAGTCGCTGTGAAAACACAGCCTCAGTATATGCCATCTACATGCTCTATAGGTAAAATGGTGTGGAGACATTGCTTCAGTGTATCTGTTCTCTATATGATTGATGTATTAGTGGAAACACAATATATGTGAATGATATAAGTACATCCGCTATATGAGTCCAATCTAATACTGGTTCTATGTGTGGGTTGTGAGTCACAACCTCAGTATATGTGAGTGTATATTATGTGCATGAAGTGCTGTTAAAACACAGCCTCAATTTATCTCACTCATATAATCTTAATATGTGTGCAGGCATAGTGTCACTGTATGTAGCAGAGGTAGGCTATGTATGATTACTGTTTAAACAGACTCAGTATATGTAACTGATATATCTGTGTATAAGGTGCTGTCAGAAACATCCACAATATATGTAATTCATATAATCTGTATGCAGATTGGTAGTATTATATAACCCTAATTTATACACGGCATTGGTAGATTTAATATATACAAAAGATCTAAGGTCTGTTTTGCGCTGAAATGTAGCACTGCCCAAATCTAGCAAATACAAATGCATTGTTGTACTGGGTAAGTAACTATTGCCTCCTGTGGATTTTCTATTTCAGTTTTTTAACCCCTTCAGGACGGAGTCAATAGTGCACGTTCTGATCAAAACAAAACGTAAACAAAAACTGGAATTTGCACTATATGTCTGTCCAACCGTAATTCACCGCTGTCACATTAAGTGCCCTCACACTTATTATATATCATTAGGAGAAACAGGGCTTTAATTTATCATTAACTATTCATATATGGAACATAATTTATTATGAATAAAATTTTAAAAAATTTGAGAAAATAAGATTTATTTTTTTACATTTGTATTTCCGTCTGACATTTTAGCTGTTAATGTCATAATACTGCTAGGTTTTACTGCAGTAAAGTACAACAGTACCCCCCCATTAACAGGTTTTATGGTGTTTTGGAAAGTTACAGGGTCAAATATAGAACGTTCCATTTTCACATTGAAATATGCCAGATTAGTAATGTTACCTTTGAGACGGTGTGACAGCCCAGGAATGACAATTACCCCCATAATGGCATACCATTTGAAAAAGTAGACAACCCAAGGTATTGAAAGTGGGGTATGTTTAGTCTTTTTTAGTAGCCACTTAGTCACAAACACTGGCCAAAGTTAGCGTTCATATTTGTTTTTGTGTGAAAAATGCAAAAAACTAATATTTGGCCAGTGTTTGTGACTAAGTGGCTACTCAGAAAGACTGGACATACCCCACTTGCAATACCTTGGGTTGTCTACTTTTGCAAATGGTATGCCATCATGGGGGTAATTCTCATTCCTGAGCTACCATACGCTCTCAAAGGCAACATAACCAATCTGGCAAATTTCAATGTCAAAAAAACAAAATGCAAGCCTTATATGTGACTCTCTAACTTTCCAAAACACCATAAAACCTGTACATGGGGGGTACTGTTATTCTCGGGAGGCCTCACTAAACACAAATATTAGTGTTTTAAAATAGTAAAACATATTAGAACAATAATATAGTCCATAAAAGTGTCGTTCATTTGTAAAAAATGCAAAAAACTTCACTTTTACTTAAAATATCATCGTTGTAATACAATTTACCAGTTTTAAACATTAATATTTGAGTTCAGAAAAGTCTCCCGAGTAAAACAGTGCCCCCTATGTACAGGTTTTATGGTGTCTTGGAGAGTTACAGGGTCAAATATAGTGCTTGCGAAATAAATTCTCTGCACTTTCTCCCTGTGTTGTCAGGCATGTCAATCAAATTTTAATTAATCAAATCACATAATTATGTTAAAAGATTACTTAAATATACACGTAGAATTTTAATATATATGCATTTATAGGTATTTAAATTCTACGTGTATACTAATGTAATCTTTTATGTAATTATATGTATTTATCTATATATATATATATTTGCGGTTATTTGTATTTTATATATAGATAGATATATATAGAATGTCATTCTAAGTGTATTTTGTTACCATATATATATATATATATATATATATATATATTAATAACAAAATACAGTTAGAATGAAATTACATATGAATATATAATTTATATAAAATTTTGTTTCAATATTTTATTTACTAATTTTATTATTTTATTTATTATTGTAATTATACGTATATATATATATATATATATATATATATATATATATATATATATATATATATATATATAATATATGTGTATATATCTATTATATATATATATATAATATATACATATTATATATATGTAACGTCATTCTAAGTGTATTTTAATATTAATATATATACTAATATTAGTATTAAAATACACAACGTATGACGTTTTATTTATATATATATATATACATTTAATTAATTTTACACATGTTTATTTATTTATTTTTTTCATTTCCCACCAGCAGGGGGACTGTCTGATATTTCAGACAGTCCCCCTGCTGGCAGATACATAGCCAGCAATAGGGGGCCATGTGATCACTCTTTGAGAGCAATCACATGGCCCCCTGGGGCCTCATTCGCCGGGTGAGGGCTGCCTGGGTGGTCAGGCAGCCCTCCAGAAGAGGATCGCGGGGAGGTGAGTAAACTGGAGCTCCCCTGGGCTTAAGCCGTTACGGCGTTCTATGCCGCCACAACGGCTTTAAAGCCCTTTAAAGCCGCAACGGCATAGAACGCCGTAACGGCGTTAAGGGGTTAAATGAAGTAGATAAGGAAACATACTGCTTTTGGCTTTGTATTAGATTCCTTCTTCCACAGGTGTTTCAGGATAAGCAATTAACACATTTTACCACTTCAGATAGATTGCAGGTGTTACTGAACCTGTCTGAGTGCCCCTCCCTGGAGAGAAGGAGACCTGTTTTTCCAAAATGGAGCATGGTAATGTTTAACAGAATCAATGTTTTTTTGTGTGCACATCTATGTAATTATACACGAGACCATTCTACAAAAGGTTTTCTATTGCCAGGTATCCTCTCCTCTCTGTACAAGATTGGGAATGTTTTTTCAATTGGTGGCAGTGTTTTACCTTCAGATATATGCTGATTACTGATGCACAGCTTAGTAGATCATACTGGTTGCAGGAGCACAAATTTGGCTATTAATTGATCTCATAAGTAGGTAACGCTGAAGCCATTACCTGATTTAAAAGCTGTTATTATTGTTTTTTCTTTCACCTGCTCATAACCTTTTATTCTTTAACCCCTCAAGGACACAACGTCTGGAATAAAAGGGAATAATGACGGAATATTTCCGTCATATGTCCTTAAGGGGTTAAATCTGAATTCATTTCCTTAAAGCATAAATTTTATATGCAGTATTCTCTTTTATCCCTTGGATACCTGAAAGGTTGGCAATCCCTTTAGTATATGTCAGGAGTGGCATGCGTTTGGTTCTTAAAGAGTTAATGATCAGAAACTTCTGACCGATTCCCCTGTTGTGAAGGGGAACATTATAATTTCCTTTCTGCAATAAAGATATTCTTTTAGGCTCATATGCTCCAGGTAACATTGATGCTGTGTATTGCAAGTATTTTAAGGTCTTTCCAGTCCCCAGACCATTCTACCAGGTTTACTATTTCAGGTAAGATTCACCTGCTGCCTGAACAATAGAGGAAATCCCTAAACAGGTAGTTCCATTACAGACCTCTCTTCTGATATTCATTGGGATTCTTCTAGGTGTCCTTATATCTGGAATTGCAACCAATGTGTGGCTTTAAGTGGTTGATTCATCCTGCATAATATAATGCTTGTTGATGACTAATGTTTGATATGTTTTATAGGGTCTCTGTACCTAGATCTGTATAAGTTATGGTCACTCATAAGGTTGCATTGATTTAATACTTGTGGATTATATGCTTGGATTGGTGTTGATATCTTGCAGATATAACAAGCTGCTTATTATCACCATAGGCTTTGCCATAAGTACTTCTTCACTATCTGAAGATAAGGTAAAAGTAAGTATGCAGTTGTTGTCCTCATACGGATAACTGATTATCTTCTACAACCTTGCTTATTATGTGTCTGTTGTCCCAATGTATGATGTGCCTCTGGTGACCACCTTCCCATCAGTATCTTGCCTATCATATATTTCTCTAACTTTTGTTGCACAACAGTCTCTAATAAATTTGATTTATACTGTTTGGCATATTCTGTACTATTTATAAATGTAGGTACTGACATGGTTGGCCTCCTTATAATTTAGTAGTTGCCACAAATTCTATGGTTCATACCGATATTTAATTTTTTCCCCTCAACTAATCTGTATATGATTCTTCTTGCCTTTGCCTAGTAATGTAATTAGTTTATTCCTCTCCTGTGACTGATCATTGCTGTATCAATTCATCCACTGTGTGAGGTATTGATGTGAATCTGAATTTAGCAACATCGGGTCATTGTTGCAGCGTTTTAATAACAGACTCTTATTTCTCTACTAGGCTTTGCGTCTTTCTGACAGGAAGATATTGATTTGTTCCTGTATCTTCAGGTAAGTAGTTCACAAGGCAAGAGGAAGCAGTGTGAATCGTCTTTAATAAATACATCCGGTAAGTAGTAGGATTCTCAGTGTAATTCTCCCCGTGTTTAATAGCATGGTGTGTCCGTTCTCATCCAACATTATCTGTTTGTTCCAGTATGATCTTTGGAAGTTATGCCTTTGTCAAGGTTCTGATTTGATGATGTCAATTTGGTTTTAAATTTTATATCAGAATGACATTATCCTTCTCTAGCTTATGCTATCATGGCCTTAATTCCTATCTGACACTCTATATTTATTCAGGATATTTCAGATATTGAATGCCAGGAGGTTGCTGACCTTGCAGCCTCTATGGCAAATTATCTTGTCTGAGCAGATTTTATGATAATTTCCTATTGATTCTTGTTTGGCTTTGTAAAGTCTTCTAAGATTTATACAGCTCAATAATGGTTTTATAGCTATTAGCTGTTTTTGAACTCTGTCCCTCCCTCTATATTGCCTGGGTATTCCCCATGAGTAAATGCTGCCACGAATAATGGTCAGGAAAGTGGAAAATTGTTTCATACTTACCATAATTTTCTTTTCCTGATAATTATTCATGGCATCATTACGTTCCCACCCATATACTATAGGAGTTGTGAAGCTAGTTACAAAGACTGCCTGATGGGAAGGGGGAGGATGTATTTATACCAGTTTCAAAGTTCTATTTCCTGTCCTTTCTGCTGTAAGTAGAGGTGCTAACCCATGAGTAAATGCTGCCATGAATAATTATCAGGCAAAGAAAATTACGGTAAGTATGAAACAATTTTCCACTATATACATCAGGGGAGAGTCATGGAGAGGAGGGTAGGAATGCCTCCTTGTCTCCCTCTCGTGAGCTCAGATATTATCAAAGCATTGCCTTGGTAACCTATGGAAACACTCTGAAATACTGGAGCTCGTGAGAAGAGAAAGACATGATCTGTACCCTGTCGAGGTACAGACCGAATAACCAGCCCAATGAAACACCAGGAATCATTACCAGCCTGCTCCCTCTCCCCTGAAAGGTAATAAGGGGGAAGAGGTGTATATGTGATATATATAATTTTTAATGATTAAACTAATGAAGCAACAATCGTACTCTATATTAACATAACCACACCACCTGACATCTTTCTCCCTATTCACACACATCCCCTGCCATCCTACCCCCTATTAACACAATGCAACTCCTGCCATCTTAACCCCTTTTAACATAGTACACTCCCTGCCATTCTACCCCTATAAACACACTACACGACTACCATCCTACCCCTATAAATACAACACCTTACGTCCTACCCCCTATAATCACACTACATCCCCTACCACCCCATCCTATGCACACACTATACCCCTATACACACACTACACCCCGTATATACACATTGCTTCACCTATACACACGTGCACTACAACCCCTATACACATACATACTAAAGCTCATAGACACACACAATGTAACCCCCTGAATCCCACACATGGCAAAACCAGCCTCCTGTACATGCTGTATGCTCTGGAGGGGCATCACATTAACAAAAACAGGCCCCCATTCTAGCTCTGTCCCTCATAGTGGGCTGCTCTGCCATTTACCCCTAATTTAGATTGGCACTTTGCTTTCTAAGCACCATAGATTGCCTAACAAAAACTATTAATAAAACATATTAAACTCTCAATCAAGTTGGAATGCTGTGTTCTTTGCGTCAAAGCTTTGGCCTACCATATTCTGTTAAGTAAAAAAAAGAGGACACCTCCAGGAACAGATTATCATGGGTTGGTATCTAGTCCTATGAGTGCAATGAAGGTCGAGGTGCCACCCCCCTAGGTTTGGGCTGCATATAGGGGATTTATGCCTGCATACATGCACCAAATTATTGTTCTTTTCCAGCTGATGGCATTTAAATTTTGCTTGCACCACCGACAGGTACCAAATTATTGCTATTTCCAACTGTTGACAACTAAATAATGCTTGCACCAAATTATTGCTCTTTCCGGTTGATGACAACTAAATAATGCATGCACCACTGTCACACACCAAATTATTTATTTTGCAGCTGTTGAATATGACTGTCTAGCCCTGCTCTTGCTGGACACCTTTCTGCCTAGCCTGGTTCCTACACAGAGCCTCCACCCCCCAAAAAAACTCCCATACTTTTCTTACATACCCCTGACAGGCCCAGCCTCTCCTTCCCTTCTCCCTAAGTTCTCCTCTGGGCATCCTGGGCGTCATGTCCGTGGAGAACTGCAAATAAGTGAAGTAAAGGCAGCTGGAACATGTCACCTCAGGTTGTGACGTTGGCGCCAGCATTGCTAAGAAAAAAAATAAGAGGACATATCCGGGGGAATCCAGACATATGGTAATTCTAATCAAACAACTTCTTGAAATAAGCATTTTAAAATAAAATCTATCCAAGTATAACACACACTTTACATATCTGAGACCATTACCATGTAAAAAACATATTTATGAATGCGTTTCGAAACTCTTGAATGATACATTGAGATTTCAGATGTGTCCTAGAGAGCATATACAACACATTGGGCTCAGCAGTACAAATATATGTGTGTTGTTTCTGATACAATAGAAATATGCAATACATTTACAACGAGTGCAGCTGCTTATCAATTGAAGGTAGAAAGATGTAGATGTTTTTATGCAGTTCAGAATAATTGCAGATTTGCTATTCACTAGCAGGTTATTCCACGTAAGCAAAGCTCAACAGGAGAAAGCTGTTTTACGGACTATATTTTAATGTAAGTAATGGAAAGTAAGAAGCAGAATGAGGAAATGGTGGAAATAGAAGCATGGCAGCAGGAATAAAAAAAAAAATACTATCTGGAACATATTATAATTTTACAATATTATTACTGCCAAACTTTCACCCAAGATAGTTATTATGCATGATACACTATTTGCACTGGATGAATTAAATACAGCAAAGAATTCTCAGAAGTAAATACTACTTAACCCAGATGTAAACTGATCTAATCTAATACTCCAACATTGCTGGATATCTGGAGACAGCACCGGTTATTTCATTATATTTACTTCCTTAATGAAAAGAAAAAACAGTAGAGAACATTAACTCTTTTTTAAAGAACTTGCGCACATTTGATAAACCTCCTCTGCATTTACTTTCAATTCCATAATACGAAACCCTGCCAAAACTATAACATTATTTCTTGCAAAGCAAAAAGGAAACAAAATATAGGACTTGAAAGCAAACTGAACGAAAATATACATTGTACCACACAACTGTACGTGCAAAAAAAAAAAAAATACATGAGATCGCAGGAGAGATGGGATAAACCAGCCTGGGAAAGAAATATGCTTTTTCTTACTTTGTGTATTGCAAATTAAAAACTAATTAAGTTATTGTTCAGTTGTAAAGGGTTAACATTGTGCTTTGACCAAGTGCGTTAATGTTGGGAAAAAAAGCACACCTGTCTTATTTTGGATCTATTATTTAAAGGACCACACATGAGACACCTAGACTACTTTAGCCTAATAAAAAGGTATGGGTGTAGTGGCCCTTTCATTTTAACCCCCACAAGCTAAAACATTGCTGTTTAATAGCTATGTCTTATTTGTTATATGCTATGATTGCAGGATCAGCATACATCTAGTGACTGTTTTCTTAATAGCCACTAGAGGTATTTCCCCTGTGTGAACGTCATTCAAATGCTGCTCACAAGTCCCCCAATGCTTCCCTATGATCATTGATCTTGATAGGCAGGGTAAAATTGTAGCATGGCAATACATCTTTTACTTCCAAATGTGGTATAGTGGTTTAAATACTTTATTTACATAATTGTAATATAATCAAATATCCAATAAATAAAAAAATTCCCATTGTTTCTTATCTAACAACTATGAATCTGTTAATACAGCATAATGACAAAAATATATGAGCATACTGTGTCATTCCTTTCTTTTTTTAAAGTCTTGCTCCTTGTAACATTGCACCCTCACCTGGAAAAGTGAAAGGTTTTTATCAAGTGCTTGGCAAAATGTTGCAGAACTTGAAAAGGTCAAAAGATGCATAGACATAGAAATCAGGCCAGCTTTAACCTCCAGGCTTTAACTTTCAACCAAAGACATGTTTTGTTCTTAAATACTCATATCATTCTTCACTGTGCTTCAAATGTGTCTGTCTGTCTATCTATCTATCTATCTATTTGTCTGTTTGTCTATCTGTCTACATATGTTTATATCTATATAAAAAATTCAGTATTCTCAGCAACATGGCAAATTATTTATTTGAAATGTTTTATGAATAGACACATTTTGCGTTTTGATAGAGATTGTAACAGAAGGTAATTCAAGTAATGCTTTGTTTCTTATGATGAGAAAAGCTCTTATTATAAAATCATAAACCAGCTATATAAGGTGTAAAAAGAGTTTACAAATCGTTTGAACTACACTTTCTTTTTAATGAAATAGACAGATGAAGTGAATTGAGAGTGATGTTCTTTTTAAAGTACACTGCTAAAGGAACACTCCAATATTAAAATACATTTATTTTTAATATTGGAGTGCTCCCATTTTTTTTTTTTTTATATTCAAGTGTCAGTGTTTTTTATTGATAATAAAAATATTTTCTATCTCTGAGACAATTTCCTCAATGCAGCCCAATCACTTGTGGTGATCTCCAGTTTAATAACGTGCTTCTCATATAGCAGCAGTGGGGGCATGCGCAGCAATGGGCGTACTCCACCAATCGGATGTTTCTTGCATAGAAGCATTGGTTTTCAAGCACTGCCTTCACCTTTTAATGCATGTTCAAAGTGTGTGAGAGATGCAGTCATCCTGGCCTTTTATGAAAGTGTCAATTTCTCTTGAAGTTACCACTTTTATAAAATAAGATTCCTTCATCACAATATGTGTTAACTTTTTTAATCCACTAATTTTGTATTCACTTATTATGTTTTTTTTAGAATACATACACAATTATATATATTATATAATGTTTTGTAATTTGTTTTGTAATTTTTTTTATACTCAATATTAAATTAATGAAAAATGCTCAATGATAATGAATTCTTTTATCAGATACTGATATAATGCTTACTTATTTTACAATATTTAATAATATTGAGGAAGGACCGTATTGCTATGAACATGTATGACTGTTTTGATTAAGAATACTATTTGTGATGCAAGCTCAAACGACACCAGATGCAGAAATTTAAATGGCATTACTTAAAACATTGTTTGATATAGCAAATAATTAAATTACACATTCAGTGAATTGTAGTAGACAACAATTAACATGTAGGAACTTTAACACTGTTACACAACTTCCAATTTCCATTTTACCATCACAGAAAGATGTCTACACATTTTAACGGTCCCCATGATAATAATATATTCTGTTTTTAATCATATTTTACGTTGCAGGAAATGAAGCTTGCAATTTTCCCAGGTGCTTACCAAATTACTCTTGCACGCTAATTCTCAACCCCCAAGTTAAGAGATTCAACACAATGTACATTAACAGGCTGCTTATGTTCTTCCTCTACAGCAGAAGGTAAGTTAATATGCACTTCAATTATATCCAGTTTGTGCATTTATGACACCCTGTGGGTAGCAGTAACACAGCTATAAATGGGCTTACCCTGCTTTTTAATGCTTCAGTAAATTATAGTGGAAAAAACGAAAGAAAGAAAAAGAAAAGATGACTGTATCAGTTTAACAAGGGAATCAATAAAATCTAAATTGCCTTCATTCATGGCATTAAATCAGATATACAGTACACTATTTGCATTCATCTTTATTTCATTTTTCCTTTTCTCTTTATAACAGAAGCCTCCCGTGTATCATGAATATGCTGAGAGATGAAGTCTTCAACTCAGAAGGAAGATCCTTAGTCTATGGCAAATATTATATTTTTAAAAATATATATTCTGAAGCTTTTTGTCATTTACTTTATTAGAAATGTGTTTGAGATTAGTATAGAACAAAATGCAGAATGTTCAGCTTCAATTTTAATGCTACTTCAGATGCACATTACATTCACTATTCTGGTTATTTAAAAATAAAATCATTTCCAAAGCGCCTAAATTATTAATTGGGGTTTATTCACTAAACAGCAGGTTTAGCAAACCTAGCTGAATTGGAGATTTATTTTTGGATTGGCTATTTATTATTCAGCATTTATTTATCTCAGCCAATTGCAAACTCGTTGTTTAGTACACAAAACCCACTGTTTGGTTGTGTTACTAGTGCCTTCATTTGTTTAGTATATATTTAAAGCCTAGAGCAGGGGTAACCTTTGGCGCTCCAGATGTTGTGGCCTACATCTCCCATAATGCTGGCAAAGCGTCAGGGGAGATATAGTCCACAACATCTGGAGTATCAAAGGTTGCCTACCCATGGCCTAGAAAGTTTAGTGGTCTGTTCATGAACCAATGAGTTGTTGATTTAGTAAAAAAAGATGAGTCTGATTATTTGTGCAAAGTCAGCTATTTGTGTTTAAGTGTTTCAAAGAACTTAACAGTTTTGTGTACAGATCCATGAAAAGCTGAGGAGCATTACACTTTCAAGACAATTGTTTGTTCTTCTCATGTAACATTCACAGTGGAAATTATGGAATTTCTCATATCATAAAATGTTAAAAATGAAGAAATTGATTATAAATAGGGGTCCATTAGTGACCTGTGGACTGTGACAATCTGACAAATGAATTACAAAATGTATATCAAATAATAGATTTTTTTTTGGACATTTTATCCCATCACATTTAAGTTTTGGTCTAGAATTTACAAGCAAGTTATTAACTCTTTGTCTCATTGTTTAGTCAATGGACACAATGAATAAGTAGGCTGATAAGAGAAATATCTGCAAGTACTGAATTGCTGTCTTTCTTAAATTCTATTGTAATAACATCCAGCATAAGAAGTATTGTTGTAATAGCTGCTACAGTTTAAAAAAGTAATAATGATAGACTATATTTAATGAAATAATGCTCTTTTTTTTTCCTAGTAATATTTATTATACCATGTATTATTTCCTTGACTTATTAGATATGTCCTAATGTATTCACATCGAACATAGCGAACAAATCTCTAGTTGCCTTGAACTGATACTAGCTAGGTGTTCTGGTTAATGAAGACGTACACATTAAACCTACATTGTTGTCATTGTCTACTACTTCTAGAATTAGCACAATCAGCATAACTAGATAGCAAAATGAAGCCATTGTGGTTTGGGCTGAGGCAGTTTGATGGGAGCAAGAGAAGCAAGCAGTTGAAAGTGCCTCTGAAACATACAGAGCTTACCTGTCTTGCCCACCCTTGTTTCCTACTGAGGATCTTCTGAGCAACTTGGAGGAGAAGAGTGTGTTGCCTGTGTCTGTTTTTTTACCACCTACTGTCAAGTCGATTGACCACGTCCAAATTGTGCTAGTGTTTTCTCTTACAGGGAACATTCTGAATTCCCAGCGCTCACAAATACACCTACCAATGATGGAGCAAAAAGCCTTCCACAAGATAAATCTTCTGAACTTGTGTTACCCTGCTCTTCACTTTGATACTTGAAGTGTCATTTATTATATGCTAGCTGGGCTCCAAATTGCCAATCAACTCTCCCTTCCAAGATGTTTCTAAATTTTTAAAAATATTCTAAAATACTTAAGTGAACAAAAAAATTCTAAATAAATTGCTACTGCTGGTCCAGTTGCTGCTGCTGGCTCCCACTTTTTTCAAATGCCTGTTATTGTTGTGGTTGTGAGTTGCCTGGCTGAGTCTTGTAGTGTTATTCTGCTTGTTTTCTGTGATGCTGAAGAGTATGGAAGACGTTGAATGTTTGTACCTAAATGTATGTGTGTATTTCTATGTGTATGTATATCTGTGTGTCTATTTGTATCTGTGTTTCATTATGCATCTGAGTGTATGTATATCTGTATGTATGTGTGTATCTGTCAGTGAGTATCTGTGGGTGTAACTATGTGTCGGGGTGTGTATCTGTGTGAATTGTGTCAGTAAGTATAATTATGTGTTCGTGCATGTATGTGTAACTGTGTGTGTATCTGTGGCACTGTATACACTATACACAAATGCACACATGTATTCAAACACCAACATTCACAAACATGGTCCATACAAAACATGCTTACTTTTAAACACACAAATGCTGCTCAGTGCTAAATATAATTCCCCAGCTGGAAAATTATTCTGTGACTTGTATGACAGATGGGGATCTATATTTTGGCTACCCTTGCTCTAGGGGGTGCCCCCCAAAAATTCTTGCAACAGGGCCCTCTCTATGTTAGTTCCACTTCTGCACTTGCGGGCTTTTGCCTGTATAGTGAAGAGGGAGACCAGCAAATGCAATCTTTAGTTTCCAGAAGCTCACTCCAGCTCTCGCGAGCCCCCGGCCTCTACACTCATCACCTACTAAACACACACTCAACATCCACTACATACAAACACTATAGCTTGCAGGAAGGGCTCCATAGCCTGAGTAAATAAAAGTAAAGATTGGGGGCAGCCCTGCCTTATGCCACTCACAATAGAGAATGGAGACAAGCACTGGCCATTCACTCATCCTGAGGCAGAGGGTCATTCTATAAAGAGTACTAACCAATGACTGCAAACGCCTCCAACACCAAAAAATAGATAGGACCAGTACACTTTGTCAAATGTCTTCTGGGCATCAACTGAGAATAAAATTGTTGGGCTTTTATGAATTATATGGTAAATAGCTACCACATACTGCAGGGTCTTTAATGATGACAGTAATAGTTGCTTTCAGGGTAGCTAGTGCCAAGGATTGGGATGAAGAGGTCCCATTACACATCTCTACAAATTGGGTTGAATACTCACCAAGGAAAGCATTTTAATATCTGGTTGTGAAACCATCTGGATCTGTACTTTTACCTAATGGGGTTGCTTTTATGACTACTGAGAGTTCCTCCTACATGAATGGGAGAACTAGGTTCTCAGCCTCTACTGCAGATACTGAACTGTATATTTTAGAGTGTATGTTAATAGAGGCCTCATCAAGTGCTTTCAGGAAGTTATATAGCTTGCTATAGAAGTCACAGAAGTACTTTTCTATGTCATTTGTAGTAAAATAGGTAGCCCTGTCCTGCCCCACTGTTTTGAGGATATATGAAGCTTGGTGATTCTGTTTTAGTGACTTTGCTAATACATTTCCACATCAGTTCACATGGTTAATAATCGTGTGGCATGTCTTAAAGAGGGCTTGTTGAGCCTCATGATTTAGGTATTGTTGTATCTGCATTCACAGTGCTAAAAGCTTATTAAACACATCTCTTGTTGGGTTAACTATATGGGATTGCTCTAATATGTGTATTTCCTGAATGAGGGTTTGCATAGCGGCTAAGTGTACTTTCTTAATGCGGAAGCCACATTTAATCATTACACCCCTGAGAAAAATTTGTGCTTGCCGAGAATAGTATGGTGACTCCCCAGGGTTTGCTAGAGGTGTAATCACTGAAGTATGCTTGGGAGACATACTTAGAAAACTATGAGCAAACTGATCAATGGTTGAACTACAGGCAGTGCAGCCACACTGTTGGCTGCACCCTCAGGGGGCCCATTGGGTGGCCTAAGTGCATGGGTCACTCAATGTGCCCTATGATTATGCAGTTCCCAGTATTGCTGAACAAGGGCCCGGTGGGACAGGATGGCCTTTTAACAGCGCAACCAGTCCCCTGTCGTATTAGATTAGACAGCAGTCCACTTCCCCCATAAAACAGAAGGAGCTGCACTGGGAGGAAGAGGAGGCACAGGAGTGGACAGGAGCAAGGAGAGTGACAGCTCCTGACCCGCAATCCCATCAGCCTTGTCCAGCATCAACAGGACACCATAACAGCCACACTCCTGCACACAAAAGGTATGCTAACAGGACAGTGGCTACAAATATAAAACCTATAACATGTATGTGTATATCTCTGAGTATGTCAGTTTGTTTTTGTATCTGTGCGTCAGTGTGTTATGTGTTAGTGTGTTATTTGTGTGTGTATCTGAATTTGTGATTATGAGTGGGTGTATCTCTTCAGCTATTTGCAATGAACAACTCAAACATAAGCAACTGAAATAGCTCAACACAACAATAGGTCCCCCCTCATTGTTTTTATGACCCCCACCCACCGCTCAGGGGTGGGGGCAGGGGGGAGGACAATAGGTCCCCCCCATTCTCATTTAGGGCCCCCACCCGGCGCTCAGGGGTGGGGGCCGGGAGGAGGACAAAAGGTCCCCCCTCATTGTTTTTATGGTCCCCACCTGCCGCTCAGGGGTGGGGGCTGGGGGGGGGACAATTGGTCCCCCCCTTCTTGTTTTTATGGCCCCCACCCACTGCTCAGGGGTGGGGGGTGGGGGGAAGGACAATAGGTCCCCCCTCGTTCTCAGGGGTGGGGGCCGGGGGAGGACAATAGGTTCCCCCTCATTGTTTTTATGGCCCCCACCCGCCGCTCAGGGGTGGGGGCAAGGGGGGAAGACAATAGGTCACCCCTTCATTGCTATTTAGGGCCTCCACCCACCACTCACAGGTGGGGGCTCAGGGGAAGGACAACAGGTCCCCCTCATTCTCATTTAGGGCCACCACCTGGCTCTCAGGGGTATGGCAGGGGGAAGGACAATAGGTTCCCCCCCCCATTGCTATTTAGAACTCCCACCCGTCGCTCAGGGGTGGGGCTTGGGGGGAGGAAAATAGGCCACAGACTGCTCACTGTTTAGTAGACATGCTCCTACTCGCAGCATAGCGAGTAGGGACATTTGGGAGATTTCTATCTCCCTGTGACAGACCGACAGCACAGCGATAGGTTACCTCTGTCAATCGCTGCTTCCAAGTACTGACATGCAGCTTGGTTGGGGTCTGGCCGTCTCCTACCCACCCTGGACCTATGACAAGGCTCCAGGTTCCAGTGGGTGAACCTCTCTCGCTCCAGAGAGTCAAGCAGGAACAGCTCTTACAAGAGCTTAGAAGTGATTATACTCAGGGGAGTATAGTGATTATATCAATCCCCAGAGTGTAGTTCTCCAATCCCCCAAACATGAGCTGAAACTTCATGAAGGTGCAAGATGATCTGAGAGTTTAATGGTACAGGTTGGATTTTTATACAACTTTTCAGGCCAGAGGAATACCTACTGGACCTGATGGGACACAGGACACAAATTGTACAGAACAATAGAAAGAAATGTAACAATGCCTGACACTTCCACATACAGCACACAATCCCTCCCCTCTGCCTGTCATACAATTAAGGTAGATAATGTATTACCGTAAATATCCCCAAGCATAAAAACATATATTTTACAAAACCGCAAAAGTATCCCAAAACACAACATATCCCCATAAATCTTACATCTGATAACCCTGATCTGGGTGAACAATATATCCAAAAATCACCCAGATTAGAGCAGGGGTTCAGGAATTTCCTGGAAGTATTATTTTTAACCCACTGTGCACATGGTCCCATGCCTAAAACAGTTCCAGAGTTTTATGGCCCAAACTCGCGCTCTCTGTCTGGAGTACAAAAGTACATACTTCACATGAACAGAGCCTTTTAAACTGCATTGGGCAAGGTATATTGCAGGGCCCATAGTCCTGAGGTAATAGGCTGGCCAGTAGGCCCCCCCCAAGAACCCTTGACGAGGTTCAGTTTGTCACAGGGTCATAATCACAGGGTAGTAGGCTGGCAAACAGGCCCCTCCAAAACCCAGTGACGAGGTTATTTTTGTCACACTCCCTTATGTTATTATGAGAGTCATATTGACCCTCATAGAGTGAGGGAGGACATGGGGGCTTAGGAAGTGGCGGGGAGCCGCTTCTATTTTTCCATTTTTGTTCATCTGACATTTCTATTCATTCATTCGTCTTTCTGACGAATGAATGGATGAAATTCCTGTTCGCATGCCCAAGTGTTTAACTGGGCTTGCACGGGAATTTCACAGTGCTATCTAGTGTGGGCAGATGATGTTTCCCACAAGGCCTTCATCTACCCACACAAAGATGGCGGCTCCCAGGACCTAGGACCGGGCAGAAAATAAAGTTTAAAAACTAGGTAATATGGGGTGCTTAGGGGCATTTGGGGATGACTAGGGGGTAAATTATGTGTAGTGGTGTCGGGAGTGGGGTTAAAAAAAAAACAGGATTCCCCAAATTCAACTGAAAATGCAACTTATAATGACTTCTCAAGTCTCAAAAATGTTCAACCCTATGAATAGAATCCCTCACAGCAGTACAAAAACAGGTGTTGTCAAGAACTTCATAAGTTGCACCAGGTGTGCTTGAGCTGGAACACTTGAATTACCAGAACTGGCTAGGAGTTTGATGAGTGTACCATTTGACAGCATGTTAGAAATATGGTCAAATAGAATGGTCCACAATGTTAAGAGATCATCATCCTTCTTACACAAGGAACAAGATACAAAAAGATAGAGAAGGCACTGAATGTTTCTAGATTTATAGTTGAAAGCATAGTTCGCAAGTTAAAGGAGGAACAGTGGTTACACTACCTGGACGGTGCAGAAAAAGGACGCTATCAATGGCTGCAACCAGTTCTGAGAAGTCAGGTTGTGAAAAAGCTGTGAGTGACTGTAAAAAAACTTGTAGCAAGACTTTATGGCAACAGGCACTGAGGTTTCATTGAGCACAGTAATGTGGGTACTAAACACAGAAGGTTTCCATGCCAGATTTCCAAGACGTACACCACTACTGAACAGCTAAATTATGCTAACAATTATATAACTAAGCCACAAAAGTTTGGGAATTCTGTTCTGTGGAACAATGAAACAAAACTGTAACTTTTTAGCCCAATGGGTCAATGGTATGTCTGGAGGAAGAGGAGTGAAGCATACGCTGAAATGAACACTCTACCTACAGTTAAGTATGGTGGTGGCTCTGTGATGTTCTGGGGCTGCTTTGCATCCTCTGGCACTGGAACCTGCAGTGTGTGGAAGGCACAATGGATTAATTGAAGTATCAGGACAGTTTAGGAGAAAACATCATGCCATGTGTGAAGAAGGTGAAGCTTTGATATCAACAAGACAATGATCCCAAGAAAACCTCAAATATCCCCAAGACTTGGATGCAGAAGAAGTCCTTAAAAATTCTACAGAGGCCATCGCAATTACCTGACTTGAACCTCATAGAAAATCTCTGGTGTGATTGAATAAGGTGGTTGCAGCATGAATATTACTGAACTGGGGCCATTGATCATGAGCAATGGCTAAGAGTCCTCAAGAACGCTGCCAGTAGCTGGTGTCTTGCTATGCATCTCGTTTGCAGCAGATCAAAACAACAAAAGCTCTTCTAAGTTCTAATGATGCTTGCCATGAAGGGGTTGAATATTTTTGAGACTGGAAAGTCATTATAAGTTGCATTTTCAGTTGACTTTGGGGAAACCACTTGAAGCATTCGTTGTGTTGAGTTATTTCAATTTCTTTTGTTTTATTTGTTCATTGCACACAGCTGAAAGTCTGTAAATTATAGGACAATAAACCTGATTTTCAGTGGGGGTTGAATAATTTTGATTACAACTGTATGTACAATCAAACACAAATACAACATGCAAACACAACCCTGCAATTAAACACCAATATTACATACAGATACACCCCTCCATTCAAACACCAATACTGCACATAAATGTACACCTGCATTTCTAAGCCAACACTACATGCAAACACACCCCTTCGATCAAATGCAAATATTACAAAAAAAATCACCCCATATTAAAATGTTAAAATTATATGCAAACACCCCTTTGTTCAAACACTAACACTACACACCAAAGCACAGCACCATGTAAAAGCCGACACTACATAAAAACACACTCCTGCATTCAAATGTAAATACTACACAAAAGTACATCATTGCATTCCAATGGCAACAGTACATACAAATACACCCCTACATGCACACACATACGCTATACAAAAACATGCTTACATTCAAACGTATAAACCCTGCTCTCAAATACAACCCTGCAAGGGTTGGCAAATGGCAAATCCCCAGCTGGCATAGCATCAAAAGAGCATTCATCAGATGGGGAATACCTTTTTTTCCCCACTTGTGCTAGAAGGGGCTAAAAAAAAAAATCTTGTACCAGGGCCCACTCTACATTTGTTTCACAACTGGTAACACATGAACAGGCACCTTTTTCATGTCTTTTTTTGGCTTGTTAAATCTCTCCCGGAATCTTTTTCATGGTCAACATTTCGATGAGCTGAACTAGCATATGGTTGAGTAACATTTGTAATATTGTATCCACATGAAGAAGTCCTAATTATAGTTGGAACAAAACAATCTTTAAAAATTCTAGTTATTAGGCATTTCTTGATACATTTATGCGACTGTTATAAGTGACATGCCACTATTAAAGAACTGCTTGTATGCTATTAGCACACTGTGTGTATGTGAGACAAATCACGTCAGACAAATCATCCAGCAAAATGAAGAGACTAGGTTAACACTAGTTGATGATTCTCTACACACACTTTGTTTAAGAATACTGAATTTCTTACCTGCTGTGTCTGAGACCTCTTCCTGTGCTCTTTTAGGGAGAATTGATTGAAATGCTTTCTTGAGTATATACTTTTGTGTTGAGTAAATGTTTTCATTATTTTATATGTTAGGAAAGGTGTTTTTTTTGTGCCCTGTCTTTTTTGTCTTTCAACTAAAATCCTATTGGAGTTTTTCTTCTTCTTATATGACAGAGGTTACAACATGATTGTGGAACTAGTTGTTATTAATAATTGATTGTTTTTTTATTTTATATTTTTTATTTTTTTCATTTTTACTTTGCACTCTACTTTTATTTCTTTCATTATTAATGTAGATTGGGTTAGCTGTATTAGTCCAGTTTTTTTATTTTACAAATTTTTAATTTTTTCATCTTTACTTTGCACTCTACTTTTTATTTATTTCTATTAGTCCAGTAGACAAAATGCCAAAATACCAGTATACAATGATACCTTTTTTATTGGACTAACATAATATCTCAAAGAAAAGCTTTCAAGGGTTTTCCTCTCTTCTTCAGGTCTGAAGCAATAGGTGTATAGTTCTTTAGGTATATTGCTTCAGACCTGAAGAAGAGCAGAAAACATTTGAAATCTTGTCTTTGAAATATTATGTTAGTCCAATAACAAAGGTATCATTGCATACTGCAATACTCTGGTATTTTAGCATTTTAATTATTAAGAAAGCAGATTCGTTAATGTCTTCCCACAAAAAAATGTGGTATAGATTTAAAGGAACTGTATAGGTAAAAAAAAAATGCATATACTTTTATTCCCCACCAACAGTAAACCTAGTGTCACTAAATGCTTTTTTCTCTAAATAGTGTAAAAATCAGCTTTAGAAGTACCTATTTTATCTTTACTTTGATCAGATTTTCTGCCCCTTCTGCTTATTGCATTGCAAATCCCCCTTTGCTTTCTCCCTGCTCTCTGTATTTCAGCTAGACTGTCCACCAATGGCCATGATCCAGCAATTCTGAGAATCTGTAATGACATGCTCACAATACCTGCACAAGAAGTACTCAACCTTATTTACACTACAAATAAATCATTCAAACAATTAAACTTATATAGCACATCACACCATCAAACATTTCCTCACCACATCGTATAGTGCCATATGTTTATTATAAATAAATATAAAGAGACAGATATGCTCATAAATACTCTCTAGCTCTCTCTCTCTCTTTCTCTCTCTGTCTCTCTATCACTCTCTCTCTCTATATATATATATATTTGTAGTCGGGGCAATATAGCCGAACAGAGAAATCTTAGCACAATACAATCATAACATCTATGAGTAGGCACCAGTCGGTTGTGGTGTGCCGGAACCGAAAGAGCAGTAGGCCTGTAATAAAAGTGGGCCCACCTTAGAGGGTGTTATAAGTAGAGGGAGCAGTGGGAGGGGTGACTCGCCAGACCAGCAACGGTAAGGTGGGAGTGGATTGGCAGCCCTTTTAAAGGTGAACCAAGCCCCTCCCACAACTCCAGGCCAAGCCTTCAAATTTGTAGTCGGGGCAATATAGCCGAACAGAGAAATCTTAGCACAATACAATCATAACATCTATGAGTAGGCACCAGTCAGTTGTGGTGTGCCGGAACCGACAGAGCAGTAGGCCTGTAATAAAAGTGGGCAAAAGAAAATAACCAGAAAACATAATTTGTGAACCAACTTCATTTATTGAGATAAGTCACAAAAAGCTTGTCTTAATTCTTTAACAGGATTGGGTATGTAGAGTATGTAGGCGGAGGATTTCCATCGCCCCATGGCCTTAATAATATGAGCGGGGACGTGGTTAGCGGATGCGGAAGATGTTGTTCCTATACGGAAAGAGTGACCTGAAAATTGATTGGGATTTAGGCCGAGCCTGGTCAACAGAAGTCTTGAATTTAGCTGTGGTCAGAGTGTGGCCATGCAGTTCAAACAAAGGCTGTTGAGGTTGTTTTTGGACTGAAAGTGAATAAGTGTCTAACACTTTAACTGGGCACCATATATTGTGAGTAGGGTACAGGGGTATCTGAAACTGTGTCTGTCAGTGGTGGTTTTGGATTGTCTTAGAGAGAGAATATAATGGTCGGTATGTTTCTGTAGATCATTGGTGCAAAGGTAGTCAGGTGCGTTGATGGTTGTGGTTGTGAATTCGCTAGGCCGGAGGAAACCGTAAAAAGCAAGATATAGTGCTGTTTTGATAGTGCTATTTGTCATGGGTTTGAAAGGAGATGAATCTAACAGGTTGGATAGAGAGTGGAATATGTTGTTGTCTATAGGTAGTCTTTGTGAGGGAACATGTGTATCTAATTTTTTAATGCCTTTAAGTAATGTTTTAATTTGGTATGAGGTTAGAAAAGCAGTACTGTTAGGTTGTTGGATGAGCATATGGTGTTGGATGCCGGTAAGGTAAAGTTTAATAGTATTGAAGGATAGTTTAAGGTTAATGTGGCAAAAAGAGTTAAACCCCAAAATCATCTCTAATGCAAACATGTCGTGAATGTGAAACTCGGTGATAATTTTTTTGAATACGTGAAAGTCCCTATCATAAGTGTCCCTAGTGTTTACTGAGAGTGCCATATGAGAAATGTGACATGCGTGATTTAACAAGGTCTTTAATCCATGATCATGTGTTGGAAAAGAGGTGCAGGTGTCGCTCGTCTGGAAGCGTTGGGTAGTGACGAGAGGAAAGCCTGGAAACGAAACCGAGACAAGTGATCAGCAGCTGTGTTTGTGTAACCTGGGATGTGTATGCATGTTATAAAGAATTGACAAGTGGCTGCTACCCATGTGAGATGCCTTAGCAGTCTCATAATGACCAGTGATGCCGAACGGCCTATATTCACAATGTGGCATGTAGCCAGGTTATCCGAGTAGCACCTGACCGTGTGGCCAGACCAATATGGTCCCCAAGCAATGGCTGCCGCCACGATTGGGTACAACTCAAATAAAGCCGAGGTGTCAGAAAATTTGGGTAGTGATTCGACTTTGGTAGGCCAAGGGCCCCAAAGCCATTGGTCACCCCAGATGGCAGCAAAGCCTGTGTTAGCTGCGGCATCTGTCCATAATGTAGGTGATGTGTCGGATGGGGGTGGTATAAACATGGTTTGCCCATTCCAAGAGGTGAGAAAGACCCGCCACATGCGTAAATCAGAAGTTGCGTCTGTTTTACTCAGCCATGCTCCCATACCTGCTTGTATAATGGCCCCTATGGCATGGTCGATAGTGGCGTAGTGCAGTGAAATTTCTTCAGAAGGTATTAGAGAGTTTAGGCTGGGGATAGTGGAGGAGTGTGGTGCTGATAGATCAATTATCAGTCTGGGTTTAAGTGAGGTCTTCCCTGTGACCACCCCTATAGGATTGGTTCTCCAGGACGTGAAGGGTGGGGAAAAGAATGGTCCCAACAGAAACCCTTGTTCCAGCTCAGTTGAGATAAGTGTATTTACCAACTGTGGATCGTCTAATGTGGACTGTAGGTTGTCGCATTCCAGTGTACTGGGTAAATGGACCAACCCGGTGTGAAATCCCTCAGTCATGCCCAAACTAAGATATTCAGTGAAATGACGTGAAGGATGTGGCTGTAAAAGTGATGTCAATAAAGTGACATTCACACACGTGTGATACGGTTTTGGGAATGCTTTATTTGGGCACATGGTTTTGGCATGGGCTCTAAAACAGTGTGAACACACATGCATCAGTCTACATGAACTAAAACCACAATTGCCCGCATTGAAATTATTGCATATCTGAGATTTACCCAGGAATACAATGTCTCTCCCCAGCTTGTCTTTTAATCCCTTGGTAGCTTTAGGAAAGTTAGGGGAAGATTGGTTTTGTCCGATCTTGGCTGTGTTAGGGCAGAGATTCGTGTGATGTGCTGTAGATGCGCATACTGCACATGCTGGAGGCCTGAGGCCTGCAAAATGCCTGCAGAATAGCTCAGTGTCCAATTTGCTCCAATTAATGCTTAAATTTAACTGAGCCAGAGCTGCAGCCACCTTTGCTGAAAAGGAACGGTGGTAATCGTAAATAGCGGTACCACCGTATTTGTGCCCCAGGTCCACCAACTTGTGCATGTATGCATCCAGCTCTGCTCTTTTCCCTGGGTATACTGAGCAGTACACATCCCTATAAATCCCAAAACCCAGTACAAATTCAGGTATAGACAGTTTTTTATTTAGTCTAGGGTCTCTAGACCTTAGTACGACAGATATATCCCCATATGCAAAAGTCCTATTCTCTAGGACATCCTGGGAGGCTATAAGCAATGACACCAGGTTGACATCCTTGCCTTCCAGAATGTCCTTTTTAAGGTGAGATGGGACCATGTGTGAGGG
Source organism: Pelobates cultripes (assembly GCA_933207985.1). Lineage (NCBI taxonomy): Eukaryota > Metazoa > Chordata > Amphibia > Anura > Pelobatidae > Pelobates > Pelobates cultripes. Next base: position 222,716,832 of record OW240915.1, read on the forward strand.
GTTAATATCTTTGCTAAGAGACCCTGATTCCAAAGTATTACCAGTCATGTTAGCCAGAGGGTGACTGGCCGCAATTGGGTTTGTAGTGGTCTGTTTAGTACCACTTGTTTCCGATTTATCCTGTCTGTCATTAATTGTGCTGATGGATGACATGAGCGAGGTCATCATGGCGTGAAATGTTGGCAATTGTGCGCCACTAGGGCCTTCCCCTGCATCAGAGTTGTCAGTGCCCGTATTCAAAAGTCTGAACAACTCAGCTTTCCTAGCAGTAGCTGGGAAAGGGATGCTGCGTCTTCTAAGTTCTGCCGTGAGACGTGGGATGGTCCATGATCTGAGAGAAGCAGGACTAGCAACGTCTGTTGCAGGAACAGGGGTACCAGGCCTAGCGGGAGTGCAGGGTAGCAAGAGTATCAGGGATATCAGGGTTATTAGACATGAAAAATAAAAGTAAGTTTTAATCAATCACTCTGTAATGTTTTATTTGGGTGGGTACTGGTAAGGCTAGCTAAATGCCAAGCGGCGAAACAATTATACTTATGGATGGTGACAGATGAGTCCTTACTAATTGCCAAGTGGCCTGAGAGGCGCTACCTATGCGTGGGCCCGAGGGGAACCAATGAGGCCACCGAATGTTGTGGCGGGGTGTTGGCCTCTCGGTGGTATTTAAAGCAGAAGATAGATTGGGAGTGACAGGTGAGGCCCTCTCTATGCGACAATGCGAGACGGCTAGCTATGATTTGGCTTGAGGGGCGTATTCCTCCGAGTATGAGGAGAGGGGTGTTGGTCTCGCGGGACCACTAGCCTATGGATTAAGACCAGAAACATTTACCTAGTTGGGTCATATAACCTAGGACCAGTACCCCTCAGAACATGGAAGAGGGGGAAAAAAAAAATAATGGGTCCTGGCGTAGTACCTGATATGTGAGTCAGGTTGCACTGTCGAGGTAGAAGTAACCAGGGACTGTAAGAGTCTCGAGATGATTACCTGTTGGATATGAGATTCGATATATGGACGTGTGATTAAACGTAGTTTAAATGGCCAGATCGTGGGCCCTAAAAACAAGGAACCTACCCGACACTGCAGAGGGTAGATTTAACGAAATTGGCGACGGTTCTCCGTGCTTGTAAAAGCTACCGTTTTGAAAGCAAACAACCTAAAAAGTAAAATACATGCTTAACTAATGTAATGTGTATCATTGGACTTCATAAAACATAATTTAAACAATAACCAACCTATAAGAAAATTGATACCAATGAAAGATTTCACAATTCCCAGTACGAACCACTGGGATGACTCTGTGGGGAAAAACTAATTCAGGAAATCAGGACCCATCAACTTGTTTTAACAACATTCCTATTCAAAATAGATTTACTGCAATAACATTTGTAACCAGTAGGGGCGAAATTCCCTTGGAGTACTGGCTGAATTCGTGTTTAATACATGCGTTAGTGTAGCTGCCGAAAGAGCTATGTAGAGTATAGTAACAACCGAATAGATACACCATAATTTACATGCAAACCCAACCTATTGATGTTTAAGTATGATTTAACCGAATGATATTGTTTGTTAGTTTGAACTTGTGAAACACGCGAATAGCAGAGTGGAGCATTAAGACGAATGCCATAGTGATATAATAAAACGAACCGAACGTAGATTTGAACCGAACGGGGCACCGCCATGTAAAGCAGGGGAATTGTAGCGGTTGCATTACGGCGAGCCTGACTTACGGTTTTTGTGAAGAGGAAGCACCGAGCGAGCTGTGCGGACGCCGGCGACGGTAAGGAGAGCCAGGGGAGCCCGGACCAGGAGACCACGAGGGAACAGGTAAAGAAAATCCAAGATGGCGGTCTGAACCGGAAGTAACGTTTCAGACTCGCCAGACCAGCAACGGTAAGGTGGGAGTGGATTGGCAGCCCTTTTAAAGGTGAACCAAGCCCCTCCCACAACTCCAGGCCAAGCCTTCAAATATATATATATATTCTATCTATCTATGGAAGTTGAATAACAGGGACTAAGGATTAGCAAGGGGGGGGGGGTTAACAGTGGATAGTGAAGTTGGCTGACTGGGGAGGGGTTAACAGTGGGTACTGAGATTAGCTGACAGGGGTTGCAAGACAATTTATTACTTGCATTACAGGGAGGGAGGGAGAGGAGCACATATTGGCTCTAACCTTGTCTACAGTCTGTGCTGTGAGCATTCCTTACACTAGAGAACATGTACCTCTATTTTCATTGGCTGAGAAAGGTATGTTTCTTTTTTAGAGACTGAAACATGTTGAATTTTGAGAGAGGTTGGCTAAGGAAGCTGGGTTACACTGCAGAAAACAGCAAAACATTTTACAGCATTGCAGGAAAACTACACAGAATTGAAAGAAAATAAACTAACCATATGAACTTGAGTTTATAAATTTAAATTTGAGCTAAACTTATTTAGCTGCTAGGAGTATCCAATTCAGGCAGATTTCTACCCTCTTTAAAATGTGATTTTTTAAATGGGGGTGAATAGGGGATTGGAGACCCATAGTGGGTAGAGCAGAGTGGACAATAAGGGTGTCTCTCCACCTTTCTTATATGACCTATCCCACTTGTTGGCCACTTCCTATTACTTATTTAAAAGCTCTCCACCCAATGCCCATGTTCGGGTGGGGTGATATGTCCCTTACTGTTATTTCACAGCTATTGGCATCCAGTTGCTGATTTCAATTTATTGCAAGTAGCATTTTCTTAACCCTACTTTCACTAGAGTTGGCTAGGTATGTCAGTTTTTCTGATTACAAACTGTGCTACTAAACTGTATGGATGACAGGTACTTTATTTCCGACTTGAATGATCATTACTTAGTTTATGTTGTATGTTGGTTTTTATGGTAACTAGTAAATTGACTCCATTAGTTTAACATCAACATGCATTTGTTTCTATAAATTGTGTTTTTTTCAGAAGTCTCTTTCTAGACATACATCACCTGAATTTCAGATTAAATACTATTTTTACCTTCAGAAGGCCGTATTATCACTGTATAGTGACAATATATTTACCAACTCTAGATTAAATGGCTATGACTGATAGCCTGCATGAAAACAAAATTTCACTTTCAATCAGAGGTTAACTTATTTTAAGGGAAGTGTTTAGAAAGGCTGTGTAAGTCACATGCAGGGAGGTGTGACAAGGGCTGCATAAACAAAGTGATTTAACTCCTAAACAGCAGAATATTAAGCAGTGAGACTGCAGGGGCATTATCTATACATCAAAACTGCTTCATTAAGCTAAAGTTGTTTTTGTGACTGGAGTGTCCCTTTAAATTCACATTGCAATTTATATTTGTTTTAAAACCTTAATCATACGTTATTTTGTTAAATATTTCAACTCCTCATCAGGTATGGTTTGACATTGCAAACACAAAACATATGGAGTTTCTTGTGTTTTGGCGTCCCAAAGGAACATAGTTCAGAAAGTGAATGTAGTTGATCACCATATGTCATGTTTGAGAAAGATGCAGAAGGATATATTGAGTAAAATGTCAAACTAAGTTGAATACATTATTAAAAGTTTAAAACAAATGCCACTTTTTTTTTAAGAGCAACATTTCATATCATATTTTTATATAGTTTTACTAATTGTCAGATCATGTTTTAAAACCAGTACAGTATGGTGGGTAATAATCTGTGCTTTTTTTCCTGTAATAGAGTACAGGGAAAAGTTTGAATGTTTGACTGCCACCATGCAGGGCAAGTCTTTTGCCCAAAATTAGTGTATGGGATTTATGGACCCAGAAAGAAGTTGCTACATACACCAGCTACTATTTAAATTCAACCATCTGTTAGCAACTGCTGCCAGGCTGTGTAACTTCTACTAAGCACAGACAAACGGTAACCAGTGTGTCCCATAGTTGCTCGTGATTTATGGAACCCTAGTTCTCACCGTAATCCTAGCTCTAATGCTTAAATCAAGCATTACACTAACACACTGACCCTACAAAAACATAAAAGCATATCAATTAAATTGTTAATAGCTCCTGACTGATTCCTCTTCTGCAACTGTCACTAGTCTAATACTATCCTTACCTTTTTGTGTCATTTTACCCCACTCCCTCTAGCATGTAAGCTATTTGAGCAGGGCCCTCAACCCCTCTGTTCCTGTGTGTCCAACTTGTCTGGTTACAACTACATGTCTGTTCGTCCACCCATTGTAAAGCGCTGTGGAATTTGATGGCGCTTTATAAATATCATAATAATAATAATAATAATGTAACCTAGAAAGATACACAATTGTGATATCTTTAGACTCATGGTTCATTATGATGTTTATTATGATGTTACCAGAACTCATCAATGTGATTTTCAAATATTACTTTATTGTCCATTTTCCCCTGTTGAGAGGATTCTGAGAATATGTATCTTCCGATGGTGCTTCTATTTATGATAAAATACCACTCCCTGCACATCACTTCTGGTTCCTGAGTTTGCAGTCTTTCAATGTCAGAGTTTCCTGCAGTTTGCTGTCACTGAAAAATCCATTCTCCGGCATTAGGCCTTCTCAGTGTTTGCAAAACCAAAGACCTATCTGTTTTACAGAAATTATCTCTTCACTGTGGGGAGTTTCAGCTTAGCATGCCTGAAATTCAACAGCGTTCAGTTGAAATTTTATGACATTTGGGTGTAATTCAACAGAGTTTGTTATATTTCAACCATGTTTGGCTCCTATTTAACCTTGTTTGGTTGAAATTGGGCTGGAATTCGACTTCTCTTGCTTACGACAGGGAACTGTTTCCTCCAGAAGATTATTGCAGACACAGTTCAAATTTTCTCAATACAATTCGGTTTAAACCTAAAATCTTGTCGTAAGTTGGAGGCTAAGCTGCGGTTAAGACTCGCCTGGTTATATTTTTACTTATCAATTTATATACATTTTTATATTATTTGGAATTATAATATTTACGGTCAGACATTAATAATATATATCATATACAGAATTGCCTATAATTTTGAGATAAAGGGAGGGAAATGTTATGTTACTCAAAATCATTACTGGTTATTTGACATGCATGTTATACACTCAAATCCTGGGGGTAGGCCAGCACGTACTTTGATCTTCTGTTATTATCAAATTTTACCTATATGTCTTAGGGGGATGGTGAATAAGTCATGGTTCTCCATACGTTTTACTAATGCTTATGATTCAACAAATTATGCTACTTATGCTTCTATAAATTTTTTAGGTCTTCTAGGTTCTACTATCCTGTCATTAGGAATCAAAAATTAAAAACCTCCTTAGTTATTACCTGGTAAGATTCTGCCAAACATGTATGCCTTATATGCCAATTTAGGTGATAAACATGTACAATTCATTTAGTTCTGAATGTGAATTTGGACAAATTTCAAGCAATTCGGACATTCGGTTAGGGGTAGGCTTAGGGTTAGGGAGCCCTAGAGATGCTCCAAATTCCAAAGTCCCGAACTGCCAAAGTCCCGAATTGCCGAAGTTCCGAATTTCGGAAGCGCCGAACCAAACCGAATTGCCAAAGTGACAATTCTTTTTTCTTACCCAAATTTGCAAAGCAAATTTTTTGCCCCTGCACATCCCTAAGAGGTCACTTTCTTTCATTATATAGATTATCACAGTATTGGTGGCCATCTGGTTTATTCTCAAATATGTGTTAATATTCCTTCAATTTATACATTCCCCTCTGCCCAATATAATTACTAAAGGTATCTATATATATTATTTATTCTATTAGGCCAGAGAGTCAATCTTGGTGTCCAGATTAATGTTGAAGTTTCATTAAGCCCCTAACAGGTAATTTAATAACATAGCTACTAGTGCCATTTTAACATTGTATATCATTAGTCTGGATATAGTCCAGTATTATATATTTAGGTCATATATACATTTCATTTTAGACCTCGGGTGCAATTCATGGATCAGCCTCCTTATGCAAGATTCAAATAACAGATAAGTTTCACATATGACTCATCATTCCCCCCCCTCAACTTCCTACATTTTAATAAGTCAAGATTACATTCTTTACTGGCTTTAGGGTAATGTTAGAATCCCAATAATATAGTTTTCTCTGCCTTCCATCCCTTTAGGAGGCCAACACCCATCCTCATGAGGTATTTTGCCCCTCGGCTCATGGCATTGCTAGCACATCTCAACGTTTTATTGGTTGGGCCTCACGTGTCACTCCCATACTATCTTATGCTCATAGGTATCACCGTGAGGCCTACACCCTGCCACATTGTTCAATGGTCTCAACTTGCTTCGACCCAACATATAGATAGAACCTCTTAAGCTGCTTTGCATCTAGCAGCAGCTTTTTTCATGCGTTTTTCATGCTTCAGAAGTGGATGATGTACCACTTCCCAGCACTCTGCCTCGGCCAGTACACCTTGTAGAACACAGGAATTGGCAAGTCCAAGCTCCATCATATCTTGGACCATCTCAAAAATTGCTGCAGAACTGAAAAAGACAAACATTCCTTTCACAGCTACAGTCAGGAAAAAATAACTATTTAAACAAGTGAAGACAAATACAGACAATACTGATAAATGGGTAGGGTCCAGTTCTAACAAAAGATTTACATGCAATGATGTAGTCTATACTGTCTTTAATAGGCCAGAAAAGTGACAGACTGGAGAGACTGCAAGCAGCAAATTTGGTTTTGACTCCAGGCAGGTCAGCAATACCTGGCCCTGTAGGCCTCCCAACCTTGGAGCAGGGTAATATTCTTATTCCAATCCCCCCGCTACACACATGATTACCTGTGCACACCTTGTTCCACCTACCATAAGGAAGGATATCCTGAAATGGAAAGACATTAACTTGGTCTCGCTTCTAATAGCTCCTCAGGATAACATTAAAAACAAAACATTTGCCTATGCGTACTTATCAATAAGCATGAAAGCAAGAGACCCAAGGCTGAACAAGAAGTTATCTATTCCTGAATTCGTACTAGATTTTGGAATTTACAGAGATGTATACAGCAATTTCTATAGCAATTAATTGTATGCACAGTGCTCCAATATTGGCCAAAATGTAGCATAAAAAAATTGACATTCTTACATACTTGAAATAAAGAGTATATTTTTCACATTTGCAAACAGAAGACACGTGAGTGCCCATCGTTTCTATTTTTCTGTTTTATATATAACTGTATAATATTTTCATTATAATTGATTTAAGCTGGTGAAATAAAATGTGATCAGCTTCAGAAAGTTATATTAGGGTTCTATATTGTGTTAATTTATCTTATAGGTTGATACAGCATTTTATTTTTTTATTAAACCTATCTATTATATAGCATGTCAGCACAAATAAGTATTTATACTACAAGTTGTGGATGCTCAGCAAATTTAATGTATTTCACTTGTTTGAATTCCAGTAAATCAATAAAGCTGTTTCAATTGTATTCAAGATCAATAACATTTCATATATTTTATTAGTAAATATTTGGGTCTGTTCACAAAACAGCAAGATTTTGATCAAATATCAAGAGGAAAATGTACAGCTTTGTTTGGCCTAATAATTTTTAAGGCCATTGTTATATTGCCATATATCAATTTTAATTGAACATCCATTCATTCATTCATTCATCCATCCATCCATCTCAATGTTTATCTATTTATCTAGATGTGTCTATATATATATATTTTAATTCTTTATTTTTGGTGCTTTCGCAGTAACACATACATGGTCAAAGACGCCACAACAGCGTATGCATTTGGTACAATCACAGTATAGTTGTTGTATTTGTTGGGCCATGTTTAACTTTGCACAAATTTTTTTTATTTTTAAAACAAGGGCTGTGTAGTTATAGTGAGGTGTCTTGCCGTACCAGTGGTGAGTGAGGCGGGTATGTCTAGTGTGATCCTAATGGGACACTTAAGCAGTGTTGGGACACCAGTACAGGGTGTGGACTCATAAAATGCCTGGCCCTGTACATGGCTTGAGTTATGTTGGGTTTGGTAGCAGGTGAAGGACTAGGCGTCTGTGTTTCATCTATGTGGGAATATAATATGGTACAGAGCTTAGGCGTCTGTGCCGTCATGGGGCTCTATTTCGGTTGCCTTTATACGCTGAATGGCTATTCTGTGAGGGTGCTCCTTGGTATACAATGCCTTTTAACCTCAGACATTAAGGGGGGGAGGAAGGGCCTGTATTCTGGCCTATAGGTAACTTTCTTATTTCTATGTGACTGTGTAACTAATGCCCTCCGGAATGATCGGGACTAGGTTTCTTAAGGTTGTGAGTAACTTAGCGTGGCCGTGAACAAATGAAGCCAAACGGAACAAACAATGGTAATGACATTACTGTTAAGCTAGTAGTATAGTCCGTACGGGTGTCAGGACGTGGGCCCCAGGTGGGCTGTGGCTGGCACTGTGGCTTCGGTAGATATTCCCAGCGTGGTCAGTAAGGCTGGGCCTTCTTGCAGAGTAGAGATCTTGTAGTGTTGATCTCCCTTGGTCACCCACAGTGTTCTGGGGGTTGCCCATTTGTACGTGATGCCAGCTGTTTGCAGGGTGGCAGTGAGGGGTTGCATGCATTCTCATGCGCCACAAGAGAGTGTCTCTGCTCAAGTCCTGGAAAAAGGTAAGTTGGTGCATGTCAAAGTCGTCTGGTGATTTTCCTTTGATGGCTGTCATTAGGGCAATTTTATCCGTCAAGGATTAGCATCTCAAGATGATGTAGCGTGGGACTGCCTTTGGTGCTTGCTGGGGTTTGGCGATGCGGTATATACCGTCAAATGTTAAGTATTTCAGCTGCTTGTTGGGGAGGAGTGAGGCTTCTAAGCGCCTTATAAAGTGAGGAAATTCGTCCAGTGGCACCGCTTCTACTATTCCCCTGATTTTAATGTTTTTTCTCCTGCTCCTGTCGTCTAGTATGGCAATTTGTCTGCTGGTGGTAGTTTGCGCTGTTTGCATCTGGGCGACCGCGTTTTTAAGGGAGGTGAGGTCTTGGCGTAGATCTCTCACCTCCCGTTCTGCGGCTTGGGTGCGGGTCGACACCGCTTGTACCTCCGCTGCTAGCCCCTTCAGGTCAGCGTGCAACATCAGTTGTAGGTTCTGTTGAAGTCCGGCCAGCATGTTCTGTATGTCCTGCTTAGTTGACGGTTGTGATTCAGTAGTGGTTTGTGTGTGTGTGGCGTCTGTGTCTCCCGCGGCCATGCTGTGTGTGGAATCCCCTGTTTCTGACCTTTCAGGCGAGACCACCTCGGCGGCTCAGGTCCGTGCAGGGGGGGGGGGAATTGAAGCATATTGCCTATGACCTGTTGCGGTTTGGGGGCGCTCGAGGTCTATTTGAGGGATCTCCATCCCATTTCTTCTGCAGTGTGGAAGTCCTCCTTGGAGTATTGAGCCACGACGGCAGCTCCCTGGTCTGGTACTGGTCCCGTGTGCGGTAGGCCCCAGATCCTTTGGTGCGGCGTTTCGTGCCCGATGTCTGAAAAAAAGGCATCTGCGCGTGCTGCTGGGTGTCGGGAGATAATTTTTTTTCGCTGATGGTCTGTTTGCTCAATTATTTTCGCTTGTTTTTCGCTAGTGTAACGGAGCAGTTGTAGATGGTGACCGCGGCGTTGCTCCGCTAGCTCCGCTAGCTCCGCTAGCTCCGCCACCCATGTCTATATATTTTAACCTGCATATCTTTCTGTAATGCTTCAGCTTTGCACTATAAATATGTAACCAGTAGCCACAATTGCTTATCTTAAATACTGGCATCTGACTTGTGCCATCTGGTACTGCCTGATACTATTAGGAAGATAAAGTGTACATTAAAGCCTCTATCCACTTCTTTAAAAAAAAAAAAAAAAGCATATATGTATAAATATGTATGTATTTTACTCTTCCAATCTTATCAAATAAATAACTGACAAATATATAACTGGAATTATGAATGAACAGACACTGTCACAGCCAATGCTATGGAATCCTGTTTGACTGACAGTAGAAAATAATTAGTAGCGACAGATGGAACTACCCCTTCACTCACAGGGAAAATGTAAATTATTGTTGCATACTGCCTGAGGATAAAGTGTTCCACAAATAGTATGAGGATCCTAATATGTCAATCAGAAGAGACACAAGGTTTAGGGCATGTAATAATCAGCTCTGCTTGTGACAGGGCAACAAAGTCCTTGCACTCAGCTCTGGTGGATAGTATAACCATATCTGCTTTGTATTCATTTCTCTGAATATATGTACTTGTTGTTTATAATATATATGTACAATACGCTTATTAAGCATGGGAATATTTTATGTATAACAATTTTCTTAAACACTTATTATTTTTTTTACTTTAACTCATTCATGACCAACACTATGCTGATCGATCAAAAAAAAAAAAATACCAGTTTAAAATTAATATTTTTTCACTTTGAGGTTATGATGTTAAATCACCTGGAAAACCATATCTGTTTTCAAAGTTTTATTACACATTATTCTTAGTTTAAAGGATCACTAAAATCATAATATATATATATATATATATATATATATATATATATATATATATAAATATATATATCTCAAGAGCAATACAAGGGTTTAAACAAGTGAATACATGCTTATACAATTATATACCCCCAATCTCTACTATTATTTACTTCTTCAAGACAAGGAGGTTATACAACATATCATGGTAAATCTGGCACATACTCTATCATGAAAGAGTTAAGAAGTGATTAATGAGTAAAAAAAAAAAACAACAACTTTGAGCACTCTTTCCTTAAGTGACAATTTTAAGCTTCTCCACCTTCAAATCAAAATCAACTGGGGATTATACTTTATGTGAAATAAGTGTAGAGTGACAGGTTTTCGTTCTTCCAGACTCATGTACAATAGGAGTTCTGCTTATTAAAGAGTGATGACATATGAACTGGAGTATGAATAATAGCATGTGAATCTTGCGTTGTGAGCATCAATTTGTCAGTTTGATTACTTTCTAAACTTTAACATGATATTGAAATGAGAGGTGAACATATATTTATTACTGAACATGACCACGATCAAGTACATTTGTCATGTTTTCCTGTTTTGCTTTGTTAATATGTAATTGTTTTTAAGTAAGGTGAGCAGTTGGAGTTTGGAAACTAAAGGCTGAACATTGCCTCTGCAGAAGATTGGCAGCAGCATATTATAGATTAATGTAGTTTATTCAGTATCACACAGGTAAAACATCAAGCAAATGGTGATTCCACATTGTGTCATTACCTCACTGTTATGCTTCAGTGTCACCTGTCAAAAAGAGCAGGTCATAGACATAATAGAAAACACAGTTGGAAAAAAATGCTGACAGAATCAAGATTTTGCAATGTGATCTTTCTCTGTATGTTTAAAATAGATATCTTGTATTTGATACCATTAATTCTGCATATGTTCCCATGATTCCCTCATAAAAACTCTGTGTATATACAGCTCCATTGCATAGTTATTAATTTATAAGACCCATTAAACTGATGATGACATAATCATTTAAAATATAAAATGTGTTATAGTTTTTTTGACTACTAGCAGCTATTTTAGCATAGAAGTGAAATTATTATTTTAATGTCTATAAAAGGACATATTTCTCTGGACAAATTATTATTAAGAATGGCTATATAATTATAATGTGATATATATTCTATGTGAATCTTTATTGATAGAATGGAAATGGTTTAATAGTTCTGATAAAAAAAGATTCCTAAATTTCTCAGGGTTCTTCTCTACCCTCTACACTTATAAGGTATTAGCCATTTATCTTGCGAGTACTTTCATGTTTTTGGTACATATAATCATACAGGTTTATGAAGCAATGAGAGTACCATAGTATGGTTTTGTAGACAGCCTAACATGGAGTTGGAAGTTCTCCTTCTACTTTAGCAATATACGTTTCAGCTTTAGATGGTATTTATTGGATGAGCACCTACAGATGACACTCAGATGACTTCCATTTATGGATGTAACTAATATTAAAGGGACACTATAGTCACCAGAACAACTACAGCGTATTGCATTTGTTCTGGTGAGTAGAATCATTACCTTCAGGTTTTTTTGCTGTAAACACTGCTTGTTTCAGAGAAAATGCAGTGTTTACATTACAGCCTAGTGATAACTTCACTGACCATTCCTCAGATAGCTGTTAGAGATCCTTCATGGGTCATGGCTACCTAAAATGTATCCAAACATTCAGTGTCTCATCCTTCTGCATGCAGACACAGAACTTTCCTCATAGAGATTCATTGATTCAATTAATCTCTATAAGGAGATGCTGATTTGCCAGGGCTGCCTTTGAATTGTGCTGGCTCTGCCACTGATCTGCCTCTTTGTTAGTCTCAGCCAATCCTATGGGGAAGCACTGTGATTGGATCAGGCTACCACTTCTGATGATGTCAGCAGGCAGTGGGCAGGTAAAAAAGAAACAGGAACAAAGTAAGCAGCTCCAGACTTGAATACAAGTAAGATTTTACTATATTTAGGGAGCCATGAGGGACCAGGGCGGCTAGGTGGTGGTTGTAACCCTGTAGGGTCAGGAATGCATGTTTGTGTTCCTGACCCTTTAGCAGGGGCGTACCTAGAGCATGTGGCACCTGGGGAGGGTCCTGGGTTTAGCACCCCCCCTCTCCAAAAAAAAACCCAAAAAACACCTACTACATTTTTAAAATGGGTTCTTTTTTTACATTTTTTTTAAAAATGTATTGAACAAATTTGTAAACTTTTTCAAACCCCTGCCCCCTTCTACAAAATCCCTGCACTCCCTCACACACAGTTAGAGGCAGACAGTCACACACAGGTACAAGCAGACAGTCACACGCACAAAGTCACATGTAGACAGTCACACATATAGTCACAGACAGTCATACACACAGTTACAGGTAGAGAGGTAGAGAGTTACACACACACACACAGTCAGTTACAAGAAGTTACACACAGTCACACACACTGTTATAAGCAGACAGTCACATATACAGTCACAGGCAGACAATCATACACATAGTTACAGCCACACTCACACACAGTTACAGGTAGACAGTTACGCACATACACAGTTACAGACAGACCGTTACATACACACACAGTTACAGGTAGACAGTTACGCACACACACAGTTACAGGCAGACCGTTACACACACACACACTGTTACAGGCAGACAGTTACACACACGTATACACAGTTACAGGCAGACAGTTGCACACACACACACACACAGATATTTACAGGCAGACAGTTATACACACACACACACAGTCAGTTACAAGCAGTTACACACAGTCACACACACTGTTACAGGCAGACTGTCATACACATAGTTACAGTCACACACACACACAGTTACGCACACACACACAGTTACAGGCAGACAGTTACACACACGTACACAAAGTTACAGGCAGACAGTTACACACACACACACACACACATACTTACAGGCAGACAGCTATATACACACACACAGTTACAGACACACACACAAGACAGACAGTCACACAGTTACAGACAGTCACACACACACACAGTTACAGACAGACATGCACACACACATATTTACAGGCAGACAGTCACACACACAGACACACACTCTTACTTACAGACAGTGTGGAGGAGGAGTGTGGAGGAGTGGATTCCTTGGCCTGAAGTCCTTACCAGGCTGGAGCCTGTTAGGTGGAGGAGCAGGCATTTCTTCTTGCTGCACCTCCATGTGCAGCATTAACAGCAGCTTGTAAAGGCTGTGTTAAGCCCCGCCCCTGCTTGTGGTTAGGCTCCACCCCTAAATGGCCATAGCTCCGCCCCCTTCTTCCTCCTGTGTGGCCAGTTAAGCTTGCTTGTCTCCGTGTGAGCTGTGCGAAACCCCAGCTGTCATGGGGCACAGCTCACACAGCCCCCTCCAGCTCCAAGACCAGGGTCAAGGCGCCCCCCTTCCAGGTGGCACCCGGGGCGGACTGCCCCATCCGCCCCCCCTTAGTCCGCCACTGCCCTTTAGTGCTCCTTTAACCCCTTAAGGAAACATGACATGTGTGACATGTCATTATTCACTTTTATTCCAGAAGTTTGGTCCTTAAGGGGTTAAACGCAAAAAGCAGGAGCTTTAATGATATTGGGAAGAGGGGGTGGACGGTATACACTGAGATTTCATTGGGGCAGCACAAGAGAACTCCTGGTACCATGGCCACCAAAACCTGTGATATAATAACCTATTAATTTGATCTAATTATAGTGAGCCATAATTGAAATCAATGGCCTGGATTATTTTAGTAAGTAAACAGTTACACTGCATACTGAAAAACAATTGTCTCATAGCAATTGATACATTGTTATTCATTAAGTGTAGTAAATCCTCACACTGCTAAGAGAAACTAGCTTGTTTGTTATGCCTTTCTCTTTTTCACTGACACTCAAATAGGTGATATTAGAGTTCTTCTTCAGCACGGCATTTTGAGAAGCTTCAAAATTTTTAGTTTTAATAACAAGTCATTTTAGATGTTTTAGCCAATACCACAGGTCTGTTCAGCTTGACTTATAGTAAGTGTGGAGGTCACTCATGTTGAGGTCACTCTGAACGCCATGGGTGAAATGGCTGTACACCAGTAGTGATGTCGCGAACATGAAATTTTCTGTTCGCGAACGACGAACGCGAACTTCCGCAAATGTTCGCGAACCGGGCGAACCCAGCGAACCGCCATAGACTTCAATGGGCAGGCGAATTTTAAAACCCACAGGGACTCTTACTGGTTGAAGGGGGGGGAGGAGACCTGGCGGGTGGGGGCCATAAAGATAATGAGGGGGGGACCTACTGTCCCCCCCGGCCCCCAACCCTGAGCGGTGGGTGGGGGCCTTAGTAACAATAAGGGTCGGACCTATTGTCCCCCTCCGGCGGCCCTAATAGCAATAAAGGGGGGACCTATTGTCCCCCCCTGGCCCCCACCCCTGAGCGGTGGGTGGGGGCCCTAAAAATACCAATAAGGGGGGGACCCTTTTTTTTTAAACAGTGAGCAGCCACAGGCTGCTCACTGTTTAATAGACATGCCCCTACTCACGGTATTGCGAGTAGGGGCACAATTTACTAATACTAAGTAAATTTTACTTAGTATTAGTAAATTAATAGGGGGCGGACCGAACATCGCATATGTTCGCCATCCGTGGCGAACGCGAGCACGCTATGTTCACCAGGAACTATTCGCCAGCGAACCGTTCGGGACATCACTATACACCAGCTTCTCCGCTCTACAATCCAAGGTCGGCATATGATCTGGTGCCACTTAGCCCCCCATCTTGAGAGGATGGGTTAATGTCCTGCGATACTCCCACTCCACAGGCAGTCCCACAAGGTTTTGGATGGCTGTCAAACCATCTTGACTCTCGGTCAAGAAGAAGAGCAGTGTGCTGGGACAATGCTGGATATTCTTTCACAGACAAGGTAAATACTCACTGTTTCTGGCGGAACTCAATCTGGGTCCAGAAAGTTGTGCATAGAGCATCAAAATATGTGTGGAATCTGGACTCCCATTGAGACTGCGAATGCTTAGTTGGAGTGGCATCCATATTAGGTATATAATTCTAGGCATCTTTGTGTCAGAATAGGTAAAAATTTCTCTGCTTCTTAGCCTCAAGTAACTTTTCCCTAGTGGGACCCACCGGCAGTTCCTGACCAGAGATCTTCAGTTTCTCCCTTCCATAGATCACCCAGGTCAAATCAGTTCCGGGCTGCAGGTGGTTCCAAATTTCTTAAAATTTAAAAAAAGCACTCCTGAGCATACAAGGAAATATAAATGTTCATTGGAGCCCCTATGAGGTTACAATCTGAGCAGAAAGTTTTGGTTTCATGCTGTGTGTTAGGATCTCACTAAAAACATGACCTTACTAGTCAGGCTCCACCCCCATTCAGTGTAAGTTTTAATATTAAATGAAAATTTACCAAAGTAATGTTATAGACATATATTCTATGATTATTCTTGTCTTTCTTTAGTGATGGATTGGGAGTAGTAAAGAGTAGTAAAAAAACACTGACAAGCTGGGAGAGCAGATCAATGTCCAGTATACCTCTTACCTGCCTATCTCATGCTTGTGTTGGTGAGAGACAGCTAATGTCACCTACTTTAGTGTCAGTGAAAGGAGAAAGGTATTACAATGTAGACAGATGGAGAGACAGCAACTGAGGCAAGATATTAACAAATAAATAAAGTATAAGTCTCTAGTGCAAGCTGGGATTCATTTAAGTGTGAATGTCCCCGAAAGTGACAAAACCATCCAGTTGCATACAGAGTCTTTCCGACTGCAATATCCAGACATTATTCATGCAATTTAACAATTTTTGCATTTTTTTTTTACTAAACTGAACCAATGCCAAACAGATGCCACCAGATTTCTTCAGATTGACTAAATGCTCCAAATTCTGGGCCTGAATTTAAAAAATATCTGAACTATTTGCCTGCTAGCAATGCTCGCAGTCAGTGGGCAAATAATTAAATGGCCCACAGCAGCATTAGGGATAATTATGTGATGACTGTCAAGAGATTTCTAACCAGCCTCCACATTAAAAAAGTAATGAATAAAAACCCTAAGGAGATCAATAAGAATCCCATATGTAATGGCTACCCAGGTAGTAAGGGGGTATCAGCCGTTGGAGACGTCCTTTTCCTGGCAAGTTGCTGTGTAGTAATGGAGTTCTTAATCCCATCCGCGAAATGGGTAGAGTCAGGCATAACTGTAAACTGGAGCAAAGTAACGGTACAATAAATCCCCTCCAAGAATGAGACAAGGCTACGTTTTGAAGGGTCAAGCAGAACTGAGGTTTATTGACAGGGGTCTCCTTTTATGCAATGCTGCCTGGAAAGGGCTACACCTTCATAATTATCACAATACCCAATCACCAACATGGTACAACCCACACGTCTCCTCCCCTCAGATAAACATTTAACATAATTATAACACACGCAATTTTACCCAAGTTCTGGATGTACCCCAAAACCAGAGGGTACACCCTTAAATCCAGATAGCTCTTGTTCAGGGGAACAACATATCAAAAATCCAGCCCATTCGGTTAAAGCGTTCGGGAGTTATGGGTCTTTGAAGTTTTGGCCGACCGCACAGACTTTCTAGCCGAAAATAGTTCCACAAGTTTTGGCCTTGCAGTCGGTCCCCGTTCATGCATTAAAAACCCACGAAAATCCCGCCATCCACAGTTATCTTGACGTTTGCCAGAATCCCCATGCATAGTTTAATCTTTCTACCGAACGGCCGGCCGTTCAGTAGTTTCAGCACGAATCTACGTTGTTATGGAGGTCTCAGCGGTGTTCGCCTGTTTGCGTATCCGTTTTTAGTTCCACGCGATTGATGGCAAAACACCGCTGTTCGTGCGTAAGATGGCCGCGAACAAGTGCAACGTCCCGAAATGGCGGCCACCTATACTTTACACAAAGGATTCGTGCTGAACCATGCGAACGGCCGTGCTGGTCTGGGAGGTAAAGTATCACTTAACTTTTACTTCAGGGTGGTCCGGTGTTCGGTAGTTTGTATTCGTTTTCTTGGGCAATAGTGGTTCGCATAAACAGGCAAGTTGGTTCATTTGTACATCCATGATATGCAATTGTTAAAGAAGTCCAGGCAGAGATTGCAATCCTGTTACACCATATTACTATGCTACTTGGCATTTCTATCTAAATTATAAAACTTGTGACTGGAAAAACAAGCGCATTGCACGGGGGCGGTGATGTGACGTATGCACGCACGTCCACACGTACACTCGACTCGGCAGCCCAGTGAGAGGAGGGAATGCTACACGCTGACTCTGTGAGACCCCACAGTTCCCGGCTAAAACCAAGAAGACAGCTTTATATATCGGAGTGTTCACCTTGCTGCTTCTTGCCTGCCAGCTTCCAGCAACCAGCAAAGAGGCTATAATAGAATAGGGGCAGAAGGAACAAGCAACGAGGAAAAAAAAAATATCTTTGTACTGTTTAAGCGTGCTGCGATCCCGAATTGATTACCCGGATAGCCTTAAATGGATTAAAGGTTGTATATTCTCCTTTCAGAGAGAGTTTGTAATGATATATAAAGATAGAGGATAGTGAGGAATAAAAGAGCACAAGGTAGGTAATAAAAGAGGTTCTATGTTACTGGTTCCTTAAAGGAAGGGAAAGAGAGGGAAAAGTGGAGAAAGAAGGAAGAAAGGATAAGGGAATGAAAAAGGGAGGAAAAAATAAAAAAAGGGGGGAAAGGGAAGAGAAAAGGAAAAGCTGTATTTTTCTAATTTAAAAATATCTAGCCCTCCTTTTACTGCTGAATCGTGGTTAGGAATATATCAAAAGAGGCTATACTAAAATGGCTCCCAAAAAGAGAGATAAAGAAAAGGTCTCTGAAAAAGAGAAACTCCCTCCTCCCAAAAAAAGAAAAGGATCTGAAATAGCCTCCTTAGCAGAAAATCTTAATGCTTAAGCAAATATTTTAACCTTACTCCAAGAAGAAAATAAGTTGCTTCAGGCTTCTTATTCAAAAATGGAATCTAAAACTAAAAATTTGGAGGATAAAATATATGACATAGAAGATAGAGCAAGACACAAGAATATTCGCCTACCAGAAGCAGTGCAACAAAACCAACTCACTAATTTTCTTATGACATTTTTTGAAGAATTTATCTCCATTCAGGAAATGGAAGATGTGTCAGGATTACAGAATGATCCAGCACGTAGAATTGTGTAACACAGAGGACTGATAGGTAACGTATATCGGACCTTAGAATGGCCGGACTAACGTACCAAAGAATAGTCAGGAATAGCCGAGGTCAAGGGACACAGAAAGAGACACAACGATAAGGAAAAGCCAGGAGTCAGGGATGCCAGAAAATAGGGAAGTCAAAAACAATGACAAAGTCAAATAATCAGAATAACCAGAATGATTTTGCACCCAGCTCACAAGGCATAGAGAATAGGGTATTGGTTGGTTGGGGATGGAGGGAAGAAACAATAAAATGAGGTTGGAGGGAGGAGTTTATATTGCTAAATGTGTGAAAAAGCACTATAGCACAGGTTTTATAAAAATGTTAAAGTTACTTGCACTCTCTTTTTATGGCACATACTCACACAATAGTAAAGGTGAGAAGAAGATAAGATGTTGGAGGGATGGGGAATAGGAATGTGGGAACGACGACTCACCTTGAATTATTAATTGGGGTTATATGTTTTGGGAGGATTGTTGTCCCTTCTTTCACCTCTACGCTCCCCCCATTGATGAAAGAACTGATAGTTTAAATATGGTAAAATATGAAGAAGTGGCATTTGGATTGTGTTGGGGGTCCACATGTAGATGGTAATGATATAAAATTATCACCATAATGAGGCACTAATATGGGTTAAAAACGTGGGTAGATACTTGTAGAGAAAGGGAAGAGTATGAGATGGGGGTTGGTGAGACGGGAGATAGGAATGAGTGAACGACAATCTCTTTCTCATGATGTATTGTGAGGATCTTTGTTACTTCCTTCTTCTCTCATTTCTCCCCATTGATGTATCAATTTGTAGGTTAAATTTGGTTTTGGTGTTTTTTAATTTTTTTATGATTGTAATGAGAATTGAACTATATAACTGTGTCACTTGGGTGGTGTGAGGCCCCCTCTTTTCAATTGGACTTTCTCTGTCCTGCGACGGCCCCAGGTCTAAGCAAGGATTCACGGGTAGTCGAGTCACTGTGCTTTGGTGTAGACCTATATCGGCGATCCTTAGTGGATCAGTAGGTAGAAGTTTATGATGCATGTATGGATATTAGTATGTCTGAAAAAGGTCCTGGGGTGGGAGGTGGATTGGAGACAAAGTAAGCGATTAAGTTTTAAAATTGTCTATGGCTAATAACTTAGTCTCTATGAATGTTAGGGGTCTGAACTCACCTCAGAAACGTGGTTACTTATATGAATCATTGCAAGGAAATAATGCAGATATAGCTTTTATTCAAGAACACCATGGCAACAGACTGCTTCGAAACTATGGAGGTTTTCTAATTATCCTATAATACCTCCTGCAAATATGGAAACTCAAAAAAAAAGAGGGGTGGCTATTATTTTCTCAAAGAGGATTACACTTGAACAAATGTTTGTAGAAAAGGATGAGAACGGTCGTTATCTAATTCTAATAGCTAAAATTAATGATATTCTTTTTACCCTGGTTAATTGGTATGCCCCAAACCAATCCCCCATAACATTCTTAAAAAGACTTATGAATCAAATAGATTAATAATCGTGGGAGATTTTAATTGTATAACGGACTGTAAATATGATTCGAATAATCTCAAAGTTAGGGCAAACTTCCAGACTGTAAATACGTCTAAAGCAATGCAAAATTTTCTGCATAGTTACCAATTGTACGATTGTTGGAGAGTGAATAATCCAATGGGTCGAGATTATACTTATTTTTTCCAAGCACACCAAACATACTCTCGCATCGACTATTTTTTAGTAAAATTTAATACATTGAATTACATAACAAAAACTAAAATAGATACAGTAACGTGGTCTGATCACGCTCCTATTGTTCTCCATAATGTTGAATATAAAGTCAGAAACAACTGGAGACTTAACAAAAGTTTGTTACGTAAGAGCGAAAATCTTTCATTTCTTACATTTCATATTCAAGATTATTTTAGAGCAAAATGACAAGGGGGAGGTTTCTGACATGACCTTGTGGTGTACTTTAAAATGTTATATAAGAGGTATACTCATAAAAATAGGTACTCAGTAAAAAAAAAAGCTTGGAGAAACATTGAGTAACTTACATATTAATTTAGCCAAACTAGAAAGACTCCACAAGGACACTTTGGATCCCTCCTCTTTGTTAGAGATTAAAAGAGTGAGAAACGGCCAGTAGGATTAGACAAGATAAAGAAATTAAGGGCATAACATTTGAAATTTGGAATGCAAACTCACCTTACATGCGGACGATGTTCTTTTAACTCTATCTAATTCAAAATTTTCCATCTGAATATTATAAAAGCGGGCTAGACTTGTGGCAAATGAGTGGAGCCTGGGTATAGAGACTAGATCATCCCCTTTAATAATATAATATGCCCTCCCTCCTACCTGAATATTATATTGAAGATCACACACAGATGGGGCAGGGAGGGACATTTTAATGAACCTCATTTTCTTTTCTTTTTTTAAATGGCTGCCTTCCTCTGGCCACAGGTGTGGTCAGGGGCTGGACAGTGATCTGTCCAACTCACATTATTTATATTAATGTCCTCCACCCAATGGCTACATGTGAGATTCCGGGGGTGCGGATGCTGTGCCCTCACCTTGTTATTTCCCTGGCCCCATCCCATGGGATTGGGCTTTTCTAGCTATTGGGCAACAATAGCTGCCTAGTCACAATTATTAAACATTTAGCATATATGTCCCCACCTGTGTTTAAAACCTCCCAATAAATAATATGGGAGTTTTATTGAATCACGTACGTTTTTAGAAAAATTTTAACTTTTTTTAATGTGTCAGCTGGCTACCAAGCACTGGCTAGCAACCACATAATAAAGCATCAGACTGTCAAGGGTTCTTAACAATTTCTTGTTGGATACTAACACTGCCAGCAGAGAAATTATACTTAAAATAATTGTTCTCTTGCATAAAAGAAAGTGAACAATAATACGCAAATGTGCATTCTTCTAGATGTATTCAGCTTGTGAATCTTCTGAATCCTTTTCTTTCTATAGGGTACGAGTGCAAAAGCATTGATTTTAATTTGCAATCCAAATACAATCAAGTGATTTACTCAGCCTGGCCAAATTCAAACTGTATTTGGCTTGAGTAAATATAAGATTTGCCATTGCAGTCAAAATTCAGTCATTTCCACTAGATTTTGTCCATTCAGAGCAAATCCGATGTCTAGTGAATAATCCTGCAAGTTTAACCCCTTAAGGACCAAACTTCTGGAATAAAAGGGAATCATGACATGTCACACATGTCATGTGTCCTTAAGGGGTTAAACATGGAGGGTTTATTCATAAGGTTTCTGTTAGACAGAAGAAATAATAATGTAAAGTAGTGCAGACATAGGTTTAGCTTCTAGATTATACAGAAATTTAAATCATTCACACCTTAAGAACTTGCTCAAGCCACTTCTTCATGTAAGATCCAGCAACAATGGATCCAGGGACTGAATGATATCCACTTTAGTTCAATAATTCAGCAATGTCTTTAAGATGAGCCATACGGACTACAAAGTTCTACATGGGTCGGAATAAGCTGAGCTGAGGAGCAACAGACATTTTCTTTAAAATCAATTTAATATTTCTTTATGCCATGTCAAAATATTATCTTTACAATCTTCCTCACTCTTTAATATCTTTCAAAATGATGACCAATATACTACAATTTCTGCCTCTTCATGTTTTCATGGGATTCCCAGTTTATATTTTAAATTTAAATACATTTGTATTTTCATTCACTAGCTTCTTATTCATGTCTCCACAGATGAATGATATATATGAAAGAATTTGCATTGTTTATAAAGCTTTTACTGCGGTGTTACTTAAAGTAGTTAAACTATAATAAATGAATAATATGCAAATATTTTATAGATTTTGTTACAACTAGATATCAATCTTTGACATAAACAAATTGCTCCATATTTTGTTATTACCTACATGACGAGAAAATTTAATTGGTTTATAAAACAAGTTTAGATACTCTTTTAATGAAAAATATTTATCATTTTAATGGCTGCATTATAAGGTTCCAGGATGTAAGTTTTGATTACCAATTTAGTTTTAGTTGATACTGATTTCAATAAATTGAAATTTCTCAAAACCTATTAAAATGACATTTTTATGTCAAGGTATGTTTCTGGAAATGTTTTTGAAATAAATAAATACATATATATATATATATATATACATATATTTTTAATATATATATAGAATTAATGATACACTAAATGTATGGTTGATATAACTTATTTAGCATTTTTAGAAATTGATTATTACCACTGCCAGTGCTTGCAGTGAATTGATTTAAAAATGCCCGAAAATGTCATGCTAAAGTATAATGAAAGATGGTTTACAAGCCCAGATCTTTTTGTGCAGTACATTAATCTGAGGAATATTAGTATGCTAATTACACAAAATGTATTACCATTCTAATTATTCTAAATGCATAAAATAAATAATAATAGTCAATGTATGTAGATTTAATTTAACAATATTAATAGATTATAACACATACACTTTACAGAGATATGTAGAGAAACATAAAAATGATTTACAATAAAATAAATAGGGCTAGGATCTTAATCTAAAAATGCTGCTTTTACTCCTTTCATATAGCCTCAGTCACTCCACTATAGCCCCTGTCCACCCCAAAATAATCAGTTTTCTCCCATTACAGTCCATATCCTCTTACTCCAGCCTCTATTCTTTAACTCTAGCCATGTAACCCTTCTATACCCTCTATCTTCACAATAGTCACTGTCCTCTCACTACATCCTCTATTTCCCCACTACATACCCTACACCACAACTATAGCCAACCACCCAAAGTCATTATTCCCTCACTACAGCTGCAAAGGCAACACAACAAGCAGAAATTCCCAGGCACTACAACATCTTTGAAACACAACTTAGGAAAAGATGCAAAGCCAGTGAACCACTTATGGCTTTGCATCTTTTACTAAGTTGTGTTTCAAAGCTGTTGTATACAGCAAACACAGACTCAAATGAATCCATGTTTAAAATGGAATGAGGCAAAAATGTAATTCTTTCTTGAACTAATTTGCATATGCCCACCCATAATCCTTTGCGGTAATAACATCACTGCATATTTCTGTGGGAAAAGCAAGTCTTATGGATTGACTGGTGTGCAGATTTTTGTTTAACATTGTATTAACTAAATATATTTTTATATATATATATATATATATATATATATAAACAAAGCAAAAAATGAGAGCACTCCATGGATTTGATAAATCAAATTACTGTATTCAAATAGCACAAAAAAATCGACGTTTCGACCGTCTTGATAAAGACCGCTAGACGGTCGAAACGTCGATTTTTTTGTGCTATTTGAATACAGTAATTTGATTTACCAAATCCATGGAGTGCTCTCATTTTTTGCTTTGTTTATAGTATTTTGCACAGAGAAGCACCTGGTATGTATTATTATTTGGGAAGAGTGCCAGAAATTGTATAGTTTCTATATATATATATATATATATATATATATATATATATATACACATAAAAATACTGGCACTCCAAGGTTTTCATTTAGGTAGGTTCTTTATTTGACGAATTCCAGCAAGTCAACGTTTCAGTCACTCTAGGGAACTTTCATCAGGACATCACAAGTATCGCTATATGTGTTGGCATGTGTGGCTGTATATCTGTGAGTCTATGTATCTGTATCTGACTGTATATCAATCTATGACTGTATGTGTGGCTGTGTATCTATCCTTGCTTCTATATGTATGTCTGTGTAACCAAATGTGTGTCAGAGTTTGTATTTGTTTGAGTGTCATTGTGTCTATGTGTGTCTTAATCTACATGTGTACCTGTGTGTTTATGTATGTTTGTAAATGTATCAGTGTGTGTGGCAGTCTATATGTATGCGTGTTTACATCTCAGACATTCAAACTCCGTCCAACACTACACACAAAAACACCCCTGCTTGCAAGCATCAACACTTCATACAGAAACACCAATACATTGAAAGGCAAACACTGCCAACATTTAAACCACTGCTTTTAAATGGTAACAGTACATAAAAACACACAGCATACACCCCTACATTCACGCACACATACTCCATACAGAAACATTCTTACATTTGAAAATACAACACTATTCAGTGCTAAATACAACCATGCAAGGATGGGCAAATTGTAGATCCCCAACTGGCAAAATATTGTGGAAGTTGTACGACTGATGTCTACCATTTGGCTTTCCTTGCGATAAAGGGGTCCCAAACAAATTCTTGCACCAGGACCCTCTCTATTTTAGTTCTGCCACTGACACAAACTGGGGTTTTACCCTACATTTATGTACTAGCCATGGGTCCTCTATCTTAAATCAATACTACTGAAATGTAATTAGAATTAATATAATTGTGTAGTGATGGATTTAAAACAATGATATTTCTAAAAAAAAATCAGCAAGCCATTTTAAATTCTGTTACAAAACCATACAGCTAGTTGACAGAATTATGATAAAATTATATAAATTTAAGCTACTTATATCTTGTGAAACGGAACAGGTAGATTCACATGTGGTGACTTTTTTCCCAATGAACAGAATGTATGTGACGCCAAAGCTAATTGAGTTTCTAGCATAATTCATCCTGGTGTGATATCTACAAAGTTAACAACATTTCAAGATAAATTAATGTGTCATGAAAAGACAAGGACATTCATAAATTAGTAAATTATTCCAAGCAGTCTATCTATTCAAATAACAATCACACCTTGGAAGCAATCTAAATATGTCCCAATTGGAGGGAAAATGAGTGAGAATTTATTTTCACCAATTTTATATATGTATATACACACATACATTCAAGATTGCTGAGGTTGAAACTAAACATGCAAAGACATTGATATCAGCTAAAGTTCATGATCTGATTCTTAAACTGAGTAAGGAAATAAAGAAGTATAAAAATGATCTGAAGTGCTTTAAATGTCAAAAGCCTGATCATGTGAAGGAAGATTACAGCATACACAGAATGTACAGGTAGTTTTCTACAGGCCACTCCAAACCAAGAGTGCAGAAGCCAAACATTAGAGACCACCACAGAAAAGGTTTGCACCCACCAGCAATCCCTTTTGTTCAAAGCAGTTAAAAAAAAACATAAGAAAAAACAGTCGTATCGTACTACCGGCAGAGGATGCCCACCAAATTACAGTTATACTCTACTAAACTTCTCTAACCATAAACTTTCTTTACAATTTTTCACTCCCAATAAAACTTCTATAATATCTAAGGACCTATTATTTATACCCACTGCACAATCAGACCAGTTTAAGACAGAAATATATATATATTTTTAATTTGGCTGTACTTTAAGGTTTTTGGAGTTTTTACAGAATTGTCTCCAACAACAATGAAAACACCACTTCTTAAACTGAAAACTGGTTTAGAACCACCCTCTTCAAATGCCACCATTAAAACCTTTAATACCCAGATCAGGAATGATATCCATGAAATACACAAGACTGAGTACAAGTACTATTCTAACATTTCTAGGATGCAGAGGGAAGCTTTGAACTCACTTGTGAATGTTTCTACTATTTGTATACTACAAATGGATAAAGGAGGTACCATAATGATTATGGACTATACCTAATAATATTCTGTATCAACTATCAGATATGAACACTTACAGGGTTCTGGGTGATGATCCTACATGGTAATTCAGCCATAACATCTATGAAGAATTACAAGTAGCTCAACTGCAAGCCATTATATGAGTTTTTGGTTGGCTCAGATCCTGTTTGTCCCATTCTATATCACCTCAAAACATGACATGAGAGCACACCAAATAAAAATATATAATCTTTATTAGCAATCCAACACTTAAAAAAATAGTATAACAAATTACCATAAAATATTACAATCACCTAAATATAAATTCAAATAGATATGCACATACATGGTAACATAATCAGCCATCCACCTTAAATGTGGCATCCCGCAATCCATTGTTACAAAAGATTATTGCGCTGAAACAATTTTTCATATATGCAGTGGAATAAATACTAGTCATAAAGATTGTCTCAACTGTGTTCCTTGTTTTAGATGTTTCCACAGCAGATACAGATGGTTCTGGAAATGGAGAACAAGATGCAGGAAGCAAGTGCACACTTGTTGCCACAGAAATTACTCGGCTGCTGCCTCTTCTCTGCACACTTTCCTTTTTTAATTCCTCTGGCTCATTATACTCACTGTCACACAGCTCCTGGGCCAGAGGTAAAAGCCTATGTCTTCACTGGTGGGGGAAACAGAATTATTATCACTGCCACCACCACCAACACAAGACAGTGAAAATACTACTTTGGTACTCTGTACTAAAGTCTTCACAAAAGAGTGACTCTGATGACACCACAAAGTATACTCTACTGCACTTTTCCTCAGCTGTTTCTTAGGGAAGGTACCAAAAGGGTAAAAATGTATAAAATATTAAAGAAACACGACAGGCACCATAGCATCTACACCAAACTGAAGTTATAATGGTGTCAATAGCCACCTGGCTCTTCTTTACCTTTAGATATTTAAGTGTTGTTGAACAGTTAAATGCCTTAGTTGGCTCTTCTGAGACTTCCATACCTTTTACCATCCACATGCTCTATCTCTAATTCTGATCCAGGAAGCATGTCCTGCAGTGGGTAGGGGTGATTGACTAAGAGTGGTCAATCTAAGCCAATTAGTAGGTCCCCTGCATGGTAGCAGGCCATGCTTCCTGGATCAAAATTAAAGAAAACAGATATGGATTGCTTTGCAGTTCAGAACAAAAAACATCTCAAAATCTAAATAATATATTCATCTGTCTGACCAGTTATTTGATTGTCTGTCTATATATCTGTCTGTCTATATATCTAGATTGACTAATGTTTGCCTGCACAATCATAATTCTTCATTTGTTTCTCTTTGCTCAATAGCATTTATCCTACCACACATCAGAAAAG
Source organism: Pelobates cultripes (assembly GCA_933207985.1). Lineage (NCBI taxonomy): Eukaryota > Metazoa > Chordata > Amphibia > Anura > Pelobatidae > Pelobates > Pelobates cultripes. The sequence continues at coordinate 222,744,452 of OW240915.1, forward strand.
TCAATTTGTTTGGATTGTTATACCACTGAGTACCCCAAACACATGTTGTTTATTATTTACTGAGAGCTAAAACAAAGTATGCAAGAGAATACTGAAAATGTACAACAGCTCAAACAGCTTACCCTTTGTGTGTCCCTGTTGAGTTCTCAAGCTTGTTTATCGCTTATCAGACTGATCCCACTCAAAAGGTGGTACAAATCAAAAGGCAGGCAGGCTCCCTCTGCACAGGAGATATAGTAACTCCAAACATTAATTTCAGCCTTGTTGGGCTGAAGGTGTGTATAGATATTATAGTCTATTAATTTACCGTTTGCCGACTTGTAGCTCAAGACTACCAGCAACCATTTTATTATTTGGATATTGTGGTTGAGTCATTAAGAGTAAATTAGATAAAGTTCCAGTTTGAAGACATAACCTGGTTCTATTAAAGTGTTACTGCAAGCACACAACCACCACAGCAGGCCCACCAGGCACCTGGTTACTTCTGGTGCTGGGTGCAGCTGCAGAGCTGCAGAGCTGCAGAGCTGCAGAGGCAGGATGCCAATATCATTCCCATCCACTGGCTGAAAGCATCAGCTGATCACTCTCAGCCAGTGAATGGCATTCTGTGAATTCTGTGCCCAAACTCTTGTTCCAGCTGGCCAATGATGCCAGAGGTGGAGTAACACTACTGGAAGCAAAGTGGTAAACTTTGTTTATGGAGTGAAACTGCACATACACACTCAACCTAGATCATTTAAAATGACTGAAATGGTCAAGCTGAGTTGAGCCCTTTAAGCAAGTCAATTGCAAATCAGAGCCAGTTTACAACACATAGCAATCCAGCTCTTTTTCTAGGCCTAATCTGTTGTAACTGAGCCAGGAAGTCACTAAATGTGCAACAGAAGGAAAAAAGAGGATGTAAATAATATATATATATATATATATATATATATATATATATATATATATATATATATATATATATATATATACATACATACATATATATGTGTATATATATATATATATATATATATATTATTTACATCCTGAATCAGTTTTTCGTTACCGAAATTCTGACGAGCTTCAACACACAATATGTGCGTCTCAAAAACATTTTTATTTTCAGAAGAATGATTAAGCCAAAACTAATTTTCTCACTGTGCACAAGTCTATTTATTATAGACTAGTTTAGAAGATTTATTTTATGAAAGTTCCTTTTGTCTCCTTTTAAAATATATAATTCTTTGTTTCCTTGTAGGTCACTTATTTCCATTTGGCCAGTTTGATCCTTCTGTTAATATCAATATGGGAATTTTTATCTGCAAATGCATCAACATCCTCCTTCTGTTAATAGCTACTCTTGGAAGAACTTCAGAAAGATTAACTAAACAATTATTTTAATACTGTCATTATCAAGCATCCAAATTGGAAATAAACTTTTTTTTTTTAAATATATATATATTCTAATCAAAATCTGTTTTGAAAATTACCAGTCTGTTCATAAAATAGGCACAATACTATGCCTGGGCATTTCATGAGTAACAGTTGTATGCTAGTGACTGTCAAGCTTTATTTATGTAAAATGAAGTGTTTTATTTTATTAGTGATTATTTGCTTAAAGGACACTCCACCTTATTGCATATTTGTATGCGTTAAGTATGTTAAGAAAATAAGCTCTAGTCTACATGCATAAAATTGGGCCATAAGCCTATTCCGCAAGAAATATAATTCAGTATGGCTGGATATTGAGTCATCAAAACTGCTCTTTGCATTCTACCCAACCATATAAAGAACTGTGGGAGGTTTGACCCAAACAGAGAAGATTTGAGGTCTACCCAACTTGTGAGGTGAATGCCACAGTACAACTGAGCTATGTAGTAGTACATGATGAGATTGGGAGGCCCAATCCCCCATCCTTCAAAGCCTGTACAGTAGTTTCCTTGCAATTCAATGCCTCCTATTATGCCAAACATACTATATTTGTCTGTAGGTTGTCTGGAGGCAGACTTAGTGCTGCAATGTAAACATTGCAGTTTCTCTAGAACTGCAATGTTTAACATTGCAACACTAAGTGCAAAAGGGACAATGTACCCAGACCACTTCAATATACTGAAGTGGTATTGGAGCCTATAGTGTCCCTTTAAAGCTGAGATCACAAAGGAGATTTCCTCTTCAGTGAACTCAGCATCCAAAGAGGACAGAGCCTCGTCTGGAAGTCTATTCAATTTTATGGACTCAAAGCAGCATTGTAGGGCCTTGGCATTGGTTTGGAGTCGCTGTTGGAAGTGTGATTATAAAGATTGATAAAGAAGGCAGTGAAGGTTAGAGAAGTAAGCATTTCTCCATTAGCATGTCTGATAGTCATAATGGATGTGTGTTTGGCTCCAGGTTTGAGGCTTTTGACGGGTAGGGAATCCATTTTATTGGCTTTCTCAAAGAACAGCCATATGTTCCATAACATGGATCTTGCCACATCCTCCAAGAGCAGTTTCTGTTAAATAATGTTACACCTCTTTCAGGGAAGTGTGTAGCCCTAGAAGTATCTGAGTCTTTGTCTTCTTTTCATCTGGTGACCCTGATTAGATGGCCACTTATCACTGCATAATGGGCTGACCACACAGAAGCTTGTGTTTTCTGTAAAATACATCTGTAAACGTAGAGACACTTTTTCTAATATTTTCTGGTCCTTCAGTAGAAAAGCATTAAGATGTCACACCCAAGGAGGATGGCTAGCAGTTTCTCTGATGGTTATAATGACATCCACATGATCAGTTTTGATATTTTACTTCTTATATCTCTTCTTTCGACTAAATGTACTAAGTGACTGTTTACAAGGAAAAGGTCAATACAAAAGTAGGATTCATGCAGGTGAGATTAAAAGGTGAAGTCTAGAGTATCTAAATGAAGGGCTCTTCATATGTCAATCAATGCTTGTCTGGACATGAATTTAGACGCTAGTCTGCGATTTGCCAGGCCTCCTACTGCTTTTGACTGCTGAACATAGTGTGGAATTTATAAGAATCAGCTTGTTGAAGAGGGGAGTGAGCAAGGCCACAAAGTCCTCCTAGAATTGCGGGGCAGAGACGTCTGGAGCATATAAGTTTAAAAAATATATTGGTCTTGTGCCGAAATTACCAGATAACAAAATGTACCGACCCTCTTCATCGGTTGCCACTGAGTATATATTCACTGGAAAATGTTTATGCCTAATAATAGCAATCCCATTTTTCTTTTAATGCGAGCCCGAGGTATATGCCTGCATGTAAACATGATCAGTGAGTCTAACTGTAGTTACTTTGGTGATATGAGTTCCCTGTATGTATGCAATATCGGCCCTATGTCTTTTTAGATCATAGAGGAAGAGCATCCTTTTTGGGGGGAGGGGGTATTGAGGCTTTTGACATAACAAAATTGGAACTTAATAGCCATGTCTAGTACTAATAGCTAGACTTCGGAATTTTGGACCATTGTTTGCGTGATCTCTCAGAATAAACAATAAAAAAGAAAGCTTTGCCAGTGTCTGTACAGTCACACGTGTGTAATCTTTAGTAGAGAAAAGATAGTGTATACATTACTGCCCAGTAACACCTCTACTGACAGTCACTTAGACGGCATCTAGAGGTGCTTCCTGGGTCAGTGCTGAACAGTGTGCAGCACTGATGTTCAGAATCTCCACACTCTGCATTATGACACTGAACATTCTTCATAGAGATGTAGAGATTCCTATAAAGCATTGGAATAGTTTAAATCATCAATGTTGATGATCTCAGGCAAGGAGACGGGTGTGGAGCCAGACGTGATGGACCTGCATGGTGATGGAATAAAGGAAAGTAATCTCACTGTTTACATTGGTTACAGAGGGGTCATGGGCTAAATTATGTTATAACAGTATAGTGACAGGAATGCATGTTTGTATTCCTGTCACTATAGTGTTCCTTTAAGCTGTTTGATTCTGGCTTTGCCACTCATCTGTACACTATGCCTGCAGATAGGAACACTCTGCTACATTTTGACATTAATCATCCTCCCCCAGACTCAGATGACTAGGATGGCAACAAATCGTTCCAATGTTTATAAACATGTGATGAAACTGGAAACAATTTGGTCCAAATTTGTTGAAAGGGGATATCCAGTGGAGTTGTTACTTAATTAGAAGAAATTAGTTTTTTCTAGATATAGTGAAGGTACTTAGTGCTAACACCAGAAGGTTCAGTACAAAATAGAGCCCCATTTGTCAGTAAATTTAGTGACTGCAGCAGAGGTATTGCCTACATTGTGAAGTGGCATTAGAGTATCGTGCTGAAGGTTTACCATTAAATCCAGGAGTTTCAAAGCTTTCCATTGTGTTAATCTAAAAGAAATATTAACATTAAGGTTCAAGTAGATTTGGATTCTCTTACTATAAAACCTCAAAAAATACTCTTAAGGGTGACACCATTCCCTGTCTCATCTACAGATAATGTGGTTTGTTTATGGTAATACCTTTACTCATCATCTTTTGCAGTATATATTTAAGTGCCTGTGTGGTCTCATCTACGTTAGTGAGACCATCATGATAATGAAAGACTACCTTGCTAAAAACAAGTCTATCATAAGAACCAAAGAACCATGCTGTACTTGATTAATTTGTTAGGCTAAATGATGCAATTTCTCAATTGAGATACCAGATTATAGTTCATGTCCCACCTCTAGATAGATAGACAGATAGATAGATAGATAGATAGATAGATAGATAGATAGAACAGTAGAAACTGCTTTGGTGCAGAAAAAAATATGCGTTGTATTAATTTTTTGTAACTTTATTTTTGTATCTTTTATTTTTATGTTAACTAATTATTGTATTATTTATTTTACAATTTCTGTTATACAGTTTTTAGAATGTTTTGTATTGAAAATTTGAATATATTGTATCCCCTTTCTCTACTTCTACAAGTAATCTGTGCTGCTTTTGTATTTTTGCTCTTTTATTTTTGATTGGACACCATGTTTTTATATTTTTCAACTGGATTGCCATGAATTTGTTCTTTGGCTGTGTATTTTGTCAAATGCTGTATGCATGAGGACCATTCTTTATAGAATCTGTATCTTTAGGATTTTTTACTATACCTGTAAGCAACCCTGCTGCTTTTGAATTTTACAATTTTGCTAACTTACTTTTTTCCCCTCTTTTTCACTTTATCTGGGTTTGCTGAAGATGCTTAGATAAGAGTTATGATGGTTTATTGTAGGCCTTTTTAAATTTTCTTGCTTCCTTCGTTATCTACAGTATCTGTTAATATATATATATATTTCCTACCAGTTACCTTATCTTACTTTAGCAGGGTTTTCAGAGTGAAGTTATACTTTGCAATAGCACTTTTTTGAGTCTCTCATCCTACATGATTCAAATTCCTTGCTTATATGTTGAAAGTATATCTGTTTTGAAAAATGACCGATCTGGTGTAAAGCTGTTTTATTGTATGAGTTATATTAACTGAACGAATACCGCAGGTTGTAACATTGTCACTCTATAAGATTCAACATTTTTAAATGGAAACTACTATTTTCTTCCAATGATACTATTGTGACTTCACCCTTGCCTCTTAAATAACACTATAGGGTTAGGAATACAAACACTATTTAGCCACCTGGGCCCCCTTGCCACCATTAAATACAGTAAAAACGTTAATTTATTCTAGCACCACACTGGTATGCCGGTGGACCCACCTACAATCCCTTTTCTTGGCTGATATCATCATAATTGACAATATAAGTGCTGGGATCGTCAATTCTGATGATCTCAACTATGGAGGTGGAGCCAGTCAGCATCTCCTCATAGAGATGCATTGAATCAGAGCATAGAGACATTGAAGGTCAATGCTGCACATTCTTTGAAAAGTCAGTGTTTACAGCAAAATGCATGTAGGGACAGGCTATAAACACCAGGACAAGTACATTAAAGGGTTGCAAAGCTATATTGCTGGTACTATAGCTCCCTCTGCATCCTTGATCCTCACGCATCCCACCAATGTGAATAAAGGGAATAAGAACCCTTTATTTACTTACCTAATTGCAGCAACGATGTCCCTCGGCACTGGGTTGCGGCTACACCTCCTCTGATGTCTTGTAATGATCAGGCTTTAATGCGCATGCACGGAAAATGCCACGCGCACATTAGACCTCCCCATAGGAAAACATTGAATCAATGCTTTCCTATGGGGAAATAGCTGATGCTTGATGCCCTCATGCAGAGCGTGAGGATGTCCAACTTCAGTTACTGGACCATAAATCTGTTAGCAGCCAAGAAGTGCCTCCAGTGACTGTCTGGTAGACAACCACTGGAAGCAGACTTAGTGCTGCAATGTAAACATTGCAGTTTCTCTGGAACTGTAATGTTTTACATTGGAACACTAAGTGCAATAGGGACACTGCACCCAGACCACTTCAATGAGCTGAAGTTTTCTGGGTGCCTATAGTGTTCCTTTAAGTTGCAATTGTTCTGATGCGAATAGTGTCCCATTTTAATAGTGTCCCAGTTTTAAGAGAGAATGTTACCATTACTTTGTTTTTAGTATTGTGTTTTCAAATACTTTGTTTATCCCCTTTCCACCATTAAGATGTTCAATGCCATCCTACAAAAGGTGGGCTTTAAAGTTATTAGAGAAAAAAGCAGATCTTGTCCCCCATTCACCCTCAGTCATACCAGACAGGACTCTCCAAATTGCATTGGAGAGTCCTGTCTGCTAACCTAAGCAGTCTCCCAGTAGCAAATTGCCTTGGTCTGAGTTATGTAATTGCAGTGACAGCCTGTCACCATGATCACTGAGACAATGTCTCAACCAATGAATTAAAACAGTGGCTGAGGCATTGTTCTCTGACTCTCTCTTTCCTCACTTTGATCTGAGCTGAGAGAGACAGCGAGATCATTGCTACTCAGTGCTCTATGTGTTCCTGTGTAACCTTTTCCCAAGTCATTGCGGTGTTACTAGATTACTGTTTATGTTTTTTTAAGGGTCAAATATTTGTCTATTTTAGGTAAAATGTTAACCTTTTTGTCAGTTTCAGTCATTTTTTTTACAGTTTCTTTGCTATATGATTACTGTACTGCATCTGTGATCAGTGTGATGTGCTTCAGATTCACCTTTGGATGTGACCACAGGAAAGTATACATTTGAGAAGATTTTGGATAGCATTGTCACTTTAATAATAATATATGACTATAATAATATATGATATATATATATATATATATATATATATATCATATATTATTATTAAAATTGACATATATAGTTGCAGATCAGACGTGCACAATGGTCAGGAGTAATTCTTGACCATTCCTCTTTACAGAACTGTTTCAGTTCAGCAATATTCTTGAGATGTCTGGTGTGAATGAGGTCATGCCACAGAATCTCAATCGGGATGAGGTCAGGACTCTGACTGGGCCACTTCAGAAGGCGTATTTTCTTCTGTTTAAGCCATTCTGTTGTTGATTTAATTCTATGCTTTGGGTCATTGTCCTGTTGCAACATTCATCTTCTGTTGAGCTTCAGCTGGGAGACAGATGGCCTTAAGTTCTCCTGCAAAATGTCTTGATAAACGTGAGAATTCATTTTTCCTTCGATGATAGCAATCCGTCCAGGCCCTGACACAGCAAAGCAGCCCCAAACCATGATGCCCCCACCACCAAACCTCACGGTTGGGATGAGGTTTTGATGTTGGTATGCTGTGCCTTTTTTTCACCAAACATAGTGTTGTGTGTTTCTTCCAAACAGCTCAACTTTGGTTTCATCTATCCACAGAATATTTTGCCAGTACTGCTGTGGAACATCCAGGTGCTCTTGCGCAAACTGTAAACGTGCAGCAATGTATTGTTTGGACAGCAGTGGCTTCCTCTGTGGTATCCTCCCATGAAATCCATTCTTGTTTAGGGTTTTACATATTGTATATTCGCTAACAGGGATGTTAGCATTTGCCAGTGACTTTTGTTAGTCTTTAGCTGACACTCTAGGTTTCTTCTTCACCTCATTGAGCAGTCTGCGCTGTGCTCTTGCAGTCATCTTTACAGGATTGCCACTCCTAGGGAGAGTAGCAGCAGTGCTGAACTTTCTCCATTTATAGACAATTTGTCTTACCGTGGACTCATGAACAGCAAGGCTTTTGGAGATACTTTTATAACCCTTTTGAGCTTTATGCAAGTCAACAATTCTTAATCGTAGGTCTTCTGAGAGCTCTTTTGTGCGAGGCATCATTCACATCAGGCAATGCTTCTTGTGAAAAGCAAACCCAGAACTGGTGTGTGTTTTTATAGGGCAGGGCAGCTGTAACCAACACCTCCAATGTCCTCTCATTGATTGGACTCCAGTTGGCTGACATCTCACTCCAATTAGCTTTTGGAGATGTCATTAGTCTAGGGGTTCACATACTTTTTCCACCTGCACTGTGAATGTTTACATGGTGTGTTTAATAAAAACATGGCAACATTTCATTCTTTGTGTGTTATTAGTTTAAGCAGACTGTGATTGTCTATTGTTGTGACTTAGATGATGATCAGATCACATTTTATGACCAATTTGTGCAGAAATCCATATGATTCCAAAGGGTTCACATATTTTTTCTTGCAACTGTATGTCCATAAGAATAAACATGAATTTCCAAATTTGTTTGCTGAGATACTTAATGATTTTAAGCAGTCTTTAACATTTTAAACTGTATTTTTGTGTGTGCACTGTTTCTTAGTCTGCATATTGTATACATTTTGGTCTCTACAGAAGCACCATTGCTGAGAAATGCATTACCCAACTAATTAAAAATTATAACACTTTGATAGTCATGGCAGGGGAAGGGTGGAACAGGGCCAGAGTTACACTATAAGTGTTAGGCAGTGGTGTAGCTAGAGCTTTTGCTGCCTGGGGCTGCCCCTAAGTTTACCGCCCCTCTCAATACACACCATACTGCTGCACCAGCTGTGCTGTAAGCAACAGGGAGCATAAAAATGATGTGATTCATATTCCTGCTTGTGACGAAGTGCCCTTCGCCACTTAGTTCTGGAGAGGCTTGCTTGCCAGCCTCCTCCCCTGTGACTATGGCCCTGGGGTGTATGGCCTTTCAAAAATGCTATTTGGGCCTATGGACTTGTATTGGACTGTGTATGATGGCCCTTTAAGAACTGTATTGGGGCTTATGGAGTTTTACGGGACTGGTGCTGGCCCTTTAAGCACATTTTTGGGACATGGGGAGAATTGGGACAATGCCCCTTTAAGACTGTGTCCCCAGGCATGCTTGTGACACTTCCCCTTTAAGCCTGGGTCCCCAGTGTCCCCAGTGTCCCCAGACTTGGTTAAAGTACTTTATTCATGGCTTCTTTACACTTGGTTCAGTAAATGGGGCTTACTGAACCAAGTACCACACAGGTGGACCAACCAGAAGTGGAAGTGTGCAGGCAATTTACCTCACAGGCTGAGAGCCTGCTGTAGGTAAATTGCCGACCTCTGGGTGGCCGCTGTTCGCACAAACAAACACTTGGCGGTGGCCATCTTTGTTCATTCGAGGTCAGTGGTATGTGCAGCCAAATCCATGGAACTGAAATTGGCTACACATTTCAACGAACACTGCTGACCCTTACCTTCTCCTACACTGAATTTTCAGCCGAAGTCCTGTTCGGCATTTTTTCAGTGTAAAATAGACCGACCGCACAGCCCAAATCCATGGAACTGTTTTGGGCATGGAAATGTGCTTGCGGTCGATCATAAAGGACTTCCAGCTAACTTTTTAAGTACTGGACGGATTTGGCGATTTTGTGAAGATTGTATGTATATTTTTAAAGTTACAGTGTATGTGTAAAAAGTATATTTTTCCTGCCTGTGATAATTGCAGTAATTATATCACAGGCAGAAGGGAGGATTTTGTGGGAGTTAATGGGTGTGGTTTTACTGCATGTTAGGTGCTTTATTGGTTATTTTACAAAACCCTGTGGGCGGTACTGTATCTGTAAAACCTGCATAAAAGAAGGCCCTTTGGTGCCAAGTAAAACAGATCTTCTTGACCCTCAACACATAGTCTTGTCTCGTGATTGGAGGGAACTGCTATATCACACTGGGGATTCCCATGCTCTGCATACTCCCTTGAGCTTTAAATTACCTACCTCTTTTAAGAGCTTGTTCCTGATATGCTATCCTGGAGGAGAGGTCTTCCCCACACGGTCCTGGAGGACAGAAGCTGATCCAGGGTGGACAGAAGACTGCGAGACTCCAGTTAACCTACTGCGGTTGTGGAGTCTGTTGTGGTTGTGGTGTCCAGTGCGGTGCTTGTGGTCCTCGGCTCAGGCTAGGAAGCATCCATCAACGGAAGGTACTCGGTCAGAGTATGGGGAGTTCCGTTACACTGCTGTCTTCACAGAGTCTGTGGCATGCTCCACAGCCAGTAGGCCACTCCTAGTATGCCCCCTGTCGTCTTGTCCCTGGGATGCCGGTGTTCCTCTATTTCAGATACCGCCTACCTATAGGATGCCCCCTGTTCCCTATCCCTGGAATGCCCCTTCCCCCTTTTTTCAGATACCCCCTTCCTCTAGGATGCCCCTGTCTCCCATTCCTGGAATGTCCCTTTCCCCCTATTTCACATATGCTCACCACTTTGATGCCCCCATGTCTCTATCTCTAGAATGTCCCTCTCCCCATCTCTGAGATACTCTTCCTCTATTGTGCCCACACTGTTCCCTATCCTTGGAATGCCCCTGTCCCCCTATTTCAGATAACCCCTACCACTAGAATGCTCCCTGTCTCCTATCTTAGGAATGCCCCTGCCCCCCAATTTAAGATACCCCCAGTCACACTTAGCTCCCTGCCTGGATAAGTGGTCACTGTGCACTTCCCATCCTGTCCCCCTATTTTAGATATACCTTACTCCTTGGATATCTCCCATGTCATCTATCATTGGAATGCCCCTTTCTCCCTATTTCAGTTTCCCCCTATCCCTGGAATGCCACCCAGCCCCCTCCCTATTCCAGATATACCCTATCCCTAATATGCCCACCTGTCCTAGGAACACACTTTCCCCCAGAGCCCCTTTAATCCAGTCACACTCAGCTCCCTGCCTTGATGAGAGGTCACCGTGCACTTCCCACCAGTCTTTGCACTCAGGACCCCATCTTCTTTGCTGAAGTTTGGTATCCTAAAAAGTTTGTACATTTTGTACATCCAGAACAGATGCAACAATTATTCCAATGACTACTGGCAAGTAAAAATGGCTGCACTATTGCCTGGCCTAATGGTTATGTATTATCAGCCATTTTTACAATGAAAATTCTTATTAGATTATCTCTCACTCAGATTTTAAGAAAGTAGGAAGCGAGAGTAGTTTTATAATGCATGATTGCATTTTCTTTTCCTTTTGCTATCTCGGATTAATAACAAATGAGTTCTAAGTTGAAAAGGGAATTTCTCCAAAACTAAAAGAAATAAGGTGTGGGCATTTGATCACCCACTCACCCCTTCCATCCTAAGAACAAAGCTTTCTAATCCATCAAGTCTATTATGTCAGTGACTGTATCATTCACTAAACACCATATTTTGTCTGAATAAGCTAAATCCAGTGAAAATGATCGAATTCTGACTGCACTGGCAACAGATTTAGATTCACAGGATTCAGTTGAACTGACCAATTCTGTACCATTCAATTGAAAAATCTGTGATTTTCTCAACTGAACCAATTTAGTTCACCAGAATTAGAGATGGCAGCTGACGATAAGCCAAATGCATCTCGTGGGATGCACGTTCGCAAATTATCATTCCAAACCTGGAAAAACATACATTTTTAGATCCAGCCCACACAATTGTGCAAAATTATTGTTTATAATGGCAAACTGAGCTGCTTATATGCCCCCACAAAAAAAAACAAAAAAACAATTCCATTCCCCTTTTTCTGGTGGCAGGAATGACACTGAGAATCAAGAACTCAACCAAGCATGTTTGGACTTGCAGGCGTATGTTCACCTGAGATTATGGCATGTGGCAACTCGGAAATCAGACTTTAGGATGATCACACAACCGGCTTGAATTTGGCTTATTTGCAGTTCGGCCTGGAACAAATCTCCAAGTCTGGAAGTTATTCCTTACACCATTACATAACCACCGCCCCTACCTGAACCATTGGCACAACACAGAGTGGATTAAAAAAGTTTTTTTTGGCCATCAAAATTGACACTCAATGGAAGTTGATTTGTAACTGAAAGCTCTAGGTACTTCTGTGTATAAAAATAGTTTTTTTCAGTTTGTGATATACTCAAGCCACCAAATCAGGGACTAACAATTAATTGGTGGTCTAATCCCTTAGTACTTATTATTTCCTTATTCTGACCATCACATTTATGTACTTGCTTGCCACTGCTATAGGATTGACTGATTAGATATTTGCATTAACAACTAACGAGCTAATTTACAGGTGTGCCTAATTAAGAAGTCTCTGAATGTATCAATGTTGTAACTAAAAACCATCGTAGAAATATGTAAATAAATATTTTAACCCCTTCAGGACCGGACTGTTTTGGCCATGTACTTTAAAGGACCACTCTAGGCACCCAGACCACTTCAGCCTAATGAAGAGGTCTGGGTGCCAGGTCCAGCTAGGGTTAACCCATTTTTTCATAAACATAGCAGTTTCAGAGAAACTGCTATGTTTGTGAATGGGTTAAGCCTTCCCCTATTTCCTCTAGCGGCTGTCTCATGGACAGCCGCTAGAGGCGCTTGCGTGCTTCTCACTGTGATATTCACAGTGAGAGCACGCAAGCGTCCATAGGAAAGCATTATGAATGCTTTCCTATGTGACCGGCTGAATGCGCGCGCAGCTCCTGCCGCGCGTGCGCATTCAGCCGACGTGGAGGAGAAGAGGAGGATCGGAGGAGGAGAGCTCCTCGCCCAGCGCTGGAAAAAGGTAAATTTTAACCCCTTTCCCCCTTCCAGAGCCGGGCGGGAGGGGGACCCTGAGGGTGGGGGCACCCTCAGGGCACTATAGTGCCAGGAAAACGAGTATTTTTTCCTGGCACTATAGTGGTCCTTTAAGGACCAGAGCTGTTTTAACACTTTTGTGGTGTTTATGTTTAGCTGTAATTTTCCTCATTTACTGTTCCCATACAAGTCATATATTGTTTTTTTAGGACAAAATGGCTTTCTTTACATACTATTATTTGTCATATAATTAACTTTTTTTTAAAAAAAGAAACAAATATGGTGACAAATTTGAAAAAAAATGTTTTTTGACTTTTACTTGAAAAACATTTTACTTATCTACAAAAGCTCATTAAAAAAAACTGCTAAATAGATTCAAAATGTTGTCATGAGTTTAAAAACACCCAGCGTTTACATGCTTTTTTTATTTATTTTATTTTGTGCAAGTTATAGGGCTATAAGTACAAGTAGGACATTGCTTTTTCAAAATATATATTTTTAAAATTGATCAACAGAGACATTGTAACACTGTTATCTGTCATAAATCTCTGAATCACATCTCACATGTACAACCCAGGGTATTCAATATGGGGTATGACCAGTCTTTTCTAGTAGCCACCTAGTCACAAACACTGGCCAAAGTTAGCATTAATATTTGTTTGTGTGTTAAAAATGCAAAATAAATAAATAAATAAATAAATTATGAACGCTAACATTGTGTGTTTGTGACAAAAAAGTGGCTAAAAAAAAGACTGAACATACCCCATTTGCAATACCCCATTTGTCTTCTTTTGCAAATGGTATGCTATCATGGGGGTAATTCTCATTCCTTGGCTACCATACACTCTCAAAGGCAACATAACCAACCTGCAAATTTTCAATGAAAAAAATTTGACCCCTATATTTTACGGTGTAACTTTCAAAAACACTATAAAACCTGTACATGAGGGTTACTGTTATACGTGGGAGACATTGCTGAACACAAATATTAGTGTTTCAAAACAGTAAAACATATCACAACAATTCTATCATCAGTGAAAGTGCTGTTTGTGTGTGAAAAATGCAAAAAACAGCAATTTCACTGACAATATCATTGCTGTGATATGTTTTACTATTTTGAAACACTAATATGTGTATTCAGTGAAGTCTCCAGAGTAATACAGTACCTCCATGTAAGGAAGTATTTCCCAAGTAAGTGGATTAATCTCATAAGAGCAAGCATTAAGCTGCTAGAGTAGGACCTGCCAAGAATGGGGTACATTGACGTTGTGGCAGGCGTATGCAATATATGATCATATAATGTAACTAAACACCCATTATTTTTTGCCTAGGTGAGGTGTTTTTAAACAAAACTATTACTATCTCTAAGATTTGAAATCCTTGTTGAGTGAATAAGTGAGCGCTGGATTCTGTATATTGTATATTTTGGCCCCAGCAGCACCCTATAATGTTAGCATGTTCAGGTAATTTCTATGTATATATATATATATATATACAGTTGATACTTGAAAAATTAGAATATCGTGCAAAAGTTCATTTATTTCAGTAATGCAACATAAAAGGGGAAACTAATATATGAGATAGACGCATTACATGCAAAGCAAGATAGTTCAAGCCGTGATTTGTCATAAGTGTGATGATTATGGCTTACAGCTCATGAAATCCCCAAATCCACAATCTCAGTAAATTAGAATATTACATGCAATCAATAAAACAAGGAGTGTACATAGAACAATATCGGACCTCTGAAAAGTATAAGCATGCATATGGGCTCAGTACTTGGTTTGGCCCCCTTTTGCAGCAATTACTGCCTCAATGCGGTGTGACATGGAAGCTATCAGCCTGTGGCACTGCTGAGGTGTTATGGAAGACCAGGATGCTTCAATAGCGGCCTTCAGCTCTTCTGCATTGTTCGGACTCATGTCACTCATCTTTCTCTTGGCAATGCCCCATAGATTCTCTATGGGGTTCAGGTCAGGCGAGTTTGCTGGCCAATCAAGCACAGTAATCCCACGGTCATTGAACCAGGCTTTGGTGCTTTTGGCAGTGTGGGCAGCTGCTGTAAAATGAAGTCAGCATCCCCATAAAGCTTGTCTGTGTAAGGAAGCATGAAGTGCTCCAAAATCTCCTGGTAGACGGCTGTGTTGACAATGGACTTAATGAAGCACAGTGGACCAATACCAGCAGATGACATGGCACCCCAAATCAACACAGACTGTGGAAACTTCACACTGGACTTCAAGCATCTTGCAGTGTGTGCCTCTCCATTCTTCCTCCAGACTCTGGGTCCTTGGTTTCCAAATGAGATGCAAAAGTTGCTCTCATCAGAAAAGAGGACTTTGGACCAGTGAGCAACAGACCAGGTCTGTTTTTCTTTAGCCCAGGTAAGACGCTTCTGACGTTGTTTGTTGTTCAGGAGCGGCTTGACAAGAGGAATACGACATCTGAAGCCCATGTCCAGGATCCGTCTGTGTGTGGTGGCTCTTGATGCACTGACTCCAGCCTCAGTCCACTCCTTGTGAAAGTCCCCAACACTTTTGAATGGCCTTTTCCTGACAATCCTCTCCAGGCTGCGGTCATCCCTGCTGCTTGTGCACCTTTTTCTTCCACACTTTTCCCTTCCACATAACTTTCTATTAATGTGCTTTGATACAGCACTTTGGGAACATCCAACTTCCTTCGCAATTACCTTTTGAGGCTTTCCCTCCTTATGGAGGGTGTCAATGATGGTTTTCTGCACAACTGTCAGGTCAGCAGTCTTCCCCATGATTGTGATTCCTACTGAACCAGACTGAGAGACCATTTAAAGGCTCAAAAACCCTTTGCAGGTGTTATGGCTTACTTAACTGATTAGAGTGGGACACTGTAAGCCTAGAATATTGCACCTTTTCACAATATTCTAATTCACTGAGATTGTGGATTTGGGGTTTTCATGAGCTGTAAGACATAATCATCGCACTTATGACAAATCATGGCTTGAACTATCTTGCTTTGCATGTAATGCGTATATCTCATATATTAGTTTCCCCTTTTACATTGCATTACTAAAATAAATGAACTTTTGCACGATATTCAAATTTTTCGAGTGACTCTGGCACTCAACCCAACAATGTATTATAAAGTGTTCATCAACCTTACATCACATATATATAGAATTATTAGGCAAGTTGTATTTTTGAGGATTCATTTTATTATTGAACAACAACCATGTTCTCAATGAACCCAAAAAACTCATTAATATCAAAGCTGAATATTTTTGGAAGTAGTTTTTAGTTTGTTTTTAGTTATAGCTATGTTAGGGGATATCTGTGTGTGCAGGTGACTATTACTGTGCATAATTATTAGGCAACTTAACAAAAACAAATATATACCCATTTCAATTATTTATTATTACCAGTGAAACCAATATAACATCTCAACATTCACAAATATACATTTCTGACATTCAAAAACAAAACAAAAACAAATCAGTGACCAATATAGCCACCTTTCTTTGCAAGGACACTCAAAAGCCTGCCATCCATGGATTCTGTCAGTGTTTTGATCTGTTCACCATCAACATTGCGTGCAGCAGCAACCACAGCCTCCCAGACACTGTTCAGAGAGGTGTACTGTTTTCCCTCCTTGTAAATCTCACATTTGATGATGGACCACAGGTTCTCAATGGGGTTCAGATCAGGTGAACAAGGAGGCCATGTCATTAGATTTTCTTCTTTTATACCCTTTCTTGCCAGCCACGCTGTGGAGTACTTGGACGCGTGTGATGGAGCATTGTCCTGCATGAAAATCATGTTTTTCTTGAAGGATGCAGACTTCTTCCTGTACCACTGCTTGAAGAAGGTGTCTTCCAGGAACTGGCAGTAGGACTGGGAGTTGAGCTTGACTCCATCCTCAACCCGAAAAGGCCCCACAAGCTCATCTTTGATGATACCAGCCCAAACCAGTACTCCACCTCCACCTTGCTGGCGTCTGAGTCGGACTGGAGCTCTCTGCCCTTTACCAATCCAGCCACGGGCCCATCCATCTGGCCCATCAAGACTCACTCTCATTTCATCAGTCCATAAAACCTTAGAAAAATCAGTCTTGAGATATTTCTTGGCCCAGTCTTGACGTTTCAGCTTGTGTGTCTTGTTCAGTGGTGGTCGTCTTTCAGCCTTTCTTACCTTGGCCATGTCTCTGAGTATTGCACACCTTGTGCTTTTGGGCACTCCAGTGATGTTGCAGCTCTGAAATATGGCCAAACTGGTGGCAAGTGGCATCGTGGCAGCTGCACGCTTGACTTTTCTCAGTTCATGGGCAGTTATTTTGCGCCTTGGTTTTTCCACACGCTTCTTGCGACCCTGTTGACTATTTTGAATGAAACGCTTGATTGTTCGATGATCACGCTTCAGAAGCTTTGCAATTTTAAGAGTGCTGCATCCCTCTGCAAGATATCTCACTATTTTTGACTTTTCTGAGCCTGTCAAGTCCTTCTTTTGACCCATTTTGCCAAAGGAAAGGAAGTTGCCTAATAATTATGCACACCTGATATAGGGTGTTGATGTCATTAGACCACACCCCTTCTCATTACAGAGATGCACATCACCTAATATGCTTAATTGGTAGTAGGCTTTCGAGCCTATACAGCTTGGAGTAAGACAACATGCATAAAGAGGATGATGTGGTCAAAATACTCATTTGCCTAATAATTCTGCACTCCCTGTATATATATATATATTTGTGGTCACGGCATAAAGCTGTAGTATTAGTAACATAAGACAAACAGTGAATGGAACTGTCAGTTGTGGTGTGCCGGAACTGACGAGGCAGTAGGCCTGAAATAAAAGAGGGCCTACCTTATGAAGTGCTAAAAAGGAGGTGTGGTGGGAGGGGCAACTCGCCAGACCTAACAGGTAATGAGGGAAGGGCTGGTGCTCCTTAAGAAGGGGAACCAAGCCGCTCCCACAACTTCAGGCCATGCCTTCCATTTATGGTCACGGCATAAAGCCGTAGTATTAGTAACATAAGACAAACAGTGAATGGAAATGTCAGTTGTGGTGTGTCGGAACTGACGAGGCAGTAGGCCTGAAATAAAAGAGGGCAAAAAAGATATAACCAGTTTATTCATCCTACAAATATATCATAGCACATCACATATTCATGCTCTTGAATGTGCAGTTCTTGTATTGGCTGAGGGATGTATCTTGTGTAAGCCGTGGACTTCCAACGACCTAAAATTTTAATTATGTGAGCCGGGATATTCTTCTTAGAAGCTGTAGTGGCGGCTCCTATTCTAAATGAGTGGCCAGAGTAATTTGCTGGGTTTAATCCTAAACGGACCAACAACATCCTAACATACACCATGAATTTACTCGTTGTTAGCTTGTTACCGTGTAACGTAAGGAGTGGTTGTGTAGGGGCTATGGTACAAGAGGAGAGGTATTTGTCGAAAACTTCCACTGGACACCAATTATTGTTAGTGGGGTAATAGGTGATAGTGACAGTCTGTCCTTTAGCAGTAGTTTTGGTATGGTGTAGGGATAGCACGTAGTGATCTTAGTTAGTGGTGGTGAATAGAGATGTCGCGAACCGTTCGCGAACTTCCCGCGAACGGCTCACCGCGGTTCGCATGAAGCTGCTTTCAACATGGATGCTGTCCAGGAGGTGGGAGGGTCTGGGAGGGAGGGTCTGCTGGAGATTGGCCAGGATGTGTCAGCTGACCGGAGCTCGCCGCGAATGGTTCGTGGCGAACCGTGGCGAGCCGTTCGCGGGAAGTTCGCGAACGGTTCGCGACATCTCTAGTGGTGAACTCTTTGGGCCTAAGAAAACCATAAAAAGCCAAATAAATGGCTGTTTTAATTACACGGTTTGTATGGGCTTCGAATGGTGAGGTGTCTAGCAGATTGGATAGTGACTGAAAAAAAAGATTGTGAATGGGTAGTGTGGACGGTGAGGGTATAGGGGTGGAGTCTTTAATACCTTTTAGTATGGCTTTAACTTGGTAGGATGACATAAATCGTTATCTATTAGGCCAGGTTGTGAGGACGTGATGTTGAATACCTGTGACATACAACTTAATGGTGTTATATGATAGTGTCAGATGAAGGTGGCAAAAATAAATAAATGCGATGATAGTCTCAATGGAGAATTTGTCAGTGACCTTAAAGTCCAGCAAGAATTTATTGAAAACATGATAAGCTCTGCCATATGCTTTCCTGGTGTTATTGGAAAGACCGAGTTGCGAAAGTTGTTGCCCGTGATAGAGCAATTATTTTAGTCCCAAACCAATTCCTGCCACTGAGGTGCTGGAGTCGGTGTCGGGGTAGCTGTTGGTAGTGCTGCCCGGAACTCCTGAAACCGAGACCGTGATAAGTGATCAGCAGCGATATTGAGAACCCCAGGCACATGAATGCAAGTTAAAAGAAAACTGTGTTTAGCAGCTAGCCAAGTGAGAGTCCTCATAAACCGCATGATGGCCTGGGAAGAGGAATGACCCTTGTTTACAACATGTTGCAATGTTGTCAGAGAAGCAACGCACCGTATTCCCAGACCAGCCAGCTCCCCACTTAACTGCTGCTGCCACAATGGGGTAAAGCTCGAATAAGGCTGATGTGTCTTTGAACTTGGGGATTGCAGTAATTTCCCCTGGCCACTTACCCCACATCCATTCATTGCCACAAATAGCTGCAAAACCTGACGTGGCAGCAGCATCCGTCCATAATGACACTGACTTATCTGACCATACCGGGATAAAAATGCTTTTCCCATTCCAATTTAGTAAAAATTCTTTCCACATATGTAGCTCAGCGGTGGTATGTATGTCTAACGTAATGCGGGTGGTATCAGAGTGAAACAGGAGAAAAAGCCTAAGCAAACGGGATATGAACGCTCTTACTTTTGAGTGAGCCCTGAAACATTGGGAGCAGACGTGAAGCAGTCTGCAGGCCCTGTATCCGCAAGTGCCAGTGTTAAAATTATTACAGACTTGCGATTTTCCCAAAAACACTATATCACGGCCTAGTTTGTCTTTCAGCACCCTGTCTGTTCTCCCAGTGGGTGTCATGTTAGTAGGGGGAAAAACGGCATTCACCTTGGGAGAGTTAGGGCACAGATTAGCCGTGTGGGAGTTGGACGAGCAAATGGCACAAGCTGGGGTTTTGAGGCCCGCAAAGTGCTGACAAAAAAGCTCTGTATCAAGCACACCCCAATCAGTTTGATGATTAAACTGAGTAAGAGCGGCCGACGCCTTCGTGGAAAAGGCACGGTGGTAGTCGTAAAAGGATGTACCACCGGACTTATGCCCCAAATCCACCAGCTTGTGGAGATAAAGGTCCAACTCTTCTCTCCTATCCGGATATACTGAGCAAATCACATCTCTGTATATCCCGAAAGCTAACACAAATTTGCGGATAGATAGCTTCCGATTTAACCTAGGGTCCCTAGATTTTAATACCACCGACACATCCCCATATGCGTAGGTTCTATTTTCAAGGACATCTTGCGAGGCTATAAGAAGAGATACCAGATTGATATGCTTCCCTTCCAAGATTTCCTTCTTAGTGTTTGCAGGCACCATATGTGCCGGATTAATAATAAGCGGATTTTTAAGACTGCTTGGTATATTACCCGGTAGGGGGTCCAGGCGCACCGTAGCAACAGGGGTACCTAATGCAGAAGCTGACCGTTGCTGGCTATCTGCATCCAACTTGTCAAGTTTATCGGTAATACGGCCCAAAGAGGTGAGGACTGAGGACAAAACAGTATGCAGATCAGAAGACTGGCTGCCACTGGACCCTTCCCCCGCCCCTGAGTTATCAGTCTGTGTATTCAACAGTCTGTACAATTCTGCTTTCCTATCAGTGGCTGGGAAAGGAATATTCCTCTTTCGTAGTTCGGCAGTGATCCGAGGAATGGTCCATGCCCTGAGTGATGCAGGGCTCTCGTTGTCGTCACCCCGGGATGGAGTGACTGATCTAGCCGGTGTGCTGGGGATGGACAAATCTTCCCTGCCTTCGGGTATTTGTGACATGCTACAACATAAAAATAATATGTTAGCTGGGGTCCTACTGCACTGGCTGGTGTAACTAATGCCAAGCGGCGAAAAATTACTTAGTACATGACTGGTGAGGCCCTGCTCGTTGCCAAGCTGCTTTGAGAGGCACTATCTATGATTTGGCTCGTGTGGGGTACGTGGCCATTGGCATTATGGCAGGGTGATGGCCTCTCCGTGACTCGTAAAAGCATAAGACAGAATGGGAGTGACAGGTGAGGCCCTCTCTATGCAACCAAGCAAGGCGGCTAGCTATGAATTGGCCCAAGGGGATGCAGTACCTCCGAATTGAGGATGGGTGTTGGCCTCGCGGGACCACTAACGAAAGGCGTAGAAGGCCAGAAAAACATACCTAGAGGCTCCTATTGTGTGTGCCAGTATCTGTACTGTTATCCCAAAAAGGGTAGGTAGGGAGGGAGAAATAATCGAGAAAACATGACGTACCTGACGAGCAAAATTTGCCAGATAGTATGAATAAGATAATACAGGTGATCTGTTGCAACCTACGAGAGTAATTTGAGTTTGTAAGGGGTTAAACTATGCACCCCTCAATCCCCTGTTATCCCGATACCTACCAGTGATTAATTCCGACAGTAAGGGACTGGAACCAAAATACTCAAAAGAACGAGGATGCCTATACCTATTAATACAGAAAACACATATAAGGACCCATGTATTGCGTGACCAACATGGTATAATTAATCGTGATTACTGACCTATGTTAATTGACAAGTTGGTAGAGTGGCAGCCCACTGTGGAATTACTGTAAAATACTGAAAACCTAAGAGGTCCTATAATCGTAAAAAATGGCTAATCCTACTTGTGCTAATATGTCTTTAATATATATAAATACTAATACTAAGGAAAAAATCGTAGTTTAATCAATTAGGACATTCGGATACTTCAGAATGTCTGAATTGTCGAATTGCCGAATTTCCGAAGTGCTAAACCGAACCGAATTTCTGAAGTGCTGAATTTCTGAAGTGCCGAAGTGCTTCGGATTTCTGAAAAGTGGCAAAACAGGAAAGGGAGGGAAAATTAAGGGAATGATGACAGGAATCTAACCCTAACCCTACCCCTAACTTTACCACTAACTCCACCCCTAGCACTACCCCTACTAGGGTTAGGGGTAGGGTTATGGTTAGGTTTAGGGGTAGGGCTAGGGGTAGAGGAAGGTTGGGAATAGGGTTAGGGGTAGGGGTAGAGTTAGGGGTAGGGTTAGGGTTAGATTCCTGTCATTCCTGTAGATTCCAGGGGTAGGGTTAGGGGTAGAATTGAGGTAGGGTTAGGGTTATAGGGTTAGGGTAGAGTTGGGTTAGGGGTGAGGTTAATGCTAGGAGTTAAGGGAAAGGTAGGGTTAGAGTTGGGGTAGGGATAGGGTTAGGGTAGGGATAGGGTTAGGGGTGAGTTTAGGGTTAGGAATTAGAGGTAGGGTAGGGTTAGGGTTAGGGGTGGGGTTAGGGTTAGTGGTGGGGTTAGGGTTAGTGTTGGGGTAGGGTTAGGGATAGGGTAGGGTTAGGGTTAAGGGGTTAGGGTAGGGTTGGGTTAGGGTTGGGGTTGGGGTAGGGTTTGGGGTAGGGGTATGGTTAGGGTTAGGGTAGTGCTAGGGTTGGGGTAGGGTTAGGTTAGGGTTAGGGGTGGGGTTGGGGTAGTGTTAGGATTAGGGCTTTGGTCAGTGGTAGGGTTAGGGTTAGGGTAGGGTTAGTGGTAGGGTTAGGGTTGGGTAGGGTTAGGGTTATAATTGGGTTAGGGTAGAGTTAGGGGTAGGATTAGTGGTGGGGTTAGGGTTAGGGGTAGGGTTGGGGTTGAGGTAGGGTTTGGGTAAGGTTAGGGTTATGAGGTTAGGGTAGGGTTGGGTTAGGGGTAGGGTTAGGTTTTTGGTTGGGGTAGGGTTAGAGTTGGGGTTAGGGTTATGGAACTGCCAAATTCCCGAAGTCCCAAAGTGCCTAATTGCCGAAGTCCCAAATTGCCGAATTCCCGAAGTCCCGAATTTTGGAAGTGCAAAACCGAGCTGGTTGTTCATCCACCACAAACTTAAATGTTTTTTCTGTATAATTTTATATGAATTGCTTGAGCCCTTCTTTCACTCTTGGTATAATTGTGTGTACAGATGAATAATCATGTAGTAAGTAATTATTGAATATGATGCTACTTGGTTTACCGCTCAGGTAGACAGCCTGGACAAACATTGTTTAACATTAGAAAGACAATGCATAAATTATATTTTTGTTTATAAATGTTTATGCTGCATTTGCCTTTGAGGATTATTGTGATTGATTGAACATTCACTTTGCCGTATATATTTTTGGATAAGATACTAAAACTTGAATGCATAACTTAAGCAAACAGAAAAGAGCATTGCACAAGCTATAAGATTAAGCAACTATTTTGCATATATGTTAAACCTTAGCAGACAAGATCCAGGTATTTAACCTAAAATTACTTTTTTTTTTTATTAAGATTTAATCGTATCAAGTTTAAATGCATATTAACATTGCTAAATGATTTACTGTTATTTCTGTTTATTCATAAACTAAGACTCATTTTCTTTGCCACAATTTATTTTCTTCTAAGAGTCTCAGATGTTCGACTACACACTCATCAATCATACTAAGAATCTAAGTTATATTCTCCACACTCCACCACTAACTGGATTACAAAGCTGAAAAACTTACTTGAAGTTGAAAATGTGATAAAAGTAATCAAATTGCTGTAGTCAAATTCTAACAGTGGTGAATAGATGACACTAATTATTGTCTCTTATTATGCTACAAATGCAGTTTACTCTATCTTTATTCATGAAGAGGTATCATACATCTCGTCAAGGGAATTCCAGAAGCAGTGTTCAATAATCGGAGGTTACTTTGCTCACATTTTTCAATTCTTTCAGGATGCTTAAGAAGGAGACTTAATTTGTTATTTTGCAGAGGTATATTTATCCTTTATGTGTCTTATTTCTTAGTACAATTATGCATCATGCAAGAAACAACTATTAAAATAAAACCAAAGTATTGTTTCGCTATACAATCTTTTTTTAGCGTTCACATATAAAAGTGAAACACTGTACAGAGTGACACCGACAGAAGATGTATGAATTGCAAGTGCTGTTTTTTTTTTGCATGCTTGTCATATTAAGACCCATTATAATGGTAAATCCCAGAAGGTAAGCAATAGTCCGCACATACATGGATAACCTTCAATGAACCACAGAGAAAAGTGGAAATATGAAAAAAGTACACGTTTATTAATATAAAAATATGCAGACTGTAAATCCATGGCATCAAACTGTCATGGCAGCCCTCATGGTTGCTGGAGCTAGCACAGGTAAAGCATATCACACAAACAATAAGGTATGTTGAAGTAGCACAGGTTTCCATGCATCAGCGACAAACTTAAGCAAAAAATAGGAGAATATGAAGTGAAAAAAATATAACAGCCAGACAGGGGCGAGACCACCCACACAACTACCCTCAAAGAAAAGGTAGAGTGATAAAGCCCTGGACGCGTTTCGTACCACCTTGGTCTTTCTTAACATATTATAGTTTTATTAGAGACCTGCTGGACACAGATATCTAGGCAGGGATAGGATAGTGAAAGATATTTTCCCGGAATTGGCTTGGATCAAACAGGAGACAGAGGAAACAATAGGCCTAGTTATGCAATTGATAACACTGGAACTTGTTAACAATAAATTGGAAATGTAGGTCATATATTATGTAACAGTGGAAAAGGTTACAACTGGACTGATATGTTATAGGGAATAAAAACTGTCATCACCAGAATGTAGGAATGACAAACATGCAGAAGCATTTATAATGAAGTACATTACAATTAAAAAGACACTATACGCACACAGACTGTGACAGAACCATCTGTATGATTATTTCAGGTGTATTCGTCTGTTTCTATCCTGTTCGTGTAAATGGCTGTTTCCTATAGCCCAGCCATACGAATGACTGTTTTTTTCTAAACAACCCTACCGAACGGACAGCCACCCAGGAGAGAAGTGTGCTGCTGGTTAACCTATTGATCCCAATTAGAACGTTGTGGTTAACCGCAGACACTTCTCAATTAAACCGAATTCAGGGTGGTCGTCATTTGTATGTCGACCACGAGGCAGCGGCCATTTTAAACCACGCGAAAGCCCAGCGGTGTTTGGCTCTATTTTTATGGAACTAAAAACGGACACTTTTTCTGCCGAACACCGCTGAAACAACGGAACGCCTGGCTGCCTCCACGAAAGCGTATGAATACCGGTCGTTCGGGAGCTTTGAAGCATACGAAAGGACTTAACCCAGATAGCCTTCCCATGGAGTCATTCGTATACTGAAGGACTGTAAGAACTTTGACTCCATGGCGATTGAACTATGTGTGTGGGATCTGAGCGCTATTCGCTAATAATATGCACTCAGATCCAGGCTATCTGGGGATATGTGATGCGAATGGGAAATGTTCGGTTTTTGTAAAGTTATATATTTTTATGTATTTTCTGGTTTTATATTTAAAATGGTGACTGGCTTTGTCCTGGATATAATTGAGTTACTCCTTAATTATCTCCAGGGCAGAGAGGAGGAAACCCTAGTGTATTGTGGGTAAAAGCTGTGACTGTATGTCGGGAATGTCACCCTGGAATCTGTAATTCCAGTCTCCCATTTGGTCCCCTAGGGGAGTGTCCACCAAGTGGGAGACCTGCATAAATACGGGCAGGTAGCCCACAGTAAAGCCAGATCCTGTTTAACCCTCAATGCGGAGCTTCTGTCTCGTTATTGGGGGGATTTCTTCTTTACGCTTAGAGACTGCTGGATGGAACCGAAAGCCGCTTGGTGGATGTTATTGTTCGGCAGCTAGCAGCAGTTCGTGGAGTTCCGTTCGGGAGGTTGGAGCCGTTCAGGGAGATTGCCGCTTCCCCTGAGTTTGGTTCGTACACTACAGTTTATTTGAACGGAGATTATTGGTATTGCAGAAGGGGAAGGTCGACTAAACGGCGGTTTTGTTTAAAGACACCAGGGGTGTCTTAACACAGACCACTTAAGCTCATTGAAGTGGTCTGGATGCACTGTCCCTGTTTACATTGCAGCACTAAGTCTGCCTCCTGTGATTGTCTACCAGACAGCCACTGGAGGCACTTCCTGTTTCCTAACTCTCTGGTAATTGGCAATTGATATCCTCACACACGGCATGAGGACATCCAGAGTCAGCTATTTTTCCATAGGAAAGCATTGATTTAATGCTTTCCAATGGGGAGACCTAATGCGTGCACAGCCCTCGCCGCACATGCGCATTAGCATGTCAGTGGGGGGCACAAGGGAGGGTGGAGGTAGAGAGAGCTATAGTGCCAGGAATTCAGCTTTGTTTTGAAAACATGGAATGGCCTTCCAGCTGAAGTGGTAGAGGTTAAAACAGTGAAGGAGTTTAAGCATGCATGGCATAGGCATAAAGTTATCCTAGATATAAGAGACTAGTGCAAGTATTAAGAAAATTGGACAGACTATATGGGCCAAATGGCTTTTACCTGCCATCACATTCTATGTTTCTATGTAACATTATATCTCTCACATTCTCTCACATACTATGTTTCTATGTAACATATCTCTCTCCACGTGTCTCTCTGAGATCCAACCACAGCATACTGGAAGCCTGTCAAGTAGCATTTCTGGAAGAGAATAAATAAAAGTAAGCTGGGACTTGACAAAAGTCCTGCTCAAATGTGCTGTGGTGGGAAGCAACTTGGTCTGCGCCAGAACCCAGTGTTTAAAATAACAAAGTGCAGTTGGAAGTGAGGGAGGCTTCTTCCCTTTTCCTATATAGTAAGCATTCAAACCATGTGTCATTTGTAATGTGTTTGTTAGTAGTATATAAGAGTTCTCAGGTACACTTGTCAATACTGAATTATCTGCAAAACAGACGCTACAGTCAATGTAGGTAGACACAACTCCCTCAAATACATGCTTGCAAATATATGCATGACTGCAAAATTCTAGATTAGTGCAGCCTATTACCAAAAAATAAATACCTATTTGACTCTACTATAAAGAATCAATACTTTATTTTTCTTTCTAACTGTTTTCACAGTTGAGACTTGTCAGTACTAAGCATAGTATGTATCAAAGGCTAAAATTCATACCAATCACCAGAATGGCAATGTACAACGATTCTTGCTGTACCCACACATTTTGCTTAAAAATCATGAAAACAGCATATGGGTTTACAATAAAAAAATACCTTCTACTTGATTTATCTTTCAGGAAATAGAGCACATTTAAAGGTTGGATGACCTTCTTCTTTTTTAAACCATTATAGAACGCTTCAACAAATATAACTACCCGTAAGGAATGCTTATAGAAGAACTGAAAACTGGATTTTTCAGTTTTGAAGAAGCACATACGGTAAATTTTATTTGTATTGCTCACGATATAACATGATTATATATATATATATGAAATAATAGACTATAATACATAAATACTAGTCAACTAGTTTGTCATAACTTATTTATTATGTCAAAATGAAAATATAACAACTAGAAAGTGAAAAATGTTTGCATAGAAATTGCAATGTTCCTCACTGGTTTAGCTCTATTGATCACGTAGGAATGCATATAAAAAAAATGTCTCCAAACATGTATTATAAAATGCATCTGGTTTTACTAAGCTTATTCAATATTCTTTCTAATTAAAGTGATGAAATGACTAGCCTATGATAGCTAATCTATTGTCCAATTACACCAATTATATCACATTTTCACCTGTATATTCTGAGTTAGAGATCAAAGTTTATTATCGTACTTTTTGTGCCCTAATACATACATATTTTAATTTGTGAAAAGGTATACATGTTAGGTTAACAATAAGGAAGAGTCTTTAGAAAATTGACAAGGACATGTAGCTTTTCTGAACTTGTCCATCATTCTAGAGTAACATTTCTTATCACTCAATTAAAGAACGGAAACAGATCATTAAATAACATTATATTTTTCTGAGATGACAGTAACAAATATTGCCTTGAAGTAAAGATTTTTTTTTTATAAAACCTTTTATGAAAAAATACTATTCAAGTAATAAGAAATGTAACAATGGCATGTCTTAGTTTAACCCCTTCATTATCACAGCCTATTGAAACATATCTGGACTATATCTATACCTTTGTTTTTTTCTGTAAATTCTTTATTTATGCCTTACACAAAATGAGGCAAGCTGAAGGAATGACAGAATCAAGAATGTTTAAATTAAGAAAGGTTTATCAGACCCCAGATCTGCTACACAAATACAATTAGGTCCAGAAATATTTGTACATTGACACAAGTTTTATTATTTTGGCTTGTAACTAAAATAATTTTAAGTTACATTTAAATAATATCCAAAGTAAATATTTTTTCCCTCTTTTTCAAAAGTAATTGGACAATAGACACAAAAGGTGTTTCATGTGACAGATGTGGACTATTCTTTTGTTATTTCTTTATCAATTAACCCCTTCAGACCAGAGGGCGTACTATTACGCCCTATTTTAGGCGGCTCTAAACGCCGCCAGGCGTAATAGTATGCCCTTCGTTCTTTCTTTAGTTACCCGGTCGCGGGTGGTCCCACGCCGGCGATCACGGTTGGGGGGACTCCCAGGGAGCCCCCCCCCCGCGGCAGATCTTCCCTCCTTTTGACCCCCCGGCCATGTGAGAGTGAGGTCCTTACGAGGACCTCACAATCACATAGCCGGGATAGCTGCCTGCTGCATTGCCAGCAGGGGGACTGCCTGTAATGACAGGTAGTCCCCTTGCTGGCTGGAAATAAAATAAATTAAAGTTAAATAAGTGTAAATATATATATATATATATATATATATATATATATATATATTTAGATCATATTTATATATATATTATATATATGATCTAAGTATATATATATATACACATATACATATACTGTCTAGGTGTATTTTACTATTAATATATATATAATTATATATATATATATATATATACATATATATATATATATATATATATATATATATATATATATATATATATATATATATATATATATATATATATATATATATATAAATATATAAAAAAATAGAAAAGTCCTTGCACTCACGCTTGGATGATTTAATAACCGGGTGCTTGTAATCCAGGAAAATTCAAATAAATTCAGATAGTGATCAGCACTCACGGATTTTCAAGAATTAAAATTAACAATTTATTAAGTATCCATTAAAAGATCAACGTTTCAGTCCCATCAGGGACTTTCATCAGGATCAGGTATAAACAGTATAATAAAACAGTGCATTTATATATCATAAGTATTAGTGGAATTAGTGATGAAATAACTTACCCCAGGTGCTGAGGGTGGTGGGAGTAGAGCCCCTGGCATCCCCCTGTGTCCTGTGCACATGTGCGAACGAGGCCATGCCCCCACGCGACGTGATGACTTAACGTGTTGCCGCGGCAACGGAAGTCACATGATGCAGGAAGCAGGAAGTGACCTACATGTAAAAAATGTATACTAAGTTGTTATAGCAACCTGGTAGATTTATCTACACCCAAGTTAAAGATACAGTGCCTGCACCCTCAGCCTAATAAGTAATAAGAGAGTTGTAGTGAGGAAGAAAAATAGCTTAAAGGAAAAATACATATACATAAAACATCCAATTGTACATATTATAGGAAGTGGCTCCCTGTCTCCCATTCAGGAGATTTAATCAAATTGTGATAGAGCTAAAAGACATCATATTATAAAAAGCCTTAAATAAAGGTGAAATCTGCTAAACATAAAGTGCTTATTAATTAAAGTGCTAGTAAATTATGTGACCAAAAATGCCATATATATAAAGTGCATATAGATTGTTGTAAAGTGCTGAAAAGATTATTAATTTCAATCGTGATATATGGAGTTTTATAACCCATATTCAATAAAGTGCTGTCATGTCAGAACATACTTACTAAAAGTGATAGTGCCTATAACTCAAGTGCTGAACTTGCAACTAAAGTGCCAAACACATCAAACACATCGTACGTTGGTTTCGGCACACCACAACCAACTTTGCTCACAGATACTATCCATTACGTATTTAAATTCCGAGCACAAGTAGAAAGGCCATTAGGCCTGTATTTGTGGGAGGAGTAAGTCCCCTACTTAAACTCCCAGCCCCTACTCACCGCTGCCGCTCAGCTGATTGTCCCCACCCACCTACACTCTGTTATAACTACATTCTCCTTGGTGGGCCCTCTTTTATTTACAGGCCCACTCGTACGTTGGTTTCGGCACACCACAACCAACTTTGCTCACAGATACTATCCATTACGTATTTAAATTCCGAGCACAAATATATATATACATATGTTAATTCTACATATATATTTATGTAATATTTTTACATAATTAGGTATCTTAATTAATTACAATTAGCGGTACCTGCCTGACAACCCATGCCGAAAGTAAAGGTAATTTAATTTGCTAGCACTATATTTAACCCTATAACTTTCCAAGACACCATAAAACCTATACCTGGGGGGTACTGTTCTACTCGGGAGACTTTGCTGAACACAAATAGTTGTGTTTCAAAACAGTAAAATGTATTACAACGATGATATCGCCAGTAAAAGTGACATTTTTTGCATTTTTCACGCACAAACAGCACTTACACGGACGATATTATTGCTGCGATACTTTTTACTATTTTGAAACACAAATATTTGTGTTCAGCGAAGTCTCCTGAGTACAACAGTACCCCTCATGTACAGGTTTTATGGTGTTTTCAAAAGTTACAGCGTCAAATATAAGGCTTGTGTTTCATTTTTTTCACATAAAAATTCACCAGATTGGTTACGTTGCCTTTGAGAACCTATGGTAGCCCAAGAATGAAAATTACCCCTATGATGGCATACCATTTGCAATAGTAGACAACCCAAGGTATTGCAAATGGGGTATGTCCAGTCTTTTTTTAGTAGCCACTTAGTCACAAACACTGGCCAAAATTGGCGTTTTTTGCATTTTTCACACACAAACAAATACTAACGCTAACTTTGGCCAGTGTTTGTGACCAAATGGCTACTAAAAAGACTGGACATACCCCATTTGCAATACCTTGGGTTGTCTACTATTGCAAATGGTATGCCATTATGGGTGTAAATTTCATTCCTGGCTACTATAAAGTCCCAAAGGCAACATAACCAATCTGGCGAATTTCAATTTCAAATGTAATGTGCTATATTTGACCCTGTAACTTCCCAAAACGCCATAAAACCTGTACATAGGGGGTACTGTTTTACACGTGAGACTTTGCTGAATACAAATATGTGTATTTTATTGCAGTAAAAGCAAACAGTATTATGACATTGACAGTTAAAATGTCATGTAGAACAAAAAAAATAAAAATAAATCTTATTTTCTCCCATTTTTTTCATATTAAATTATGTTTCATAGCTAAATATTTGATATTAAATGAAAGCCCTGTTTCCCCTGAATAAAATGATATATAATAAGGGTGGGTGCATTTACTATGAAAGAGGTGAATTACGGTTGGACAGACATGTAGCGCAAATGCCAGGTTTTGTTTACATTTTGTTTCGTTCACAACGTGTACATTTGGCTCAGTCCTTAAGGGGTTAAGCAGGTAAAAGGTCTGCAGTTTATTTCAGGTGTGGCATTCCCACAACATGCGGTCATGAAGTTCTCAATGCAAGTGAAACAGGCCATCCTTAGGCTGCAAAAAAAAAAAAAAATTCCATCAAAGAGATAGCAGATATATTTAGAGGGGCCAAGTCAAAAGTTTGGTATACTCAGAGGAAAAAAAAAAAATGAATGCACTGGTGAGCTATGCAACACAAAAAGGCCTGAACATCCATGGAAAACATCAGTGGTGGATGATCATGAGATCATTTCCATGTTAAAGATGAAAAATCCCTTCACAACATGACTTCACAAAACCAAATACCACAAGCTGCAAACCATTCATAAGCTTCATGAATATTAGACTTTGCAAAAAAAAATCTAAAAAAAACAGGCCCGGTTCTGGAACAGCATTCTATGAGCTGATAAAACTAAGAAAAATGAATGGAGAAGGCTTGGGATGGTTCATGATCCAAAGCATACCACATCATCTGTAAAACATGCTGCAGGCACAGAATTACCAGTTGCACACAATCTATATACCAATTATTTCACTGGTGTTTTGAAATACACAAATACACAGTTATATTCCCTTTGCTATATGAAACAATTTGGTTGCTAATTATTCCAAACAATATACAAAAATAAATATACTAAATATACTATATCAATTTATATATATGTAACAAAGCTTAATAAACATTAGTTATCCATTGATCTATTTGTTATAGTATTACTATCATAAATGAGCTATAGGTAGTGCAATTGTGTATTTACACCAAAATATGATGAATACCCCATATCCAATCCACAACCATAAATTAAGCACATCTATGATAACTCCCTAAACAAATGGGAAAAGTATAATAAAAAATATGTAAAAGAGTTGTCACAGAAAACAAACTAAATCTATATCCACATTTAATCCATTCAACTCCAGTGCACACAATTTGTAAATCCAAAAGGTTTCACATTGAGACACTTGTTTTACTCTACCTCTCCAATAGGGGTGTATCTTTTCAAAACCTATACAATTTAAGTTTTTAAAATTAAATATAGGGCAATAATTGTACTGCCCTTGAACCAAATGGGATGTCAGCCTTCCTGATGTTGTTAGCATGCTCTAAAATTGTAGATTATGCTAACGGAGTGTATCTATAGTCTTAATTTTAGTAATGACAGGAGGCGAATATTTGCATAATCTTTCTTTACTAAACAACTCCAGCAGCACAGATCAATCAAAAAGTTTTAACAAGTCAGAATCAAGAAATGTTTCTACATTTGTCTCTGTGGGGCCTGCCTCTTTCTTCGAAACAAAACTAGTAGAACAACAAACAAGGACAACGTCCATAACGTAGAGGATCTGTCAAACTTTCACAACAGGTGTAGACGGCCAGTAATCCGAGGTAGTTCAGTGTAGATAGCCATTTTTCATACTGTAAAGAACAGAAATAAGTGAAAGGTAACGCAATGAACGTTTGTCATGCATACTATATTGAACATAATATATTGTAATATTGTCTGAGTAAACATAACTTGTAATTTAACGAACATAACTCAAAGGAGATGAAGCGTAAACAGAAGCAACATACCAGAAAAGATAACAAATAGAGAACGTACGTAAACAAATAGTCAAAGCAGAGAGAACAAGCCCCATTTAGGGAGGGTAACGAAAACAAGGGAGGGAAATATTCACCTCCTGTCATTACTAAAATTAAGATTATAGGTACAATCCGTTAGCATAGTATACAATTTTACCATATGACAGGAGGCTTCATATTTGCATTTTTGCAATCCAATATGTGTCTTCGCGAGACCAGTCCACGGACATGGATGTGGGCTGCCGATATCGCCGATTGTGTAACCGAGCGATAGGATTGGCCCGTCGAAAACAAGGAAGATAGGAAGTTCAGAACTGAGTGAACAGGGGCCGAAAACGGATCTGAGTCCTTCTCCAGACACCAGCGAGCCCATCTGTTCCAGGTTGCCAGGTAACACCGTCGAGATGTAGCTCCCCTTGAGGATTGGTTAGTAGGGATGGGAAGATCGGGAGTCTCAGTGGATGGTCGCACGATAGTTCCAAGAGGTCCGGGAACCAGGCCTGACTCTGCCATAGTGGGGTTATCAGAAGGATGGTTGTCTTCTGAGACTGTATCTTGTGCAGGACCCTCACTATCCTGGAGAACGGGGGAAATGCAAAGGCCCCTTGGGTTGGCCATTCTTGAAGGAAAGTCCACTGCTTCACATTCGGGATCTGGGATCCAACTGTAAAATCTGGGCAGTTGGTGGTTCATCCTGGAAGCGAATAGGTCTATCTGTAGTGGACTCCTGTGCAGTAGCAGAGCCTCGAAGACTTCCACATTCAGTCGCCAGTTGCTGTTGTCCCTCCTGTGGCGGGAGTACCAGTCTGCAGTGAGGTTCAATGTCCCCAGTAGGTATTCTGCTTTGAGCGTGATGTTCCTGGCCAGGCAAAAGGTGTAGATGTCTTTGGTTGACTCCGAAAGTGCATAGGATAGGGCCCCTCCAAGGCGGTTTATGTATTGTACCACTGACATGTTGTCCATGAGCAGTAGAATACAGCAATTCGACATGTGCTTGGCCAAGCTCATGATGGCAAAGGAGCCCGCTATCAGTTCCAAGCAGTTGATGTGTGTCTCCGACTCTTCGTGAAGCCATGGGCCCCCTGTGGAGGAGTTTGCGTAGTGCGCCCCCCAGCCCCATAGGCTGGCATCTGATTCTACAACGAAGTCTGATGATGGACCAAAGATGGCTTTCCCATTGCAGGCTTGCATATGGAGGAGCCACCATCTGAGTTCAGTGCGCACTTCTGTGTTGAGTAGTATACTCTGATCGTACGAGTATCCTGTTTGTAGAAAGCATGCCTTGAGTCGTTGCATGGCTCTGTAGTGGAGAGCTCCTGGGTATATCGCCTGAATGGATGCGGAGAGCAGGCCCATGACCCAGGCTACGAGTCAAAGTGGGATGAGGTCTAGCCGCAGGATTTTCCAGATCTCTTTTCAGATGGAAGCAATCTTTGACAGCGGTAGGCCCAGTAGTCGATTTTGAATCCCAAGAACTGAACCTTCTGCGATGGCGAGGAAGGGCTGATTTTTCTCGATTCACGACAAAACCCAGGGATTCCAGAAAGTCCACGATAAATCTCGTCTGAGATATTAGTTGTGAGGCAGAAGATCAGTATATCACCTAGGTAAATTAAGCACCGGACACCCATGTTGTGCATATGTGCAATGACGGGCTTTAGTAGTTTTGTGAAGCACCAAGGTGCCGAGCTCAGTCTGAATGGTAGGCAGGTGAGCTGGCATTCGGTGTTCCTCCAGCGGAAACGCACAAATCGTTGGCAGGAGGGTGCGATGGGACCTGAGAGGTAAGCATCCTTGAGGTCCAAACGAGTGAACCAATCGTCCTTCAGTAGGAGGTCGTGGAGTAGGTGGATAACCTCCATATTGAAGTGACGGTAGATCACGAACGTGTTCAAATGTCAGAGATTTATGACTGGTCTGAATTCGCCTGTCTTCTTTTGTACCAGGAAGATGTTGCTGAAAAACCCTCTGTCTTTGGGGCCAGCTGGACCGCGCCTTTGGAAAATAGAGCTTGTATCTCTGTGTCTATGAGGAGTTCCTGAGCTTCGGAAAAACGCAAGGGGTGTGGTGGTCGCGATTGGCGAGGAGTGGAAGGGAATTTTATGACGTATCCCTGCACCGTCTGCATGATCCAGGCATCCGTCGAGATGTCCCTCCAGTTCTGGAAGAAAAGAGACAATCTCCCTGTGGTTAGCGTAGAATAAGGTTGGACTTACCTGAGGTAAAGTGACCACATCCTCTTCCGCGGGAGCCTCTAGTCCTGGGTGCACCTCAGTAGTTGGAGGACTGTCGGTAATTGGAACTCGGGTAGAATGAAGTAGAAGGTGCATTGGGCCTAGTTCCAAAGGACCAGAAATGGCTGGTGGCATGGCCCCTCTGCCAACCAGCCCTCCCGAAAACACCCCATGAGGATGGTGGCCGGAAGACCTATCGGAGGGATGTCTGGGCCTTATTGAGCGTATTGAAAAGAGATACATGTTTCTTTAGATCGGAGATAAAAGTGTCACCATACAATAGGCCATTGGCAGCCGCCCCTTAGTTCTTTATTGGCCATGTTCATAAGTTTGGCATCCATGCGGACCAGTGCTCCTCTGTGTCTTTTCATGCAGAGGGCCGCATTCGTGTTGTCTAGGAGGCATATACTTTGTTGCACCGATTCCCGCACAGCGTGGGGGTCAAGTTTTGTGCCCTGTGACAAGGCCATGTCTGCAAAATACAGAATCTTTGCTAAATGCCCAGGATGTCGAGCAATTTGTCCTGTGTGGATTTTAGGCCACGTTCGACCCCTTCTTGGGGTCTCGTCCTTTCCGGGACATGAAAACGACCACCGTTTGGTCGAATTCCGGGGTCACTGCCACCTTGTCGGGCAGGATAGGAGGTGGGCATTCCGCCCGTAGTCGTGCCCTGACCTCTTTGCCCAGAGGCTTGTGAATCCAATAGTGCACGAATTGTGTCAAATAAGGGCCCTCGTGACGAGGGTTCACCTGCATAAGAATCCTTCACATACGTGGAGTAGAGTGGGTTAGGTCTTCTCATTTCTTCCCTTCTGATGCGGAATAATCTGCCTGCCATTTGTCTAGGATATCCAGTGTATGTGGATATTCACCCTTCTCCCCAGAGGAGTGTATTGGGGGTTGAGGTTCAGGTCTCACTGACCGTTTGGTGCACTTGACCGTATCTTTCCCTTTTGGCCTGACTGAGGACATTGTGCCTGCTCTGTGGCATTTCGGTAAGAGAGGTGGTTCCCTGGTGGGCCTCTCTGAACCCTCTGTGTCCTCCTCCTGTGTCGGGGACATGTCTGCATTAAGCAACCTCTGTAGGAGGTTGGGTGAGCATTTTTGACAATGATTTTTCCACTGCCGCCGACACTGCAACGTTAATCATGGACTGGAAGTCCTGGGTCGGTGGTGGTGTGTCGCTCATCCTTGTATCGGTTGGTATCTGTGGAGGAGAGGACATGGGTCAGCGACTGTGTTAGGTCGTCTTGTTGGGCTTCCCCTGTGTGTACAATTGGGGTATGCGGACTAGGTGGTGTGCCAGCCACAAAGTTCCCACACTGGTATAATGATATTGAGGGGGAAAGTCGCCCGTCAGTGCCCGGTCACAGAGAGTGGCTAGAGTGTCAGGGAACAGAGCCCGGAATTGGGGGGAGGCGCTGAAAGCCTCCAGTACCCTGTGTGATTCCAGTAAGGGGTACCAAGCATGCGGGACAGTACCCTGTGTGATTCCAGTGAGGGGTACCAAGCGTGCGGGACAGATCTGCCTGTGTGTCCGAGAATACCCAGAGTGGGTTTTGGTACTGGCAATGTTTTAGCCACCTTCATGAAAGCTCACCCGGGTAGTACTACAGGGTCCACCCCTGGGTATGTAGTGTAAGTGCAAGCAGTAAAAGGGTTAGGCACATGAAAGCTCAATTGTCAGTATTTTGAAAATGTTGATAGCAGATGGCACAAACAAGGTAAGTTATGAAGTCCTTACTTGTAGGTGAAGGCACACAGTGGGCAGTACAATGCCTGTGAGGAGGCGGGGATCCCTGGAGACAGTACAGGGTATCTCAGGTCCGGCTTTTTAGTATTAGTGTCAGCCGACCGTCTGAAAATAGAATAAAGATGGCCGCTGTGAGAATCGCGGCCTGCAAGGAATAAAATGGCCGCCGCGCATGGGGACCCAGTGGGAACAGCTCCTGTGGTCCGTGTGAGTGGCGTGTAAAACACCCCCTAATCCCCACCATCCGGCCACCCCATCCCCCCACCCTGCAGAGATCGAGTTGCAAGAGGAGCATGACCGGCAAACTACCCTCCAGCGAGAAATCTTTAGCTGCGGGTGGGGAAGCCAGGCCACCTGCCCGGACAGACAGGGATAGATAGAGACAGAAGGGGAGATGTAGCCAAATAGGGGCCAGTGGGGCAAGCAATATAGAAAGGTAATAAGATAATAGTAATAAGATAATAGGTTGAATTAGCAAATTAAATCCACATCATAAGGTAAAAGGTAAGAGAAGCAATACTCTGACCTGTACTCTAGCTGGAGCAGCAAAGAAAGAGGAAGAGGCAGGCACCATAGTGACATATGTAAAAAACAAGATTCTGATTAGTTAAAACTTTTTGATTGATCTGTGCTGCTGGAGTTGTTTAGTAAAGAAAGATTATGCAAATATGAACTCTCCTGTCATGTGGTAAAATCCTAACTTTAAATGCCTTTTCGGTTCGCCCCATGTACTGTTTGCGGCACAGACACTGCAGTAAATAAACCACAAAGTCCATCTGGTGGTCAATACAGGTCCTAATGGAAAATAACTCTACGTTATATTACTCCTAAATTTAGATGTCTTAGTTAATTTCATAGTGAAACATGCTTGGCAATTGCCGCAACCCATGAATCTTAAAGTTCCAGAAAGTGCAGCCTGATTTGGCATTTGTTTATTTTTAATGTAACTTGGTGCCAGAATATTCTTTAAATTACTATTTTTGAAAAAAGTAATTGGAGGGTTTTTAGACAAAATAGTTCAAAAAAGTGGGTCCTGAAGCAGAATGGGCCAATGTTTTCATAGGCCCCTCTTTATTTTCCAATGGTCTTTATCATACAGAGTTATAAAAGCTTGTTGAAAGTTTGTTTCCCTGATCTCATTTTGTTTATGCAACAACACCTCATTCCTATTTGTATTTGTAGCTAAATAATCTCTTTATTAACCCCTTCCCGACCTCAGACGTATCAGGTACGTCCGACAAAAAACGATCGTCCACGTGTAACTAGAGCTCTGGAAGCTATCATGATCGCTTCCAGCAGCTCTAATGGTATTACAGCGATGCCTCATGTTGAGGCATCGCTGTAATAACCCCCTCACTGCCGGGGGCCACCGGAGATTACCGGGTGATCACTGCCTTGTGTTTTGAAATCCTGGATATTATAACAGTTTCATCTCACTTGTGTGGGTTGACTCCTGGCAATCCCTCTCAACCATTGTTGGTAATGGCAACTATTATGATGAATGTAACTGTTGCCATCCATTGATTTAAAGATACTTCTTTATGTGACACTCTTATTCTCATTGAACAATATCACATCTAAAAAAGTATAGGTTTTTGCTACACTCAGGAGTAAATATTAGAATAAATAGATTTTGATTCGGATATTAAACAAAAAGAGAGAAAGACTGTGAAGAGCCAAATAATAAGAACATGGTCTATAAAATACCACCAGAACTCCAGACATGCCCTCCAGTCATGATCACACAAAAGGTCTTCCCACTTTCTCATGTTGGCATAGCTGGGACAGAACTTAATGCCCATGGTGTTCTTACTGACCTCTAAATAAAATTTGCCCTTGAAAGAGAAATAATTGTGCTCAGATATAAATCTTACTGAAAACAAGATAAAGTTCCTTAATCCTTGTTCAATGTTCTTATTGTGGACTTGGCGTTCTGCACAGGGAGAAGGAGGAGAGCTGCAGATCCATAGGGGAGGAACAGGTCAGGGACCATGGTGTAAAACAAGATGGTGCTGAGTCTCTGACCTCTTTATAGAACCCCTGTTCTCCACCTACTGGTGGGAGGTGTTCGGTCATGTGATCCCAGCCACCTATTTAATCCCAGCACACCTTCCAGTCAGTGCTTGGTTATTTTGCTTGTTGCTTTATACCTGCCCATTGCCCTAATTTCCAGCTTATGTTCCTGATTCCTGATCCTTGATTCCCTGGATGATTGCTCCCACCTGCCTTCTGACCTAACTCCAGATTGATTGACTGCTTATGCCTGCTGCCTGACTGCAATTTCCGTTTACTTTTCCTGCTCCTGCTTCCTGGAATTCTTCTATTCATTAAATGCCTCCACGCCACCACAGACCCTTTGGGACCCTGTCTCCATTTCAAGGTGCTCCTAAGGGTCGTGATAGCAAGGGAGTGCTGTTCCGCTGCAATTGGGTTCCATCACCTCCACGAATCCCCAGGTGGGTATGACACAGGGTGGAAAGAGATAATAGGATGGGAAAGATTCGCCTCCTGTCATTACTAAAATTAAGATTATAGGTCCACTACATAATCTACAATTTTATCACGACAGGAAGCTTTGTATTTGCAGTTTTAACCCTGAGAATTTACAAAAGTGAAATAAGCGTGAGAGGACTGTCTAAAATAAAACATATGGAGTGTAGTCCGCGTATCGCATGATATCAGCTAATTATGCGCCCGCTAAGAACGCTCGTGACGCCGCAGCTCCTGAAGCTGGAATCTATCCCAGCCAAAGACAAAGGCCAGAGGATCCAGCTGACCAGAGTCGTAGTCGAGACCGGCTTATGGAGTCTAACATATGACACCAAAAATTGGCCCGAATTGGCATCCCGTAAGGGTGCCGTAATCTTTACATACCATAAAAGTGTGTCCACAACACACAGTCGGGTATTGCTAAAAAAAATATGGATACGAAATGGAGTGTTATAGGCAAATGCAAATATTACAAGTTTTAGAATGAAATGTTGTATTTCTTAAACTGTGTACTTTGTCTTTAAGAGATATTGCAAACTGACAAGGTGTTAGAAATGGAACATATAGTTTTTCATAGATGTTTCTTTAAGCAATAACCTCAGTGCATAATATGTTTGCGCCATTTTGTCCCAGACGAATTACAATAACAATAATGCATAAACAAGCTTCAAGGCTATACTACGACACTTGCAGTACACAATATACTGTGGTAACCCCAAGTTAATGGAACTTCCCCAAATCCGGGAATCTCCCACGACTGTACACTTACGACTTAGTATAAACAACAGATAACCTATTCAGACTTTAAGATGCCATCTTGAACTAAGTCAGGAAAATTTCCATGACGTTTGCACCCTTTAGTTATGGCCTTGTATGTTTGCCAAATTAAGGGAGGTCCTAAAATGAATAAAGTAAATGAACTACGGTAATCCTAAAATGGAGACACCTAAGGTATAAATAGGTGTACTTTTAAATGTTAAGAACGGAGGAGAGACTTGGAGACAGACGCTGCTCCATCTTAAAATGACAGAGAGGCTGACATGATGACATGTTCAGAAGGGTATGTTAACCTATTAATGATATTTGCAAGCATGTAATTTAATCTTATAAACTCTGCTATAATGGATTTTATATTTATATTTTTATATAATAAATATCCAAAAAGACAAAACTATTGCTTCCAAGACAATCCTTATTTTATATTGTATTCTCAATTATTTATATATGTTAAATAGAGGATCTCTACTAACTATATAAAATTATGGCTAAGATATCTGCATGGTTAGCCCTGCTAAGTTCTATGCTTTAAGACATTATAGTGGTAAATAAGGGAACCACCTGCGGTTACAGAGGAAGAATCTGATCCCGTCCGACATGTAATACAAAGGAAATGCCATCCGGGGAAAATGAAAAACCGTCCACATTGAAAACCCAAACATCCAAAACACGTCTGAAGCGATGAGGCACAAGAGCATCAAAAGTTTCACGGAAAGCTGTCTCAGTGATAAGCCCAAATTATCTGGTCAGCCTTGAAGAAAAACACAGCCATAAATCTTCGTCCCAGAGGCGAGGATATTTAGGTGCGGGAGGCCTAGACAACTTGAATCCCGTATGAGATAGTTCCAGAAATTCCAATAACCACGCTTGACTCTGCCCAAGTGGAGTGATTAGGAGAGACACTCCATGAAGGCATATGTAGTGGACCACCCGCATCAGCAATGAGAACGGTGGGAAGGCATAGGCTCCCTCATCCGGTCAAATTTGCAGGAAAACATCCACTGCTTCGCAATCTGGATCCGGCAGCCAGCTGAAGAACCTCAGGAGTTGTCTATTTGTTCTGGATGCAAACAGGTCCACGTGTAGTGGACCCCTGCAGTCCATCAGTGTGCAGAAAGTTGTGACATCTAGGGGCCAGTCTGTGTTGTCTCGCCAATGGCAAGGAGACCAGTCCGCCATGAAGTTGGTGATCCTGGGAGGTATTCTGCCTGTAGTGTGATATTGCGGGCAAGGCAAAATTTGTATATGCCTTTTCCACCTCCGTCAAGGATCGGGATCTGGCTCTGCCCAAGCGGTTGAAGTATTGGACTGCCGAGAAGTTGTCCATGCGGAGCAGGATGCCACAGTCAGAAAGTCCCTTCCTGTGTTGGTCCAAATCTAGCTGGCCATTCCAGGCTTGCATGTGGAGTAGCCACCAACGAAGCTCTTTTTGCACCTCTTCCCAAAAGGCATATCCAATGGTCGTATGAGTGACCCAGAAGCAAATATTTTGCCTTCAGTCATTGCAGAGCTTTTAGTGCAGAGGCCCCGGAAATATCACCTGGGCAAAGGAGAAAGAAGGCCCACCATCCATGCAAGGAGTCGAAGATGAGCCATATCTGTGTGTAGAATCCGTAGAATCTCCTTTTGGATGGATGCAATCTTCGTGGCAAATAGTTGGAGGACGCAACCCCTCAAGTCTTTCTCGAAACTGAGGGACTGCATTACCAGTGAACGTGAAAGATCTGACTTTTGTCTGTTCACTACGAAGCCCAAAGACTCCAGAAAGTAAACAACAAAGTACATCTGTGAGTCTTCCAGGTAGACAAGGCAATGGATGCCCCTGGAATGGAAATGGGCCATGATCGGCTTCAGTAGCTTCATGAGGCACTATGGAGCCGAACTGAAGCCGAACGGCAGGCACGTAAATTGACACGACCGACGACCCCAAATGAACCTTAGAAAGCAACGACTCATAGACGCCATGTGTACCGAACGACACATGTCCTTGAGATCCCGGAGTAGCTGTATACCTTCCATTATGAATAGATGACACAGTCGTTGAACCAGAGGAGGTTGATGACTGGCCAAAAGTCTCTTTGTCTATGAGGAGTCAGCATTCTTGTGAAAAATGCAATGGAGGTGGTCAGGCGGTTTGCATGTGTTGGGAGTTGAACTCGATGGTATAGCCCTGGACCGTCTGAAGGATCCAAGCTTCTGCCGTGATCTCCAACCTGATCTGTAGGATAGAAGGAGGGTGATTGTGAATAGGATCTGGGTCCAGTGGAGCAAAATTTGCTGGTGGCTCAGCCCCTCTGCCGACCAGCCCTCCCAAAAACACCCCTGCTGAGTGGAGGTCCGAAGCCATGCTTGAAAGGTTGGACTTTGGTCAGCGTTGTGAACAGGTTGACCTGTCGCTTAAACGCTGCTAAAAAAAAGGTTCACGGAATAGGAGTCTTTAGTGCCCCATTCCAATAGTTTTGAGTCCATCCTCAACAGTGCTGTCTGTACAGAGGTTCGCATTGGCGTTACCCAGCATGCAGATAGAGCACTGGACCCATTCGCGGAAGTCACTTGGGTCCAACTGTGTTCTCTGTGAGAGGGCCAGATCCACAATGAATAGCATCTTAACCAATGGGCCTAGTAGATCCAACGACTTGTGTGCCAACTTTAGCCCCTTCTCGATGCCCTTCCTGGAGTCTCAGCCAGCCTGGGACATGAAGACCACTGCCGTGGTCTCAAACTCCAGAGTGATAGCTACCTTGTCTGGGGGGAGGAGGGGGCGGGGCATTCCATTCATAGGCGTGCATGCACTTCCTTGTCCAGTAGCTTGCACAGCCAATAATAAACAAACTGACAGATGATCAGGCAGTGTCCATACCGACGACCTGGAGTGTCGTATAGTGCATTTTCATGCAGTAAAAAAACCTCTAGTAGTCTTGGGCAGATACCCTTTCCTGATATTCGTCACCTAGCATGGTTTTGATCACGTTCTTGGAGTCAGAGTTGGTTAGGTCTTGCAGGTTCACTCTTTCAAGACACATGGGCTTTTTCAATGGACCTCTGCCCCTAGACGTGCTCCCTGTCAGGAAGCTGGAACCCTTCCTGTGATGTTTGGGCCTTGTCTTGCTCTGTGGAGCATCAGATCCCGGGGCGACATCAGTGTCTTGTGAGCCCATTTGCTGAGGTTGGGGCAGGACCCGTAAAAGGGCCTTTTCAACTGAGGCCGCAACCTGAAAGTTGGCCTGAAAGTCCTGTGTTGGTGTAGGTGTGTAGTTTTTGGTGGTCGGTTTGCCTGTAAGAGGACAGCGACAATCAGTGGGACAATCAGTGGGAGCAAGATAAGTGGAGATGCATGCAAGGTGCCAGGCTCCTAGTACAACTGAGTCTCACCAAGTATCGGCTTTACAGTATCACAGTATCTACAATGATAGTGCCATGAAGCAGGGCTCACCCTCTAGGTCATGGGTCATCAACCTGGTCCCTACCGCCCACTAATGGGTGTTTCAGGATTCCAGGTGGGCGGTAGGGATTTCAGCAGCTAAATCTTCTTTTTTTGAGGATTTCTCCTTTTGGGCGGGCGGGCGGGCACGAGTGGCTATGCGGGCACAAGATTTCAGTGACTTGCAGGAGAGAAGCGCTCCCTACTGCCAGGCCACCTTCTGGACCCCCGACATGGTGTGCAGCAGTGGTAAGATCAGACGTGGCGAGGGAGCTCTAACCTCTCTGCTCTGCTCTCTCGCGCAATGTTTTCTGATGCCGCGGGGGCCGAAATATGACGTCATATTCCGGCTCCCGGCATCAATAGACAGCCCGCGAGGGAGCAGAGCAGAGAGGTTAGAGTTTCCTTGCCCCCTTGGATTTGAACTCTGCTTCCCGCTGAAGTGAAGCCACACTGGACCCCAGGGATAGATCCACACCAGCTCTCCAGGTAGGGAAGCTGGGTGGACATTTAATATTAATAATTTGTGTGTATGTAAGTGTATGTGTGTGTGTGTGTGTGTGTGTCTGTAAGTGTATGTGTGTATGTGTGTATGTGTGTGTGTGTCTGTAAGTGTATGTGTCTGTGTGTGTGTATGTCTGTAAGTGTATGTGTGTGTATGTGTCTGTAAGTGTATGTGTGTATGTGTGTGTGTGTGTGTCTGTAAGTATATGTGTGTCTGTAAGTATATGTGTGTCTGTAAGTTTGTGTGTGTGTGTGTGTCTGTAGGTGTATGCGTGTATGTGTGTCTGTAAGTATGTGTATGTCTGTAAGTATATGTGTGTATGTTTGTGTGTGTGTCTGTAAGTATATGTGTGTCTGTCTTTAAGTGTATGTGTGTGTCTGTAAGTGTATGTGTGTGTCTGTAAGTATATGTGTGTGTGTCTGTAAGTGTATGTGTGTCTATATGTAAGTGCATGTGTGAGTGTCTGTAAGTGTATGTGTGAGTGTATGTATGTTTGTCTGTGAGTGTGTGTGTCTGTAAGTGTAT
Organism: Pelobates cultripes; assembly: GCA_933207985.1. Lineage (NCBI taxonomy): Eukaryota > Metazoa > Chordata > Amphibia > Anura > Pelobatidae > Pelobates > Pelobates cultripes. The sequence continues at coordinate 222,789,299 of OW240915.1, forward strand.
GTGTGACTGTCTGTCTGTGAGTGTGTGTGTCTGTAAGTGTATGTGTGAGTGTGTGTGTGTGTGTGTGTTTGTCTGTGAGCAGAGTACTTGTAGAATAGAAGAAAGAAGGAGCAGAGTATTTGTAAAAAGGAGAAAGAAGGTGCAGAGTACTTGTAGAATAGGAGAAAGAAGGTAAAAAAGGAGAATGAAAATAAAAAGGAAAAGGAGAGAATTGTTGTTGGCTAATAATAGTAAGTGGGCTGCCTCGCTCAGCCTTCCTACTGGGCACTGCTATAAGGAAGGTTAAAAAATAGAAAAAAGGAAGAAAAAAAAGGTGGGGAGGGGGATTGAGGAGGGAGAGGAGCTGACACACAAATGAGAAATCATATTATGAGCAAACACAGAAATCTTCTAGAAATCACCGTGCGGCAATATCCCAATGAGTAACACCAAATATGACAAATACAAATTCCATAAAATATATAAAATAAATAAATGGAAAACCTTACAGTTAAAAAGTAGTCCTTGTGTAAAGTGCAAAACGCGTTTCGCCTTGTTTAGAGGCTTCCTCAGTTGCTGGGTTCTATTCCTAGGTGGTCCGTTTTAAATATCCCCTCCTTTGGCGTTTTTTTCGGCGTCTCCGGCAGCCGTGATTAGATTTCCACTTCTGCTTCCGGTTTCGGCTCTTGCGTTCCATCCGTGCTCTGAGACGCTTACTTGTATTATTAAAGTCCGGTCTTCTATATTTAAGTGAGATGTTTCAGTTTTTAAGAATAAAGAGACATGTTCCATATTTTCATATATTCAGTCATTTTCCTCTAAACTAATAGATAGTTAATGGCAGTATATAACAGTAAGAATGCATCATTATGAATAAGAGTAATAGAAGAACAGATAACTTTTTTTTCTTAATATTTTTAATATCTTATTGGTTTCTTATATTGCTCTTAATTGATTTTAATTGTTGTATTTATTGTTGTATTTATACTTATGTTTTTTTTTTATAAAAATCTGTTCTTCTATTACTCATATTCATAATGATGCATTCTTACTGTTATATACTGCCATTAACTATCTATTAGTTTAGAGGAAAATGACTGAATATATGAAAATATGGAACATATTTGGAACATATAACACAGTAGCAAGAAGGAAGTGGGTCCCTTTAGTACCCACAGAGCTGCATCTTTGAGCCTGCAGTGGCTCTGTGTTTGTGAGTGCTTTATCATTCATATATTGCACTGATATATTGAGAACTGGCTATATTGCACTATTTCTCTTCTTATTTATGTTTTAATTTAGGGAACTGCTAAAGGACATTATTTTATTTCATCCACTATTGGAAGAATTATTGCCTACCAACTCCACCTTATAGAGAAATCTTCTGAATATCACCGAAAGAGGAGACCTTTGTTTGTTCCTTACGAAAAACGAACCAGATATCAAATATTTAGTCTTGCGGCATCAACCTCAAGGATCTCATTAATCACTAGTAAAGGTAATTTCAATTTACTTTATTGTTTTCTCATTAAGCTTTATAAAGTTAAAAACATTCTAAACATGCATAAAGTAGAAATAAAAAAATAAATGTACGTACATTTATTTATTTTTAAAACACCCTCCTTTCTAAAAAATATTCTGCACTTGCGCGAAAACTGGTGGGCGGTAAGGAAATTTTTCCATCAAGAAAGATGCATTAGTGGGTGGTAGGTAGAAAAAGGTTGACTACCACTGCTCTAGGTGTATGAAAGGGGGTTGCCCTTAAGTGAATGGGATACGTGGTAGTCTCATAATCATGGGGTTGATCCCCAGCTTAGTTCCCTCTCTGGGGTGATATTGAGGGGGTCAACCTTGTAATTGGTGCCAAGGTGACGTATCTTCGAGGAGTTTACCCCAGTTACACATCAAAGCTGTACCTTTGGTCAAAGCTGTGGTCAGCAATAAAACAGGTGTACACAGCATGTGTGATAGTTCCGCGTGGTGTGATAATGTATCTCCAGACAACATAAAGATGTGGAATATCCCTGTAGGGAATGTGCAGAACACCTGTGAGGATATCTGGGGGCTAACCCTAGGTGGTGTGCCATGAGAGCAAGAGGACACCCACATATGGCAACTAATTTAATAAAAAAGGCACGTTGTATATGGCTGTTAAGTCCAACATGGGCCCATATAGCAATTACACCTCAGTGTATGTCAATTTCTGTTGTGTCAGCAAACAGCATGTATCAGCCCAGCGTGTATTTGAATAACTTTTAGCAGGTACCTTAACTGCAGATGTGAATTACCACTGCAGTCTCCAATGGGATGGTACAGTGAATACCACTGTTAAGCTCAATATATTCCCACATGGTAATAACACATCAGTGTATGTAAGTCTGTTGTCAGAAAACAGCATGTATCAGCCCAGCATGTATTTGTAATCACTTGTAATAGGTACCTTAACTGTGGATGAGAAATCAACACTGCATTCTGCAGTGGGATGGCACAGTGTATATGGCTGTGAAGCTCAAAATATTCTCACAGAGCAATCACACCTCAGTGTATGTCATTCTGTTGTCACCAAACATCATGTATCAGCCCCGCAGTAGGTACCTCAACAGTGGATGCGAAATCTACACTGCGGTCTCCAGTGGTGAGTGTGGAGCCTCAGATACAGCTTGAAGGTAAGTATATTTAGTCCAGATCGCAGTAATACTGATCTGGAAGGAAAAAAGAAATGGCAGACGTGAATCTCACGGCACTTGCGAGATTCAATGTGGCCAACATGCGCCAACAATCGGCGCAACCTGCGGCTGTTGCGGACCTGTCGGTCTTGGAAGAATAGCGTTGAGCACCCCTACCACCCACACACACGCTCAGCTAGCTTCAAAGAAGTATAAACAGGTTGAAAAGAGCGCGATCGAGAGGGGCAAGGGGCCAGGACAGTCCCAGGCTCCGGGAGAGAAGAGAGAGAGGGAGCAGGCCTCAAAGAGAGTTGTGAAAAGCACGTTAAAAAAAGGAAAGATGTGTTAGCAGAACGGTAGTGGGGACAAGCTAACAAAAACAGCAGGGTAAATACCTATATAATACAAATATAGCACCCTTTGTTTAAAGTGGAATAACACACAATGTGAGAAAAACCTATAAATCAGTTTACCTAATAAAACAATCTTCAAACTGTAGAAAGATGTACCAGCTAATTAAGCAATCTTAAATATCAATGAATCATTACACAGAATACAGAATAAATCAGACAAGTAACAGTAAACAGTCACAAGAACAAAATACTCTGACCTGTGAGAAGGAGCAGCAAATAAAGAAGAACTGGTGTGTGTGTGACATGTCCTTTTTTAGTTTTTTTAAGTGTTTTATTGATTGTTCGCTTATGATCTGTGCTGCTGGGTGTTTAAGTAAAGAGAGTTCTGCAAATAAGAAGCCTCTTGCCATGTGATAAAATTGAATTAATCCACTCTTTATTTTTCCAAATAAATTTCATTAAAACAAAGAATAACACATTTTCATTTGTTTCATATTTTTTGGTATGGTGGGCATGTATTAAAAGCATTGCAAGTGGCTCAAGCCAGGCAACTGCCTGCCAGACCTGTTGGATAGAGGGGTAGTTGGTTGTAGCCTCAGTCCATTCTCCTGTGAATTAAAATTGTGGCATGTTTTTTGAGCTGTCTATTGGCAAAGCACTGTGAGTTAACAGACAGAATTTGTGAATAGTCTTTCTTAGCATTGTACTCTATGGGCATATGCTTTAGGCCCCGAAACATAATGTTATCCAAGTCTGGACTTGTTTACTGAGTTATTTCTCAGTTGACTGATGCATCTGGGGCAAACAATGCTGCCACACTATAATGAACATCCTGTCAATCAGCCAGCTACAAGTGTTTTCTGCCTCACTTTAAATGCTCATTCAAGTGGAAGGCAATGCTTCTTATAGTGAAGCACTAACATGAATGCTTTTCTATGAAAAGCACTTGATTGCAGCATTGTAGGTCTCAAGTCTTTCTCTGTAAGAAACATTGATTTAAACTGGCGTATCTTAGAAAGGGACAATCAGGAAACTGTTTTAGCAATGGAAAAAGGTTGATTTAAGTGAGGGTGGGAGGGACTAAATCTAAAACAAAAAACACATTGTTGTTAAAAATAAATTATGTTTAATATTGGAGTGTTTGTTTAACTACATAACTTCTATCTCTAATAAAAAAAATATATAACTTCTAAAGGTGGCATGAAAAAATAAATATATATATATATATATATATATATATATATATATATATATATATATATATATATATATATATAACATTATAGAGTAAGCAATACAAATATTTAGGGACTGAAGATTATCTCTATTAACTGTTTTTTTTCAGATAAGTTGCACATTTGAAAAAAAAAACTGGATATACACAATTGATAAAAATGGCACAATTTTTATTGTCTCACTTTTTGTTTAAGCACTATTTAATTCCTTTATCTATTTTCATACATACTATTATAATAGTACTCATTATTATTATTATTATTATTATTATTATTATTATTGCCATTTATATAGCACCAACAGATTCCGTAGCGATTTTGTGTGAAGATGTTTCTCTAAAGACTAGTTGTACCAAAAAAGCAGCCGAGGTCAAATGTATTTTTAGCAACTCTGAAGTGTGCCTAGTCAAAAAATAATAATATTTATGCTGTTTGAGAAGATGATTGGTTAAGAAATGCCTTTCAGAGATACAGTAAATATATTTGGCTAATTTATAATTAGTTTATTGATTGCTATGCTTATTTACATTTTATTAGGTTGATAGAAAATTATGTACACTATTATAGCACTTAGCATATTACCTTTTATTCAAATGTATTGTGTGTTCATATTTAAGATGTGAATGTGTGAATTATTCCATCATTAACATTTGGCATACAAGAAAATATCCCTTTGAAAATCTATGTCTTCAGGGGAAATCTTTTCTATCAAGCATTATATTAACAGGCTTACTAGATATGTTAATTATATTATTTATGTGCACTCTGTCTCTAGGATGAAAAGAAGTTTTAAAAATAGATTTTCTGTCACTTTGTAATTAGCTGGTGGATGTTTTCTAAACCTAAGGTAATTAGTTGACCGTTTAGTTTTTTGTTGCCCTGGGACACATGTGGGTTTTAGATACGTAAAATATCAAAGTCACTAAGCTTAAATTATTGAGATCTAATAAATTAGTTCAATACAATGGTCTTTGTATTTTTGAGGTAATTGCCCTATGTATGTGTGATTAACTTGTTAGATTTGATAACCACACCAAATAAATGTACTAAACATCAGTAAATTTTACAAAGGGCTCAACTTAACATATGTGTTAATTACTTTTACTGGCAGTATTGCTTATAACTGAAAAAGAGAGAAGCTTGCATTTTAAGATGTATTGATTGTCCGTTAAAAATTATCACTGCATCCTTAAATGCTACTATTATTTAGCTATTTATTACCTGATCTGACTATTATTTCAACATGCAAATTATGATTTTGAAGGAGGTACAGCATGGATTGTCATGCCATGCATGGGTTGGAATGAATTGATCACTTCTGTGCAGTCAGGGGAACTGAAACATACATGTGCAGTTTTAAAAAAAGGTAGATGCAGCAAATAGAATTCCTTGTGAAGGTATAATATTAAACTTATTTTTATTATTACCATTTATACAGCACCAACAGATTCTGAATCGCTTTACAATATTATGAGAGGGGGGATTTAATTATAAATAGTACAATTACAAGAAAACTTACAGGAATGATAGGTTGAAGAGGACTGGGTGGGGTATAAAACACATTAGGACAGGAAATAGCAATCAAATACGGTGGGAGCAGAACTGGAGGAGAGAGTAAAGTGTTGCCCTTTAGGAGAAAGCAAGAGACAGGTATGTGAGGTAGAGGTTACTCTGGGAGGCCATAAGCTTTCCTAAAGAGATGGGTTTTAAGGCACTTCTTAAAAGATTGAAGACTAGGGGAGAGCCTGATGGTGGTAGGCAGGCTATTCCATAGGAAGGGAGCCACCAGCGAGAAGTCCTGCAAGCGTACATTTGCCATAAGTGTGCGAGCAGCAGACAGGAGAAGGTCACGGGCAGAGCGGAGAGACAGAGAAGGGGCATACCTATGGATCTGTGAAGAGATATAATAGGGGCTAGAATTGTTCAGTGCTTTATAGGTATGGGTTAGCACTTTGAATTGACTCCTATAAGATACAGGAAGCCAAAGTAAGGACTGACAGAGGGGTGAGGGGTGAGGTGTGAGAGGATCGACTAGAGAGGAAAATCAGTCTGACGGCAGCATTCATTACAGACTGTTGTGGGGTAATACGGCTTTTGGGAAGACCAATTAGAAGAGGGTTATAATAATCCATGCAGGAAATTACTAGAGCATGGACAAGCTACTTTGTAGCATCTTGCGTAAGAAAGGGGCAGATGCAGGCTATGTTTTTAAGATGGAATCTCTAAGATTTGGCAACAGATTGGATGTGAGGCTCAAAGGTGAGGCCAGAATCAAGTATGATGCCAAGACAGCGAGCTTGCAGTGATGGACTTATGTTGATACCACTTACTTGAAGGGAGAGAGAAAAAGGAGGATCAGTATTAGGAGGAGGAAAGACAAGGAGCTCAGTTTTAGAGATTGAGTTTCAGAAAGCAGGAGTACATCAAGTCAGAGATGGAAGAAAGGCAAGCAATGACACGTTGCAGGATGGCAGGAGAGAGGTCCAGGGAGGAGAGATATATCTGGGTGTCAAGTGGTAGTGGAATCCATATGATGTAATACATTTGCCAAGAGAGGCAATATAAAGAGAAAATAGAAGGGGACCACGGACAGAGACTTGGGGGACTCCAATTGAGACAGGACGAGAGGAGGAGGTATCATTAGAAATGAATGAGCGTTGGGAGAGATAAGAGGAAAACCATAAGAGGACAGAGTCACAGAGACCAAGTGATTGAAGAGTTTGAAGAAGGAGAGCATGATCAATGGTGTCAAAGGCAGCAGAGAGGTCAAGAAGAATTAGTATGGAGTAGTGGCCTTTGGATTTAGCTGTGACTAGGTCATTAGTAACTTTGATAAGAGCAGTCTCAGTGGAGTGGAGATGGCGGAAGCCAGATTGAAGAAGGTCAATGAGAGAGTTGGAATTGAGGAAGTGAGACATTCGGGTAAAGACAAGTCTTTCCTGAAGCTTTTAGGAAAAAGGGAGCAGGGATATGGGACGATAGTTAGAGGGAGAGGTCGGGTCAAGAGATGTTTTTTCAGGATAGGTACTGCAGTGGCATGTTTAAAGTCAGCAAGAACAATGCCAGAAGAGAGAGAGCCGTTTAAGATGTGTGTTAAGGAAGGCACAAGACAGGGGGAAAGAGATCTGATAAGGTGAGATGGGGCAGGATCGAGCAGGCAAGTAGTGGGGTGAGAGGAAAGGAGAAGCACAGCCACCTCTTGTTCAGTAGCTGGGGAGAAAATATGTAGGGTAGGAAAGGCTTGATCAACATTTGGTTGAGAAAGAGAATGGCAAAGTGGAGAGAATTATTTCCTTAGCTGTTCAATCTTCTCAGTAAAGTAGCATGCAAAGCTAAGATTAGTTTGGGGGTGGCCACTGCAGAGCAAAGAAAAGAGTTAAAGGACCACAATCGTGCCAGGAAAACATACTCGTGCCCCCACCCTCAGGGTCCCCCTCCCGCCAGGCTCTAGGGTGAGGAAGGGATAAAACTTACCTATTTCTCCAGCGTCGGGTGGGGAGCTCTCCTCCTCCTCTCCGCCTCCTCTCCTCTTCTCCTCCTCCTTGGCTGAATGCGCATGCGCGGCAAGAGCTGCGCACGCATTCAGCCAGTCTCATAGGAAAGCATTCACAATGCTTTCCTATGGACGCTGGCGTCTTCTCACTGAGAAAATCACAGTGAGAAGCACGCAAGTGCCTCTAGTCAATGAGACAGCCACTAGAGGCTGGATTAACCCTAATAATCCTAATATATTAATCCTAATATATTAACCCTAATATAAACATAGCAGTTTCTCTGGGAGTGATTAACACTGAAAAGAAGCACTTGTGCTACCTACAGGTGCTATGTAAAACAAGCATATAAAGTGATAAGCAACCAACTGGAATTCTCCCACAAGAGCAGACCACTATCTAGGGGTGAACAATATCATGTCCACACCCTCATTGTGTAATTCATTAGAGTTCCCAAATGCCACCAAAGAGTGTGAGCTGAGGGAACACTAGGTCTTCCCCCGAATATTGATATTAGTCCCACACCTGCAACCAATGGAGGGACATTAGAACATTGTGACAAAAGCAATTTTGCCACTGGATTTTTAAGAGGACTAATGGCCATCCTTTTGCCCAAAGACTATGGGCCCTGCAAAAAGACATGCTGAAAAGTGACATTCATGGGAAAATGTGCCTCTTCCCCTCCCCCTTTTTCCTGTCCTATTGTTTCTCCAGCAGGGCGTTGTCCCAGGGACACTGCCAGACCAGTTGAAACTGGCTGCCTTGTCCCTCCTCAATCTCCCATCAGCCCTTGCTATTGTTTAACCCCACGGCGATCCAACTGTATTCGTGAGATCTGAGTGCTTTTCGGACATGTTGAGCGCTCAGATCCATGCTATCTGGGGATATATTGGACATATAGGTTCAACATTGTATTATATGAGTTATGCATTTTTATGTGGATTGTGTAACAGTTTTTGACTTAGAAATATTTTCCTGTACCTGGAGATAATTAAGTTACCACAGTCACTGAAGCCAATTATCTCCAGGATAGAGGAGAAGATAGACAGCCTAAATCTGTGGAACTATTTTGGGCATGAAAGCCATGCTTGCGGTCGGTCAAAAGAGACTTCCAGAAAACATTTGCTCTAATCTGGATTATTTTTGGATATGTTGTTCAACCAGATCATGGCTACCCAGGAATATGTGGTATTTTGGGGTTGTTTTCTGTGTTTTGTGAAAAGTGTGTGTTTTCTGCCTGTGGGTAATTGAGTTAGTCCGTTGTGTTTGTTAATTGTATCACAGGCAGAGGGGAGGGTTTGTGTACATTATCTGGGAGTGTCTATCTGTACAAACCTGTTTTGATTGGCGTTGTACCTTTGTGTCCAGTGCTCCACAAGGTCCACGTGGGTGGTAACCTTGTGGGAAAACCTGTATAAAAGAGACAATAAACCCTCAGACTGCTGAGTTCCTGTTTTACCCTCAACATAGAGCCTCGTCTCATGTGTAGGGGAAAAGGCTGCAGGTACACTGGGGATTGCTATAAGCTACAGTTGCAAGAAAAAGTATGTGAACCCTTTGGAATGATATGGATTTCTGCACAAATTGGTCATAAAATGTGATCTGATGATTTAATGATGAATGGTAACTATAATCATGGGCTTTCAGAAAGCATTAATTGTAAAGTATACTTGAACTTCAACACGGTAGTGAGAAACAAAGTTAATTTGCACACCAAAATTCATTCTCTCAACAAAAAATGTTTAATCTTGTAGGAAAGAATGACACGGGACAACACAAAATAAACCAATATGAGATACACGGGACTAGGCTTTGTACATATTCATATGTTTAGTATATTCAATCTATGTTGAATAGGTGATAATTTCTTTTTTTACCAGTTTACTATGAATACCAGTATATATAATTGAAGAATTTTCATAGATTTTGGATCTCATAGGTAAATACCAAGAAAATTATAGCTTATGTAAAAACCACCTTGTTTTGTATAAATAGTGCTGTTTTCATTTTATTCTTCTTTCCATGTAACATTTTCTAGCCAAAACATAAAGAGTGATCTTTTTTAGAAAGAAAAAAAGTGTTTTTACTTTGTCAGTTTAAAATATGTACTGTGTGTCAGGTTGGCATTGTCAGAATGGCAGGGATGATATTTTTATTAAAGTCATAAGACAAATAGGTCAATTACAGACTGAATCGTAGCTTTTATAACTTGTGGAGCCTTATGAATGCTCACTCAATCTTGACTGCAAAGGGAGCAATGAAGGTATTATCTAGTGTATGCATATAAATAGAGAAATGTTAATACTTGCTCATCTTTACTTAATGCTCTTTAAAACTCATTTACACTGAGTGATAAAAGTACATTATGTTATTAACAAAATGTCAGAATGTCAGCTGTATGCTGAAATGAATACATTTAACATGACAGGTGTTAGAGGACTCCATCTGGTACAATGATCCTGTTCCCAGAACAATGTGCCAATGTGCAACTTTGCTCTAGGATAATCCTAAATATACTCTAACTGGTAAAGAAGATATATTTTATATCTTATATAATGTGCATTGTGATGTAATTCACAAATTAAATGTATTTTATTTTTGACTTAAAAGTCCTGTGAGTGCCCTCCTTCTTTTATTTTTTGTTATATATACTGTTCCTCAATGGCAGTCCCAAGGTTTTGTAAAACTAGTATTTAGTTTGCTTTGAAAACAATGCAGAAAAAGTGAGTACCTTCCAGCCCATGTTTTATAATTATACATATATATAGATATACATACTGATACATGTATGTATGCATATATTATACAGTATATTATTTTTTATTAGTGAGAATGCATCTGAAAAATATTTGACACACTGAAGAGAAATGGAAGCTATACGTTTAAAGTAATTTTATCTTTATCTAAAGAAAGGGGGAGATTTATCAAGGCAAACCAATTGTTACTTTGGGTGCAAAGTGATAAATGATGAGAGATTTTCTATTGGCTTCCATGGTGAGTTACCCTTTTTTAGCATCTTCCAAAGAATAACCCATTGTTGCCATGATAACTCCCCTCCCCCATCCCCCAACTGTCTTGTAGCAGGGCAAATATGAGCTACAGCTTAAAACTATCTCTCCAGTGGTGGCACTAACAAAGAACAAAGTTTTTTTTAGATAAAGATCACAACATGATTTTAAATGTAAAACTGTCCATCCATTTAGTACTTGTTCTTCTTATTCTTTTCTATGATATGTATATTCCTTCTTTAATAACCTCTACCATGATTCTACTACTTACACCAGTCACAGTCCTATCAAAGAAAACACTTTAAATGGTGAAACCCTTTAAGTGTATTTAAATATTGTTTTATATGGTTCTTTTACCCTATCTTTTATAATTTATTGTTTTTTATCAATAAGAGTACTTTTTTATTGGACCTGTTTTCTGCTGGATTCATGTACTCCATAACCTTGGTGGGGATAATGCCACCTAAGCCTGTTGGACAGAGCAATCCCTATTTGTTTTTTGTTTTTTTTATCAATTTAATTTTATTCATCACTTTTTACAGTCTATACAGTCAATACTATTGTGGTTTTATTTTCTCTTTATTTTCTCTTTTACTTATATAATCGGAGAGATACCACCAGCACCTATATCCTACGGTGGGGATAATACCACTTCACTCCATACCTGTGGAGGCACTCTCTAGGTTTCCAGAACAAGGACTGCACGTATATTTTAAAATTGAGTCTCGTATATTGCACTATATATCTCCAACATATCTGCAAGAGAGGCTGCATCTACAAGTACATTTGTTATGTACTTCACTATCCTATTTCTCCTCCTTTTTATGGTTATATATACACACTTCAAGGACATTCTAGGTTCTGCACCTCCCTCTTTGTTTTTACCTACTTCTCTATGGGAAAAGAGAGACCCAGGATTTTGTGATTTAGCTGCCCTTTGGACTGTACCAGTACTGGACAATCACTGAATACCCTCTTGCTTTCATCCAGTCCTTTTAATGTTTGCTTGAGTAAGTGTGGAGTGGGCGACAACCAAAGAGATGTTTTGAGCTAATGCACCTCTGTGGGAATATGCTGATTGGTGCAGTGTGGTGATTTCAGAGCATGTGCAGTAGCCCTTTAATCGGGAAGTGTTGGATTGGCTGAAAGCATATTTACTAGAAATTTACTAGAAACTGTTTTTTAGTGTTCATATCACCATTAGCTGTTAAACTACAATTTTTTTTAGATTGATAAATTATCTACTTACACATCTGATTTTATTTTAAGATATCAGCTATACACATTCAAGCAGATGCAATAATTAGCCACACTAAAAAAGCAAGGATATTAAAACTTGAGGCTGTATTACAACAGGATATCTTTGGTATTGAGACATGGAGCTCTTAAAACCATTCTGGAAAAGAGAAACCTGATGCAATGATGTTTGGAACAATGAACATATTGTCTTATTCAAACAATTCCCAAGCTAAATCTGAAAAAAATATTGAATGCTAAGTTGGCCCCAGTTCGCTCCTATAAATAACTTCAAATATGGCTAGACATTCAGCTCTTACATGAACACATTTATAAATCATGATCTAAACTCTTCATTAAAATAAATGATGTGCTCTGAAACTTATCCTGTGGATAAGAAATGAATTCTGCAAAAATTGTTCATGTCTGTCACTGACCACAGGGATGTAGTAAAATCACCTACAATGCAAGTCCATCTTAACACTCTTTACTAGTTTTGTTTATTTGTTCTGCAATGCGATTAAACTGACCATCATTGCGATATGCTAATAGAACCAAAATATCTTAACCTTTTGATTGGTTCATAGGCAATTTTATAGTAACCTCAAACCCTACCTAAGCAACATGTTCAAGATCACTCTCAAAATCCTCATAAGCTATGGTCTACTTCCAGCTCTATGCCATATTCTCCAACTCCATAATGACAAGGATGGGAATTCTGCAGCTTTGGTATCTTACTATATGTCTCCCTGGGTGTCCTTTGCTTCTAATGTTTTGTAGTTCAAACCATTCAGTACTGTCAATGAGATAGCTCTGTGCAAACCTAATAGCCTTTATTAGGAGATTGAAGTATGAAAGGAAAGGTTGAATGTGACATGATTATCACCACTCCAGACTTCAGCTAGCCACCATTTGTGACCCAAGAATAAACGGCAATCTGGTTGTGAGAAATACCTGACTATATGGAAATACAGACTAGTTAATACAGTGTGTGAGATGCAGAGATAGAGGGATATGATAAGGGAGGAACAGAAGGAGTTAGCAATGGAAAAATAAATTAGTGAAACTTCTTGTTGCAGTAGCAGTACCTCTACACAGCAGAGATCCTCCTCCTTAGCTTGTGTCTGTGGTTGTGGTGCTAAAGACAAGGGCAGAAAGACAGAGTATTGCAGTAGACATTTTAGCTGAGGTCTTTATCATTCTGATGGGATCCATTGAAGCCCTATCATACCTTTCAGAACCTACTTTGTCTCTTTCTACAGACCTTTTACATAGTTAGATAGCTGACATATGTTTTTTGCTGTTGATCCAAAAGAAGGCATAAAAACCTAGTCTGAAGCGCTTCCAATTTTGCAACAAACTAGGAAAAAATTCCTTCTTGAACCCAAATTAGCAGTCAGATGTCTCCTTGGATCAAGCAGCTATTACCCCACTAATTAGAAATGATATCCCTGTATGTTATGTTTTTGCAAGTATTTATCCAATTGAAGTTTAAACATTTGTATGGACTCTGATAAAACTACCTCTTCGGGCAGAGAATTCTATATCCTTATTGCTCTTACTGTAAAAAAACCTTTTCTTTGTCTTAGATGAAATCTTCTTTCTTCCAGCCTAAATGTGTGTCCTTGTGTCTTATGTATAGCCCTGTTTATGAATATATTTCCAGATAATTGGTTTGTACTGGCCCCAAATATATTTGTATAATGTTATCATATCCCCTCTAGGGCACCCTTTTTCCAAACTAAAGAGATTTACATTTTTTAACCTTTCTTCATGACTAAAATGTTCCATTCCTTTTATCAATTTTGTAGCTCACCTTTGCACTTTTTCTAGTGCCATGATATCCTTCGTTAGAACAGGTGCACAGCATATTCAAGGTGTGGTCTTACCAGCAATTTATAAAGAGGTAAATTTATATTTTCATCCCGAGAATTTATGCCCCTATTTACTTAAATAGACAAAACCTTACTGGCCTTAGCAGCTGCAGAATGACATTGCATATTGCTGCCTAATTTGTTGTCTATAACAATTCCCAAATCCTTCTTGTGTGTGGTTATCCCTAATTTACTACCATTTAGAGTGTAAGTTGCTGGTGCATTCTTGACCCTGAAGTGCATAGCTTTGCATTTCTCTATGTTAAATTTCATCTGCCATTTTAGTGCCCAGTCCCCCAATCTATCCAAATCCCTCTGCAGCAAAGCAAAATCCTGCTCACATTTTATTACTTTACAAAGTTTTGTGTCATCTGCAAACACTGAAACATGGCTTTCAATGCCTATTTCAAGATCATTTATAAATATGTTAAATAGAAGTGGTCCCAAAACAGAACCCTGAGGGACATCACTTACCACATTTGTCCAGTCTGAAAATTTACCATTAATGACAACTCATTGTACTCTATCCTCAAGCCCATGTTCAACCCAAGAACAAGAATAATCATCTAGACCAATTTATTTTTGTTTGAAGAATAACCTATTGTGAGGAACCATATGTCAGGATTACATGTTGATCCAGCACGCAGAACTGTGCCACACCTAGGACTAAGGATAACGTACAACCAGACCTTAAAATGGCCAGTCTTAACGTATCCAAGAATAGTCAAACTACTTGCCGAGGTCAGGAACACAGAATCAGACACAACGATGAGGAAACCCAAAAGTCAAGGATACCAGAATACAGGAAAGTCAAAATGAAGCCAAAGTCAAATACCAGAAAATCAAGTTCAGGAACACACTCTTGGATTACCATCAGAATGAAACCACAACAGGGCAATGAAAAAAAAGGAGAAGTGGGTTTAAATACCCCTCCTGTGGATCTGATTGGCCATGACCAGCCTTTGACCCCAAAAGCAATTACCAGGTTTCCATGTGCATGATTGTTGCTTGGCACAACTTTTCCTGTCAGGACGGTAATGCTACGCAGCACAACTTTTCTTGTCAAGGCAGTAAATGCCATTAACCACATTTTTATGTGCGGATGAGTACGTGACACCGTATCAAATGCCTTGGCAAAATCCAAGTAGATCACATCCACTGCCACACCCTGATCTATACTTCTACTTACTTCTTCGTGGAATGCAATTAGGCTAGTTTGACAAGACCTACGTTTCATAAAACCATGCTGATTATTGCGAATAACAAAGTTCTTCCCAATGAATTCCTGAATATTACCCTTAATAGCCCTTTATATATTTTCCCAGTCACAGAAGTTAAGCTCACATGTCTATAACTTCCAGGCAAGTAGTTCAAAACCCTTTTTAAATATAGGAACAAAATCTGCCTTTCTCCAATCCTCTAGTACAATACCTGAAACAAAAGAATCTTGAAACATTAAATACAGAGGTTCACTTATTTCCCCACTTAGCTCCTAAGTACTCGTGGGTGAATACCGTCAGGCCACAGAGCTTTATTTACATTAATTTTCTTTAACTGCTGTAGCACCTTGCCTCAAGTCATACAATCACAAGTTGTATGCAAGTTTTTTGAAGCAATCATTTGCATATCTCTTGCCATAGGATCCTCATTAATATATACTGAAGAAAAATGGTTATTTAAAATGTCTGCCTTTTCCTGGTCTTCATAAGCTAACAGACCCATCTCTGTTTTAATTGTACCATTCATTTTTCATTTTTTTAGAATTGAACCAAAAATTTGGGTTGGTTTTGCATTCTTTGGCTATCAATATCTCATTTTCTAGTTTAGCCACTTTATTTGCCTTTTTGAAAGCATTATTGATTCAAGATATAAGATTCCTTATATCTTATATAGGATGCCTCTGATTTGTCCGATTTAAATGCTTTAAATGCCCTTTTCTTATTTTTAATTCTCTTGTTTTACTTCTCTACTAAGCCACATTGGTTTCAATTTGTTTCTTTTAGATTTACCCAATGGTACATACTGAGAACTATACCTTTCTAATATTTGTTTAAATAGTTTCCATTTATCCTCAGTGTTTTTTTTCACTAAGGAGTTTATGCCAGTCGATATAGTTTAAAGCTGCCCTAATCTTTTTGAAACTGGCTTTTTTAAAATTATATGTTTTAGTATACCCCACGTGCTTTAGCTTTTTTGAGTTTATTAAAAAAATGTACCATATTGTGATCACTATTTCCCAAATGCTCCCCTACTTGAATGTTGGTCAAAAGATCAACATTGTTTGTTATAACGAGATCCAGACAAGCATCCTTTCTAGTTTGTGCTTGTACCAGTTGTGACATAAAGGTGTCATTTAACACATTCAAAAATCTGATTCCCCTTGCTGAAGTACTAGTCACTCTATCCCAATTTATGTCCAGGTAATTAAAATCTCCAATAATTAACATGTTCCCCCGATTTGCAGCTTTCACAGTTTGCTCTAACAGCTGTTCTTCCTCATTAATATTTACATTAGGTGGTTGATAACATATCCAAACCAATAATTGATTTCCCTTTGTTTGCCCCAAGCAGATATCTACCCATAAAGCTTCCACATTTTCCTTGTCACACCCCACATGCCTAAGATTTGACTTTACTTGCCCTTTGGCCTTACTGGAAATACACAAGTCAGGTGTGGCCAGGCTTTAGGCTGGTTGTGCAACAGATGTTGCCATTCCGACCCATAAGTGTTCAGAGTGGTAGAGTCTTCTCAGTTACTGGTAACGGCCTCAAAGGTCAAAGCTCTTAGCAGATTTAGTTGAGAAAAATAATTTTATTTAATTTCAACCTACCAATTCTGGCTACTCATCTCTACATGTAAAAAGAGATTATCATGTTGCTTCATGTCCAAAGACTGCTGCTGCCACTGTCTTGAGTAATATCTCCCATTAGAAGTAAAGTAGGGCTGCTAAAACTTCTAGCCGTTCGCCCTTTAAAGCACGGCAGATTTTTATGTGTTCTTGCTTTTGTTCTTTTACCTTTTTGCATGGATATAGAAAATGGACTGCTATTCTGAGTGATCCCCCTTTGTACCAGTCTGCCAGCTTTTCCTCAGGCACATGTCCATTTAGTATATTATTAGGTTGTGATTGTGTGCATCCGATTTCATATGCATACATCCCTTAGCCTTTTCTAAAAAGTATTTTTTTTTTTTATTGCTATCAATTTGCATTAAAATTCATTAATTTCTTTAAAGTTCAATAGTTAATTGAAATTTGGCCAAACTGAATAGATATGTAACCGAATTTTGGAAAAAAAATATCTAAACAAATGACTGAACAAAACCAAAAAGTATTTCTGTGCACATATTTACTTTGGGCAATTCCCATATGTACAAAGAAATAGCGATATACTGATTATCTGTCAGTTGGTATAGTTTGTAAAGTGGAGATGTTCATTTTTGTTTATTCTTCTTTCAAATTTGCATAGTTTAAATCCTTATGTACTTAATGCTTAAAAGTGAGAGTTTTATTGTTTACTTGGTGTTGAACCAGAATTAATCTTGCTGGGTTGTGATCCTAGGAATATTCAAAATTATTAACCATTTCTTACAGTTGCAACACTGTTGAAAAAGCCTGTGTGAAGGTGAAACACATTAGTGTTTTATTGGTGTTTTATACTATACTTTTGGCTTTCTTATTTTAGTTATCAATAAAACTAGTTTTTATCAAATTAGGACCATCCTGTTATTATATCTGAAGATTGTTACCTGGAGGATTCATATTTCGGTTTCCTAAGTGGAGAACATACCACCTAAGCTATATTGGAATGAGCATAACTTTACTGTGCTCTCCGTTTGTAAGTATACATCCTTTTATTATTTTATTAATTTTTAGCTATACAGCGAGCACTATCTTCTGTTTTTATTTTCATTTTATACGCTGGTGAACTCTCACAACGGCGTATTGAAAGAGATCACTTCTAGGAACGCTGACAACCACATACTACTGACTGGCCTTTCCATATAAGACCAAGATCAGCATATCCACAGATGGGGGTTGTACCGTCCAAGCGCATCTGGAGCTGATTTCTAGTTCCAGAAGATTGTAAGTGCATTTCTTTTCTTTTATTTATAATCGCCAGCATCAAAAATACCGTATTCAGTTTTATTTGTCCTCTTGTTTTGCATATCATACTATTTTATTTGAATTGAATACACTTGTGAACATGCGGCTTCCCTGCATTCCCTTTCTACAGTGCAACAATATGTCCAATATTATAAACAGCCTCCTTAGTATATACATGTTCCTATTGAGAAAAATATATTTCAAGGAGTATAACTTATTTGTTGTTGATTGTCTTTTACTTGACAGGTAAAATGATTTACGTAAACTGTTTCTATTACCTTACTTATTGGTGTGAATTCTGGGCACTTACTCATACTAGTCATGTTTACACTAGTGATATGCAGTATATGATACGCCATTATTTTAATCTGCTTGTTTTCTAGCACATTTCAATAACTATGGTAAAGGCTAAGTAACACTTTGGAAAAATCTAACAGTGCTCAAAACTGTTTTCCTTACTGACCTTTTAAGATTAATATTACACCTCGTTTAAAAGGCAAAATATCTACTATTTATAAATGTTGCTTTCGCCATATAATAGATAGGGATGTGTAAAGAAAGGTATAAAAACCTTCCCCATAACTTGTGAAGGTAAAAGAAAATTAATCAAATGTAATAAATCTATTTGATCTGATTTGACTTGAAAGTTTTTATCATGTATAGAATTTTCATTTACTCAGCCACAGTTGGCTTATTATATGGAACATATTACTAGTTGAAAGCTAAGAATTTCAAAATGTTATTTGCTGTTAAAAGTTCAATAGCAATTATATATGTAAAATATGTATATATTTTTAAGACATAAACTGTAAGTCATTTATTTAAAATAATTTGACACATTTTTTACTGCCATGTTGTAACAGTTGCATAAGTACCTAGTGATATTTTATGTATAATAAGACACACACGAACACACACAAGCACTCACGTCTTTACCTACTACTGTAATTAATGAAGTTGAAAAAGCTCACAAATACATGACAAACACAGATGTGCTATGCATCTTCAATTGTTAAAACAAGTTTTAAAATACATATTTTTATGATCAAGTGAATGAAAACATGATTTATGCTGTTTTTCAGCATTTCTAGGCTTTATGGTGTAGTCCTTTGTTAAAGTTTACATTATTTTGATCTATGTTTTTATTCTGTCTGATATGTATGAACATTTTGTAAAATCGTACATTTTTTTTCATCTATGCCTCTCTTCCATCTTTAGTGAATTCCATTGGTAAGAATACCACACATCTGCAAACACATGTCAAATGCATTGTCCCTGAGAGCTGGGCCCATGCATAAGCTATGTTATCTAGGCAATACTATACAATATAGAAAATAACTCAAATTATTATGTCGGCTTCATGTTTTCTTTACAGAAAATTATTTAGGTTGACTTCTTATTCTTGCAGTTAGACCTTTAAAAATTATTCAGTAGTATAATAAAATCTATGGACTTCAAAGGCATACCTGACTCATGAAGCAACACATTTTATTCAAAATCAACATTCAACTTCACTTTAATTGATTTGTAAAGGATTTCTATTGCAAGGTCATAACATTTTATAGAATGCTGAGTACTGCCAAACTGGAGTACTTCATGAACAGCTATATCTTCATAAACCCATTCACATTCTACAAAATGTATAGTTTGGATTTTTTTTGTTTTTCGTTACTAGCAAAATGTAAAACAAATTGAGCCATGAAGACCCCATGGCTCTTTGTTTCTATTCACCGTGAATAGAAAGAAAGACATCTTACTGCTTTACTAACCACCCATCTCTGTCTATACAGCAGGCTTTGTAGGTCAAACATTATGTTGCATTCTTCGAATGAAGACAGATGTATCTTAAGATACAATAGTGGGATGAACTAAAAAGGATTAAAAAAAGTTAAGAATAGATGTACATTCAGTGTCAAATCACGTTTGGTCTATCGGTGAGTAATCCAAATTTACTAACTCTGAATGGCCATATAACCAAATAAAAAAAAAAATAAAACAACTGAAACCAGCAATGTAAAAGTGTGCTTCTTTGTTTCATCATTCAGAGTGCACTTTTAAAGGTGTGTAGTAGCAAAGGCCTTAAAAGTGTCACAGCCCTGCCATGTACAATTGTGCTCAACAGTTTGCATATCCTTGAAAAATTGGTAATATATGTACATTTTTAAAGAAAACATGAGCGGGCAAAACATATATATTTTATTTCTTATGGGATTAATATTCAACTGTAGGTTGTATCAGAATGGTGCAATCATAAAACAGAACATGACAACAAAGAAAAAAAATGAAATTACCCATGTTCAAAAGTTTGCATACCTTTAATTCTTAATACTGTGTATTTCTCCCTTAGACATCAATGGTAGTGTGCAGTCTTTTGTAATAGTTATCAATGAGGCCTCTAATTCTTGCAGGTTGTTTAGCTGCCCATTTGTCTTGTCAAAATGCCTCCGGGTCATGCAAAGTCTTTGGTCATCTTGTATGAACCGCACATTTGAGAACTCCCCAGAGTGGCTCGATGATATTAAGGCGAGGAGACTGTGATGGCCACTCCAGAACCTTCACTTTTTTCTGCTGTAACCACTGGAGGGTCAAGTTGGCCTTGTGCTTAGGGTCATTGTCATGTTGGAAAGTCCAAGAGCGTCCCATATGCAGCCTTCATGCAGATTCCCCGTGCCTTTAGTAGAACTCACACCCTTCCAAAACATCAGTGAGCCACCATCAGGCTACAAAGTTGGGATGCTATTCTTTTCACTATAGGCCTTGTTGACCACACTCCAATCATAGTGGTCATAACCATAAAGCTCTAGTTTGGTCTCATCACTCCAAATTACAGTGTGGTGAGCATATTATAACCGGCCTTTTTTTGTGGCTTCTTCTTTCTAGCAACTCGACCATACAGCTCATTTTTGTTCAAGTATCATCGTATTGTGCTCCTTGAAACAACCATACCATCTTTTTCCAAAGCAGTCTATATTTCTCTTGAAGTCACCTGTGGGATTTTCTTTGTATGCCGAACAATTCTTCTGGCAGTTGTGGCTGAAATCTTTCTTGGTCTTCTTGACCTTGGCTTGGTATTAAGAGATCCCCAAATTTTCCACTTCTTAATAAATGTTTGAACATTACTGACTGGCATTTTCGAGGCTTTGGATATCTTTTTATAGGCTTTGCCATGTTTATAAAGTTCCATTACCTTGTTATGCAGGTTTTTTGACAGTTCGTTTCCGCTCCCCATGGCTTAGTATCTAGCCTTCTCGGTGCATCCACGTGACAAACTCATTGACTATTTATACACAGACACTAATTGTAATTTAAAAAGCCACAGGTGTGGGAAATTAACCTTTAATTGTCATTTTAACCTATGTGTGTCACCGTGTGTGTTTGTAACAAGGCCAAACATTCAAGGGTATATAAACTTTTGATCCAGGCAATTTGGGTGATTTCTGTTATCATTATGATTTAAAAAGGAGCCTGACAATTATGTGATTATAAATGGCTTGATATGATCACTATCCTTCAATAAAATATATTTTAACTTATTTGGTAACTTATTTGGTAATACTATAGTCTATAGGGGCCCAATGGTAATATAGGATGAACAAGATAAACCTAACAAGATATATTGGCATTATGCTATTCTAAGCCACTGTTATATAAGATAGTAACAAGTTGTATTAGAGAAAGCTTTAAGGTTTTGTAGACAATTTAGTTGGTTTAACTGGTTTAAGGGGCATGTATTGATATTAGTTTAGTGGGTTTAACGAATTGATATAAACTATTCCTATGAACCCAGATGCCCCCCCCCTTTTTTATTCCTGGTGCAACAATTATCTTTACTGGCCCTAATGCCCTCATGTGGCATATTAAACTTTAGCTAAGATGTAACCATATGGATGTATAAATATCAATAAGTAAGATGCAATTATTTGATTCACAGGATAACTTATTTAAAAACGTTGTTGAAGAGGTCCACTATGGATATGCCCTAAACGTATTAGACTCTGTGACACATAATTATCATTAGTTATCCAGTTATAATTCTCACGGCTTTGAAAACCACTATAGGTTGCCTATTGCCAGGGTGTAAACTACTAAACTTTGAAGTGGCACCTTCCAGGGGAACTGCACAAATTAAGAGCCCAAAACTGCCTTTAGCTGGATCCGACCCGAACACATTACCCCTAAGTAAGAAGTGCCAGTATTTGGCACATATCATTGAAAGTGCCCCTCTTTCTTCCCTCTCCCCCCCCCCCTTTCTTTTTTTGTGTGTGTTTTGTTTTGTTTGGAATAAGTCACCTTGTGGTGTACCAAGATAATATAGAATTGAGAAATCAACACTAAAACTTAAAACCGATTACAATTACCTATTCAAGCTAAGCAGAATAAAATTTTACACTTACAATGCTAGAGGGTTAAATATACCCCACAAGCGGTATACTTTAATTAAAGAACTTTGCAATTCACAAGCAGACATCATATGCTTACAGGAGACCCATTTTAAACATGATTCTAACCCTAGAATAGGATTTAAAAATTATCCTCATCAATATCATGCCACATCTCCATCTAAAAGTAGAGGAGTCTCAATATTGGTCAGCCAAACACTTGCTTTTGACCAAGTAACAGTCCAACTAGATCCACAGGGCAGATTCATTATTCTTATAGGTATATTAAACAACACTACTTATACTATAGTTAATTCTTACTTCCCAAATAAGAACCAGCTTAGTTACATGTCTACTCTCCTAGATAAAGTAGAGAAGGTACGAACAGGAATCTTGATCATATGTGGAGATTTTAACCATATATCAGACCCTAACGCACACTCTACAGCTTTTCATACACACAAAAGAAAAACATTTTTACAAAAGCAATGCACCTCTCTGAACAAAACACTAGCGTCATACGGCCTATATGATATATGGAGAATACTACATCCAGATGCTAGGGAATACACACACCATTCACAAGTCTACAATACATATTCCCACATAGATGGATATTTTATGCTCAGTACACATATTCACCAAGTTAGTTCCTGTAGGATAGGATAGGAACTTTAGCAGAATCTGATCATAATCCAGTCCTACTCACCCTGACAGATCTATATCAATATAAAAACAGAAGTCCATGTAGACTTAATGAACAGTTGCTCAATGATACTACATTCACGCAGATGATTCACAATGAAATACAGCAATATTTTAGTACAAATAATAACAAAGATGCGAATCCTGCCAAACTATGGTTAGCTCATAAATCCGTTATTCAGGGGATGCTATTGAGTAGAGCATCCTACCTTAAGAAAAAAAAAAACATACAGCTTTGATCAATATTCTAAAAAAATTACAGGATCTCCACAGAGAAAATCAAGCAAATCCTACCCAAGCTCTTCAGCAGCAAATACTGTTAGTGCGCCAAGATATCAATGTAATCCATTCCAAGAAGGCTACTTTAGCACTAAAGAAAGTGAAGGCGACATCTTACTCCATGGGAAATAAGGCCACCAAAGTTCTGGCGCAAAGATTGAGGAACAAACAAGCACAGGCGAGAATCTCATTCATCAATACACATGAGGGCCATAAAGTCATGCAACCAATACAGATATGTAACGAATTTGCACATTATTATACCACTTTATACAACTTGAAAGACCAACATACTCAACCACAACCTACTTCAACATCTATACATTCATATTTGGCAAATATCGTTCTTCCTCAAATAACAGCAAACCATTCAGAAAAGCTGTGTGCACCTATTACCACAAACAAAGTGTTTTCGCCAAATAGAAAAAATGCAGAAAGGGAAAGCACCGGGCCCAGATGGCTACACCAATGTATACTATGCTATCTTTAAACATGAACTGACCTCAGCTCTTACTAGTTTTTTTAATAGCGCTACCAGACTGGGTACTTTCCCGACTGAGTTCCTATCTGCCCATGTAATCACTATCCCCAAACCAGGGAAACCCTTAACGATGTTTTAAAACTTTAGACCAATATCTCTTTTAAATGTTGATGCCAAACTCTATGCTAAAATATTTGCAGAACGACTCAGAAACATTATACCGACTTTAATCCATACGAACCAAGTGGGATTTGTGACAGGCAGACAGGGACCAGATAACACTAGGAAAGTGCTATATTTCTACAAAATTTTAAAACGCACCAAACAGGAGAGCATTATGATATCTCTTGACGCCGAAAATGCGTTTGACCATCTGAATTGGCTCTTTCTTTATGAAACTTTATTAGCTTATGGATTTCCACCCTTTTTTATTTTTGCAGTTAAAGCTCTATATAGTGTACCCACAGCAACAGTCAGGGCCGGACTGGGGAAAAAATTCGGCCCGGGCATTTTTAATTACAGCGGCCCACTGAAAAGGGGGCGGGGCCAGATAGGGTGTGTTTTGTCATCCCCAATGACAAGCACGCCCCATCTCAAAGTGAGCATGTTGGTTCAATGCTCTTCCAGGGCATGAGAAAAGGGCCCTGTATTTGATCTGCACAGCGCAAGCAAATTTAATAACATGCTTGCATTGTGTTTGCTTGAAACTTGTCTCAGGGGTTTCCATAATTGGAATACTCACTGTATCCCATTTATGGAGACACTATGTGTTTGCTTAAAGGATTTCTAGTGTGTTCATAGGGGATCTTGAGTGTGTATGTCAGAAATGTAGTGTGTGTGTAAGTGGTGCAGCGTCTGTGTGTAGGGGATCTAGTGTGTGTTTGAAGGACTCAGGAGTGCGTATAGGAGATCTAGTGAGTGTGTGACTGGTGCAGTGTGTTTGGGGGGTGCTGTGTGTGTGAGGGGTGTAGTGTGCATTTGTGAGGAGTATAGTGTGTGTGAGGGGTGTAGTGTGCATTTGTGAGGAGTATAGTGTGTGTGGGAGGGTGCTGTGTGTGAGGGCGCTGTGTGTGAGGGCACTGTGCGAGGGTTCTGTGTATTTGAGGGTGCTGTGTATTTGAGGGTGATGTGTGTGTTGGGGTGCTGTGTGTGTTGGGGTGCTGTGTGTGTGTTGGGTTGCTGTGTATGTGTTGGGGTGATGTGTGTGTGTGTGTGTGTGCTAGGTTTCTGTATGTGTTAGGGTGCTGTGTCAATGTTAGGATGCTGTGTCAATGTTAGGGTGCTGGTGTTAGGGTGCTGTGTGTGTGTGTGTGTTAGGGTGCTGTGTCAATGTTAGGGTGCTGATGTTAGGGTGCTGTGTGTGTTTTAGGGTGCTGTGTGAGTGTTAGGGTGCTGTGTGTGTGTTAGGGTGATGTGTCAATGTAAGGGTGCTGGTATTAGGGTGCTATGTGTGTGTTGGGGTGCTGGTGTTAGGGTGCTGTGTGTGTGTTAGGGTTCTGTGTCAATGTTAGGGTGCTGGTGTTAGGGTGCTGTGTGCGTGTTGGGGTGCTGGTGTTAGGGTGCTGTGTGTGTTAGGCTTCTGTGTCAATGTTAGGGTGCTGGTGTTAGGGTGCTGTGTGTGTTAGGGTTCTGTGTCAATGTTAGGGTGCTGGTGTTAGGGTGCTGTGTGTGTGTTAGGGTGCTGTGTCAATGTTAGGGTGCTGGTGTTAGGGTGCTGTGTATGTGTTAGGGTGCTGGGTGAGGGTGATGTGTGTGTTTGCCAGGATTTTGTATTGGGGGAGGCAGGTAAATGGCACTATTAATGTTTTACTAAAAAATAAAAATAAATACATAATAATAAATAATAATAAATAATAAAAATAAATACATACTAATAAATACTAATAATAAATACTAATAATAAATACCAATAATGAATAATAAATACATACTAATAAATACTAATAATAAATAATAAAAATAAATACATACTAATAAATACTAATAATAAATACTAA
>OW240915.1:222815187-222938131 GCA_933207985.1 Pelobates cultripes
ATTCCATTGGTAAGAATACCACACATCTGCAAACACATGTCAAATGCATTGTCCCTGAGAGCTGGGCCCATGCATAAGCTATGTTATCTAGGCAATACTATACAATATAGAAAATAACTCAAATTATTATGTCGGCTTCATGTTTTCTTTACAGAAAATTATTTAGGTTGACTTCTTATTCTTGCAGTTAGACCTTTAAAAATTATTCAGTAGTATAATAAAATCTATGGACTTCAAAGGCATACCTGACTCATGAAGCAACACATTTTATTCAAAATCAACATTCAACTTCACTTTAATTGATTTGTAAAGGATTTCTATTGCAAGGTCATAACATTTTATAGAATGCTGAGTACTGCCAAACTGGAGTACTTCATGAACAGCTATATCTTCATAAACCCATTCACATTCTACAAAATGTATAGTTTGGATTTTTTTTGTTTTTCGTTACTAGCAAAATGTAAAACAAATTGAGCCATGAAGACCCCATGGCTCTTTGTTTCTATTCACCGTGAATAGAAAGAAAGACATCTTACTGCTTTACTAACCACCCATCTCTGTCTATACAGCAGGCTTTGTAGGTCAAACATTATGTTGCATTCTTCGAATGAAGACAGATGTATCTTAAGATACAATAGTGGGATGAACTAAAAAGGATTAAAAAAAGTTAAGAATAGATGTACATTCAGTGTCAAATCACGTTTGGTCTATCGGTGAGTAATCCAAATTTACTAACTCTGAATGGCCATATAACCAAATAAAAAAAAAAATAAAACAACTGAAACCAGCAATGTAAAAGTGTGCTTCTTTGTTTCATCATTCAGAGTGCACTTTTAAAGGTGTGTAGTAGCAAAGGCCTTAAAAGTGTCACAGCCCTGCCATGTACAATTGTGCTCAACAGTTTGCATATCCTTGAAAAATTGGTAATATATGTACATTTTTAAAGAAAACATGAGCGGGCAAAACATATATATTTTATTTCTTATGGGATTAATATTCAACTGTAGGTTGTATCAGAATGGTGCAATCATAAAACAGAACATGACAACAAAGAAAAAAAATGAAATTACCCATGTTCAAAAGTTTGCATACCTTTAATTCTTAATACTGTGTATTTCTCCCTTAGACATCAATGGTAGTGTGCAGTCTTTTGTAATAGTTATCAATGAGGCCTCTAATTCTTGCAGGTTGTTTAGCTGCCCATTTGTCTTGTCAAAATGCCTCCGGGTCATGCAAAGTCTTTGGTCATCTTGTATGAACCGCACATTTGAGAACTCCCCAGAGTGGCTCGATGATATTAAGGCGAGGAGACTGTGATGGCCACTCCAGAACCTTCACTTTTTTCTGCTGTAACCACTGGAGGGTCAAGTTGGCCTTGTGCTTAGGGTCATTGTCATGTTGGAAAGTCCAAGAGCGTCCCATATGCAGCCTTCATGCAGATTCCCCGTGCCTTTAGTAGAACTCACACCCTTCCAAAACATCAGTGAGCCACCATCAGGCTACAAAGTTGGGATGCTATTCTTTTCACTATAGGCCTTGTTGACCACACTCCAATCATAGTGGTCATAACCATAAAGCTCTAGTTTGGTCTCATCACTCCAAATTACAGTGTGGTGAGCATATTATAACCGGCCTTTTTTTGTGGCTTCTTCTTTCTAGCAACTCGACCATACAGCTCATTTTTGTTCAAGTATCATCGTATTGTGCTCCTTGAAACAACCATACCATCTTTTTCCAAAGCAGTCTATATTTCTCTTGAAGTCACCTGTGGGATTTTCTTTGTATGCCGAACAATTCTTCTGGCAGTTGTGGCTGAAATCTTTCTTGGTCTTCTTGACCTTGGCTTGGTATTAAGAGATCCCCAAATTTTCCACTTCTTAATAAATGTTTGAACATTACTGACTGGCATTTTCGAGGCTTTGGATATCTTTTTATAGGCTTTGCCATGTTTATAAAGTTCCATTACCTTGTTATGCAGGTTTTTTGACAGTTCGTTTCCGCTCCCCATGGCTTAGTATCTAGCCTTCTCGGTGCATCCACGTGACAAACTCATTGACTATTTATACACAGACACTAATTGTAATTT
Source organism: Pelobates cultripes (assembly GCA_933207985.1). Lineage (NCBI taxonomy): Eukaryota > Metazoa > Chordata > Amphibia > Anura > Pelobatidae > Pelobates > Pelobates cultripes. Next base: position 222,817,274 of record OW240915.1, read on the forward strand.
AAAAAGCCACAGGTGTGGGAAATTAACCTTTAATTGTCATTTTAACCTATGTGTGTCACCGTGTGTGTTTGTAACAAGGCCAAACATTCAAGGGTATATAAACTTTTGATCCAGGCAATTTGGGTGATTTCTGTTATCATTATGATTTAAAAAGGAGCCTGACAATTATGTGATTATAAATGGCTTGATATGATCACTATCCTTCAATAAAATATATTTTAACTTATTTGGTAACTTATTTGGTAATACTATAGTCTATAGGGGCCCAATGGTAATATAGGATGAACAAGATAAACCTAACAAGATATATTGGCATTATGCTATTCTAAGCCACTGTTATATAAGATAGTAACAAGTTGTATTAGAGAAAGCTTTAAGGTTTTGTAGACAATTTAGTTGGTTTAACTGGTTTAAGGGGCATGTATTGATATTAGTTTAGTGGGTTTAACGAATTGATATAAACTATTCCTATGAACCCAGATGCCCCCCCCCTTTTTTATTCCTGGTGCAACAATTATCTTTACTGGCCCTAATGCCCTCATGTGGCATATTAAACTTTAGCTAAGATGTAACCATATGGATGTATAAATATCAATAAGTAAGATGCAATTATTTGATTCACAGGATAACTTATTTAAAAACGTTGTTGAAGAGGTCCACTATGGATATGCCCTAAACGTATTAGACTCTGTGACACATAATTATCATTAGTTATCCAGTTATAATTCTCACGGCTTTGAAAACCACTATAGGTTGCCTATTGCCAGGGTGTAAACTACTAAACTTTGAAGTGGCACCTTCCAGGGGAACTGCACAAATTAAGAGCCCAAAACTGCCTTTAGCTGGATCCGACCCGAACACATTACCCCTAAGTAAGAAGTGCCAGTATTTGGCACATATCATTGAAAGTGCCCCTCTTTCTTCCCTCTCCCCCCCCCCCTTTCTTTTTTTGTGTGTGTTTTGTTTTGTTTGGAATAAGTCACCTTGTGGTGTACCAAGATAATATAGAATTGAGAAATCAACACTAAAACTTAAAACCGATTACAATTACCTATTCAAGCTAAGCAGAATAAAATTTTACACTTACAATGCTAGAGGGTTAAATATACCCCACAAGCGGTATACTTTAATTAAAGAACTTTGCAATTCACAAGCAGACATCATATGCTTACAGGAGACCCATTTTAAACATGATTCTAACCCTAGAATAGGATTTAAAAATTATCCTCATCAATATCATGCCACATCTCCATCTAAAAGTAGAGGAGTCTCAATATTGGTCAGCCAAACACTTGCTTTTGACCAAGTAACAGTCCAACTAGATCCACAGGGCAGATTCATTATTCTTATAGGTATATTAAACAACACTACTTATACTATAGTTAATTCTTACTTCCCAAATAAGAACCAGCTTAGTTACATGTCTACTCTCCTAGATAAAGTAGAGAAGGTACGAACAGGAATCTTGATCATATGTGGAGATTTTAACCATATATCAGACCCTAACGCACACTCTACAGCTTTTCATACACACAAAAGAAAAACATTTTTACAAAAGCAATGCACCTCTCTGAACAAAACACTAGCGTCATACGGCCTATATGATATATGGAGAATACTACATCCAGATGCTAGGGAATACACACACCATTCACAAGTCTACAATACATATTCCCACATAGATGGATATTTTATGCTCAGTACACATATTCACCAAGTTAGTTCCTGTAGGATAGGATAGGAACTTTAGCAGAATCTGATCATAATCCAGTCCTACTCACCCTGACAGATCTATATCAATATAAAAACAGAAGTCCATGTAGACTTAATGAACAGTTGCTCAATGATACTACATTCACGCAGATGATTCACAATGAAATACAGCAATATTTTAGTACAAATAATAACAAAGATGCGAATCCTGCCAAACTATGGTTAGCTCATAAATCCGTTATTCAGGGGATGCTATTGAGTAGAGCATCCTACCTTAAGAAAAAAAAAAACATACAGCTTTGATCAATATTCTAAAAAAATTACAGGATCTCCACAGAGAAAATCAAGCAAATCCTACCCAAGCTCTTCAGCAGCAAATACTGTTAGTGCGCCAAGATATCAATGTAATCCATTCCAAGAAGGCTACTTTAGCACTAAAGAAAGTGAAGGCGACATCTTACTCCATGGGAAATAAGGCCACCAAAGTTCTGGCGCAAAGATTGAGGAACAAACAAGCACAGGCGAGAATCTCATTCATCAATACACATGAGGGCCATAAAGTCATGCAACCAATACAGATATGTAACGAATTTGCACATTATTATACCACTTTATACAACTTGAAAGACCAACATACTCAACCACAACCTACTTCAACATCTATACATTCATATTTGGCAAATATCGTTCTTCCTCAAATAACAGCAAACCATTCAGAAAAGCTGTGTGCACCTATTACCACAAACAAAGTGTTTTCGCCAAATAGAAAAAATGCAGAAAGGGAAAGCACCGGGCCCAGATGGCTACACCAATGTATACTATGCTATCTTTAAACATGAACTGACCTCAGCTCTTACTAGTTTTTTTAATAGCGCTACCAGACTGGGTACTTTCCCGACTGAGTTCCTATCTGCCCATGTAATCACTATCCCCAAACCAGGGAAACCCTTAACGATGTTTTAAAACTTTAGACCAATATCTCTTTTAAATGTTGATGCCAAACTCTATGCTAAAATATTTGCAGAACGACTCAGAAACATTATACCGACTTTAATCCATACGAACCAAGTGGGATTTGTGACAGGCAGACAGGGACCAGATAACACTAGGAAAGTGCTATATTTCTACAAAATTTTAAAACGCACCAAACAGGAGAGCATTATGATATCTCTTGACGCCGAAAATGCGTTTGACCATCTGAATTGGCTCTTTCTTTATGAAACTTTATTAGCTTATGGATTTCCACCCTTTTTTATTTTTGCAGTTAAAGCTCTATATAGTGTACCCACAGCAACAGTCAGGGCCGGACTGGGGAAAAAATTCGGCCCGGGCATTTTTAATTACAGCGGCCCACTGAAAAGGGGGCGGGGCCAGATAGGGTGTGTTTTGTCATCCCCAATGACAAGCACGCCCCATCTCAAAGTGAGCATGTTGGTTCAATGCTCTTCCAGGGCATGAGAAAAGGGCCCTGTATTTGATCTGCACAGCGCAAGCAAATTTAATAACATGCTTGCATTGTGTTTGCTTGAAACTTGTCTCAGGGGTTTCCATAATTGGAATACTCACTGTATCCCATTTATGGAGACACTATGTGTTTGCTTAAAGGATTTCTAGTGTGTTCATAGGGGATCTTGAGTGTGTATGTCAGAAATGTAGTGTGTGTGTAAGTGGTGCAGCGTCTGTGTGTAGGGGATCTAGTGTGTGTTTGAAGGACTCAGGAGTGCGTATAGGAGATCTAGTGAGTGTGTGACTGGTGCAGTGTGTTTGGGGGGTGCTGTGTGTGTGAGGGGTGTAGTGTGCATTTGTGAGGAGTATAGTGTGTGTGGGAGGGTGCAGTATGTGTGTGGGAGGGTGCTGTGTGTGAGGGCGCTGTGTGTGAGGGCACTGTGCGAGGGTTCTGTGTATTTGAGGGTGCTGTGTATTTGAGGGTGATGTGTGTGTTGGGGTGCTGTGTGTGTTGGGGTGCTGTGTGTGTGTTGGGGTGCTGTGTATGTGTTGGGTTGCTGTGTATGTGTTGGGGTGATGTGTGTGTGTGTGTGTGTGTGCTAGGTTTCTGTATGTGTTAGGGTGCTGTGTCAATGTTAGGATGCTGTGTCAATGTTAGGGTGCTGGTGTTAGGGTGCTGTGTCAATGTTAGGGTGCTGGTGTTAGGGTGCTGTGTGTGTGTGTGTGTGTGTTAGGGTGCTGGTGTTAGGGTGCTGTGTGTGTTTTAGGGTGCTGTGTGAGTGTTAGGGTGATGTGTCAATGTTAGGGTGCTGGTATTAGGGTGCTATGTGTGTGTTGGGGTGCTGGTGTTAGGGTGCTGTGTGTGTGTTAGGGTTCTGTGTCAATGTTAGGGTGCTGGTGTTAGGGTGCTGTGTGTGTGTTAGGGTTCTGTGTCAATGTTAGGGTGCTGTGTGTGTGTTAGGGTGCTGTGTCAATGTTAGGGTGCTGTGTGTGTGTTAGGGTGCTGGTGTTAGGGTGCTGTGTCAATGTTAGGGTGCTGGTGTTAGGGTGCTGTGTATGTGTTAGGGTGCTGGGTGAGGGTGATGTGTGTGTTTGCCAGGATTTTGTATTGGGGGAGGCAGGTAAATGGCACTATTAATGTTTTACTAAAAAATAAAAATAAATACATAATAATAAATAATAATAAATAATAAAAATAAATACATACTAATAAATACTAATAATAAATACTAATAATAAATACCAATAATGAATAATAAATACATACTAATAAATACTAATAATAAATACATACTAATAAATACTAATAATAAATACTAATAATAAATAATAAATACATGCTAATAAATACTAATAATAAATACTAATAATAAATAATAAAAATAAATACATACTAATAAATACTAATAATAAATACTAATAATAAATAAATACATACTAATAAATACTAATAATAAATACTAAATACATACTAATAAATACTAATAATAAATAATAAAAATAAATACATACTAATAAATACTAATAATAAATACTAATAATAAATACCAATAATGAATAATAAATACATACTAATAAATACTAATAATAAATACTAATAATAAATAATAAAAATAAATACATACTAATAAATACATACTAATAAATACTAATAATAAATACTAATAATAAATAATAAATACATACTAATAAATACTAATAATAAATAATAAAAATAAATACTAATAATAAATAATAAATACATACTAATAAATACATACAAATACAAATAATAAATACATACTAATAAATACATACTAATAAATACTAATAATAAATAATAAAAATAAATACATACTAATAAATACTAATAATAAATACTAATAATAAATACCAATAATGAATAATAAATACATACTAATAAATACTAATAATAAATACTAATAATAAATAATAAAAATAAATACATTATATCCCCCCCCCCCTCTATTCTTACCTGTAGTCTGGAAGGTGGGGGGTGAGGGGGTCGTGCTGCTGCCAGCCATCCCTGGTGGTCCTCGTGGTTAGTGAACTCTAGCCCTTTGGGGATAGAGTTCACTCTCGCGAGACCCGGCCGGTTGCCATAGCAACGGTCCGGATCTCGCGAGAGAAACCCGGCGGAGCTGCAAATTAGAGCTCCGCCGGGTCCTCTCTCCTGGCGGCTGGCTCCCCCCCTCTCTCCCCGCCGGCGGCCGCGTTTGAGTGCATGTGGACCGGTGAGGGAGATCTTTGATCTCCCCACCGGCCCTCCATGGAAGACAGCGGGGCCGGCGCTCGGATAGCGCCGGCCCTGCATAGACCGGCAGGGGAGATCCTGTGATCTCCCCTGCCGGCCTCGGCCCATGGACACCGCGGCCCACCGGGCATTTGCCCGGTATGCCCGATGGCCAGTCCGGGCCTGGCAACAGTACTGAACACAGGGTTCCAATCGCAGGCTTTTTCAATCACTAATGGGACCCACCAGGGTTGCCCGTTATATCCTCTTCTCTATGTGCTAACTTTGGAACCGCTTCCAATATCGATACGGAGCAACGAAAGTATCCATGGTGTGTCAGTAGGTAATAAAGAATATAAACTCAGTTTATTTGCCGATGACATCCTTCTTACAATAACGCAACCATTTATAACACTTCATTCCTTACATAAAGAACTGCATGCATATAGTCAACAGTCATATTACAAACTTAACATTACTAAATCACAAGCTATGTGCCTCAATACCTCTAAACTTATCGAAGAAAGACTAAAGGCAAGCTATCGGTATGATTGGAGAGAAGATCATATAGTATTTCTAGGTATTAGATTAACCAATAAAAAAAATAAACTTTTCTTGGCTAACTACATGAAGCTACTGAAAGAAATAGACAACCAATTACATTTTTGGAAGAATTTGTTTTTATCCTGAGTAGGGAAGATAGCAGCATTTAAAATGTCAATCTTACCTAAGATTTTATACCTTTTTAGGCCTCTGCACATCAAATTTCCACAAAATGCATAACGAGCCCCCAAGCAACTATTGTACGCTTTAGCTGGGGTGGTAAACACCCATGAGTCCCCAAAGCGCTACTTTTAACAAATGTGAAGAATGGAGGAATGGGAATACCAAATATGAGAGCACATTACCACTCAGCTATTTTAACGAATGTCATTAGCTCCCACTCGACCGGTTATTCCCCGCAATGGGTGGCAATAGAGAGTAACTACTTTGGTATACAAGATCTTTCAACAACACTTTGGAAACCTCAACACTTGAGACAACCATGTGAGAATATGTTATCCACCACTAAACATCTTCTTAAAATCTGGGATACCTGCAGAGATAAATTATGTTCAGCATATCCATGGGCTCTTGTGACCCCAATTAAAACTTTATTTTTTGTAACGGTACGTTCCCATATCAGAAATGGGAAAAAGCAGGAGTCACACACTTATTTCATCTATGTACCACAGAAGGTCTTAAACCTTTTCCGGTTTTGCAAGAGGAATTTACAGCGATTGTAACCATCGACAAGATTTTAACAATAGAACAAACGTTACAAGCTTCTATAACTAAATTTGAAGAACAATGCTTATCGCTGTGCTCTCCGAAAAAGGCATTGTCCATCTGCTATCAAAATCTTGATAATCCCGTTGAGATCACTAATTGGAAAGTTATGCAAGACTGGCAAGAAGATCTACAAGTTAATATTCCCTTGACAGAATGGAAACAAATCTTTATCGCTCATATGGGACTAACTACCAGCACAGCCCATTTTGAAGCAGCACGGAAGGTTCTTTGCAGGTGGTACATGGTACCAACACGACTACACTCCATGTTTTCTGTAATGACGGACCAATGCTGGCGCTGTCACACATGTAAAGGTACTATGCTACATGTTTGGTGGACGAGCGAAGGAGTAAATTCTTTATGGAAAGATTCCATTAGAATGATAAAACAAGTTACAAATATCCAGTTATCTCATGATCCTAAAACAATACTCCTTCGATCACTTCCAAACAACATTCCTAAATTGATTAAGAAAATTATATTTATCTTATTGAGCACAGTATCCATGTTAATTGCTAGACAATGGAAGACTATTGTTTTACCCTCTCGTCGAGAAATTGAAGAAGTAATGACCTCAACAGTGGAACATGAATTGTTAATGTGGAACCAGATGAAGATAGGGAAAATGGGTCCCCAAATGTGGCGAACATATTTACAGCTTACCAATTCAGAACCAATTATAATTTTACATACTTAGACAAAGAAGAAGTTCCTATATTTGATAAATATAAAGATTCCAAACAAACTATATATGGCCATATCTAACCTGGAAACTCAATACCATAAAATACTCTAACCTGCTTATGCTTGAATAGGGAAAATTTAGAAGACCACTACTCTGGTACCATATTTCCTTTAGTATAATTATTCTCCCTTTTTTTTTTTTTCCTAAACATGTTATCGTTATCACTCCCTCTTTTCTCCCTCCCCTTATCCCCCTCTTCTTGTGGGGTTTTTCTTTCTCCCTCTCCCCCCCCCCTTTTTTTTTTCTTCTTTTCTTTTTCTTTCCTTTTCCTTCTCATCAATTAGGTTTAGACAAAATACAAGATCATTACTTTTAATAATGGAATAGTTCACTGTAGTTCAAGGATAACCATTCTTTACATCATTGGTTAAAGCAAATGAGGTAGCATAAGATTCTAAAATCTGAGTTTATTATGAAGGAATTTCATAAGGAGTGTACTAATTAAAGTTTGCAAATTGTTTTTTTTTTCTGTATCAATTATAAGATATATAAGTTATGTTACGTATCATGATCACTAAATTTATAATAAGGCGAACTATAAGATATATTGTTTATGATGTGCATTGTGATAAATGAACCTTTTTGATGATTCCTTTGCCTTCTACTCTCTGTATCCCCTGTTATTTGGAAAAATAAAAAAAGCTAATTGTAAAAAAAAAAAATATATATATATATATATATATATATATATTTTTGCATGATCAGTCATATTTTCAAAATCAATGCCAAAATGTTACAATTTCTGCCAGGGTATCTATTTATCTATCTATCTATCTATCTATCTATCTATCTGTCATCTATCTTTCTCTGCAGCTCAAATTACGGTTTAAACAAAGCTTGCAATGGTGCAAAATAGATTTGGTCCCATTTGATCCAAAAGTTCCTGTATTACAAAGCATGCACGTTTATGAGGGTGCTAATGCTGGCTACTAGGTGCAAAATTTAGTGCACTTAATTTCAAAGTAGCTTTAAACCCTCAACATGTTTAATTAAAACTGACAAAAGTAAAAAAATAAAAAATAATCATATTCATAGGACTTTTCCTTATTAGTACGTAGCTTCCCTATTTGCTCCCTATTTGCTATACTTACACATGGCAATCCCACATAAGGATATCAAATTAGGCAGTTATTTACTAAAATCCTTAATTTGATATCCTTACAGGGGTTTGCCACATTTAAAGGGCTTAATGTTTAATGTAATTGTCCTGGTGAGGATAGTCTGTCCCTGCAGGCTTTTTTTTTTGCTTTTTGTTCAGAGAAAAGGCAGTGTTTACATTACAGCCTAGGAACACCTCTAGTGTCCACTTCTGAGATGGCCACTAGAGGTGCTTCATGTGTCACTGCTGCTACTATGAGGAGATGCTGATTGGCCTGGGTGGCATTTGGCCCAGCCCCGCCGGTTCCTTAATAATCTAAGCCAAGCATTGGATTGGCTGAGAGCATCAATTCTAATAATGTCAACAAGGAGGCAGATTTGAGGTGGGGCCAGCGCTGCCCTGGAAATAAGGTAGGTTTGTAACCTTTTAAGGGAGGCAATCCACCTCAATGGTGCTTTTAAAACTATTCGGTCAGTACACATTTGTGTACATTGTTTAGCATATAACTCCCTTGTTTGGTGTCCTTAAATATAACAATCCAATAGCACCCCAAAGATTTTTAATGCTTTTTATAAAGCAGTATTGGCGGCATTCGGCATCATCATGTCCGCAAAATGATACAGAATGTGAAGACGTTTAAAAATGCTAGGTCTTAATGAGAAAGTGCCTCTAGGACCTGCCAGTCTGATACCTTTGATTGAACAAGTCATCACAATTGGTTTTATAATCTTGTTTTGTCAGATTTCATAGGTAAATGTTTAAATACCTTTATTTGTTCCAATAAGTGTAAAATAAGTATAGATGTTTGAATTTAAATATGTTGCTTTATTACGTATTTTTTAATAATTGCTACAATATGAAAAAACATTGTATATTGTAGAATATAAGTTGTTTTTAACATGTGATTCATAACCCCTTTACTACAGGATTCATGTATACATAATTCCCAGGGTACGCACGTACATGCCAGAATCATGACACATTTTTCTTGGCAACCTTCATGTAGAGCAACAATTATTTTTTCAGATCATCAGAGTTCTTTGTCATGAGGTGCCATGTTAAGCTTCCAGTTGCCAGTATGAGAGCGTGTGAGATCGATAATACCAAATTTAACACACCTGCTCCCCATTCACACCTCAAAACACTAATGAGTCACATGACACAGGGGAGGGAAAATGGCTAATTGGGCCCAATTTGGACATTTCCACTTAGGGGTGTACAAAGAAGAAGTTCCTATATTTGATAAATATAAAGATTCCAAACAAACTATATATGGCCATATCTAACCTGGAAACTCAATACCATAAAATACTCTAACCTGCTTATGCTTGAATAGGGAAAATTTAGAAGACCACTACTCTGGTACCATATTTCCTTTAGTATAATTATTCTCCCTTTTTTTTTTTTTCCTAAACATGTTATCGTTATCACTCCCTCTTTTCTCCCTCCCCTTATCCCCCTCTTCTTGTGGGGTTTTTCTTTCTCCCTCTCCCCCCCCCCTTTTTTTTTTCTTCTTTTCTTTTTCTTTCCTTTTCCTTCTCATCAATTAGGTTTAGACAAAATACAAGATCATTACTTTTAATAATGGAATAGTTCACTGTAGTTCAAGGATAACCATTCTTTACATCATTGGTTAAAGCAAATGAGGTAACATAAGATTCTAAAATCTGAGTTTATTATGAAGGAATTTCATAAGGAGTGTACTAATTAAAGTTTGCAAATTGTTTTTTTTTTCTGTATCAATTATAAGATATATAAGTTATGTTACGTATCATGATCACTAAATTTATAATAAGGCGAACTATAAGATATATTGTTTATGATGTGCATTGTGATAAATGAACCTTTTTGATGATTCCTTTGCCTTCTACTCTCTGTATCCCCTGTTATTTGGAAAAATAAAAAAAGCTAATTGTAAAAAAAAAAAAAAAATATATATATATATATATATATATATATATTTTTTTTTTGCATGATCAGTCATATTTTCAAAATCAATGCCAAAATGTTACAATTTCTGCCAGGGTATCTATTTATCTATCTATCTATCTATCTATCTATCTGTCATCTATCTTTCTCTGCAGCTCAAATTACGGTTTAAACAAAGCTTGCAATGGTGCAAAATAGATTTGGTCCCATTTGATCCAAAAGTTCCTGTATTACAAAGCATGCACGTTTATGAGGGTGCTAATGCTGGCTACTAGGTGCAAAATTTAGTGCACTTAATTTCAAAGTAGCTTTAAACCCTCAACATGTTTAATTAAAACTGACAAAAGTAAAAAAATAAAAAATAATCATATTCATAGGACTTTTCCTTATTAGTACGTAGCTTCCCTATTTGCTCCCTATTTGCTATACTTACACATGGCAATCCCACATAAGGATATCAAATTAGGCAGTTATTTACTAAAATCCCTAATTTGATATCCTTACAGGGGTTTGCCACATTTAAAGGGCTTAATGTTTAATGTAATTGTCCTGGTGAGGATAGTCTGTGCCTGCAGGCTTTTTTTTTTGCTTTTTGTTCAGAGAAAAGGCAGTGTTTACATTACAGCCTAGGAACACCTCTAGTGTCCACTTCTGAGATGGCCACTAGAGGTGCTTCATGTGTCACTGCTGCTACTATGAGGAGATGCTGATTGGCCTGGGTGGCATTTGGCCCAGCCCCGCCGGTTCCTTAATAATCTAAGCCAAGCATTGGATTGGCTGAGAGCATCAATTCTAATAATGTCAACAAGGAGGCAGATTTGAGGTGGGGCCAGCGCTGCCCTGGAAATAAGGTAGGTTTGTAACCTTTTAAGGGAGGCAATCCACCTCAATGGTGCTTTTAAAACTATTCGGTCAGTACACATTTGTGTACATTGTTTAGCATATAACTCCCTTGTTTGGTGTCCTTAAATATAACAATCCAATAGCACCCCAAAGATTTTTAATGCTTTTTATAAAGCAGTATTGGCGGCATTCGGCATCATCATGTCCGCAAAATGATACAGAATGTGAAGACGTTTAAAAATGCTAGGTCTTAATGAGAAAGTGCCTCTAGGACCTGCCAGTCTGATACCTTTGATTGAACAAGTCATCACAATTGGTTTTATAATCTTGTTTTGTCAGATTTCATAGGTAAATGTTTAAATACCTTTATTTGTTCCAATAAGTGTAAAATAAGTATAGATGTTTGAATTTAAATATGTTGCTTTATTACGTATTTTTTAATAATTGCTACAATATGAAAAAACATTGTATATTGTAGAATATAAGTTGTTTTTAACATGTGATTCATAACCCCTTTACTACAGGATTCATGTATACATAATTCCCAGGGTACGCACGTACATGCCAGAATCATGACACATTTTTCTTGGCAACCTTCATGTAGAGCAACAATTATTTTTTCAGATCATCAGAGTTCTTTGTCATGAGGTGCCATGTTAAGCTTCCAGTTGCCAGTATGAGAGCGTGTGAGATCGATAATACCAAATTTAACACACCTGCTCCCCATTCACACCTCAAAACACTAATGAGTCACATGACACAGGGGAGGGAAAATGGCTAATTGGGCCCAATTTGGACATTTCCACTTAGGGGTGTACTCACTTTTGTTGCCAACGGTTTAGACATTAATGGTTGTGTAGTAAGTTGTTTTGAGGGGTCAGCACATTTACACTGTTATACAGGCTGTACACTTACTACTTTACATTGTAGCAAAGTGTAATTTCTTCAGTGTTCTCACATGAAAAGATATAATAAAATATTTTCAAAAATGTGAGGGGTGTACTCACTTTTGTGAGATTCTGTATACTATATATATGTACACTTATGAATGCATATAAAATATAATATCAATCAGGCAGCTATAATATTTAGTCAGCTTATGACAGTTTGAATGTTGTACCACCTAGCTTAAAAAACAGACATCATTTAACATTTATTGCATCCTATTCAACTCTATGGAAGACTTTAAAATGTTCAGCAGACACTAATCACTAATCATTAAATATTATGTTTTGTAGTATTGAAACCGTCAGTATTTACTAAGGATAGCCATGAGTAACAGACATTTTACTAATAGTTTTATATTAATGACTAGATGATACATTCATGAGGCAAGCATAGAAAAAAAGCCAGATTTCAGGTAAAATCGTTAAAAAAACTTCTTAAGCGTTAACTAAAGCAAACTTGATATGACCATATCAGTCAGTTTAGAATTTACAAGATGGCTGTTAATTTTCATTTTAGGGAAAATGTAAGTAAAAGTACAAACAACAAAACGAGTGAATCAAATAAATGCATTGAGTAATGCTGAATTTAAAATGCAAGGTTTTAAAAATGTTTCTGAAATATTAGCATAACAAATTATTGACTAGATAATCACAATTACTGTATATTATAATGATATATAAAAGTATATATCATTATCTCATGCTTAACAATTTATATTATACACTTTGTTTTCTGATTTTTTTTGTGGCTATCACCATGGTAGTCATCGTATAAATAAAGTATGGAGTAATAGATTCTGGAGATAACTTTATCATATTTGCTTAAAGGGACACTATAGTCACCTGAACAACTTTAGCTTAATGAAGCAGTTTTGGTGTATAGAACATGCCCCTGTAGCCTCACTGCTCAATCCTCTGCCATTTAGGAGTTAAATCCCTTTGTTTATGAACCCTAGTCACACCTCCCTGCATGTGACTTGCACAGCCTTCCATAAACACTTCCTGTAAAGAGAACCCTATTTAGGCTTTCTTTATTGCAAGTTGTGTTTAATTAAGATTTTCTTATTCCCTGCTATGTTAATAGCTGGCTAGACCCTGCAAGAGCTTCCTATATGTGATTAAAGTTCAATTTAGAGATTGAGATACAATTATTTAAAGGACTACTCTAGGCACCCAGACCACTTCAGCTTAATGAAGTGGTCTGGGTGCCTGGTCCTTCTAGGGTTAACCCATTTTTTTCAAAAACATAGCAGTTTCAGAGAAAGGCTGTGCTCTTCAGAGAAACTGCTATGTTTATGAATGGGTTAAGCCTTCCCCTATTTCCTCTAGCGACTGTCTCATTGACAGCCGCTAGAGGCGCTTGCATGATTCTCACTGTGAAAATCACAGTGAGAGCACGCAAGAATCCATAGGAAAGCATTGATAATGCTTTCCTATGTTACCGGCTGAATGCGCGCGCAGCGGGAAGGAGAAGAGAAGGATCGGAGGAGGAGAGCTCTCCGCCCAGCGCTGGAAAAAGGTAAGTTTTTACCCCTTTCCCCCTTCCAGAGCCGGGCGGGAGGGGGTCCCTGATGGTGGGGGCACCCTTTAGGGCACTATAGTGCCAGGAAAACAAGTATGTTTTCCTGGCACTATAGTGGTCCTTTAAGGTAAATTACATCTGTTTGAAAGTGAAACCAGTTTTTTTTCATGCAGGCTCTGTCAGTCATAGCCAGGGGAGGTTTGGCTAGGGCTGCATAAACAGAAACAAAGTGATTTAACTCCTATGACAGTGAATTGAGCAGTGAAATTGCAGGGGAATGATCTATACACTAAAACTGCTTTATTTAGCTAAAGTAATTTAGGTGACTATAGTGTTCCTTTGATTGTGGGTTCTCAAATCATGCTCACTTTCAATAGCATCATGGTTCTTCATTGTTTAGATTTCTCCACATCTTAGCTCATCATTCACTATTATTTCAGTATAAGCCACAACCACATTAGGCACATATAAGCCCTCAATAAAATACACTATTTTTCATATAGAATTACCTTGTTTCAGTATTGGATTGCAAGTTTGAAGTTTCAACATTTTTTGCTGTATACTGTGGGACATGATTTGAGTATGATGCCCACTAATCTATGTAATTAACATGTTTTCTGTATGAAAGAAAAAAAAATATTAATCAAAGTAGTTACTTTTGATTCCATTCAGCTAATAAATTCACACTGAAAGTACTTTAATTCCACATATTGCCGGAAGCACTTTTAAGCAAGAGACTACGTATTGTAACTTTTTTGACAGAAAATGGCAGACCTAGCACCAAACCCTAAAACAAGCATTTACATTGTTCATTTTCTTGTCTTGGAAATTCCAATATATTTTGCTACAAACAAATGAAACAGAAAAGTAATATATTAATACGAATTAAAAAGGTAAACCCTAAAGTCATAGTTAATTTTACAAGGCAAGTTACACAAACAAAAGCATAGCTAATTTAAAATCTTACCAAAATATAGAATAAGTGCATACAAAAAAAACCAACTAATTAAACTACCTTTAAAGGCTGTGCTCTAACACATTAAATCTAATGCTTATCTAGATTTAGAAAGGCAAGCAATCAATAAAATGATAGATAAAATGACAAGCTACAACATCCTGCCATCATGATAAAGCACAAGCCTTTTCAGTGAATATTTAAGTTGTGGCATAAAATGGATCATAAATGTTTTGTTTTGTATTATTCATGTGGACATAATTTCTGTTCTAATAACCATGTTGTTGTATTTGGACCTGTTGGATGCAATGCTGTTGTGTATTTGTGTACATAGATTAGTTCTTAACCTTACATAATTACCAGGGTTATTTACATGATGCTTTCAGAGTGAATTTCAAATATAAGTCCAGAGTAGCTAAATTTAAAGCATAGCTGACTTGTTACCGGTTCAGCTATTTCAACCTCAAATTTTAAATACATTTTGAATTCACCTTGAATTCTGACTTTAGTGAATAACCCTGTAAGTTTTTTCAAGCTCCTATATGTCGTTTTTTACATTTCTCGGGGGGCATTTACTTCAGTAGTTTTGTGCTTTCCCATTAAATACGATCATATGGTCACTCGGGTTACTTACTTAATAGCAATTTTTCAATAGATGTTAATGGAAGAATTGTTAGAAAATTCCCCTAATTGATGAGTTTGGCTAGGTGGCCAGCTCTAGGACAAGTCCTGGTTGTTCCAAACGTCTCCCATTTAAGAATTATACAGGCCACAGTGGCCTTGGGAACTTTCAATGCTACTCACATTTGTTGTAGTCTTGTAGATCTGTGCATCACCACAATCATGTCTATGAGCTCTGCAGGCACTTCCTTTGGCTTTATG
The DNA here is from genome assembly GCA_933207985.1 of Pelobates cultripes. Taxonomy (NCBI): domain Eukaryota; kingdom Metazoa; phylum Chordata; class Amphibia; order Anura; family Pelobatidae; genus Pelobates; species Pelobates cultripes. The sequence continues at coordinate 222,832,920 of OW240915.1, forward strand.
GCCTGGTTTTGCTCTGATATGCATTGTGAATTGCCACAAATGCACTCCAAACAAAAGATGATCCAGAGACTTGGGTTGCACCTTTATTATTGAGTGAATTGAGTGTAGCTTGATGTTAAAAAAAATAATAACTTAAGTAATTGTAGATTAAGGCTACAACATAAAAAAGTTGAAAAAACAAAGGAGTCTAAATACATATGGATATGCATAATATGAGTTTATATCGGCTAATATACATGTGAGAGGAGGATTATAAAAGAATAGGTAGAGAAAGATATCAGTTACATATTAAAAAATGGTATTCATTTACAACACTGTTTTTCCTCACCTGTAACATCTTTAGTTGGTAAAAGAGTTTTTCTGTACAATCAAAACTTTCATTTTAGTTTTCATTAAATAATGTGTTATCTATGAATACTAAATAGTAATTCTTCACTCGAGGCTTAAAGAGCTCTGACTGATTAGCATACAATCTAACCATTCAAAGCACTCTTGCTCATATTTCATATTGTGAAAGCAAGTGAATGATAATTTGGGAGCTTTCATCTTACTGGATGCATTCAGTCCTGAATTGTATTGCATTTGATGCTTTGTAAATCTTCCGAATCTTATACTTTGTATAGGATTTGGATGCGATTTTAATCCGGGCACCAAATGCATTCAGCTATTGCTGCAGATTTGTTCCAACTGAATTTTCTTATTTTCAGTGTATTTTTTTTTCCATCCAGAGAAAATCTGATGTTTAAAGAATAACCCCAGGGTATTTTGGGTGTCCTGGAAAGTAATGTTTAAATGTTGGGTTTTTTTTTTCAGTATGCCTTGATAGCACAATAATCGTTTAATAAAAACAAAAAACAAAATTATGTCTGGTCCGAAAATAAAAATAATTTACCAATTAATGTTAGGGGGGGCATGGCCGGACTGCCGAGCCGACTGGAAGCTATCTGCTTAGGGTCCAGATCTGAGCCTGTGAAAAGGGCACAAAACGATGATACTGACTTCAAAGTTGTATTCTCCGATGCCACTGTAGAGAATGGCTCGAGCTTCAATCTGATACCCACAAGAAGCCTATCGCACACCGGGTGAGCAGAAATGGCCATCCCCAGCCTACACACTGCTGCGAGCCTGAACGCATGCAGCCAATACATGCAGCCTGGCATCGTGGAGATACTCTCCACTGAGCCACACAGGCAGGAAACACCACACTAGCGAAGCCTCCTGGCATAAAGCAATCCCCCGGCTCAGGGCATGGCCCGCTCCCCCCCCTTGGCCAGCGGGTGTTATCCCTGCTTCATAGCGACAGCTCTCACTAGAGCGGGAGCAGTTGCAGAGGATGAGTACTTTGGTGTGGTTATACCCAGCTGTGTGAACATTTCACCCAACTGCATACTTGACCGATCTGAGATGAAGACATGGGGAGCACTACTCACCAATCATGAGGGGCTGCTTGAACAGTTCGTGTGACCTTTGGTGCTGCTGGCCTCTGGATGGATTATCTGGCTACCTGCCCACTGGAGGAGTGGGTGCACTGACCTTCCGGGTCAGTGGGGGTCCTCAGAGAGACTTGTCCCTGATGCCATGAGCCCTGTGGACCAAGAGGATGTGGGTCTTCTGGTGGACTGGTGGCTGTGAATGGCATGCACCATCCCCAAGTGTGTGGCCGGCGCCAGGAGATACATGAGGGTACACGCTCCACAGATGCTTGAGAGGTGCTGGGGAGGTGCAGGGGGGACACGGTTCTTGGACTCTAGATGTGGGGGTCATGTAGATGTTTTTTGCCTTTGAGTGCCCACAGGGTCACGGAAAGCCATGCTGGTGGGCTGTGACTTGTCTGGGGAGCTCTCAGGCAATTTTCTTATTCCAGTGTGTGATCTTCCAGATCTCAATAACATAGAGAAATAAAATGCATCCAGAATGAAAAGTAGAAAGATGTGCGCAAAGTAAAAAAACATTTATTACTTACACATAGGTAAGGATCAATCAGCATAAAAATTAATTAAAATTGTCCACCATCTGTCCAACGCGTTTCCTCCCACTCCAGGGAGAGGACAATGAATAAAAAACATTCCCCCTCCCTCCCCCTTAAATACACCCCATAATTCAATTTAAGTCCATTCATGTGTTTCTCTGATGAAATTCAGCTGCTCCCGGTCAGATTGTGATCACTTCCTGGTTCCGGGTATATGACGTCATCACGTTCCATTCCGGACGTCAGAAATGCATTCCACTTGAGTTCCATTTGTGTTCCACTAGATTTTTTTCAATAATGCTGTGTTTCTTACGTTCCACATCCGGTCCACCATAATGGGACTGTTTGGAATTGGTGTGTTATATATTATATAGGCATGGGGGGGGGGAATAAAAATCTATAAAAAAAGTTTTTAGGCACACTTTCTCTTTTTGTTAGTTACTTATCTACTATTATTCATACATTATAAATGCATTCTCTATGTAACATTATTAACATATATAAAGTATAATAGAGTCTCTGCAAGTAACCACATACAAACTATGAAGAAAATTTTCTTACTGTTTAAAGGGGTATATTTTATATTTTCAAATACATAAACATTTTCATATATTATCAATCTTTTATATTTATATGATTATAGTTTAATATAGTGTCAAAATTTATTTTAAACAAAATTCTCCATTAAATCCTTCTTTGTTTATGTCATTATTAAAAAAAATAATAATAATCATTTTTTAGCTTATTTTACTTGTAACTACAATTTGTGAAGGTTTTTTGTTTAGTTTTTTTGACTTAATTTGAGATGAAAGATCTTTTCTTTTTTCTTTTCTTATATATGGTTGCGAGGAGAGACTCCTTACATTCTTATAAAAACAGAAGAAGAATATGAAGGACTCAGATAGAAAAACCATAAAAACTCAAAATACAAAATGAGAATAAAAATGTAAAATTAAAATACAAATTGAAAATCCTATTTGAAAGATTCCCAACACCATAGGATAAAGATCGAATAGAATGTAGCAAGTACATAATGCAAGACTACAGTAGATTCATTTTAATCCAAAAAGCACCATAAATCAATATCTAAAGTTAGTCCCCTTGGTTGTAGAGTTTTTAATGTGTTAATCCAGTATGTTTCCCGTTGGGCCAATTTCTTAATGAGGTTACCACCCCTCCAATAGTTTTCTATTTTTTCTATCCCTAAAAAATAGAAATCTTGCCAATTAAATTTATTGCACGTATTACAGTGAATACGGACTATATGTTTATTAGATTTTTTTTTTATAAATTATTTTGATGTTCCAAAATACGTTCTTTTAATTTCCTACAAGTCTGCCCTACATATTGTTATCCCCAGGGGCATTGTAGGACATATGTTATATTTCGAGTATCACAATTTATATTAGATTTTATATTAAACTCTTTTCCTGTTATAGTACTTTTACATTTTTTTACATTTAGTAGTCTCTGGGTTCTAAAACCTTTGCATTTATTACATAAATGGAAACCTTTTCTATTTTCTATTTTAATGTTTCTATGTGGATTTTTTAAGGCATAACTGGGTGCCAATATGTTTTTTTTAGTTTTTTTGCCTTTCTAAAAATTACTGGTACCTTTCTTGGGAGTACTTTCCCCAAGATAGGATCCTTCAATAGAATATCCCAATGTTTGTTTAATATTTTTTTGATCTCATAATGTTGTGCATTAAATTGGGTGATAAAGGGATATTTATAAACTTCCTTTTGTACTTTGTCCTCCTTTTTGATTTAATAATTCTCTTCTGTTTAATTTTCCGATTCTAGATGTCTCTTGTTTTAAAATAGTTCTATCATATTTTTTAGAGATCAATTTATTAGATAGATGACTGGCTTGTTCATAATAATCACTATATTTTGAACAATTTCTCCTGATTCGGGTGAGTTGGCTTTTTGGTATTGAATTAAGCCGGTTATCATGATGACAACTCTTTTTGCGTATAAAGCTATTTCCTTCCGTTTCTTTGAAATAGCATTTCGATTGAATCTTGCCCTGATTAACAAAAAAAGTTATATCCAGAAAATTAATACTATCTGTATCATACGTATGTGTAAACTTCAAACCGTAATTGTTAATATTTATATATTGTAAAAACTCTTCCAATTCTTGCTGTGTGCCCTTCCAAATTAACAAAACATTATCTATAAAACGTTTCCATAGGACCAGGTTTGCAACCCAGTCATGCCCCCTCCATATTAAGTTGGCTTCCCAATCTTTCATGTAAATGTTGGCATAGCTGGGGACAAACCTGGTCCCCATGGCTGTACCCGTTTGTTGAAGGTAGAAACCTTCATTGAAATAAAAATAATTATGATGGAGAATGAAATGTATACCTTTTAATACTTTTTTTTTTAGAGAACTTGGCATGTTTATATCTTCTCCCATAATCTTTTCAACTGCTATTAGACCCACTTCGTGTTTGATAATGGTGTATAAAGATGTCACATCTATCGTAACCTATATGTTGTTTTGGTCCCATTGTTTGTTATCAAGAATTTATAAAATATGGGACAAGCCCCGTATATATATGAGGGAGCTTCTTGGGCATATTTTTGTAAATGGTAATCTATAAATTCTGATAGGTGTGGAGTTATTGAGTTTATCCCACTAATAATGGGTCTTCCCAGGGGTTCAACAGAATTTTTATGTAATTTCGAAAAAAAAAAAAATTGGAATTACTGGATATTTATTAAAAAGGTATTGCGCACTCTCTTTGGTAATGATATTTTTTTGTGTTGCAAAATTTAATAAAGATTCTAGTTCAAAATTGAAATCTGCCGTAGGATCTTGTTTTAATTGAACATATGTATTTTTATCCCCCAATATTCTACAGGCTTCCTTTAGATAATATTCTTTTGTCATTAACACTATTGCTCCTCCCTTATCCGCCTCCTTGATGATAATTTCTTCCATGCCTTGTAGTTTCCTAATACTTTCAGATTCCTCTCTACTAAGGTTGAATTTGTTTTTCTTTTGTTTATTCAAATTGAGTTCTAGTTGTTCTAGATCTGCAATTACCATATTGTTAAAGGTCTCTAAATGAGGACCTTTTAAATGTATTGGATTAAAAGTAGATTTGTTTTTGAACGCTTTCTTTTTGTTATATTTATTTCTGAAGTTAATAAATTGTCTTCTCTTTCTTGTTTGAGAAAAAATCCTTTCAGGGTCATTCTTCTAATATATTTTTGGAGGTCCACATAAGTGTCAAAATGATTAATATTTTTGTTTGGGGCAAATTTTAAACCCCTTTTTAATGCCTGTATGTCTGTTGGGGTTAATTTAATTTCTGTTAAGTTATATATTCCTGCTTGTTTTTCTAGTTCCTTCTCCTGTGATTTTCTTCCCTCCACAAAATTTCCTCTGACCTTTTCCTTTTGGGTGGAGTTTCCGTGAGATCTTCCAGAAGAGAAAATCTGTTCTCCCATGGTTTCTCTCGAGGTTTGAAAAATTGTGTGATTCGCCTTTCTTTTTGGTCTTGCTCCCTCCCTAAAAAAACCTTTTTTATATATTTTTATTCCCCCCCCATGCCTATATAATATATAATACACCAATTCCAAACGGTCCCGTTATGGTGGACCAGATGTGGAACATAAACACAGCATTATTGAAAAAAATCTCGTGGAACGCAAATGGAACGCAAGTGGAACGCACGTCTGACGTCCGGAATGGAATGTGATGACGTTGTATGCCCGGAACCAGGAAGTGATCGCAATCTGACCGGGAGCAGCTGAATCTCCGCGGAGAAACACATGAATGGACTTAAGTTGAATTATGGGGTGTATTTAAGGGGGGAGGAGGGGGAATGTTTTTTATTCATTGTTATACCTCTCATACTGCTGCAAAGTCCCTGAGGAAGTCCCTGGAGTGGGAGGAAACGCGTTGGACAGATGGTGAAAAGTTTTAATTAATTTTTATGCTGATTGATCCTTACCTAAGTGTAAGTAATAAATGTTTTTTTACTTTGCGCACATCTTTCTACTTTTCATTCTGGATACATTTTATTTCTCTATGTTATTGAGATCTGGAAGATCACACACTGGAATAAGAAAATTGCCTGAGAGCTACATGGATTTTGATACGCCCGATTTAAACAGTTAAAGTGTGAGTGATCCATTTGGCATATACCACTATTATAAGAGTATCATAGTGAGTTGCACTATGTTATCTTTCATTTCCCTATAGTTGAATTGACCCATATTTGTATTTATGTATTTGTGGAAGATTTGAGGAGATCTTTTGGTTTAAATCTACAACTCAGAGGGAAGTTACTCAAATGTTTCATTCACTGAAGACACTGGGTGTTATATACTATATTGGTTAAATTATAATATCACAGAGTGATATTGTGAAAGAGTTTGCATTTTTCTCTATACTTGTCTGGGGAGGACAGATAGAGACCGGGCGCACTGGGGGACATATTGCTGCTGTGTCATAGATGGTCTTAATCCGACTATTACAAAGTCCTCTGCTGTGATCATTTTGATTTTATCTAATCCCCTTTTTTCTTTTCTTTTCAATTTCTTTATTTACTTTCCCAATTATTTTACAAGGTATTACTTATTGGTAAGCATTAGACCTTGCAGCAATGACCTAAATCCAAGTTTCTTATTATTGTTGCTGGTTCTACTTGTTTGCATATTACGATATCAATTTGTCACATAGATACAAGTCGGTTTGGTCGCCCATGGTCTAAGCTGACAGATAACACCTAATGACTGTGTACACCTCAGTCTGTATGATATAAAGACTGATATATACCTACATTCAGGGACGTATTAGCCGTGAGGCAAACAAGGCATTTGCCTTGGGCGGCATTTTCCAGGGGGCGGCAAAAAAAGCCGCCCCCAAATGCCCAGGGCAAATGTCTTGTTAGCCTTGAGGCTAACAGTCCAGTTAGGCGAGCGGCTGTGTAAAAATATGTGCGGGCGGCGCTGGCGAGGGAGCACTTCCCCCTGAGCTCTCTGCTCAGCTCCCTTGCACCGCCCGCAGAGTGATGCCGGGAGCCGGAATATGGCGTCATATTCCGGCTCCCAGCATCACTCTGCTTTGCTGAGCAGAGAGCTCAGGGGGAAGTGCTCCCTCGCCAGCGCCGCCCGCCTGGTAAGTGAGTGTGTTAGTGTGTGTGTATGTGTGTGTGTTAGTGTGTGTGTGAGAGTGTGTGTGTGAGTGTGTGTGTGTTAGTGAGTGAATGTGTGTTAGTGAGTGAATGTGTGTTAGTGAGTGAATGTGTGTTAGTGAGTGAGTGTGTCTGTTAGTGTGTGTATGTGTCTGTTAGTGTGTGTATGTGTCTGTTAGTGAGTGTGTGTGTGTGTTAGTGAGTAAGTGTGTTTTAGTGTGTGTGTGTGTGTGTCTGTGTGTGTTAGTGAGTGAGTAAGCATGTGTTAGTGTGTGTGTGTGTGTGTGTCTGGTAGTGAGTGTATGTGTGTCTGTTAGTGAGTGTGTGTGTGTGTGTGTTTTAGTGAGTGAGTGAGTGTGTTAGTGAGTGTCTGTTAGTGTGTGTCTGTTACTGAGTGTGTGTATGTCAGGGAGTGTGTCTGTTAGGGAATGTGTTACTATGTGTGTGTCTGTTAGTGAGAGTGTACGCGTGTCTGTTAGTGAATGTGTGTGTCTGCTAGTGACTGTATGTGTCTGTTAATGAGTGTGCATGTATTTAGAAGGCGGGACAGGGGGGAAGGGTGGGGTGGTGCGGGGGGGAGGGGTGCAGGTTTTGTCCTGCCTAGGGCAGCACAAAACCAGGATACACCACTGCCTACATTATACAGGTTTTTTTTTGTGTGTGCAAAATGCACTCTAATACTTTCTACACCAGTATATCTGGATCTTATTGACATGCCTGGTTTCACAAGTTAATACCGTTCTTAAAATCTATGTAGCAGTCGCATAAACGAAAGAAGCTGACAATTAGGTTTTTGGGGGTTTTTTTTGTACCTAGTGAAACTAACCTTTGGCGTCATAATGTTTAACATTTGGAACGACAAATAAGGTGTCATTTTGCACAGCTATGCTGATAAGATGATATACAGGCTAAGTAGTTAGCTGAGTAGTATTTCTGATTGCTGCGGTATCTCCGAATGCTCCACCACTCCCTTAGGTAGTCATTTAAAAGATAATGCTCTTATATGCTTCCACATTGCAACACTGCTTTTTCCTATTTGTTTGCTCTGCAATACATGTCTCTCACATGTCAGATATCTAAATTATATATCGTTATTTGTAATGCCTCAAAGTAACGTGCCTACATGCTGGTGTATGTTATTGCATTGTAATGCCTTATTAAGGCTCTGTGTAGGCTCAAGTTCATATGCATCATTACATCGCTGTTCAACTGCTTTATTTGTGACTAAAATAAAAACCATTTAACACAATTAATGATAGGTAAACAGAGTTGTAAATTAATACAATTTCTCAATATGTAAGTGTGAGGATTACTAGTTGATCCAGCACATAGAATTGTGTCACACAGATGACTAATAGGTAACGTATTACCGGGCCTTGGAATGGACGGACTTAACGTACCAAAGAATAGTCAGGATACTTGCCAAGGTCACGGGATACAGAAAGACACACAACGATGAGAGAAAGCCAGAAGTCAGGGATACCAGAATACAGGGAAGTCAAAATCAAAGCCAAAGTCAAAAACCAGAAGAAACTATAATCAGGAACGCGCTCTCGGACAACCACAAGGGAAACCACAACAGTGCACTGAACAGGATGAGAACTGGGCCTAAATACCCCTACTCTAGATCTGATAGGCTGTAACCGGCCTTTGACCTCAAAGGCAGCTACCAGGTTTCCATTTGCATAATTGCTGCTCAGCATTAACCCTTCTGTGGATTTGGTTGCCGCTCAGCACAACTTTTCCTGTGTGGACAGTAAATGCCATTAACCACATTTTTATAAGCGGATGAATACGTGACAGTAAGATAGACTTTTTCCCTCACATAGTCTATAATGTTCTCACTTATCTTTGTACAATATGCACTCACTTATCAGTTGTGTGTGTGCTTATATATATGTATGTGAACATTTATTAATACTTATCGTAATTTTCATTTCCTGGGTATTTTTCACAGTAGCATTTATAATAAGGGGTTAGGTCTGCCCCTTAGAACTGATAGGACTGGAAAAACACAAGAGTCTTTGAAAGGCGATCTCGAGTCAGTAACAAGCTCAACAGTAGACAAACAAAAGACAAATTAATGTGCTGGTATTATATGCTTCCATGAATAATTGGTAGGAAAAGAAAATTACAGTAAGGATGATTACATTTTCCACTTTTCTGGCTAATTCTAGCAGCATATACAGAATGAGAATACCCAAGCTTTAAAGAGAGGGATAAGTAGACGTAAATACCTGCAAAATAAGTTTAATGAAATATAAATCAGAACAAATTCAACAGAGAATTGTTTATTGAACTTGTTGAAGGACTTGATGTCCAATATGTGCCTCATTGGTGGCTTTAATGTCCAGTTCGTAATGCCAAATAAATGTATTCAATGAAGTCCAAGTCCAGCCTTACAAATACTATCAGAAGAAGAATTTACCACAGATCCCCAAGATGCTGAAACTGCATGATTCAATTGCCCCCTGATACCTTTAGGTACTGGCAGGATTGACACGATATGCCTTAGAGATAGATCCTAAGACCCATTGTCTTAATGTGGAGGTAGAGGCTGCTTCAACCCTTCTTCGGCCAAATGGCAGCGCAAAGAGTCTAGAAGTCTTACAGAAAGAGATTGTACTCTCACTGAAGAGGAAAAGAGCTCTAACCACATCCAGACTATGGCAGGTCTCCTCCTGTGGAGAGGCAGAACAATTGTAGAATAATGGTAACACTACCTCTTGGTTTAAGTGGAAGCTGGAGACCTACTTTGGTAAGAACAAGCTTATTCTGTGAGAAAACAATGAATAGAGGGTCACAGGAAAGTTGCAATACAAGGCATCTAAGGTAGGACAGGCTGGTTGGAGATAAAGGGTAGGGGCAGGGGATATTTATGATATGTATTAATGGTTGTTAATTAGTGTCTGATTATATATTTGTTTGACAGTTTAACAGTGAATGTGTGCCTAATGTTTGTGTATGTCTGGCTGTGTGACTATTTGACAGTGGGTGTGTATTTATTGTTTGTGAGTGTGTATACTTGACTGTTTGTCTGTTTGACAGCATGTGTGTATCTAACTCTGTGTGAGTCCTTTCGGCTGCCAGTGGAATCAAACAAAGTAAGCAGCACAGTGTTGTGCAGGGAGATCTCTAGATCTGGCACTTGAAAGGTAGCACCGGCTCTGTTATCAGTGCAATTATTGCAAACTAAATTAGTTTGAAATGAACTATTTTCATTTGCAATTGTGCAGACACTGACAATCATGTATAAATGAGCGCCACTTTGACGCGGCTAAAACCTAAAATCCTGTGTAATTGAAATATGATAAATAAATGGACTACATTAATAATATATACAATTAGACATGATTAATCTTATGATACTCTTTACACATATCTGTAATGTATTAATATAGCCTGTACTAACTCTGTATACTAATGTGTTGGAAGTCCACTTTTTATGATGGGTCCAGGATCAGTGTTCAGTGTGTAGCAGTTCAAATTAATATTTGTTTGGATGTTTTATGTACTTTGAAGGAAAGGAACACACATTGATGTATTGATTTGCTTTGTCTTCATTGAGTGAGTACTTTTTTATTGCATTTGTTTTGGGGTAGTAAAGCTTGTATCTTTTCTTGGAAACTTTGTTACTGTAATCAATCCTAAATTCATCATAAAACACATATTATTATAGCTTTGCATCCTCAATTTCGTCTGTTGATATCTTCATATTCAGACTTTGGCTTCACTGGTCTTGGCTTCTTTTTTCATCTACATCAAACTAGTTCATTTATTTAATTATATGAATTCTTGATATAAATTATTCATATGTATTTACTTCTTCATGATTTGCATTGGATATTAAATTCTTAACATGGATGTTTGCGATCTGAAGGAAATTACTGCTGTTTTTGATTTATATGTTTCCCTTTGCTTCATGTCAATGTGTCTACGAATAACAGAACACTCCAAGCACCATAACCACTACAGTGATCTGTCATATGAGGCAAATATAATGGCACTGGAGACTGGGCATTTCATGGGCTCCCTAATATGGAATCATTAAAGGGGTCCAGGAGACAGGACATCTCTTGGACCTTATTTAATCATGCTTCAATCTCATGTCAATGGGGTTAATTATGGAGCAGCGGCCACTCATTGAGAGCTCAGATGACCCTACTATTTTGTTTCTATATATTATATAGTAAAACTGTAGAATGCCAATCAGCTCACTGAGAGTGCTAATTGATGATCTATTATTACTGTTATTATTACACATTGTGTGCATCGCCGTCTCCACTGTGCAACTGGGTTAATTGTACTAGCATAGCTTGCCAAGTGAGACCTCGTGTCTGATATCACTAGGCATTTCACGTGCACCAGGAAGTTTTTCTGTTAATGTCATTGAACTGAAATGCAATGTAAGAAGTATGAAATGGCATTGTGATTTCTATTTTTTCTTATGGCGCTCTTGCCCTCCAGATGGAATGTTTAACCAGCTGCCATTGCTTCAAAGATATGCCAGTTACTAAATCAGAGTTTTGGAGTACATTTGCAGCAATTTTCAAATCCAACACAATGTTTAAATCCCTTATATTTCTACATGAGAAAGATGATTTTAAAGGATCTTGTGACTACACCCACACCAGCAAAGACCCATCTCTGTAAGATTAATGGGAGTTACACTCCCAAGAAGCACCTGTCACCATTTTTACAATGCAAAATATCTGCTTACTAGGATTGTAATCACTAATCTTAGACAGCAAGACATATAGGTCAGTGCTGTACCTACAGTAAAGTGTGCCCTAATCAACCCACTTCCCTCAGAGACAGATTTCCCATTAAGCAGAGTAGGCACCTACTGCCCCTAGTTAAAAGCTCTATCTCTCCACCTGGCTGGTGACTGTTATTTGCTTGTTTTCTGACTGGAGGTAGAGGGGAGAGAAAGACAGGGATCATAATGGTCAACACATTATTATTATTGTTATTATTATTGTTATTATAATTATTGCAATTTATCTAGTGCCAAAAGATTCTGTAGCACTTTACAATATTATGAAAGGGGGGATTTAACTATAAATAGGACAATTACAAGACAACTTACAGGAACGATAGGTTGAAGAGGATCCTGCTCAAACGAGCTTACAGTCTATAGGAGGTGGTGTATAAAACACATTAGGACAGGAAAGAGCAATCAAATAAGGTGAGAGTGAAGCAGAGCTGGAGGAGAGAGTAGGGTGCTGCCCTTTAGGAGAAAGCAAGAGACAGGTATGTGAGGTAGAGGTTACTCTAGGAGACCATAAGCTTTACTAAAGAGATGGGTTTTAAGGCACTTCTTAAACTATTGAAGACTAGGGGAGAGTCTGATGGTGGTAGGCAGGCTATTCCATAGTACATAAATGACAAGTAGACACACACACTACCACTCATCCTATGACCTAGACTGTACACACAAATGCACTACTACACATACAGCTCCCGACATTATTCCACACACAGACATTATTACTGATATTGGTGGTCTTGTGAGGTGTCTTCCCGGAGCTACTGCTCACAGAGACAGGAGACGATCTGTAATATTGTTAAGCAAGCAAAGCAGGAAGGGTAATTGGATGTACTTGTCCATCTAGGGACAAATTACTTGGCTTGCAATGAGGTTTCAGAGGTTAAGGAAGTTTTTAGTGTTTTTGCCAATGATATACGGCAGGTTGCTTCCACACTGTCATTCTCTGAAGTTCTGCCTGTGCATAACACTCAGAACGACAGGCGGATGCGTATTAGGGACTTTAATTTGTGGCTTGGTGAATGGTGTCGGGAGCAAGGATTTGGCTTTATTTCTCATGGTAGCTCTGTTTGGAATGGAGATAAGCTGTACAAAAAAGATGGTTTGCATCTTTCTCAAAAGGGAACAAATGTTCTCAGTGAGCAGTTCAGAGGTTTTGCTAGGATGTATTTAAACTAGGAGGGGGGGGCAAAAGGGTGATAAAACATCAATCCAATTGTCCCCCAAAACAAGGACAGAAGGTGCCTGTAGCAAGTGTGTTAAAAAATGATAAGCTTAGAGTCATGTCTACAAATGCTCGCAGTTTAGGGAATAAGATCCATGAACTTGTGGCAATAATGGCAACTGATAGTGTAGATTTAGTCGCTGTTACTGAGACATGGTACAATGAGAAAAATGACTGGGACATAGCAATACCAGGGTACTCTTTATATAGGAAAGATAGGGAAGGCAAGAAAGGGGGAGGGGTGGCCTTGTATGTGAAGGATAGCATAAAATCTAGCCTAATAAAAGTTAGTGAGGCAAACATAGAGTCCGTTTGGGCTACGTTAGAATTTGGTAATCACACAGTAACTCATGTAGGTGTGATTTATAGGCCCCCAGGACAAATTGAAGAGTTAGATAATCTACTAGTTGAGGAAATAGCTAAAATGACAATGAAGGGGGAAGTTATCATCATGGGTGACTTTAATCTTCCTGATGTAAATTGGAAAACAAAATTAGCTACTTGTGCCAGGAGCACACATATTCTAAACTCCCTACTGGGATTGTCTCTAAAACAAGTTGTTGAGGAGCCAACTCGTAAAGAGGCCATACCAGATTTAGTGTTAACAAATGGAGATTTGGTATCAGATATTACTGTAGGTGAAAGTTTAGGATCCAGTGATCATCAGTCAGTGTGGTTTAATATAAGAACAGTGACTGAGTCACACCACACAAAAACAAAAGTTTTAGACTTTAGAAAAGCAGACTTTTCTAAAATTAGAATATGGGTAGAGCAGTCATTATCAGACTGGAGCAATTTAAATGGAGTCCAAGAGAAATGGGATTATTTAAAAGTTGCACTATTGAAGGCAACAGAAAATTGCATTAGGCTTGTCAGTAAAAGCAAAAATTCAAGAAACCACTGTGGTACTCCGCAGATGTGGCCAAAATAGTTAAAAACAAAAAGTTAGCATTTAGGAATTATAAAAAAACCCAGAGTGAGGAAGACAAAATGATCTATAAGATTGGGCAGAAAGAGGCTAAGCAAGTTATAAGAGCTTCCAAATCACACACAGAAGAGAAAATAGCACAGTCAGTAAAAAAGGGGGATAAAACATTTTTTAGATACATAAATGAGAAAAGAAAAGTAAAATAAGGATTAGTTAGATTAAAAACAAAAGAAGGAAGGTATGTAGAAGAGGATAAAGGTCTAGCTGACTGCCTCAATGAATATTTTTGTTCTGTATTTACAGATAAAAATGAAGGAAAGGGACCTCAGTTAAGAAAAAGGATAAATGAGTCATTTATTACATGTGAGTTTACAGAGGAAGAGGTTCTATTTCAACTGTCAAAAGTAAAGACAAATAAGTCAATGGGACCTGATGGAATACACCCAAAGCTATTAAAAGAGCTTAGTGGTGTACTAGCAAAACCATTAACAGATTTATTTAACCAATCATTGTTAACAGGAGTAGTCCCAGAAGATTGGAAGTTAGCGAATGTTGTGCCCATTTACAAGAAAGGTATTAGGGAGGAGTCGGGCAACTATAGGCCAGTAAGCCTTACTTCAGTAGTGGGGAAAGTGATGGAAACCATGTTAAAGGATAGGATTGTTGAACATCTAAAAACACATGGATTTCAAGATCAGAGACAACATGGGTTTACTTCAGGGAGATCATGCCAAACTAATCTTATTGATTTTTTTGATTGGGTAACTAAAATTATAGATCAGGGTGGTGCAGTAGACATTGCTTACCTAGATTTCAGTAAGGCTTTTGACACTGTTGCACATAGAAGGCTTATCAATAAACTGCAATCTTTAAGTTTGGATTCCAATATTGTTGAATGGGTAAGGCAGTGGCTGAGTGACAGGCAACAGAGGGTTGTAGTTAATGGAATATATTCGAAGCTTGGACTTGTCACCAGTGGGGTACCTCAGGGATCTGTACTTGGACCCATTCTCTTTAATATTTTTATTAGTGATATTGCAGAAGGTCTTGATGGTAAGGTATGTCTTTTTGCTGATGATACTAAGATATGTAACAGGGTTGATGTTCCAGGAGGGATAAACCAAATGACAAATGATTTAGGTAAACTAGAAAAATGGTCAGAATTGTGGCAACTGACATTTAATGTGGATAAGTGCAAGATAATGCATCTTGGACGTAAAAACCCAAGGGCAGAGTACAGAATATTTGATAGAGTCCTAACCTCAACATATGAGGAAAGGGATTTAGGGGTGATTATTTCTGATGACTTAAAGGTAGGCAGACAATGTAATAGAGCAGCAGGAAATGCTAGCAGAATGCTTGGTTGTATAGGGAGAGGTATTAGCAGTAGAAAGAGGGAAGTGCTCATGCCATTGTACAGAACACTGGTGAGACCTCACTTGGAGTATTGTACACAGTACTGGAGACCGTATCTTCAGAAGGATATTGATACTTTAGAGAGGGTTCAGAGAAGGGCTACTAAACTGGTTCATGGATTGCAGGATAAAACTTACCAGGAAAGGTTAAAGGATCTTAACATGTATAGCTTGGAGGAAAGACGAGACAGGGGGGATATGATAGAAACATTTAAATATATAAAGGAATCAACACAGTAAAGGAGGAGACTATATTTAAAAGAAGAAAAACTACCACAACAAGAGGACATAGTCTTAAATTAGAGGGACAAAGGTTTAAAAATAATATCAGGAAGTATTACTTTACTGAGAGCGTAGTGGATGCATGGAATAGCCTTCCAGCTGAAGTGGTAGAGGTTAACACAGTAAAGGAGTTTAAGCATGCGTGGGATAGGCATAAGGCTATCCTTACTATAAGATAAGGCTAGGGACTAATGAAAGTATTTCGGAAATTGGGCAGACTAGATGGGCCGAATGGTTCTTATCTGCCGTCACATTCAATGTTTCTATGTTTCTCACACTTTTACACTCAAACTGCTACTCATATTGCAGGCCACACTGTTATATACACATATTGTGCTGTGATTCTGTTTACTTTCAGTGTGTTGTAGTCACTAAGAGTGCCACTACCTATCTGTGGTGCTACTGCAGGCTGCTGCACCCAGACTGAGATCTCTCTCTGTTCCCAGCTGGCCATAATTTCCAAATATCTTCTCCCCTTGTAGTTGAGCCTCACCCTTTTTTGTTTGACAGTTCATTAATAATGATTATGTTGCTTCTGTATTGCAGAGCATGCTGCTTCTCTGAGTTCCTGAGAAAGCTGCTTCCATGTGTTTCTGAGGAAGCTACTTCCCTGAATTCCAGAGGTGGCATGCATCCTGAGTTCCAGAGCAAGCTGCCTTCTTGAGTTTGTTTGTATGTTGGTTTCTTTGCAATGGCATGAACTTCACAAACATGGGATGGGGGTTGGGAGGGAGGGGGCACTGCAGGATTCTGCGATGCCAGGAAAATGGATTTGTTTTAACAAATCCCACACTGGACTAAACTACACCATAAATAAACAACTAACCCCTACACTACACTAAACATTACCCCCTACACTGCCCAAACACTGATCATTAATCCATACATTGCCTAAAACTTACACTATCCCAAACACTAACCACAGCCTAAAATGTAATGTAAAAAAAGATACTTAAATAATGTAATCTGTGTGGTGGAGATATTTATTAAGCACCTGAACTTCAGACTTTTGGTTTATTATGACTTCTCCAGAAACCCTCAAAGCTATTAATTCCCAAACAAATACTACACAGTGATATATCAGATACATTTTCATATTCTGACTTTCAATAATTTATACTAGAATGTATTAGAACATTTTCCATAATGTAAAAATGCACATAATGTTTAATGATTGGAAAATACCTGAATCATACAAATTAGCATACATCAATTGACAATCTGTTATATAACTTGAACATTATTCACTGAATAAGTGAGAAATATTGCAACGAATAATTTGTGAATTTGCCACTGATCACCCATTTCTTTCTGAAGTGATAATTATCATATTTAGACAAAGCGAATGACTAACTAAAGATATGCAATTCTTATTATCACTTTCTAATGTGAAGTTAATTGTGTTTGGCATATATACTGAAAAAGATCCAGCAATGTCATAATAGGAAATGTATAGCGGTGTAATATATGTAATGTGCTTTTATATTTCTTAATTAACTGATGAATGACTATACATTATACTAATGTAGTCTTAAAGGGATACACCAAACACCAAAACCACGTCATTGATTTGGAGTGGTTATTTTGCCTAAAGTATGTATGTGCAGCATTATGAAAAGCTGCACATACAGAGTTTAACACTGCTTCTTCCTAGTTGTTACTCCACATCCAGGGACATCATTAGCCAGCCTCGAAGAATAGTTTTGAGTTGTGAATATTTTTAATCTGTCACATGCTGGCAACAGGCAATGCATGGCAGCATGTCCCAATCTATGTCACCACTGTCCTTCCTTTAGTCCCATAGTCCTTGACACTCCATGGGGTGTGATATCATCAGAGGAGGATAAGTCTTAGGGAGAACATGTCCTTGTTGCTAAAAAGGAAGGTAAATTTTATATTTTTGGGAAACTGGATAGGAAAGGTTACTAATCATACCAGTGTATGTGCTGTTATTATCATTATTATTTTTATTACCTTTGCCAACATTGAAATTAACATTTAATTATTCATAAAACGTATAAATTAATTATGTTTGACTTAGGGATAAAATTAAATGAAAACAAATAATGATAACAAACTAGTTATCGTCAGTGTGCCAAGCTGGTCTGCACTGCAAAGGCTACAGTATTGGCATGTATAAAAAGGGGTATTGGTCCGTGTGATCAAGATATCATTTTTACTATTTTTAAATCAATGGGGAAAAACACCTTAAATATTCAGTTTAATTTGTGTGCTGGTTTTAAAGTAAGCTATTACTGCAGAACAAAGTGCAGATATGAGCTACGCAATTATTTAGGGGGATGGAAAACTTTAGTCATAAAGAAAAGCTGAAAAATGCATTTGTTTTCTTTATAAATCTTATAGATCTTAAAGTTGATAGCACTATACAAATATACACAAGATCAGTACAGGTCCCAGGGTTAAGTGGAACTTCAACTCCAGGCCCATCCTGCTGTGATAGGCCCACACTATTGACTAACCTGTAAATCTTAAAGGAACACTATAGTCACCTAAATTACTTTAGCTAAATAAAGCCGTTTTAGTGTATAGATCATTCCCCTCCAATTTCACTGCTCAATTCACTGTCATTTAGGAGTTAAATCACTTTGTTTCTGTTTATGCAGCCCTAGCCACACTTCCCCTAGCTATGATTGACAGAGCCTGCATGAAAAAAAAGAATGGTTTCACTTTCAAACAGATGTAATTTACCTTAAATAATTGTATCTCAATCTCTAAATTGAACTTTAATCACATTTGGAGGCTCTTGCAGGGTCTAGCCAGCTATTAACATAGCAGTGAATAAGAAAATCTTAATTAAACAGAACTTGCAATAAAGAAAGCCTAAATAGGGCTCTCTTTACAGGAAGTGTTTATGGAAGGCTGTGCAAGTCACATGCAGGGAGGTGTGACTAGGGTTCATAAACAAAGGGATTTAACTCCTAAATGGCTTGAGGATTGAGCAGTGAGGCTGCAGGGGCATGTTCTATACACCAAAACTGCTTCATTAAGCTAAAGTTGTTCAGGTGACTATAGTGTCCCTTTAAATCTGACTACTCCCTCTTCTCCATATTGAGCTCAATCATATTCCCTGTTTGCCTCTATCACTGTGCTTCTTCTGCTCCTGACTGAGTGAAAGGTCAGTTTGGAGTGCCACCTTGTACCAGCAGGGAGAGGATAATCTGAGGCAAAAATCTCCTTTATGGCCAGTTGAATAAACAGCTGACTACTAGAGCTGATGGCATAATTGGCTTAAAGGTTGAATTTGGGCTTGAATCTTTTTTTCAATGTATATTACTATTTAACAATAGCAACACTAAGAGTAGTACAGTCAGAGTTATAGTCATACATCATCACTAAATAGTCCTAAGAACTGAACTGAAACTTTGACAAAAAATTACTGATTTTGAAGAAAACAAAACCTAAAAAAAGATTATTACCACAGCCCCATAAATACATTTAAATAACAGAAGTTTTAGTACCATTACTATGGAAAATAAAGAGTAAGCTCTTCTGTCAATGTCAATGAATGAAACCTGAGCTAAAGAGTTACTTTTTTTTTAAGCTTAATGACAAACTCTAATTGAATAGAAGATAGTAAATTCGTGAACACCTCAAACTAAATAGGGCACATATGGGGTAGACTTGTAACTATACAGTAACAATATTACAAAAGTAAATGAAACATACAGAAATCAGCCCCCCAGCCAGCTCCTGCTACTTCTGGGAGGCAGCACTGACTATAGAATCAACCCATTGTATAATTTAAAACAAGCAAACAAAAATTTACAAAACAAACTACAACAAGTTACCTGTGTACCGGAAACCTACTCCTATACAGAGTATTTCAAACTTATTCATCAACATAACTTTGGCTTTGTAAAAATTGCAATTGCTGCAATTTCTGATACAATATCAGATTTGATGACAAATATGATAACATTCCCATGTAATAACATTGATAAGAATGTCACCTTGCCGTTTATAAATTATTATTATTATTATTATTATTAGAAAGATTACATGCAAATTACAGACCAAAACATGGAGAGTACTTTTTAGGGATGACATCACCTTATAGTTTTCAATTATACAGGATAATTGGCTATGTTTACATTATCTTTTTTTAAACTAGCTTCATAAAAGCTACCATAACGCATCATTTTTTTGTGGGTATGGGTGGCTTAGCAAACAATTTCATGATTTAACTTCATTGCATTCTATGAAGAATTAAGAAGTGAAGAACTTGTTGTTACAGTGGATTTGATCTTGATTTTGCTAAGGCATTTGATATGGATTCACACAATAGTGTAGTGTTCAATTTAAATTACATTGGTCTAAGTGATAATTATTTTTCTTGGGTAGACTTAAAGATAGAGTACGGAGAGTTGTAATGGAAAAAAAATAAGCTGGATAAAAGTGGCAAGTGGAGTCCCTCACATTAACACTTCTATTCAACCTACATATAAATGATCTTGAAATAGGCATTGAAAGTCATGCATCAGTGTATGCACATGCCACAAAACTAGGTAAAGTAATACAACGTGAGCAGGATATTGCTTGATTATAGCTGAATTTAGATAGATCAGGAGACTGGGGGATGGAATGGCAGATTACATTTAATGTAAATAAATGCAAAGTGTGTGCACATTGGGGAATTGTATTAAATAAAAAATGTAGGTGCACAAACAATTTCAAATAAAGTGTCAGTGCATGAAAAGTGACCGAGTGTCAGGATATCCCAGGGATATACAAATAGAAATCTATATGTGGAAAAACAATATTGGTAAAACTAAACTTATTTGTGGTACAGCAAGTTAATATACTTGCACTCTCTTTGTATGATGTGCCACAATTATCTAGAATACACAAGTAAAAAAATAGACCTAGTGCAATACAGTCACAATAAAATCAATAATGTGGTGCTCTGTAATAAATACATTCACAATTTTGCAGTGGTTATAGTACCACTCCAGACTATCAGGCACAGGGAGGATCAGACCCTTGGGTATGTTGGATCCTAACGTGGGTTGTACGAATTCACCACCAACCGAAGGTGTAAAGATGAAAACTTTATTATAAACAACAAAATCTTTGAAAGCTTTAAAACAGAAAATAAAATCTCTCTGCATCCGGAGTAGTTAAAAAAAAAAGTCCTGGATATTGTGGAGTATACAGTCCGAGCGTCCTCTCTGTATCCCACAGCCAGTCTTAATCTCACCACACGTGCAGGCACATCCGGGTTTCGGCGGGATGCGTTGCTACGCGTTTCGTCCTGACGCTCATGGCTTTGTCAAGCATGAATTAAATATCCCAAATCCATAAACAAATATCAACATTAAGTCCTTCAGTAGTTCTTAGATAGCATCTATATACATATGCACATTCCAATAAATATACAATGTAAATGGAGGAACATACAACAAAAAGGGAAAGAAAAGGAATGATATTAGATATTTTCAAAATAAATAATCAATTTAAAACATCATTAAAGAATCCTAACCTACATATAAATTACACCATATATTATATGTTCAACAGTTAATAAAAATAGATAACCATAAAAATGGAGTATAAAAATATCTTAACAATTACTTAATGGAGCAATCAAAAAGGGGACACATCATCTAAGGTGTTAAAAATTTAAAAGAGTATAATCCAATTTGCGAATGGTCCAAACTGTAGAGTTACGTATACCTCACTGCTGTCGACTTAATGGCAAGATAAAATAATATAAAAGAGTGATATAACAAAATATTATAACATTTAAAAACATACAAAACCCCCTTTAATTTAAAAAAACTCCTTAGAAAATCAGTAACTAACTTAATTAAGGGGAAAGAAATTCCTTATTCTAGAGGGGTCATATAAAATTAAATAAATCAAAATCTATGTCAAGACCGGCCGGGGCTAAGGGGTCCAAATTGAACACCTACCTCATCTCCTCTTTGCCGATCTTCTTAATAAAATCCCCTCCCCTCCATTCTTACTTTGAGATAAATAGAATCTTCTCAAAATTTTACCTTTCTTTCTTTGAGATAAATAGAATCTACTCAAAATTTTACAAATTGGATTATCCTCTTTTTGAATTTTTAAAACCTTAGACGATATGTCCCCTTTTTAAAAAAAATCTTTATTTTTGTTGTGCTAGAAATAACATCACGCTTGCAAGGCCACGATAGCTATAACAAGTCTCAGAAAAACAATGGTGTATATCAGCATGGCATACAGATTGACAGCACATTTTAAAATTATTGAGAATCAAGGTCAGGCTATAACATCACATTTGGTTTGTATACTTTAGAACAGTGAGAGTCAGAGTAGAAAATTAAATTGAATAAACTTAGCTTAGTACCTGACTGCTCATGAGAAGGCTATGTTATACATAAAGGGGTAAGCTATGAGTGAACAGAGTCCCCTAGGAGTCTCTTTCTATCTTGGGTGCTAATTGTAAGAGTGATCAAGAGTAGTCAATTTTATATCACTTTATATGAAGGCTCCCTGCTGTATTCTGACTTACTCAGTAGGAGAGAAAGCTTATAGGCAGGTAAAAGTCAGAGAGGGAAAACAGAGATAAACGTGGTTAAAACAAGTGGTTTACAAGTGGTTTAAGTATTATATAGCATCGCTGATATCAGGCAAAGCTCATCGTGCACACCAGGAGGCCTCTCAGACTGTGGGCTCAGCACCCTGGTCATCTGATTCCGGTCGGCGGCAAGTGTGGAGCATGTGTGGAAAATTTCAGCTGGCTTCTGAGCCCCGATGGAGGTAGGCATACAAAGCCTGGTGCCATCAGTGTCCCTTCACCAGGTGGGATAGAAAGAGGAGAGCTTACGGCAGTGGTGCGTTCCTTTGCCCGGCTTCGGGTGGCTGCTTTTCTCGGCCGGGTGGCAGAAATGCTGGCATGTACTCGGATGGGGGGTGGTCGACATCTTGTCTGCCACTCCGTGTGAGTGCCGGTAGACCCGCTGGATGTGCCATGTTTTTTGCGGTAGGAGGGCGGTTGTTGTGGGGCCGCCGACCCGTAGACGGAGCTGCTGGAGGTGGCAGAGTGCTACAGGTCCGCTTGTGTATGCAGTCATCGCCTGGCCTCTGCAAGGAAGGTACGTGCAGTCGATGTTTTAATTTCACCTAGAAGTTTGCAAAGATTTTGTCTAGCATGGTTGTCTGTGAGGGCAGAATGCTGGGCTGTGTCAACCATCTTGGGTAGGTTGCTGTATTTTCCACCTTGGGAGGCCGCAGGATAGTGAAGTTTGTCCCAGCTTCCTAAACCGGAATGTCCCCACCGGTCCAGAGGAGGGCGGGGGGGAATGGGGCTTTGTGAGGTGATTCAGCCACTTTCAGGTTGGTCCCCGATGTGACATTGGCCACTTCTCCAGGGCCCACCAAGCTGAGGATCACTCAGGCTACTCTACGGGAGCATGTCCTCACCAGGTAATGAACTGCCACTTATGCTGAGTTTGGGTATAGCCAGGTAGGGTTAGATGTCGTAGTAAACTGCTCTTTTATAGAGTTTGTACACATAAACCCTTTATCCTGACACTTGGTCACATTTCATGCACTGACACTTTATTTGTAATTGTTTGCGCACCTACATTTTTTTATTTTTTTTTATTTTGGGGATCTACAATGTCAGAGTTCCTTGTAGGTTGCTGCACTGATATCGTTGCCTCAGTTTTTATATTTTATGGTAACACTTATTTTAATAACTATTTGTGCCATTCTAATTATTTTGTTTTTAAATAAAAACCAATCAGCAGTTGCTAAAGGTAGTAAGGTATCTTCATGCAAAAAGAAAAAAGGGTATTCAATCTCAGGATGAAACAATAATTTTTCTACTTTATAAATCAATGATAAGACCTCAACTTGAATACGGTGGGCAATTTAATGAACCTGTTTGAAAGAAGGATATTATGGTATTATAAAAAGTGCTAATGCGGCTACGAAAGGAATAAAGGGTATAGAAGATTTTAGTTATGAAGAAAGGCTAATAAATGTAAGTTTAGAAAAAGGGACATTCAGAGGAGGTATGAGAGCATAACCTTTGTCTGAAAATCTATAAACAGGACTATAGACAGGGCACCATCTCTTGCATTTAGATTGGTGGAAATTAGATTTAGTCTAAGGCAAAGGAAAATGTTCCTTAAATTAAGAACAATAAACATTTGGCATTCTTTGCTGGAAGAGGTGGTTATATGGTTGTGTGTACAGATTTTTTAAGCAGTTACTGGAATAACTCTTGCAAAAAAAAAAAATTCAGATATATCATATGTAATATGTTGGGTCAAAGCTTCTTAATCCACGGATAGATATGACTGTCATTCTGAGGCTGAGTAGGATTTTTAACCAGGTTTGTAAAATAAAAAATAAAAAAAATAGAAAGATCTTCAAACTGTTGTTTTGCCTTCATTTATATAAACATCAAAAACAGATATAAGAAAGGCTGAATGTGATGGACGCAAGTCTTTTTTCATCCTAACTATGTAAGTCCTCCTATTTCTAACTAAAGTTAATGGTTGCACTTAGGAGCTTTATTTAGAATGTCAGACTCTATATTGTAGAGGATATTCCATGGAGTGCCATTCAGAGTTCTTGCCCTTGCTTACCAGTAAAATGAGTGAGAATGGACACAGTCCTTGCATACAAACTTCTATAAGAAAATGTAGCAGTCCTAAATGTTTTAGTGCAGCACTAAGAGCTAGTAAATATGTTCTATTTTCCTTACAGTATAAAGAGTGATATAACGGCGGAGCGCTATTTTATCAAGTACAGTGTACAAATAAAAGAATATAAAATTATACTTATTTATATAGTAGTCTCTTTTCCACTGTATATAATATGTACATGTAAAGATAAAATGTAACAATATATAGTGCAGATGGTATTTACAATTTATAAAGAATGGGAAGCACTACACTGAATAAAATAGTTACACACTCACACACTCAGTTCACAATACACACTCACATTACCCAGAGCATTTAAACAAGCTCTAGTGTGAAAAACTGTTGTGACACTTATAGGTGGTCACTAGTCCTATTCAAAGGAGCTCCTTTCAATTTTCTAGAACAAAGTGCTGCAAAGAAAAATTTACTAAAATCAGCATAAATGTATACGTTAAAAAAGCATCTTATGGCAGTTTGCTGCTATTCGTGAATTCCGTGTTTCACAGCAGTGGGCAGAGCTAGATATGTATACAAAGGTGCCAGAGCCTGACTTAATATTTGTTATATTAAATATTTGTATTCTTATTTCACGACTATCTGGCTCCGCCCACTTATGTTATGTAAGTCTGTGTGTTAATAATATAACATTTTATATTTTATATTTTTATTAATCCATATTATTGTCTAGTTAATTGTTTCTAGTGTTGTTGCTAGGCAGATGTCACATTACAGCATCACTACCAAAGACAGTACATAGTAGGAGCAAAATTCATCATCATAGATCCTAACCAAATCATAAATACTCATGGAAACTTTTTTTTGAAATGTGATAAAAAAATATGTGTAAAAAATTGATATACATAGCTTTATAGATTGATATATATATTTCTCTATATAAACTGGTTTTGTCGCAAATTAGTGGGGGAAATATATATACAGTATCTCACAAAAGTGTCTCACATTTTTATAAATATCTTATTATATCTTTTCATGTGAACACGGAAGAAATGACACTCTGCTACAATGTAAAGTAGTAAGTGTACAGCCTGTATAACAGTGTAAATTTGCTGTCCCCTCAAAATAACTCAACACACAGGGTTAATGTTTAAACTGTTAGCAGCAAAAGTGAGTACATCCCTGAGTGGAAATTTCCAAATTTGGCCCAATTAGCCATTTTCCCTCCCTGGTGTCATTTGACTCGTTAGTGTTACAAGGTCTCAGGTGTGAATGGGGAGCAAGTGTGTTAAATTTGGTGTTATCGCTCTCACACTCTCTTATACTGGTCAATGGAAGTTCAACATGGCACCTCATGGCAAAGAACTCTCTGAGGATCTGAAAAAAAGAATTGTTGCTCTACATAAAGATGGCCTAGGCTATAAGAAGATTGCCAAGACCCTGAAACTGAGCTGCAGCACGGTGGGCAAGACCAACATGATAACGACCCCAAACACACCTCCAAGACAACCACTGCCTTGCTAAAGAAGCTGAAGGTAAAGGTGATGGACTGGCTAAGCATGTCTCCAGACCTAAACCTTAATTAGCATCTGTAGGGCATCCACAAAGAGAAGGTGTGAGAGCGCAAGGTCTCTAATGTCCACCAGCTCCTTAATGTCATCATGGAGGAGTGGAAGAGGACTCCAGTGGCAACCTGTGAAGCTCTGGTGAACTCCATGCCCATGAGGGTTAAGGCAGTGCTGGAAAATAATGGTGGCCACACAAAATATTGACACTTTGGGCCCAATTTGGACATTTCCATTTAAGGGTGTACTCACTTTTGTTGCCAACAGTTTAGACATTAATGGATATGTGTTGAGTTATTTTGAGGGGACAGAAAATGTACATTGTTATACAGGCTGTACACTTACTACTTTACATTGTAGCAGAGTGTCATTTCTTTAGTGTTGTCACACAATAAGATATAATAAAATATATATAGTTAATACAATGTTAAACAGAAATCTGCACACCAGTCAAGCCATAAGACCTGCTTTTCCCACAGAAATCCCAAATCAGCAGTGATGTTAAAACCGCAAAGGATTCTGGGTGGGCATATGCAGATTTTTGTTTAACATTGTATTAACTATCCACAGACTTCAGGTGGAAGAGGAATTCACTCACAATATTTCCCCACCATAACCTATTTGGATTTATAAATATATATATATATATATATATATACATATATATATATATATATATATGTATTAAGGCCATTTGGCCTGTAATTGTGGGAGGTGCTTGTTATTCACTGCTGGCCTACTTAAGAGACACCTCTTACCTGGCTCCATACCGTTCGAGGTCAGCGTTGAATGTCCCTCCCACCGCACCACATTATAAATAATTATTTTCATTTTTCATTTCTTTTCCTTGGTAAGCCCTCTTCTTTCTCAGGCCTACCTCATTGTCGGTTCCGGCACACCACAACCGACTTGCTCTTTTATACCATCCTACGTTCATTATGGTATTTTATTCTGTACTATCATAAGCACCTAACACAAATATATATATATTTATATTTTTTTTCTCTCTCTTCCCTTCTTTTTCCTTTTCCATATGCATAATCATTTAGTCCAACAAATGGCAGATCTCAAATATTTTTCAAATTCAAAGCTCTCTTAAGAACAATTTTCGGCTTTGAAGGCAACACATTTAAAAAAAAAAATCACTTAATAAAAAAATGTCAATTATGATTAGTAATCTGTCTTTTTCTATTGTCACTGGCATATTTAGAATGGAGAAAAGAGGCTCTTAGCCCAGGTAAATTAATGGTTTGGTGATTAATACGTACCTTTTAATTATTGTAATAATAAGAAAGCATACAAATATATATTGTATGACCACTGGGTAGAGACAGGACACAACAACGCTGAGAAATAAGATCGATCAATGTGGGAAACACAAGATACTTAGTAAACTATTTACAATATACAGTATTTCAGTGCTACAAAGAAAAAAATTAATTATATACAAATACTGAACTTTACTCTAGGATGTGTGAGGGAGTAGTTGCAGGCAGAGCTGAATAGCAACAATGATAGGGAATAG
Source organism: Pelobates cultripes (assembly GCA_933207985.1). Taxonomy (NCBI): domain Eukaryota; kingdom Metazoa; phylum Chordata; class Amphibia; order Anura; family Pelobatidae; genus Pelobates; species Pelobates cultripes. The sequence continues at coordinate 222,860,370 of OW240915.1, forward strand.
TGTCCTTTGAAATGTCAAGGCAATGTGTAGCCAATATCAAAGAAATGCAACATTGTATGCTTTGTTAGTGCTTCTATATTGTTGCAGAGGGAACCCTTGGCTAATCATTGCTCAGTATCTGTTAACAGCTACAAAAAGTGTGTTAAGTGAAGTCCAAAAAAAGACTATTGGTGAAGAATAAACCAAAGTGGTTATGGTAATGGAGATAAAATCGGTGAGCTGCTTAATATCAATACTGATCTGTTCCTTCGTGTGCATTTGTGCTTAAATCTGTAAGCTGAGTCTAGCTACCACTAGTTAGCAACACCGATAGTTATCAACATATCAGAGTCAGTTATATTACTGAAAAAAACGGTGAATTAATTATGCTCGATATATGTACTGATCTGTGCTTTCATGGGCACCTGTACTTCACAAAGTAAGCAAGATCTAACTGTCGCAAGGGAGCAGAACACCAAGTTATCAAAACACCCACGTCAGTCGACTACTGAAGAATGTGGTAAAAGGAAATCTGCTGTGATACACAAGTTGCTTGCATGCCGGCTGTCAGGAGCTGTCTGTTGGAAGTATGCAGGCTGACCACGAGTGAAGAGTGGAGCCGTGACATGCGTTTCGCTGGTTGGGCGGCTTTTCAGGGCCCCTGAAGCCCCTGAAGAGCCACCCAACCAGCGAAACGCATGTCGGGGCTCCGCTCTTCACTCTTTTTTTTCTGGCTTTGCCCAACATACGTATCTAGATCCATGCATTTCCTTCTAATACAAATTGACTTTTTGGAACATTGGCCAATCATGATCTGCTGTGGCAGATTTCTCTTTCAATATAGCTGGTTAGATCCATTGGCTTAACATAACATTTAATATTATTCATATCGTCTTGTACATCGATGGTCAAATCCAGCTTGACATGATTGTCAATAAAACATTGATAAACACGATTGTGAATTAAATAAAATCATGTGATAATGATTCCAGTTATTTCACTATTTATGAAACCTAATGTTTGCCAATGTTGATCAATGTAACCTTAGTGTAAAAAATAATGTGTCAAAAGTTGCCTAAATCTTCAAAATGAGATCTTATAATTTGTCAGCTGCTCTGACTTTGCTAATGACATCACACTTCAAATATATCATTTAGAGCCAGACCAGTCTTAAATAGAAACTGGAATAATGTACTTTAAAGGTAGTAACAGGGTTAACTAGTAACTAGAATTTGGAGAGAGCATTATACCTCTGCTAATTCTTTTCTAAGAATGTAACAAATCTGGGGAGATAACAGGCATTGTTATGAAAGTATATCCAGCTTAATATAGGGCTTTAAATCCCAGTAGACATTACACCTCACCTAAAACATCGGCTATATTTTACATGAAGGTATATGGAGGGACACTGCCCACTCATTTGAATTAACATTCACACTGAAAGGTACACCTCCTTGAATTATTGAATAATACATTTTTACAATGGCTTTCTGGCTGAACAGACTGAGTTTGCTGTATTCTACCGTTTTGCATTCAATAAGCAGACAAACCGAAATACCTGTATGTATTTTAATTTTGGATCTAATTTCTTAAACTGCCACAAAATAGTTCTAAATTATAACTTACAAATATAGGTTGAGACTGCTCAGGGCCAGATTTAAATGTCAGGAGCCTTCAGGCATAACATTCAAATGTGCCCCCTGCTCCCCAATTCCAAAATAGGTCAGGTAAAATAAGTATAATTAATTTATTAACTAGACATTGCAGTTGTAAAAACATCTAAAACACATTTATATTTGACAACTGCATATGTATTAAAGTATGTATGTGCATATTTCTGCTCTGCTTGTAATGTGTTGTGTTGGAACCTGTGAGTATAGTGAGTGTATACCACTGTGCAAATGCATGAAGGGTTAAAGATAATGTTAGAAGCGGTTAAAGCAAAGGTGGAGTTTAAGGTTAGGGAGGGGTTAAAGTGAGTGTTAGATTACATATGGTGTTCAGTCTTAAAAAGATTAACAGCTCGAGAGGTAACGATGTTTATGATTACTGGGTTAAATTTAGCATTTGAGTACAAGGGATGTTTTAGGATTATTGAGTTTAAAGCTAGAGTTGGGTTAAATTTGGTATTTGTGAACATGATGTGTTTAGTTTTTTAAAGGAGTTAAACATAGAATTAAAGTAAATTATTTATTTTCATGTTTAGGCTTTGAGTGTTGAAGTTTGAAGGGCTCTTTGCAAAGCACTTACCCTATTATGTCTTCTGTAGACCAGTTACATTGGTGATATTAGAACTGCAGGAGTGGTTATATAATGCACATCACTGACAGCTTCCTCTGCCACTCCTGCAAGGCATTTTCTGTTTAAGAGGTTAGGCAGCTAGGAAGTCATCCATTCCTCTTCCTGTATTGGCTCACACATAGACACTGGAAGAGCTGGGACAGCACTAAGTTTTACACCCTCAAAAAAGGTTCCTGCAGACTGTTATTAAGGCTGACTGGCCAAGGCTTCTGGTACTTATCTCTCCCTATCTGCCTATTTAAGCTCACAAAGGCACTTTATAAATGCTGAAAACACGTACACCCTAGTGGTCAGGTACCTGTAGACAGGTGCCATCTTTGCCTAGTAGAAAATCTAGCTGTTAAATTGTTATTTGTTAATACCCAAAGTGACCTTTTGATTGTAATTGAGATAGTCTCAGAATTTTCCAATTTAGGCCTCAATTATATTTCAGCCAATGACATTTATCAGCAGTTTATTGGCTCCCAAGAAACCATTTATGGGTTTAAATCAATTACATTACCACCATTCAAGGCTTATTAGGAGCCTATAAACATTAATATATTATTGATTTTCAAAAAATATAAAAACAGTAATACAGTTAATAGTTAGTAATATATTGGATTTGGCAATACACTGATATTAATGAAGGACAGAATTCTTGATAAATGGTATTTAAAACTTCAACTGCAAAAAGCTGTCAATAAATGCTTTTTGTGACTATTTGCAAACTGCCAGCACTAGTTAAAAAAACAAAACAACATGTGGGGTCATACAAAGGGACGTATATGGCACAGGACGAACCTCCTCATGTCCACAGGTGGGGCCTGTGAAGTATTTTATGACAGCAAGCCACTGACTGTTTGCTGATTATCAGGCATTCCTCCACTCACAAGATGGCAAGTGGGGGCATGGGGAAGGTTTAAATTTATTAATATGCTGGTCATAGGGATCCATGGGTTTAAGCAAAGTACCCAGCACAGGTCTAACGTCAGTCTGGTGATCCTTTATTTAAAGTGCACACACAGCCTTTATCAAACCTAACTAATACCTAACTAAAACCTAATTGAGAACCTATTTATTAGCACTATTAGCATTTGTATATTAAGTTTAATAAAGTAAACAAACAGAACAAAGGATACAGGTAGCGTCAAAATAAATACAATATTATGGTAAGTAATCAAAAATAGGTACCAAGTAAAAGATAAAAATGTCCTTTTGAGGTTTTAAAAGTCTTCAGATGTTGAATAAGATGTCTCCACAGTGGTATCACACAACAATGGCATATGCAAAAGAGAAAATAGGAGACCAATAGTGCAGTATTGTAAGTCTCTGGACTAAAAATTGCAAACTCACGTTTTTCAGAGCTATAACCAGCATTCGGTAAAACAGCTTACAGTGGTATTTCAACTCCCCACTTGTATGATATCCCTCAAACGGTAGTTGTAGTGTAGTTTATATGCAATTACTTACAATTTTGAGAGCAGACAAATCGCTCTATGGTAACAGCGTGGGTGGAACAATCCCCACCTAGGATATTTTTGATGATGGACCTGATGTGTATGGGAAATAGGTTGCACCAGGTACAAGTAAAATAAAATAAAATAAAAACTAAATAAAAGTACAAAAGACTGCCCTGGAGCAAATAGGTAGTCTAAAAATCTTACTTTTATTTAAACAAATAATAATAAAATCACAATGTGTTTCACTCCATTAGGCTTCTTCAAGTGAGATAAAACATGTACCTGGCAGCTTGGGTTTATATAGGAGACTTAATGACATAAAATCTTTGAAATTTGGTGCAAAAATGACATCACAGGTCATGTGACCGTGGTCACATGATTGTTTTTATTTTTTACATTTTTTTTATTTTATTAATTTAAAAAGACATTTAGATGAAATTCAATACAAATAAGACTTGTTTTTTAAAAAAAAAAAATATATATATATATATATATATATATATCACTGAAACTTATGGACCTTGATAAAAGGCTATATTATACTCAGTTTTGAAATTCTATGATATATACAAAGGTAATACGAAAGGTAAATTATGACAGCAAAAGGGGATACATCGCAAAGTGGAAATGTATTGGTTTGTGAAAAATATAGTAATTAGTAAAACCGCTATTATGAATGAGAGATTCTAATGCTCTGGGTATTTTGGGTGTTATGGGAAATGTAATGATAGGACAGTAAAGTGTCAGAGATGAGAAGGGGGGGGGGGGGCAGCCATCTTTGGAAAGGGAATCGGATTGGCAAAATAACTAATAAGGAATAAACTTTGTTAAATGAAATTCAAGTAATTAAGGAAAGTGAGAAAGGGGGATAATATGAATGGATTCTATGCTGTATGAGGTGTCAAAGGGTTTGAAAAATAAATGTATCGAATTATCAAATCTGAGGAGTGAGAAGGGGGCTGGCCGTTTTTTAGAGAGGGTTTAGTGATAGCAACTAGCTCATAAATATACCTACATGGTTTGAATAACAGCGATTAAATAAAGAATAAAAAAGGAAATTATTATTGAAATACTATATGAGCAAAAAGGGGGCGGAATTAAACAAACCAAAAATTAAAGAACAAATCTAAAAGGAGATGTTAAAATAGGAAAAAGGTTGGATTTAATGGGCTAGGACTTGGAGTGATGTACATAGATATAGATATATTGAATAAAGCAGTTACAAAACTTTTATAACATATGAACATTAAAAACATAATAGCTTTGCTTGTTATTTGATCCATAGATTTTAAAGATCATAAATAAATTAAAAAGATCGAAATCTGCATTTAAACCTTTTGGTACAAGAGAGTCCAGATTAAAAACACATTCCATTTCATTTCTACCTAAAATATTTTTTATATCCCCTCCTCCCCATGGGATTGTGCATTTTTTTATACCTATAAATTTTAAACGACATGCATTTTTCTGGTGATGTGTTAGGAAATGGTTTGAAACGGTGTGGTTTTCATATCCATTTTTAATATTGCGGCAGTGTTCAGATATTCTTGTTTTTACAGGCCATAAGGTAAATTCAATGTTTTTGGCAATAGGTAAATTATGTTTTTTGAGTTGCATGCAACAAATTCTTTTATGTCATAGGATATGTTGGTGACATTTGACCTAAAATGGGTTATTTTGTTAGGAACTAACCCTTGGGTGGTTTTAAACACAATATTTTTTTTGCATTTAAAAAAACCTTTTGTGTCTGTTAAAGTAGAGATTTTAGATTGCTTATTTTTAGTAAATTTTTTTGTGAGACGGGTTTTAAAATTTGGAGCACCTCTAAATATGATGTTGGGTTTCTCAGGAATAACCTTATTAAGAACAGCATCTTGCTGTAAAATGTGCCAGTGTGAATAGATGGTGAGGTCTTTTTGTTTGTACTTTTGTCTTTATAAGTTAGGAGGCTGTCCCTATGATTCAATTTTACGTTTTTTTATAATTGCACTTAATTTATCTTCTGAATAATTTTTATCTAAAAATGTATTCTTTAAAATAATAGTTTGTTTGTAAAAATCTTCTGGTTTTGAAGAGTTTCTTTTCAATCTTAAAAACTGACTCTTTTGGGCACTCTCAAGCCAGGGGGTATAGTGGCAGCTCTTTTGGCAATTGATAGTGTTTGTACAAACCTTTTTTTTTAAAAAGTCTTAGTATTTACAGTATTATCTTTAATAAAAATATTAAGGTCTAAAAAATTGATGTCTTCTTTACTGTATTCAGTATTTAAAACGATTTCTTATCATTATCATTAAGATGTTTAAAAAATGAGTTAAGAGAACTTTCAGATCCATTCTAAATAAAAAATAGATCATCTATATAGGGGAAATATGAGACCAAGTTTGGTCTCCCCACACGGCTTCTGTCTCCTAATAAGCCATAAATAGGTTAGCACAGCTGGGGGCAAACCTAGTCCCCATCACTGTGCTTCTTTTTTAGAGATAAAAGGAATCAAAAACCAGAAGAAATTATTATTTAAAATTATCTCTATGCCTTCTTGGATAAAATCAATTTGAGATTTTGCGATGTTATTTTCTTTAGTTAATATTCTGGTGACTGCTTCACATCCCTTATGGTGGGGTATAATTGTATAGAGGGACTGGACATCGCAAGTCACCAGATATAATTTGGATGCCAGATAAAGTCCTTTAAAAACAGCAGAAGAGACATAGAGTCCTTTAAATAAGATTTCATATTTTTTACATAGGTTTGGAGTAAAATATCGATATATTCTGATAAATTAGATGAAATAGAGTTAATTCCTGAAACGATAGGATGACCCGGAGGACAAGATTGATTTTTGTGCATTTTGGGTAAAAAATAAATAACCGGGATTTGGGATACATTTCATTTAGATAATTGTATTCTTGTTTGTTCAGAATATCAAGATTACTTCCTTTGGTTAGATAATTGTTTAGAATAATTTTTATCTGAGGGCTGGGGTCTTTGGTTAGTTTTTCATATACATTTGTATGGTTTAATTGTCTGAAAGCTTCCTCTATGTATATTTCTTTTGAAAGGATGACAAGGCCTCCTCTCTTATCTGCTGGTTTTATGATTATCTTTTCACCTGATTGTAATTCCTAAAGGGCCTGTCTTTCTTTATAGTTGAGATTTAGTTAATCTGATTTTTTATTTTTTAATTTATTAAAATCTTTAAAAACAAGTTTTTCAAAACTTCTAAGGGACCTGATTTAAAATTGGGAGGATAAAATTTTGATTTTGGTTTCAGATTTGTATTTATAACAGATGTGGAAGTATTAGTAGCAACTTGCGTGTCTGTTAGTTCTAGGTTTGGTGAAGGAGTATAGATAGGAGTAATATTATGACTGTTAAAAATCTTTTTAGAGTAGCTTTTCTTACAAATTTGTTGATATCTAGAAAAGCCTGAAAGGGTTTGAAAGGGTTAGTTGGGGCAAATTTGAATCCCTTTCTTTTAAATAGCTATTTAGGTAGAAGAAAGTGTTCTTGGGATAGGTTGAAAATACCTAGCTCTTTTTCAGTTTTTATGTTATCTATTCTCGTAACCTTTCACTTTTTGTCTCTTTACTGTAAGCTGTTTTACCGAGAGCTGGTTATAGTTCTGAAAAACGTGAATTGGCAATTTGTAGCTCTACATTGTCTATAGTACATAGACTGCACTATTGGTCTCCTATTTTGCATATGCCATTAATGTGAGATATCACTCCGGAGACATGTTATTCAACATTTGAAGACTTTTAAAATCTCAAAATTATATTTCTATCATATACTTGGTACCTTTTTTTTTTTATTACTTACCACAATATTGTACAGTGGTACCTCAGTTTACAAACGCCTCAGTTTAAATTATTTTCGGTTTACAAATGAAAATCCATTGAAAATAATATCTTGGTTTATAAATCTTTTTCTTAATACAAAGCAAGTTTCTAAAGGATGCATTGCGCCTGGGAGGTTTATAGCGCCACCCCCGTGCATGCTGGCATCTGTGGGTAGCACGTGTCATCGAAAGTGGAGGTGTTAGAGCGGTTTTTGCATCGAGTTATGGAGCCATTCTGGAATTTTTTTGCAGTGGTTTTGGAACTTTTTTGGTGCATTTCTCAAGCGGTGGAAAGGTAGGGAGCTGAGCTTCATCGTTTGCATGCCTTTTACTGTGTGTTCTGCATTGTGGGTTGGTTTCCATGCCAGCTAATTTTGACTTTTTTTCTGACCTCCTGAACGGATTAATTGTTTTTCAATGCATTCCTATGGGAAACCACGTTTCGGTCTACAAATTTTTTGCAGAATTCATTAAATTTGTAAACCGAGGTACCACTGTATTTATTTTGGCGCTACCTGTATTCTTTGTTCTGTTATTCGATTTATCCTTGAAGGTTTTGATCAGTTATTGTAGCGCTGTTCCACCTTTGCTATTTGTTTTTTAAGTTTAATAAAGACCTTCTGCAGCCAAAATATTACCCATGCATTTAGTACTTTAAATAAAGGATCAAAGGTTTATTCTGGACAGTTTGCTTTACCTGGATGTTGATGGAGCCATTGCCTGTGCACTCTGGATGGATCTGTGTCCACATTTTTTGATTATACATTTAATATACAAAAAATTTTATAGGCAATCATTTATGTTTCTCTAATTGAACACACTAAGTAATCCATCATCATACAATTTTGCTTCTCTTAGTTTAGATATATCTTAAAATAGGTTTATAAATTTAAATAAAAAAATAGGTAAGATGGAGAATTTGTACCAAAGGTAGAGAAGCAGGTACACTCCAGCAGATTAATGCTAATTTCAGACACTGTATTAAATTATTTGAAATATTTAATATTTTTAATAAAATGAACACTTTATTATGTAAAGGGAGTCTGGAATTAGTAAAAATGTGCCTTATTGATTCAAGCCATTACAACCTTATTCATCTTATAGTTTCACACATCACAATGAAAAAGATCTCTTCCTAATAAAATGAATTATGTTTAATCTAACCAAACACAAATTCTAGAAAGGTTATTTTATTTTAAAAGCTCTGTATTGTTTTTAATATTACTACTAAATATGTTGACATTTCCTTTTCTTATTTTTGGGGGGAATTAAATAATAAAATAATGTGATAAAAGAAAAAGTATTATGGATGTCTAATAGAGAACTAACATGTTGATTATAGTTGTATTTTTTTGTTATAATTTAAAACATTAATAAAAGTAAATATTGGCAAAGTGTAAGTGAACTATATAGAGAAGGCTTATAGAATCAAGGTCATATATCTGCTGAAGCACTATAACTCATTTTATGCATATAAAACAACTTTAATTATATTTACACAATCTATTTATATGAGCATTACTTTATAACAGTATCACAGAGCTATTTGTGAAACTAGTCTTTAAAAATGTCAAAAGTCCTTTATATATTTTGTTCAAATCAACATATCTATAATGTTGGCAGTAAGGAATATTTCATAATAAGTTAATGTGATAAAATCTTATATTTACAGTTAAGGCATGTATTTGAGATATTAATCTGTCATATCAATGTTATTTCTTATGTGTTTTATCTCATTAAGTATGGAAGATATAACAATACTACAATACAAAACAAGATACCCAAGATTCCCAATAAAATCTGTTATGCCACTATAACGCCTGTGAAATTTAAAATCTCTCTTTATACAAACCCAAAGAAGTAAGTTGCATGTAAGGGTTGAGTGCTCTGTGAACCCACTTATTGAAAGATATGTCAAGTGGAACAATTTCTATTATTTTAGTGCAACTTCAAATGTATAATTAATATGTGCTTCAGTGGCTATATTGGCACTCCCCAATGTAGTAGTTAAACTGTTTGGTAATTGTGTGGCTTTTTACCTGGACACCACTCCCTACCCCTTCAATTCCAGTCTTGAGAACCCAATTCTCCTGCTAGGAGCTTCCTTTAGGTCTCCTGATCTAAGCCCTGAAGTTCAAGGCCAGTTGACATTGCGCTCTTCACCCCCAGGCTTAGCTAAAAAAAAAGATCTCCTGGTTCTCAGTGAGGCAGGTAGTGGCACCTAGTAGACCCCAGGTAAGAAGGCAAACTATGAGAGAACAGTTGAACTATTTACATGGGGGAGTGTGTACTCCTGTAGTGGTTAGTGTGCTTCTAGTGTTCCTTTAAGAAAACCCAATATTTAATTTGGGTCTTGAAAATTCAAGTTTTATACTACTGGCTAGTGTGACCTGAAAAGTTATTGTAAACCTGGGTAGTCCATGACATATCCACTAAAGGTGAATTTCTACTTTCCAATGATACATTTTAAATTGTAATGACTAGTAAAAAAAGCTGCATAAAAGAAGTCGCTTTGCTGCCAAGTAAAACAGATCTTCTTGACCCTCACCACGTAGTCTTTTCTCGTGATTGGAGGGGACAGCTATACTCACACTGGGGATTGCTGTGCTCTGCATACTCCCCTGAGCTTTAATCACTTAGCTTTTAAGAACTTGTTCCTGGAACGCTCTCCTGGAGGAGAGGTCTTCACCACACGGTCCTGGAGGACAGAAGCTGATCCAGGGTGGAAGGAATACAGCGAGACACCAGTTACGCTATGGCGGTTGTAGAGTCTGCAGTGGTTGTGGTGTCTGTTGCGGTGCGTATGGTCCTCGGCGCAAGCTAGGAAGCGTCCATCAATGGAAGGTAGTCAGTTGGAGTACGGGGAGTTCCGTTACAGTGGTGGCAGCAGTGGGATAGCTTTCCTAGTGCGAGGAACAGCATCCTGGGAACACCAAGCAAGCATGGAGTATTGGTACAGTCAAGTATGGTTTGACGTTCTACTGAAGGAGCGGTTGGCTCTCTATGGGCCCAACCCAACAGAGAAATGTATACAGACCATGAGGCAACAGCTGACCGAGGGTCTGCAGGAAGAAGCAGAATGGCGGGAAAAGGTGGCGAAGTATCCCATCCCTGCGCCCCAGCAACAACGTGAGTCCCAGGGAGAGGAGACAACCGGTCTCTCTCCACAGCAGCAGTGTGTCCTGCAGGGAAAAGAGTCAGCCAGCCACTCTCCCCAGCGGTAGTGTTCTCTACAGGGAGTGGAGACAACCGGTCTTTCTCCCCAGCAGCAGTGTGTTCTGCAGGTAGAGGTGGCAGCCGGCCTCTCTCCCCAGTGGCAGTGTTCCCTATAAGGAGTGGAGGTAATCGGCCTCGCTCCCCAGCGGCAGTTTGCACCCCAGGGGGCTGAAGGTGTCGTCCTTCCCCCCCAGCAGCAGTGTATCCTACAGGGAGCAGAGACAGTCGGTCTCTCTCCCCAGCAGCAGGACAATGTTATTGGAGTGGAGACAGTCGTTCTCCCTCTCCAGCGGCAGCCTGTGTTCCAGGGAGAGGAGCACAGCACCCTCTCTCCCCAGCGGCAGCTTACCCTATCAAGGGGAGACACCAATCTCCAAGACCGCGCAGATGGGATGTGGTCTCTGTGCCTGACCCACAGGGATGCTGGACAGCTGGTCCAGATCCCCAGCTACCATCACAGGAGTACCAGGAGGAGGGGGTAAGTGATGTCTCCCCTCCCCAGCCAAGTCTCCACCAGGTTACCCCAGCAGAAGTGCTGGCATCAGGGCAGAGCACAGCTGGCCTCTGCCACCCAAGCCTTCACAGTGTGTTACCTAATTACCTCAGAGAAATACCCAGGTGCAGTAACTGTTTGTTGTGGGTGGGCTGCTCTTGTAACTGTTTGTTGTGGGTGGGCTAATCTGGCACTTGCTTTTTGTGGGTGGGTGGATTGACTAACGGAGGCACTGACCGACAGACGGTCAGATGCCTGGTTAGTCTTCTCCCCAAAGGGGAGATGTGTGACGAAGTGCACTTCACCACTTGGTCCTGGAGAAGCCTGCTTGCCAGCCTCCAGCCCTGCAACTATGGCCCCTGGGAGATTGTACCCGTTTAAACCAGCATTTGGACTTATGGACTTTTATTGTACGATGCAGACCCTTTAAAAACAGTGTATGGACATATTGAAACTTTTTGGACACTTTTCCTTCCCCTTTGAATCCCTGGGAAGGTGTGGCTCTTCCCCTTCCCCAGCTACATTGTTCTCCAGCAGTGTGTTGTCCCAGGGACACTGCCAGACCAGTGGGAACTGGTTTGGGCAGGAAAAGCCATGCTTGCAAGTGATAACAAAGGACTTCGACCTAACTTTTAAACCCCTGAACCTATTCAAGTGAATTTTGGATATGTTTGTCCCCAAGTTATACTGGTTAAAATAATATAAGTGTAACTTTTCAGCTTGGAGATAATTGAGTAGATACAGTAATTGACTCAATTATCTCCTAAGCAGAGGGGTGGAATATGATGGGTGTGTTTCTATTGTCCCATTGTGTCTGATTGGCTGCTGTACTTGCATTGTATGTGTTGTAATGTGTTTATTGGTTGTTCTGAAAAACCCTGTGGGTGGTACGATGTGTGGAAAACCTGAATAAAAGAAGGCCCTTTGGTGCCAAGTAAAACAGATCTTCTTGACCCTCTCCATGTAGTCTTGTCTCATGATTGGAGGGGACAGCTATACTCACACTGTGGATTGCTATGCTCTGCATACTCCCCTGAGCTTTAATCACTTAGCTCTTTTAAGAGCTTATTCCTGGAGGAGGGGTCTACGGAAGATACTCGGTCGGAGTACAGGCAGTTCTGTTATATGTGGGGGCCTGGGGGGGAGGACATTAGGGCCCCCCCTTTTTGTTATTTAGGGTCCCCACCCGCAGCACAGGGGTGGGGGCCGGGGGGAAGTACATTAGGTCCCCTTCAATTTTATTTAGGGCCCCCACCCACCGCTCAGGTGTGGGAGCCGGGGGGGGACAATAGGTTCCCCCCCCCATTAGTAGGCATGGCTGTGATTGCTTCTAAACGCACACAAGTCAAACGCTTGTTGATTGGCTGCCCTGCGGCCTTTCAAAATGCGTCATTAAATCGCCAAACTCTGAACTCCAAACCGAACATACAGTGATATGTCCATGTTCGGGTCCGGGCTCCAAAAAACGTAATGTTCAGTACGAACCAGAACTTTGTAGTTTGGGTTCGTTCAACTCTAATAATAAATATATTCAATCATGACAGGTGCATTCTGTACTGATGTATATAGCCATAGATTTTAGATTGAATGAAGATTTGACTTTGTCCCTGGGGTTATTCCATAATTGCGGTGATCTGTAGGAAAAGGAGGATTGATCCACCTTATTTTTGTATTGCGGTATGCTAAATATCGTGCTAGTACTGGATCAGAGGTTATAGGAGGTTGGAACAGCCGTGGGGAGCATTCTACTCAGGTAGGGTGGGAGCTTCCCAGAAATGCTCTTATGCACAAGGCTGGAAAGATGAAGAGTGCATCGGGATTCCAATGTATTTCAATGTATTTCAATTTAAATATATATGTATATTAATATCAAAATACAGTTACAAAATTTAAACTGATATATAATTTTTTTAATGTAATTTTATTTATTTTTATTTTATTTTTTATTGATTATTTTTATTTTATATATATATATATATATGTATGTAAATTATATATATAAATACATATATAAAATGTTATTCTAAGTGTTATTTAATATTATATATATAATTATATATATATATATATATATATTAATATTAAAATACACTTTTAATAATGATTTATGGATGTGCATATAAAAGTACTTAATATATATATACACACATATATGTGATCTAACTAAACTTTATAATAATGCTTATTCACTTTTTAAACGTTTGTGCAGGTATGAGGGGGACAGCCTAAGAGCTCAGGAACTCCCCATGCAAACACTGCACAAGCCTGCTATTCTGGCCATATGATTGTGAGGACCCCGCAATCACATGGCATGGGAGGGCCGGATTGGGCAGAGGGGGTCTCCCAGGCAAAGCCCAGGATCGAGATCGCCGGCAGGGGATTGCCAGCGATCGGGTAAGTGGAGATTTACTACCGGACGTACCAGGTACGTCTGCAGTCGTTAATGACCTGTTTTTTGTCGAAAAATCCCTGGTACATCTGAAGTCTGGAAGGGGTTAAAAAAATAATAATTATCATTATGTATATGTTTAGCACCCATTTTGTTAATCTATCTTATGTTTTCATATTATTATTTATGTTTTAATAATTTTAAAACTTTTATGTATATATATATATATATATATATTTAATGTTTAAAAAAAATACATAAACATTACTCGGAAATAATGAACTACAAAATCCCGGGAAATACATCATGCACCTATGTAAAAATACAAACTGACTCCTAATCCAGGACAAAATCCGACACTGGACAAACAAACAAATTCTAAAACGGTAATGTGAATAGACACCCAAAGTAACTAGCAGGGAAAGCAATAAAATCAATCATGGACCAATGACCACTCATTGGCCCCTTAGGATAAGAATTCATCCAAGTAGTATTTTAAAACAACATATCTAAGCAGCCTGCAGGTATCTGTCATTGAAAAAAAAATGAGCTCTCTTTGGTCATTTGCATATTCAGCATGACATTTTGGTAGAATAGTGGAAATACACTGCTCAAAAAAATAGGGAACACAAAAATAACACATCCTAGCTCTGAATGAATTAAATATTCTTCTGAAATACTTTGTTCTTTACATAGTTGAATGTGCTGACAACAAAATCACACAAAAATTAAACAATGGAAATCAAATTTTTCAACCCATGGAGGTCTGGATTTGGAGTCACACTCAAAATTAAAGTGGAAAAACACACTGCAGGCTGATCCAACTTTGATGTAATGTCCTTAAACCAAGTCAAAATAAGGCTCAGTAGTGTGTGTGGCCTCCACTTGCCTGTATGACCTCCCTACAACGCCTGTGCATGCTCCTGATGAGGTGGCGGATGGTCTCCTGAGGGATCTCCTCCCAGACCTGGACTAAAGCATCTGCCAACTCCTGGACAGTCTCTGGTGCAACGTGACGTTGGTGGATGGAGCGAGACATGATGTCTCAGATGTGCTCAATTGGATTCAGGGGAATGGGCGGGACAGTCCATAGCATCAATGCCTTCATCTTGCAGGAACTGTTGACACACTCCAGCCACATGAGGTCTAGCATTATCTTGCATTAGGAGGAACCCAGGGCCAACCCCACCAGCATATGGTCTCACAAGGGGTCTGAGGATCTGATCTCGGTACTTAATGGTAGTCAGGCTACCTCTGGCGAGCACATGGAGGGATGTGCGGCCCCCAAAGAAATGCCACCCCACACCATTTCTGACACACTGCCAAACCGGTCATGCTGGAGGATGTTGCATGAAGCAGAACATTCTCCACAGCATCTCCAGACACTGTCATGTCTGTAACGTGCTCAGTGTGAACCTGCTTTCATCTGTGAAGAGCACAGGGCGCCAGTGGCGAATTTGGCAATCTTGGTGTTCTCTGGCAAATGCCAAATGTCCTGCACGGTGTTGGGCTGTAAGCACAACCCCCACCTGTGGACGTCGAGCCCTCATACCACCCTCATGGAGTCTGTTTCTGACCGTTTGAGCAGACACATTTTGCAGGGCTCTGGCAGTGCTCCTCCTGTTCCTCCTTGCACAAAGGCGGAGGTAGCGGTCCTGCTGCTGGGTTGTTGCCCACCTACGGCCTCCTCCACATCTCCTGATGTACTGTCCTGTCTCCTGGTAGCGCATCCATGCTATGGACACTTCGCTGACAGACACAGCAAGCCTTCTTGCCACAGCTCGGACTGATGTGCCATTCTGGATGAGCTGCACTACCTGAGCCACTTGTGTGGGTTGTAGACTCCGTCTCATGCTACCACTAGAGTGAAAGAACCACCAGCATTCAAAAGTGACCAAAACATCAGCCAGGAAGCATAGGAACTGAGAAGTGGTCTGTGGTCACCACCTGCAGAACCACTCCTTTATTGGGGGTGTCTTGCTAATTGCCTATAATTTCCACCTGTTGTCTATCCCATTTGCACAACAGCATGTTAAATTGATTGTCACTCAGTGTTGTTTCCTAAGTGGAAAGTTTGATTTCACAGAAGTGTGATTGACTTAGAACTACATTGTGTTGTCTAAGTGTTCCCTTTATTTTTTTGAGCAATGTATAATGTTTCAGGTTGATGTTTTTTGCTGTGTTTAAATCTGTGGGACTATGTTACAAATGAGAAATATATATACATACATATATATATATATATATATATATATATATATATATATATATATGCATGTCAACAAGCAGTAACGTACAATAAAGCAGTAACGTACAATATTCAGTCAAACATAATACATTATGCATGCCAAGTCACCATTAACTAAAAAAAAAAAAAAACTTTAAAATTAACCCCTTCAGGACGGAGTTAATAGTGCACATTCTGATCAAAACAAAACGTAAACAAAAACTGGAATTTGCGCTCTATGTCTGTTCAACCGTTATTCACCGCTGTCACATTAAGTGCACCCACACTTATTATATATCATTTTCTTCAGCAGAAATAGGGCTTTAATTTTTCATTAACTATTCATATATGGAACACAATTTTTTTATGAATAAAATTTAAAAAAATGTGAGAAAATAAGATTTTTTTTTAAATTTGTATTTCCGTCTGACATTTTAGCTGTGAATGTCATAATACTGTTAGGTTTTACTGCAAAAAAATGCACATATTTGTAATCAGCGATGTCTCACGAGTACAACAGTACCCCCCATTAACAGGTTTTATGGTGTTTTGGAAAGTTACAGGGTCAAATATAGAACGTTCCATTTTCACATTGAAATTTGCCAGATTAGTAATGTTACCTTTGAGACGGTGTGGTAGCCCAGGAATGAGAATTACTCCCATAATGGCATACCATTTGAAAAAGTAGACAACCCAAGGTATTGAAAGTGGGGTATGTTTAGTCTTTTTTAGTAGCCACTTAGTCACAAACACTGGCCAAAGTTAGCGTTTATATTTGTTTTTGTGTGAAAAAGCAAAAAACTAATATTTGGAAAGTGTTTGTGGCTAACTGGCTACTCAGAAAGACTGGACATACCCCACTTGCAATACCTTGGGTTGTCTACTTTTGCAAATGGTATGCCATCATGGGGGTAATTCTCATTTCTTGTCTACCATACGCTCTCAAAGGCAACATAACCAATCTGTCAAATTTCAATGTAAATAAAAAATGAAATACAAGCCTTATATGTGACTCTCTAACTTTCCAAAACACCATAAAACCTGTACATGGGTGGTACTGTTATTCTCGGGAGACTTCACTAAACACAAATATTAGTCATTCTAAGTGTTTTAATACTAATATATATACTTATTTATTTAATATTAAAATACACTTTGTATGACGTTACATATATATAATATGTATATATATTATATATATACTAGATATACATATATTATATATATAAATAAATATCTATTTTAATTTTACACATGTTTAATTCTTTTGTTTTTACTTTCTCACCAGCAGGGGGACTGTCTGACATTTTAGACAGTCCCCCTGCTGGTAGATCCACAGTCAGCTATAGGGGGCCATGTGATCGCTCTTTGAGAGCGATCACATGGCCCCTGGGGGCCTCATTTGCCGGGGGAGGGCTGCCTGGGCTGTCAGGCAGCCCTCCAGAAGAGTATCGCGGCGGAGGTAAGTAAATCTCACCTCCTGGGGCTGCAAGCCGTTACGGCGTTCTATGCCGCCGCAACAGCTTTTAATGCGGGACGGCATAGAACACCGTAACGGCGTTAAGGGGTTAAAATGTCAATGTATATGATTGTGTTAGTCACTGTTATCTAGCACTCAATAAGCAGTATGTGTGGAGCACTTCAATTCAGAACTACTGTACACTGTAGATTTGTTCTCTACTAAGTATCTGCTTTGCATGCTATTAGAAGAAGACATTGAAAAACAACTCTTGTACTGGTACAGTTTTAGGCTCAAATTTTCTAAAGTATGTATATGATGATTTCTGATAAATTCTACAAATAAAAGTAGTAGAGATGAGCGGACACATGGATGTTCGGGTTCGCCGGGTTCAGCCGAACACTGGCAAAAAGTTAGAGTTCGACCTTGAACTTGACCCGAATTTGACCCCGAACCCCATTGAAGTCAATTGGGGCCCGAACTTTTGGGCACTAAAATGTCTCTAAAAAGTCCTGGAAAGGGCTAGAGGGCTGCAAAAGGAAGTAAAATGGGAGTAAGAGTATGACAAGTGCCCTGCAAACAAATGTGGATAGGGAAATAACTTAAAATAACATAAAATAAGCAGCCGCTTAGTAGATAACTCCCTAATTCCTACGGTATTAGGGAGCTATCTACCAAAAGGCTGAAATACCTAAATTGTTCTTTCAGCTACATTTACTAATACTAAGTAAAGATTACTTAGTATTAGTAAATTAGTGTCAGTCTCTTCATTTACCTGTCAGAGCACTCTGATTGGATGGCTTAAACTCACCAGAGTGCTCTGAGCCTAATTGCAGGGCGGGGCAAGGCTTTATAAGCCTTCCCCCGCCCTGCAGAGCTCAGTCCATGGGTGAAAATTTGGGGGTTTTTTGCGCTCGTTTTTTTTTTTTTTTTTTACAGTGCATCAGTTATTATGGATTTTTATTTGGCCTTTTTTGGGGCTGAGAAAAGCAGATTTTAGAAGAAAGAAGACATCAAATGGTAAGTTTATTTATTTATTTTTTACAGGTATTTAGATAAGGTTCCCTCCTTATTATTTTTAGGATGAGGGGGTAGGTAGGGGTTATATTTTTTGGGAGAGGGTGACTTGGGGTTTGGGCACCCCTAGTCACCTGGGGGGGTACATTTTTTATTTAGGGCCCCCACCACTGCTCAGGGGTGGGGGCCGGGAGGGCAGGACAATAGGTCCCCCCCTTATTGATATTTAGGGCCCCCCTGCCATTCAGGGGTGGGGGCTAAGGGAAGGACAATAGGTCCCCCTTATTGATATTTAGGGACCCCAGCCGCCGCTCAAGGATGGGGGCCAGAGGGAGGGCGGTCACCCCTTACTGGTATTTAGGGCCCCCACACACCGCTCAGGGGTGGGGGCTGGGGGGGGCAATAGGTCCCCCCTTTAGTTTAAAAAGCCCCCACTCGCGCGTCGCAGATGGGCTCAGGAGGGGGAATGTTTTTTTTGTTTTTAACAGTGAGCATCCAAAGGCTGCTGTTTAATAGACATGCCCTTACTTGCGGTATAGCGGGTAGGGGCATAATTTACTAATTCTAAGTAACCAGGTTATATAGAGGCTTGGTCACATACTGCACTGGCCAATCACAGCCATTTCATTAGTAGGCATGGCTGTGATGGCTTTTAAGGGCACACGAGTCAAATGCTTGTTGATTGGCTGCCCTGCAGCTTTTCAAAACGCGTCATTAAATTGCCGAACACTGAACTCAAACCCGAACATACACTGAAATGTCCGTGTTCGGGTCCGGGGTCCAAAAATCGTAATGTTCGATATGAACCTGAACTTTCCAGTTCGGGTTCGCTCAACTCTAGTCATCAGTGGGCTTTACTTACATGCCAATCAACAGTTAAATGTTTCTCAAGGTTAATTCAATATAGTTTCAAGTTGGGTTGATTTTGATATTTTCTTTACGAAAAATAGAAAATGGTATAATCCCATCAATTGTAATACAAAGATGAGGTTCACCAATGTACTTGCAGAATTCCCAGAAAGTGCCAGAAAATTACTATACTGTCTGCATTATCAGGCAGTTATCTGTGTGTAATCTGATATTCTTAATGGAGACTATCCATTTATTAAGTATGAACACTTAGTCATCCTGGTTAATTTGTATAAAACTGTACCTCTTTGCAGATTAGTACTGTGGTGGAACCACTGCTGGTTCGTGAATTGCCTGATATGATGTGTGTTTCCCCATCTATTCATGTCTTCTGCCTGCTCCCAATTCGGGAGTGCTTCCACAAAGGGAATTAATTTGACTCTCAGATACCCCATTTTGAATGTTGACTTAGAATCTTTACACCTCGCAACATAGTGTCAAACCGCAAACCACAAGGGAAACAATTTATGAACACCCCTCCAGCTGGCCGTCATTCGTGCAGATGAACGCCGGCCAAGGGAAGTGTTTGTGATTTGTTTCTTGACTCGTTCGGTTCCCGAACGAGGACCTCCCCAGTGCCCCATTTGAACATTCACACCAGTTAATTAGAATGTTCGCACTTGCAACATAAGTGTGAAACTGCAAGGGAAGTAATTCATAAATGCTCCCCTGTGTGGCTGCCATTTTGGACAGACGAATGACATCCAGGGGGAGCATTCGCGTCCTGAAAGGAGATGCTTCCCTTGCCGGGTTTCACACAGAGACCTCACGAGCCGAGTCTGGTTGAGGAAGGTATCGCTACAAGGGTCCCTGAGAATGGTGTGGAACTTCTTGGGCTCTGGCGAGTTTGACGGGCTTCACGGTGCCCGCTGGGACAAAGAGACCAGCTCTTTTACCACGGGAGTCCCTTTTTCCTGCGCTTAGTCTCCCAGGTACAGAGGCTCATGGGATGAAAATCCCCTGTCCCCAGATGTGGGAAACCCTGTGTTTGGGTGGTGGGCTTTTAGAGACAAAAGGCCAAAGCCCTTTCCCACGTTAGGATCTTGGGGGAGGGGGAGGACCCTGGGAGGGAACATTGTATGCTGTGTGTTACACCCCTTGCATGGGGTTGTGCTTAAAAGCCATGTGTGGCCAATAAAGTGTTGTTGTACCTCCAGAACTGTGTGTCGTCCAGTCAGTAGGGAGGTAGGGAGGAATAGGTCTCTTTGTATTCTAGCTGGTTCCTGTTCGGATGAAGGAAGGGAACCTTCGGAGGTTACCGGTCGGGTTACCTGTGTCCCACTAAAAGTACATATTGACTTTCTATCTCAAAAGTGTTGCTGACTATGTAAAAATCATCAATCCAACATTTCTGACTTAGATATAGGTGCACTAAATAGAGTTCTAATAGAATGAAGCATTGAAGACCATATGTCTGGATCAGAGTGGATCACCACAATTCAACATCATCAACATATGTGTACAATTTATTTGTAGTACAAATCTCTGGCTAATCTTAAAAATTATAATCAAAAACCCATAATCCATCATAGATTAATTCTCACTATATTTAAATCATAAAACAAAGCAATTGCTGCTTTTTTTTTATCACACATGGTTCCGAGTCCCATATGCTGTAAGCATTCTGACATGCTTTTTGCAACTCATCTTACCACCATCTTTAACCACTGTACTTAGAAACATAGAAACATAGAATGTGATGGCAGATAAGAACCATTCGGCCCATCTAGTCTGCCCAATTTTCTAAATACTTTCATTAGTCCCTAGCATTATCTTATAGTTAGGATAGCCTTATACCTATCCCACGCATGCTTAAACTCCTTTACTGTGTTAACCTCTACCACTTCAGCTGGAAGGCTATTCCATGCATCCACTACCCTCTCAGTAAAGTAATACTTCCTGATATTATTTTTAAACCTTTGTCCTCTAATTTAAGACTATGTCCTCTTGTTGTGGTAGTTTTTCTTCTTTTAAATATAGTCTCCTCCTTTACTGTGTTGATTCCCTTTATATATTTAAATGT
The DNA here is from genome assembly GCA_933207985.1 of Pelobates cultripes. Lineage (NCBI taxonomy): Eukaryota > Metazoa > Chordata > Amphibia > Anura > Pelobatidae > Pelobates > Pelobates cultripes. The sequence continues at coordinate 222,881,663 of OW240915.1, forward strand.
TTCTATCATATCCCCCCTGTCTCGTCTTTCCTCCAAGCTATACATGTTAAGATCCTTTAACCTTTCCTGGTAAGTTTTATCCCGCAATCCATTAACCAGTTTAGTAGCCCTTCTCTGAACCCTCTCTAAGGTATCAATATCCTTCTGGAGATACGGTCTCCAGTACTGCGTACAATACTTCAGAAGGTTATTCCCCAAAAGAAATACACGTAACCTATATGATCACGTTTAGCAGCAAATTAGATTTCTGGTGCTTGTTTCTTGTATATGCAGCTCTCTTCTTCTTTCTGGTCGTAGATGCAAATGGAAAGCGGAGTGTAGGGAAGCAATGGAATTTTAGTAATATAAAAGAAAAGAGGGAAAACGGGACAGGAATGCAAACATAGTGTAGTCTAAAAGAAGTAGAGGCAAAAACAAACAAAAGTATTGCACTCACACTTTTCAGGAGCTCTAGATCAGCTCCAGATCACAGCATTTGCACTGTATAATCCCCGTCTGTGGATATATAGATGGTCCCGATCTCCTCTGGTATCGTGTCTTTAAAAGAAAAATTATCCCCTTTCAGAGATGGCCAAGAATATAAACAAAACTCAATCCTAATACAGAGTAAAATTGAAAGAGTGGAAATTAAAACAAAACACATCAAATTCAAAAAATACATTAGAGACAAGCAGGACTACATGAGACAACAAGTAATAACCTATCACAGACAAAAAAAAGAGATGCTCCACCGAGCTCCCCCATGAGAGGCAGAAGTCCTAAGAAAACTAGGCAATATCAAAAATATCCTTAGTACCAACATTCAACATCACGCTCACGTCCCTTTATGAGAAATACACAGGTTCCATCATATAATGCTAGATTTCACTCACCAACATTCTTAAAGAGAAGTCACAGGCCCTATCAAATAGGATATCCCTCACATAAATGTTACCCCACACAATCACACAAATCGGTCACTTCACCAAACTACTACTCTCTAAAAAACTCACCAAATCACAATATTCGAACAGACTCCCATAATGTGCACATCCAAAATTGTATTTCACCACAACCCCAAAAGAAAAGGACTACCGCTACTTTTTTAAACCAAAAACTCCCAGCGGACAGATTCTAAAAGTTCCTATATCACCAAATGAACTTATTCAGAGAAATAGATTTTATACTTTATCATCAGATTGCACAGATACGATGATCACTTTTTTCGAAATAGGGACATCACAGCACATAAACACTATAGAAGAGAAAAGGAGAAAAAGAAGCCTAGCACCAGGGGAAGAAAAGGTGGGTGAAGAGTACAAAAAACGAAGGAGGGACTAAAGAATCCAAAAGAACAACAACCCAATTCGAATTCTGGCATTTTTAACCTATCTCAAAGAGTCCTAAACGCAACAGAACTAGCTGTTTTAAGTAAAGGATTGAAATATGCCCCTACTCATAAATTTAATTCCTTCTCAGCCTTTATTGACATCAATAAATTTGTGAGACGAGCTACCCTTAAAATATGTTATGCCAGTAACACTAATAAAGATGCTGACAAGACTATTGAGTTTTCCCAATATTAGTATACCAATTAAAAACCCTCTTCCACTTTTTATCCTTCCCACTTTCGATCTAGCCATCTAGACACATTTGAAAAACTAGTTACCAAAGACAAAGAAAATAAGGAATTATACATTTAATAATTTTAACCTTACAAAGAAAGAAAATGATGCTATGGAAAGCCTAAAAAATTCTGAAAGTATTATCATCAAACCAGCCGATAAGGGAGGAAGGCTAGTCATTCTACCCTTCGATATGTACATGAATGAAGCCCGATCTCAATTAAATGCACTTCTGTGTAAAAAAGACTTCAATCTAACCTGACCAGTAATATTAAAAACATTTTAACTGATTTTTTAAACAAAGGTTTTAACACAAAGGTAATTAATAAAAAATAATACACATGTATGAATAGTATGTACCCTACCATGCCAGTCATGTATTTTTTACCTAAAATTCATAAAAAAATAGATAAATCCTCCTTGGTGCCCTATAGTGTCTGGCATTAATTTGGTTTTATCTAATTTATCTGAAGACTTAGATATTTGTCTTCAACCTTATGTATCCAAGATGCACTCATATCTGAAAGACCGTATACTAGAAAGATACTAGCATCCCCCAAACTCTTCTTAATTTTATCCTTGAGGGCCTGGACATCATCTTAAATAAAAACAACTGTAAAAACAAAAATAGTTATTATATACAACAGAAGGGCACCACTTTAGGTACAAGGGTAGCGCCCAATTATGCCAATCTTTTTACGGCAAACTGGGATGATTCATGTATTTGTTCAAATTCCAAATGGTACACACATCTTGTTTTATATTGACGTTATATAGATGACTTGTTTTTATCATGTTTTTACCTTTATTAAAATACAATGTAAAACAAACAGTTAAAATATCCACAATGTGTTTCACCAAAATGGCTTTCTCAAGCGGAGGTCCACAACGCGTTTTACCAAAGTGGCTTTCTCAAGTTTTACATTGTATTTTAATATAGGTATTTTGGCCTCTTTCCGCTGGGAGGGTGCCATTTTACTTTTTTATTGTTTTCTACCTGGCATTTGATTTTAAGTTCCATTGAGGACTACACCTCAAATCATCTATGGTGAGGATTACATCACTTACGCCTACACATTGAGCAGTTAGCCTGCTCAATTAAATGTGAGTACCTATTCATTATTCTATACTACTGGTACCTTTTATACTGTGAGCGCTATTGCTGTCTCTTTTTAAGGTATTCATACCAATGATACATCTGCCAACCTACACCCTCTCACGTATCCTATAAGTGGGGATTGTTCCACTGTACGCCATTCAGACTAGAGCTAGGTTAAGCTCTATCAATTGTAAGTAGGACCATAGACATTTTATTTACTATTATGTTATTCTGGGATTTTCTGCACCATTAGTTCTCTCTTTCTGTTGCATATATGGCTGCCAAAAATACTCTGATCTGACCCCATTCCAGAGGATCTACCCTGACTCTTTGAGGTTTTATCTTACAGCAAGTTTTACCATTTGGATTCACACGTGGACTTATATTTGAACTTTCTTTTGCTTTTATTTGTTTGTCCATATATATATATATATATATATATTTATCATTTCTGGCGCAACCTTTATTCCCCTTGTTTGATTTATATATTACATATATATGAAATATGTAATATACAAATTGATATTTATTTTATTATTATTATTGCTCCTTTTTTGCCTCTGTTGGTCACTTTTCACTTGATCTGTGAATAAAATCAGCATTTACTGACTGTGCCCCAATTCATCAGTTACCTAAATAAACATTATTTTTGTAAAACACTTATACATTTGCCTTGGAATTTCACTGTAATTCCAGAGCAATCACAAAGCATGCATAATACAGAGTAGGGACTACTTTGTCTTAAATATATGTCAGAAAGCAGAACATAGAATAAGAATATTGATACATTTCAAGTAGCATTGCTTTACCATTCCTCATCAGCTGTCACTTGTTATGACCATGGGAAAAATGAATCTTCTCATGTGTGACTAAATCCTGTTACAGTATATAAGCACTTCTCTGCTAACTGAATAGCAAATCGCCTAGATGTAAATAAGAGCACTACTATTCACTTACTAGTTAAATGAACACTTCACTGCCCAAATATAAAATAAAATAAAAATCATGGCTTAGTTGATACACCTCCAATAGAAACATGTATGCATTTAATTATGCATTTTTATTGATGCTATATCTAAATAGATATAAGAGAACTGTAGAAGATACAGTTTTCTTGTCTGCAGCTTTTGCAAGCCTCTCCTTCTAACCCTGCCTTATACAAAATCATAGAATACCCAATGCAACTCAATGAGAAGTATTTGCAAGGCAGGTGCTCTGGGCAATTGCTACCTCCTCAGTTAGCTCCACTGAGCTAAACAACCCAGGAAGTAACAGGACCAGTTACAAGGGTAATTTATAAAAGTGACCTTTTTTATTGAAATCTGCACTTTTTGTAAAATGAAAAAAAAAGGACACACTCTTCACACATAAAGCACTTCAGCAAGCTAAAATGCTTTAGTCATCTGAAATATCCCTTTAAGTCATCTGGAATATCCCTTTAAGTTAATTGTATGCCTTGTACTAAAACGCAGCCTCGAATACACAATAGATGTCTATTAAATATCATTGCACAGTCTAGCAACTCCTATTTTGTTCTCTCATACATATACAAGGGCACGGTTCTGACATGCTTGTTGCAGTGCCATCTACCAAGAATTGAAAGAGGAAGAAGGCAAGGATATCGAGGGAGAACTTCAAGTTAATGTCTTATCTTTTCTATCATACAATAGAAAAGAGGGTTCATTGCAGAGGATCATATTATGACAGTTCTACTTTTAGTAGGCTAAGGCTGAGATATTATAAAGCAGAGTCTACTTAGTGACTAAGGTTTAATGAAGGACCACATGTTCTATGGGCACAAGAATTTTCTAAATTTTAACAGTGGCCATAGGAAGTATCCATATTTATAATATGATATAAGAACTTATATGAAGCTATGTAACCATGGCCTTGATTTAATATTATTGGACACACTGTTCTAATTTTTTTTTTACTTTTTGATACACTTGTTCAAAATATTAAAATATAAAACATATATCATATTTAAAAATATATCAATGTATCAAAAATATCAAAGTATTATCAAATTATAGTTTTTGTTTTCTAATATTTAATAATATTAAACATTTATCCAACATTTCTGAATTGAGGCCTTTGCAATTGGTTGGGGTTTTTTTTGTGACACTGTCCAGATTGAGATTTGAGGTTCCCTTATTGTTGATATGATGATCCATGCCTGCAGAGGGGTATGTTCATTAATGTGGAAACTAACATTGCATTCTATATGGATTTCCATGAGAGTTTATTTTATGGAAGGTTTTTATTTTTTTTATTTTGCTATTGAGATAAGCAAGCTGATAAAGATAAAAACTTTGCCATGATACTAGTTTTCAGGTTTTGGGATTAAGCATGTTTTTTCTTTCTTAACAATGTCACTGTGGTTTTTTTTTTTAGATAATGAATTATGACTGGCAGTATGTCTGTGATATCGCCATGCATGCTTCCATTATAGATGTCCCCTTTCGATTTTTATGAGATTTGACCAACATTGTATTTCTAATAACACCAGCTGACTTTGACATCAAAGTCTAAACACCTTCAGATATTCTCTTCTAAAAACTTGGTCAACATACTATTTCAGCGAAATTTCAATGTTCCAAAAATATAATTAAACTATATATATATATATATATATTTTGTTGAATTAATTGTTACAATGCATTTTTATGTTTTCTTCTTTTATTATATGGAACATTACTATTTTAAGCACTATTTTTCCTATTTTTCGAACACTCATTTTGTACCTGATGTTCTTTCCTTCAAGAACAGGAAATGTGCTAATGGATGAATCTGTCAAGAATCTGTCAGCTTTTTAAGTATTCTCATCTGATCTGTCTTTTTTGTTAGCTCAGATCCTCAGGATTCTAGAAAAAGAAGTCAAGATTTAAGAAAACTGAGAGTATGCCATATTGTATATTTTTTCCTTACATGAGCATGCCTGGATCAATACATTCAAGAGTATAGAAATCTTAAGCTTGCACATAATGTCATCAGATATTTTTAGTGAAAATAATAATATCTATATTGGTTCTACAAGAAATTCTGGAGTTTAACTTCTTCATTTCCAAACACTAATTGTTTTAAAAAATGATAGTATAATATCTTTTGAAATTTGGGATAATGAGCTAGTACATAAAATACATAACTATGTGTTAAACTAAACTTACATTAATATCTCACAAACTCATATTAAAGGACCACTATAGTGCCAGGAAAACATACTCATTTTCCTGGCACTATAGTGCCCTGAGGGTGCCCCCACCCTCAGGGTCCCCCTCCTGCCGGGCTCTGGAGAGAGGAAAGGGGTTAAACTTACCTTTTTTCCAGCGCCAGGCAGGGAGCTCTCCTCCTCCTCTCCACCTCTGATCCTCCTCTTCGGCTGAATGCGCATGCGCACCAGGAGCTGCGCGTGCATTCAGCCGGTCTTATAGGAAAGCATTCATAATGCTTTCCTATGGACACTGGCGTCTTCTCACTGTGATTTTCACAGTGAGAAGCACGCAAACGCCTCTAGCGGCTGTCAATGAGGCTTTGGAGGCTGGATTAACGAATTTATAAACATAGCAGTTTCTCTGAAACTGCTATGTTTATTAAAAAAAAGGGTTAATCCTAGAGGGACCTGGCACCCAGACCACTTCCTTAAGCTGAAGTGGTCTGGGTGCCGAGAGTGGTCCTTTAATGTTGTTGTATTACCAATATAGTGATATAATAAGAAATTTTTATTTTGTCCTTTTCTCTATTGGGCATTCATGACTGGCGAATTGTGTATTTGTTTTTGTTTATGATTTTTAGGCATAAATATAAGGATAATTAATAATACATTTACAAAACAAATAAACTTACACAGTTGTGTTGTTTTATTTATATGCTGATCCTCTACAGATATTAGGCTATTACATTTTTAGATATTAGTATACAAGCAAGACTTACATTTTTCTATTTAACCCCTTTAGGACACATGACGTAAATATTCTGTCATGATTCCCTTTTATTCCAGAAGTTGTGTCCTTAAGGGGTTAAACAAGTTGTGACAAAAATATTAATAAAAATAGCCTATTAACCTGCTTACTCGAATCAATAAGAGGTGTGGTAACAATTTGTATAATTACATCTTTATTAAAATGCCAACAGAATGTAACTAGTGTTAACATATAGGTACAATGCCCACACGCAGTAGGTACAGTAACAGATAATAATTGTACAATACAGTGATTTGTATAATAATTGTTTGTATGGATTGTCATTTGAACCCTTCCTCATAAATAAGCTCTCGCAAATGTTTCCTTTGACAACTATATCTTCTCACATATAAATCTCTTAGTTAATTACAAAAGGCAGGAGGGAGGAATATGCAAACAATATATCAGTTTCCGTGATATAAAATTATCAAACAACTGTATTGAAATGTATAGTTCCTAATCGGTGGCCATAAAAATGCTCTGATTTATTTTTTTTCAGGAAGAACTACTGAACATTTTAATAATTCCCTAACCTGACATTATAATTATTCAAATAATATAATTAAAATGTTGACCTTGAATTTGAAATGCATTTTAAATTTATTTTGAATTCTGACAATTCATCCTTTATTGAATAACCATGCATGTGGATTTACCTTTATGTTAACCATGTAAAATCAAATAGTAAAAAGGCAGTTGAGTGTTTTATTAAAAATTAAAAAACAACCAGGTATTTAGTAGAGAAACATGTCTCAACACAAATGGGTATAAATATAAAGTACATGCTAAAGTGCGATAAAGCCAAAAGAACATAAAACATACAGTAAGATACAGTAAGGTTCAGCTTTATTTGCTCTGGAGAAACAGTCAGACTTGAAGAAAATGGGCATACAACTGGATTCAGCGGTAGTCAGAGCTAGCAAAACATTTGGTGGATGAAGCAATGGGTGTAAATAGAGATAGAGAAAATGAGAAGAAGAGAGAGGAGAGGGAAATAATAATATTAAGGAGAAGAGGAGGAAAACTTGCACACTGAAATAATTATTTTTTTTAAATCTCTTTGTTATGTCATCACATTTTTTAAATTCATGCTCACTATTATGCATCTGTCCTTTGCTTTTCAAAATTGTGTGCTATTTCTGCCCGCAGCATTTACTGCCAGGTTACTTTGAAAAGTAACAGACAGTTAAAAAATAGTGAGCATTGGCTTAGATATTGACAATCTAACTGAACGTGCATAAACAGCTCTAAGAAAAGGCTAGTGGGAAAGATAGGTAAACAATATATATTATGTGAATTCAAAAAAAAAAAGAAGATGGTATATTATAAATAAAGATATTACAATTTTATATTAAGATATTTTAAAAGTGCCAGTATTCATTTAACCCCTTAAGATCCAACTTCTAGAATAAAAGGGAATCATGACATGTCACACATGTCATGTGTCCTTAAGGGGTTTTAAAGATCTGTAATTGCCATATACTATTAGGATTCTGGTATTCCTAGCCTTTTGAAAAATAAGTTATTTAATTATGAATTAAGCATTTATTATCACTAGGAGAATGAAGTTTTCTGGAGTGTAGCTAAAGGGCCATCTGGTCTCTTTCAAACTGTGTGGAAGCCTCTGCTTCCACCAGTAAATTGTATTGAGCCTAGTTAGGGTACCTGGAATGACACAGATGGGAAGCCAAGTATGTAAATGTAATTTTTCAACAAGATCATCAGATAAGTATCTGACATTTTTCTTTGTTTATATTTTTTAGTAAGCTAACATTTTGTTTATTACAAACAAGAACAAGAACAACTCTGTAACAAGAAGGAAAGAAAGAAAGAAAGAAAGAAAGAAAGAAAGAAAGCAAGCTAAATATACAGTGCCCAGAAGATACCAGGTAAGGAGTTAAAGTTTTCCAAAAATGTCTGACTATATAAAGTGTGGGGGGGGGGGATACCAGGGCAATCCTGGCAATACAACCACTACAGTAAGTTGTTGTGGTTAAGGTTTTTTGAGTGTTACTTTAAGTAGCATGGTGAAGTTCTTAATAAATAACCAGTGGCAAATATTTTATCAGATGGTACATAATGATTTAAATTTTGTTTCACATTACTCAGGGAATTCATATTTAGTGGTTATTTTACATATTGCCTACATATGTCCCCGCTTTCTTTAGTTTCAGGTATGCACTGGGATATAGATGCAAATAAAACCCAAGTAAATGTAACCTATTAAACTGACATCAAAAGGGTTAACAAATGTCAATACTTTCCAGAGGACCTCTCATCATCTTTAGTAAGTTTTCTTGCTTCCTAATTATTGTAAATTGCATTAAAGGAGTGCACAACTATAAAAAGCAATGTATCTAATGCATGCACTTGTTTAATATTAATTATATTTTGTATCCTGCATTTTTGTCAGTATGTTTGCATACTGTATCGTCATGTTAAATTGACTAATGTTTTTTGTAAACCTAAGAACTAGCAGTTTTGTAAAATATCCAGAATTCTAATATTTCACAGATGTAGTATTTATTGTTCTTATGTGGGGAAAATGCATTGCCAAAATAAAACACATGGCATGATAACATGCAGTACTAGATAGAGTGTACAAATAATAGCAATGATATTTTCTTTTTATAACACAAAGGTAACTTAGAAAATAAAAATGTAAAGTATGGCAAATACGTTAAGCATAAAAATAATTAATGTGCAGTTTTAGATGGATGGTCATCATTGTGTTATTTAAAACACTTAAGGTATGCCTGTATTTGTGGCAGGATGCAAGAAAATGTGCCAATCCAGTTAATTAAAATTCTGAAACTGTTATCTATGTCCAATTTGGATTCTTTTAGCTTATTAAAGAACCATGTCCAACCAAGAAGTCTGTTTGAGACAGCTGGAAGAAATGCCACATCCTATAGTTGTAGTAAACAACCACGTGGGTGGGAAAATAAGAAGCATCAAGAAAAACAGGATATTGTTGCCCTAAGGTTAGCTCTAAAATAACAATCCCCTTTGTATTCACAAATAATCTTGTTTTCTAATACATACCAATAAATATGTATTTAATAATCATATATGAAATATGTATTCTAAATCTCTCTCTCTCGCTATATATATATATATATATATATATATATATATATATATATATATATATATATATATATATATATATATATATTCATATATATATATAAATATATCACAAGATTAGAATAGATTTTCCTTATATAATTATTAAATTAATAATGTATGGGCACCTGATTTATTTTCTCAACTATCATTTCATCCATTCAAAATTAAACTTATAACATATATGAGATAGTCTGATCGATGATGAAATATGTATTTAAGCTATTATAATATAGATATTATTATTTATAAAGTGCCAGTATAGACTGAAAACAGAAGGGGACAGAGAACAGAACTTTGGGGAACACCAACAAAGAGAGATTGGAAAGAAGTGAACCACATAAGGTGTATTGAAAGAACATTGGTAATGGTAGGAAGACAAGCAGACCAAGGTTGTGAAGACTGAGAAGTTGATGATCAATGGTGTTAAAAACAGGAGAGAGATCAAGGAGGGTTAGAAGGGAGTAGCAACCATAGATTTTGAGACAATTAAGTTATTTGATACTTTTGTCAAAGTTGTTTAAACAAAGTGATGAGTGTGGACTTCAGACTGAAGTGGAAATTAATCATTCTTGTGTACAAGAATGTACTCTTTTAATGTGTATGCTCATTGGCTATCTAATTAAGCTCTTTGTATAAAATAGCTTCAATGGCAGGGCTATCTTTACCTTATGTATTGTTCTGTGTATATTATACATTCCCCCCTAATTGTACAGCACTGAAAAATATGGTGGTGCTTTATAAATGCCAGTAAAAAAAAAAACTAAATATCTAAATAAATAAAAGAATGGATGAAATAATGACTGAATGTATGATATAACTGGGTGAGGATCAACACAAGAGTGAAGAATGTTTTAATAAATGCAAACAAATGCATGATCGGTGGATGGCTGAAATATGCCATTAAAGCCTTAAAAAGCCAAATGCAGTGCACAGATTGATATAATAATGTTGTGAGGAAAAACTTTACTAATAATGAAGTGGTTCCCAAAATGTGAACTCTAGATATAAGGATAACTGTGATAATGGAAGATTCTTAGACAATAAATTATCAGAGAGATGAAAAAGTGAGTCATAGATGGTGTGTTGCCAGAATATTTGTCAAATCCATCATAAAAGATTCATCCCTAGGGAGAGGGGCAGGGCCTGACAGCCATGTTGTATTGTCACACTCTCTTGAAGCTCCAAGAAGAAGAGGGCAACTCATCCCTCAAACTTCGCTATTGGAGCACAACCAGCTGTTATATACTCTACGGATTCAGCATCTAACACTTCTGCCTGACTGAAGTGAAATCATAAACAAACAGTCATGTAGCCTACCTACGAACCTCCAGGTAGTGTGGGTGTGTGAGAAGCAGCCAAACTCTCTACTTGGCTGTACTAGGGCCTCTTTGGCTGAGTCCTGTTTCCCACACCCTGCAAGTGAGGGATATCCTGGGGCATGTCATCCTTGGGTTCAGTGAGGTACATTAACCCACTTCAAGGTGGCAGTTACCAAATGCATTCTGTGCTCTCAAGGCCCATGGCCCTACACTATGGAAAAACTCACCAAACTATTTGAAAATGTCTGGGTGAGGATATATAGTAAAAATGCAGTCCACCATACTCAGGTTACCAAACATTAACTTACCTTCATGCTATCATACTGATTCCTGTCTGACAAAGACTTCTCTTAGAAAAAATGGGCTGGCAGTGGCCCGTAGGCCTCTCAGTCCAGATAGAGTAATGGGTCAGACTCAACTGTCCACAAAACCCAGGAGACCATTGTTTGCACCACATCTTCCAGGATTAATTGCTCCAGGTCAGCTAACCCAAAAGGCTAGGAGGCTGCTATCAGGCTCAGCATTGCAGTGACTCCTGTTGTATGAAAACTCAAGGCAGGGCTTCTGCTGGTGCTTCTGTGCAATCGAGGATGGAGATTGTAACATGCTCGGAGAGCTTGCCATGTTTTGGGTTGGAGACTCCCAGGTCAAATTCTTCAATATGGGACAATGATGTCCCTCCGGTGGGGTAGAAAGACTGTGAGCTGAGGACAAGGACTACATTTCCAGCTCGCTGCACCACTATTTTGGAGAATATTTACACAACAATACCATCATATGGGACCAGTGATGTATAATTGCAATTGAATAGATTTTTTCCTATATTATTTGTAATCTTATTTTTTTTTTATATGCTTTATTTTAGTTGTGTAAAACAAAATAACATACTCGTTGACAATGCCACGATAGCATAGTCAAGCCAATAAGAGTTTACATAGTATGACATTGTTTTGGCATGCATATCAATTGCACATTTTTGTTTAGATAAGATGAGAGTTAGCAGAACATATTTATAAAAATGATGAAAGACAGTTAAGTCATAATTCTAACAAAATATTCTGTGAGAAAGGGTCAAAAAATGCTACATGCTAGAATTGAAGATTGTATACAAAATGTAATTACCACTGGGTGCACAGGGTTACTCAATGCAAATGCTCATGTATGGCGCAATATTCAGGGTAGTGAAGACAGATCCTAATCTATAGCTAGGTATGCAGGGCTAAAATGTGATATGATATTGAGATCTATATAAACTTAGCCTATCACATTGTCTTATTTGTTTTTTATTATGCTCCACTGTCGTGTCCTAAGTCATCTAGAACCAAAAGTTGCAATACCAGTCAATTTGAGTTATTATTGGGATTAATATATAGACTAAAGAACCGTGCACACCCAAAAAAAAAAAAAATACTACATTTATTGATTTACATTTTATGAGGCTACTTAAAATCATCTATCTCAGCAAACAAACATTGAGATTCAGTTCCACCATATGGCCATATCGTGGTAAGCCCACCTCTACTTCACAGTACCCCAATATTAGTGGGTCCTACACTAATTCCAATGTGGGAGACAAATTAAATAGTGCTAGTGCTAAATAAACCAATATGTAATAAAATAATCTGTTGTAAGAGCATTGTGAATATATATATGTAATGCAAAATGAATGTGACAAAATCACAATACAAAAAATACAGTGTCAAAACTAAACAATTAAAGTGATAGTGCTTTTCTATATACTCTTTTTTATATACGCTTTTCTATATACTCACAATGCATATTATATACCTATGTATTACCAAATTAAAGTTATAATTGAAGTGACTTTACTTTCCAAGGACTGAATAATTTGAAGTGCCAGAAAGCCAAATAGGATCCATAGAGTACAGCTACCAATACCTGGGGATAGCACACACAGGTGGGACACATGAGGAAGAGGCAAATAGAACAGCGAATTCCCCAATATTAATATTAAAGGGAACAACCTAGCGGTCACCTTAGCCCGCATTCATATGCGGTGGGTTCTGATTAATTAGACAATGGGTTATGGACATGGTATTGTCCACATGACCACCACCATTAAAAAATAAATGTCCCTACCTACTCTCTCTCACCCTAATAGTAAAGAGGAGGCCAATAGAACTAATAATTTTTTTTTATTTTTTTTTTAAATATACTTACCATCACAAGCATTCTTACTTCTAATTCTATTTTGCTCATTCCCAAAAAAGGCCAAATAAAAATCCATAAATGCAAATACAACTAATGAAACAGCAGATAACTGATAAACAGCAGCAAAGTTCCTCCACCACAATGAATACTGATCCAAATAAGCAGTAAATACTCACAAGGTTGGTAAAATGGAGATGTGAGGTGGGATCTCTGTCTTCTATCCCAATGCTCAATAGTGTTTACAGAAACGAAGGGAGAAGTTGCTCCTACTCTGACCGGATTTGCTGAACAAGGCTCTCTCAAGGCAATTTGCAACAGAGATCACATCTGATGTAGGTATGGGGATTTAAACTTGTACACATAAAAATGAGCTAGAGTTTGGGAATTTATTCCTAAACAATTTATGGGCTATTGATTGAAAAAGGGTCCAGTTCAGAACTCATTTGAATTAGTTTTAAGGTAGTTTTCTTCATGTCTAAGAAGTTAACTAATGTAGTGAACTACCTATGAAATATTAAAATGATCCTGAATCATTTTCTCTGAGGTTGCAATAATGGTTTATTAAAAGTCTCATTGTATTTGCTCTTTTTAGTTTTAACTATTTTGGTGTTATAGTCTGATTTAGTGTTTTTAATGTACATTTTCATGTATTGATTTATTTATATAGACAATGACTTACTCTAACACCTGAGATGCTTGATAAAATGACATTTTTAGTCGCATTCTTTATAATCTAAATATAATGTGACATATTTGTTCTAAACATTGTAAATTGAATTTAATAGTCAGTAAGTATATGTTTATATTATATTTTAAGAAATACATATTCCAGCTGCAGTGCTATGCAGCATGCAAGAACACTATAAAAAGATACCAGAAAGAAAATGCTAATAAGGACATTTTCTTGACATAAAATAGAAGAAAAAGCTAACTGCAGCAGAATTTTTTTTAACGTTTGTGACAACCTATAATATTTCTGTAACAATATACTTAAACAAGAGAAAATATTGTATAAACCTTATACAAATTCCTACCAAATATAGCCTGTCAGTCTTTTGCCATGTAACATTTACATTAACGTGCTAAGTATAGTCAGTATAATAGGAAAGCTCATTATTTTTGCTTAGAAGACCTCATTAGCTAGAGAAAGTGAGCACAGTAGTAGGTAGCACAGAATAAAAGAGAGATGTGGACAGGTAGGGCACTATTGTAATGATGGACGCAAAAATCAGAACCCACAAGATATAGTACCTCGTAGAGAAAAACAGTAGGTGGTAATTAAAAAAGATCATACAGATGAAAGTCACATTCTATGGTAACGCAGAATTAAAAATATATCAAGGACATTATAGCAAATAGGTTTTTTTCATTAAGTGGCCATTGATTATCATTATTTTCTACAAATACATGAATGTCAGTTCGATTTTATTACTGAACAAAAATTATAGAATACAATAGGAAATTCTAATCTCTGTTCCCCTTTAAGATCATTATGTCCAGTGGCAGCTGGTGATGTTTAAAGACGTGCAGTGATGCACGCCGCCCTGACCTGTTGCATTATACCCCTTAATATCATGAGATGCAATACTCTGTTCAGAACCATAGAGATGTCATACCCTGTTCAAAATCAGCTGCATCTCCAAAATAATGAGATGAGTCATTTTAGGATAATATTTAATTTGCTGCTTGAATATACTGGACGCTAAATAAAATACTTTTGTTCACCCTCATCATTGAAAAGGAGGATGACTATTCCTGGTCTGAAATAGTGCATTGTAAGGATTTCTCCCATCTAGATTTCAACAAGCCTCTCCTAGGGTTAGCCAGGTGGATGAGTATTTTGTAGCTAGCAGCAAGGTAGTTTTTCACATAAACATGTTTACTGATTAAGGGTGCAAATGATAAGAGCCCCCTGTTATCTAAGGCCTTTATGTGTGTATTGTGTTCTAGGAATGAGGGAACCTGGAGATATTTAAATACCTCTGCATTTGATAGCCCTGTACAGTTTTAAGCTCTTGAAAGACCTATAGATTGTTATCACTACCCACATCTCCCAATGTATGGCAGACATGCTCCTTCCACTGTGTGAGTGATAAATAAGAGATGCACAGTTCTAGATACCCCAAAGGTATGGACTCTTAGACATGCTACTTACGGTCTAATATTCAGGCAGCAAAGGTTCAGAAATGGAGGAGCAGGTCAGAGGTCAGATACATCCAGGAGAGCAGGAATAACACAGGTAGTTTCACAGGGCAGTAGCACAGAACAAGTGAGCAATGACAGCTCAGCTGTTCACAGTTTATTTAGGGTGCAAAACTAAAGACACAGTTATTCTGATATGCCTCCATAACACTCATCAGGGGTTGCCATGGGAGGTGCCATGGGAGGTAAAATTTATTTTAATTTATTCCAGCCATGCCCACATGGAATGATCATGCAAGTCTTATTATTGGCTATACAGACTATATACAATCAGAATTGGGAGGTTGTGGCACGTCTTTTACATTCACATCTGTGCGCATTCCAGCATTCAATACTCATATGTGCCACTGGAGCAGCGATGGAATGGAGGTAAGTCTTGACACCATGTCCACCCATTGTAATTGTGCTTAAGGTGCAACAAGAAGCATGCTTTAAGACAGAACTGCTGCATGGGGTATAGTTTACTACATGAAATTGCTAGACCTTCATCCTCTCCGGGCTGTATTTATCTAGCAATAACAAGAGGCATGTACAACAACTTTGAATGGGAGGTAGCCTGGTTCATTGAGCCTACTGTGAGATTGGATACGTTTGGGTTACTGTTGTACCTACCTACTGACCTTTTCCTTTACAACAACTTTGAGTGGGAGATAGATATCCTGGCACATTGATCATAGTGTGAAACTGGTTACATTACTGCCTCGTCACTGCCAGTGACACAGAGACACTTACCCAAACCTTAATTTGGAGCTAAATATATCCTGTTTAATGATCATTTTATTTATCCTAGTGAGAAGTTGGTAGTTGGGTTACTGATGTGCCTAACTAGTGCCACCTATGTCAAGTTTAAAGTCACTGATTTTGATTTTGAGGTTGACAGGTCTACTTTGTTAACTCTTTGTAGAAAGAAAGAACCATTTGTTGTAGGAGTGAATTTAGTCCTAATAATAATTATATTATTTATTCTTTATAATTATATTACTTATCATAATACATTATATAATTATGACAAGTTGACAACTCAGAATTGGCAATGAAAAATTGTCTGATTTTTGCCTAGCCTCTTTTTTCCACTTTTTTGTCTTGCCTCAAGATTCTCTGAACCATCACATGGATAAACATCAGACATTACAAACAAACTTTCAATTTAGAAAACAAATATTTGGCCAAACCAAACAATCCCACCAAGCACAAGTCTACTAATTATAGTTGAGAACCATAAAGCATAAAATAAATTGTGTAGGTATATAATAGTTCAAAATTACCTTTTATCAGATCAATTAAAAAAAAAAAGTTTATTTTCACAACACTTACACTAATTTAAAACAATCATACATTCTCATCAATCATGACATCCTCTTTCAAAAAAATCACTAATCCATATTTTAACCTTAATGACAGGTTACTCTTTATGGCATAACTGTTTCTAACAATTCAAAATCAGTGCGAGATTTCCTATTATTATAATAATATGAGGGAGTATAATCCAACATTTCATAACAAAATATGAAAGCCAATGAAAAATCGGTACAAACTGTAGATGTAGATTGAGATACAAAATAGTAGCAAAAGTTAGAGTAAAAAGCAAATAATATGCTCGGACACTTTGTGTATAGGTTCACTATCAGAAACTTAAAGGATCACTATGGGGTCAGGAACACAAACATGTATTCCTGACCCTATAGTGTTAAAACCACCATCTAGCCCCCCTAGGCCCCTCATGCCTCCCTAAATATAGCAAAATCTTACTGTATTCAAGCCAGAAGCTGTAGCTCTGCATATTGTCTGCCTCAGAAAAAACAGAGGGAGGAGATACTGAATATTTGGATGCATTTTAGGCAGCCATGACCCAGGAAGGATCTCTAAAAGACATCTGAGGAGTGGTCAGTGAAGTTATCACTAGGCTCTAATGTAAACACTGCATCTTCTCTGAAAAGACAGTGTTTATAGCAAAAAGCCTGAAGGTAATGATTCTACTTACCAGAACAAATTCAATAAGCTGTAGTTGTTCTGGTGACTATAGTGTCCCTTTAAGCTCAGCATGCTCTCAAGTGATTCAACTCCTCCCCCATGCAATATAGTCATCCAGAAGGGAATTACAGTGAGATAATGAGGGTAGTAGAAATGTTAAATAGTAAGAGACAGAATAACAACAGTAGTAGTATGGTATGTGAACAGAAATGAAAACCTCCATTACTAACAAAAGACAAGCACGCTAATATGTAGCCTTGATGTGTATTTTACATCATAGCTCATAACTATTATTTACCTATACATTTTTTTTTTTTTTGCTTTATGGCTGTCTTATTGATACAAGGTGTTCAGTCTCCAATTTTGGGTATAGTAGGTGTTCTTAATAGTAAGCTCACCATTTGTATTGGTAATTATAGTTACACTAACAAGGTTATTCACTCAGATGGAAAAATCAAAGAATATACCAAGAAATAGAAATGTATAAGCCAAAACAACTAAACTTGAAAAAAATCCAACTTTTTATTTTCCAGATTTTGGCCTATATTTTGAAATTCTCTGATCTTGATTTCAGATCTTGGGTATGCAAAAGCCATGACAGGGAAGGAACTGGTGTGAACCCAAGAGCTCTATGCCCATTAGGGAAAGATTATTGATCAGCATAATTTATGTGGCTTCATATTGTGGATGGCTGATTTGGTGCATCCTTTTCTGTTTATAAGACACGAGCAGAGTGTAGCGGCCCACATCAGAAAGAACAACCAAATGAGGCATGGCATAAATATTCTGGTACAAAACTACGTAAAGATGGAGCACACATTGCAGGTACCATGACAAGTATCCAGTATCTGTACTATAAGGAACATTGACAAGTACAGTGACACGTATCCAAATATCTGTACTACATAGAACAATGCAAACCTGCAAAACAAATACTATAATGTACTCTGTATAAACAGGACATTTCCTCATTTCCCCCTCTGAAGCTGCTAGAATGTAAATAGGGTGTGAAGTGCCATCATACAAAAATTTTGACCAACATAGAATGCCGTGCATATGGTTATTTGTAAGGCTTCTATTTTTAGGCTGGTAACTTCCTAAAATTGACTACAGCATATAAAATAATACCTAACAATGATAACATATTAAAAAGAAAAGTACTTATAGTACTTAGAACGTTTGGTCCTCCTTTTGTGGCTACTATTATACAGCCAGGAAGTTTGACCTTCAAATCATTTTCACTGTAAGTGTATATTTATTTAATTGTACACATACCTTAGTGACTAAATGCCTTATCTTTATGCTACTGTTCACAAGCCTTATTTAATGTATACCTTATTTCTCCACTCATAACGTGTAAACAACCTTCCCCACCTTGTTCCTGATGATATTGTTTCCATTAAAGAAAGTCTGCATCTTAAGGCTTAGTTTTAAACTGGGATTATAATGTGTCTGTATTGTTAGAAGTTAGCAGCTGCACTGTGTGCTTGTTTAACTTACAGTAAATGAAAGAAATAAAACAGATTAGGTGGGAATTTATGCTGTTGCTGAACAGATGGAAAACTCAAACACCTAAGCAGAGTTACAAAATATGCCAAGTTGGTCTAATTAGTTTAGTTCCAATAAAATATTGGTTGTTATTAAACTTTTCAAAACAGGTATTTAAAAACACAAACTTATTTTCTTATGGGAGCAAAATGTTATTTCCAACAGAAAATAACAATCGGACAATGTTACATACCTGATGCTACTTAACAATTAAGGAGACTTAAAAAATATAATATCTGCACTAAATTATATTGCCAATTGAATAACAGACAGGAATGAGCAAGATGTGTTAGGTGTCGTTATTTTATTTTAAATATTCCAGTTACAGAATTGTTTCATTTCTTTAAAAAGTGGATGAGCGCAGAGCTTTTATTTTCAATTGTATATATTAAGCCAGGTGTTTAATTACAAATTATATAGCCTGCAAATAGTTTCAATTATATGGTAGCCCTTTGTGTGTAGTTTCATATATGTATCGTGCTTTTTGAAGAACGGAATGAACTCTGAATATAAGTGGCAATTGCCACTTCCCAGAATATGTTATTTTATGTTAACACATCCCTATATTTAACAAACAAGAATTTGTGTGACATGAAACTTTAAATATATGTAGAAATCCATACATGTTTGACCTGCAACTGGGTTCATCCAACTTGGCTTTCTGTCAATCATTGTTATAGGCTCTGTCGTTTGCACCTGGCAGTCACAATAGAGAAAGCATACAAAGAAAATGAGAAATTAAATGTTTCCTCATTTACAATGTTTGTCCTGTCTTTGTCTAGACTGATCTGGATAGTGACGTAGTTTGCTAAATATTTAATATAAAGTTAAAAGAAAATGAAGCATCATATGAAGAAAAGGCTTAACATGACTTATAGGTGGTTTTAAATGTTGTATTTAATGCCATATTTTTTTGAGAAGTTTCTGTACCCCTTTAATACAGCAAGTGCAGGACAGATACAGCATTGTGTAGTTTTAATAGAGCCAGAATAGAGTTTATAAATGTAAATTTATATAGGTCATTAAATGTATTCTAAGATTTTGTGTCATAATGTGATTAATAGAACATTTCAGGGTTTTATTTGCACATATGGTATTGGACAGGGTTGAGTTTTGGAAGCGCTTTAAACAAACATATGAAGTAAATACTCTATCTCTTTGAATTAATGGTAAACAAGAGTCTCCAGCAGCCCACCCCTTCTGTGCTGCTAACACTAATGTAGAAGCATTAGCCTGAGCAGCAATGGGTGGTGTTATTGGCTGAGATTACCAGACACTTAACATTGCTGGTAAGAATTGGTATGGCTAGTAGGAAGAGTGTAACCGCTGCCTATCCATACCTCCAGTGGGGGCTGGGCTGTGGGAGGTCAGAAAGCCATGTTTAGTGTTAATGCACTAGAAAAAAACAAAACAAAAAAAAACGTTAAATACTGAAGGACCAGAGTCAGAGACCTAATTTCCTATAAGACCAAAATCCTTTATGCAAATTGTAGTAATACTGTCAAAAAACATCTATTTTGTATCTGTCTATTGATTTATAGTAAACTAGCAAATCTTTTTGTCAAAATATTTGATACAACTGTGCTTATTATGATATATTTTACTAAATATTCAATGTCAATGGAAAATTTACATTAAATTTAAGATTAATTCAAATTTTAAGTCAATACCTAAAATGAAAGTATAACTGACTTAGAATTTAAAAAAATATATATTTTCAGTTCACTTTAAATTTACTTTGAATTCCTGACAATGTAAATCCAGTACGTGAATAACACTGTTAGTGAAAAACCAAATGCTTCCTTTCAGATTGTCTAAATTGTCTACATTTCTATGTAAGTAAAATGTATTACTAATTTTAAGTTGGTTATTTAGCAAGTTTTCTTTAAGAAAGGGGATATTTTGAGATGTGCTCTTGTTAAATTTATTATGATTAATATTGAAATGTATCATTCTGTTTATATGTTCCAGACCTCAAATTACTCACTACATGTACCTGCAGGTTTGGCAAATATTATAACAGTACTTCTACAAGCATCTGATCTGGGTTCTTCATTTCCCACATAAATCATTTTCAACACCTATTAATTTTACTTTGTACGACATACCCTGACTTGCACAATCAATTTAGAATATATATATATATATATATATATATATATATATTTTTTTTTTTTTTTTAATATGTACATAGTTCAGGCAAAGGGAATACTGTACAAATTAGACTCGTACACAGCAAAAATGTGGACAAATTTCATCCATACAATTGTTTTGAGAAAAATGAGTAGGGCAAATCAAAATGGCATGAAAGTATATTATGGATATATTTCGCAGTATTCTTACAGGTGCATTTTTGTGTCCGGTGCTTAACAGATCCAGTGAGAAGAAATAATATAAAGAGGGGAAAAAAGGAGAAGCAATAAAAAAAATGATTTTCTGGCTAATCATGGCAGCATATATATTATATATCATGGGTTAGCTCCACCCCTTACAGCCGATAGGACAGGAAAAACACCAAAGGCTTTAAAAGAAGGCTCCATTCCTAAGGTCCTCAGTCTTTTTCCTGTCCTACAGCCCTTAGGATGTGAGCATTTTGCTCACTTTACTTATGGACATGTATGTTTTTTCTCTTCATTACTTTATTTGTTTTTGCTCATTTAGGGTGCCTTTATTCTGTGGTGCCCTTATATTATGTTGCCTCTATACTGTGGTACTGTGATACTTTATACTGTGGTGCCTTTATACTGTGGCACTGTGATTCCTTTAAACTGCGGTGTATTTAAACTGTGGTGCATTTTGCAGCAGTGCCTTATGCTGTGATGCTTTTATACTGTGGTTCATTTAATCTGTGATGCATTTAAACTGTGATGCATTTAACCCCTTAAGGACCAAACTGGACTAAAAGGGAATCATGACATGTCACACATGTCATGTGTCCTTAAGGGGTTAAAGGACCACTATATGCACCGAGACCACTTCAGCTTAATGAAGTGGTCTGGGTGCCAGGTCCAGCTAGGTTTAACCCTTTTTGCAGTAAACCTATGGGTTAATCCAGCCTCTAGTGGCTGTCTCATTGACAGCTGCTAGAGGCGCTTCCGCGCTTCTCACTGTGATTTTCACAGTGAGAAGATGCCAGCGTCCATAGGAAAGCATTGATAATGCTTTCCTATGAGACTGGCTGAATGCGCGCGTGGCTCTTGCCGCACATGCGCATTCAGCCAATGACGGAAGAAGAGGGAGGAGGGTCCCAGCGCCAAGGGAGCCCAGTGCTGGAAAAAAGGTAAGGGATTAACCCCTTCCTCCCCCTTCAGCGCCATGGGAGTGGGACCCTGAGGGTGGGGGCACCCTCAGGGCACTATAGTGCCAGGAAAACGAGTATGTTTTTCTGGCACTATAGTGGTCCTTTAATCTGCGGCTGTGGGCATGATGCAGCTGTTGCTTATGCTGTAATGCCTTTATACTATGATGCCTTTAACCCCTTAACGCCGTTACGGCGTTCTATGCCGTTGCGGCTTTAAAGGGCTTTAAAGCCGTTGCGGCGGCATAGAACGTCGTAACGGCTTAAGCCTCCAAGAGATAGGAGGTACTCTGGAGGGCTGCCTGACAGCCCTCCCTCGGCAAATGAGGCCCCCAGGGGCCATGTGATCGCTCTGAAAGAGCGATCACATGACCCCCTATAGCTGGCTGTGGATCTGCCAGCAGGGGGACTGTCTGAAATATCAGACAGTCCCCCTGCTGGTGGGAAATGTAAAAAAAAAAAAAAAATTCAACATGTTTAAAAATAAATTTTAAGTATTTTTATATATATATAATATATGTATATATATATTATATATATAATATATATACATAGTATATATATGTAACGTAATACAAAGTGTATTTTAATACTAATATTAGTATATATATTAATATTAAAATACACTTAGAATGATGTT
This sequence comes from Pelobates cultripes, assembly GCA_933207985.1. Lineage (NCBI taxonomy): Eukaryota > Metazoa > Chordata > Amphibia > Anura > Pelobatidae > Pelobates > Pelobates cultripes. Next base: position 222,904,607 of record OW240915.1, read on the forward strand.
ACATATATATATATATACACTTATATATATATATATATATATATATATATACGTATAATTACAATAATAAATAAATAAAATAATAAAATAAATAAAATATTGAAACAAAATTTTATATAACTTATATATTCATATGTAATTTCATTCTAACTGTATTTTGTTATTAATATATACATATATATATGGGTAACAAAATACACTTAGAATGACATTCTATATATATCTAGCTATATATAAAATACAAATAACCTCAAATATATATATATAAATATATAGATAAATACATATAATTACATAAAAGATTACATAAGTATACACGTAGAATTTAAATACTTATAAATGCATATATATTAAAATTCTACGTGCATATTTAAGTAATCTTTTAACATAATTATGTGATTTGATTAATTAAAATTTTATTGACATGCCTGACAACACAGGGAGAAAGTGCAGAGAATTTAATTCACAAGCACTATATTTGACCCTGTAACTCTCCAAGACACCATAAAACCTGTACATAGGGGGTACTGTTTTACTCGGGAGACTTTGCTGAACTCAAATATTAGTGTTTCAAACTGGTAAATTGTATTACAACGATGATATGTTAAGTAAAAGTGACGTTTTTTTCATTTTTTACAAACAAACTGCACTTTTAATATGTTTTACTGTTTTAAAACACTAATATTTGTGTTTAGTGAAGTCTCCCGGGAATAACAGTACCCCCCATGTACAGGTTTTATGGTGTTTTGGAAAGTTAGAGAGTCACATTGTGACTAAGTGGCGGCCATTATTACAGAGAGGAGGGGGGAGTCACATGGCAACAGCTGCAATGGGTGGGGGACTGCACCCCTTAACATGGAGACTGCACCCCTCAACTTGCTGACTGCACCCCTAAATATGGAGACTGCACCCCTAAACTTGGAGACTGCACCCCTAAACATGGAGACTGCACCCCTAAACTTGGAGACTGCACCCCTAATCATGGAGACTGCACCCCACTTACAGAGACTGCACCCCACTCATAGGGAGTGCACCCCAAAACATGGAGACTGTAACCTGAATACACAGGGTGCACCCCACATATTGTCTATACCCCTAATATACAGCATGCACCCCATATGTAGAGGCTGCACTTCCAATACACAGCATGCACCCCATATGTAGAGACTGCACCCCCAATACACAGCATCACACATTATATGTACACCCCCCCAACATGCATGGTCTGTGTATATTTATGTAATCACACATTATATGTACACACCCCTCCCCCAACATGCATGGTCTGTGTATATTTATGTGTATACACCTCCACCCCATGCATGGTCTGTGTATATTTATATATGTACACTCTACCCCCGACACCCCTCCAAATGCATGGACTGTGTATATTTATATAATCAGACATATGTATACGAAAAACAACCACAACAAGAGGACATAGTCTTAAATTAGAGGGGCAAAGGTTTAAAAATAATATCAGGAAGTATTACTTTACTGAGAGGGTAGTGGATGCATGGAATAGCCTCCCAGCTGAAGTGGTAGAGGTTAACACAGTAAAGGAGTTTAAGAATGTGTGGGATAGGCATAAGGATATCCTAGCTATAAGATAAGGCCAGAGACTAATGAAAGTATTTAGAAAATTGGGCAGACTAGATGGGCCGAATGGTTCTTATCTGCAGTCACATTCTATGTTTCTATGTGAGTATGCTTACTGTATAATTTAAAAGTTTTACTATGAAAGGACCAATATTTTATATTAGAAAAAGCAATATATATATATATATATATATATATATATAAAACTCAATCATCTGGGGTGGCAAGACATAGCCTTGCATATTACATGCAACAATATATGGCGCATTGACTTATGGGGCTGGCATATTTTTTTTTTTCCAGGGCTGCTTTGTATCCCCAGTCCGGCCCTGCTTGGGTTGTCTACTTTTTCAAATGGTATGCCATTATGGGAGTAATTCTCATTCCTGGGCTACCACACCGTCTCAAAGGTAACATTACTAATCTGGCAAATTTCAATTTGAAAATGGAACGTTCCATATTTGACACTAACTTTCCAAAACACCATAAAACCTGTTAATGGGGGGTACTGTTGTACTCATGAGACATCGCTAATTACAAATACGTGCATTTTTTGTTGCAGTAAAACCTAACAATATTATGACATTTACAGCTAAAATGTGAGGCAGAACTACAATTTTTTTTTTAAAATGTAAAGTTTCTCACAGTTTTTTAAATTTTCTTCATAATAAATTATGTTTCATATATAAATATTTGATATGAAATGAAAGCCCTGTTTCTCCTGAAAAAAATGATATATAATAAGTGTGGGTGCACTTAATGTGACAGCGCGAATTACGGCTGAACAGACATATAGTGCAAATTCCAGTTTTTGTTTACTTTTTGTTTTGATCAGAACGTGTACTATTGACTGCATCCTGAAGGGGTTAAACTGTGATGTCTTTAACCCCTTAAGGACTGGACTGTTTTTGCGATGTTGTACATTTGCGACCAGGAATATTTTTACACTTTTGTGGTGTTTGTGTTTGGCTGTAATTTTCCGCTTTCTCATTTACTGTTCCCATACAAATTATATATTGTTTTTTTCAGGACAAAATGGGCTTTCTTTACATACCATTATTTATATAATCTCATGTATTTTAATTTTAAAAAAAATACAAAAATCTGATGAAAAATTGAAAAAAATACATGTTTTTTGACTTTTACTTGAAAAATCTTTTACTCATCTACAAAAGCGAATGAAAAAAACTGCTAAATAGATTCAAAATTTTGTCCTGAGTTTAAAAATACCTAGTGTTTACGTGCTTTTTTGCTTTTTTTTGCATGTTATAGGGCTATAGGTACAAGTAGGATATTGCGGTTTCAAAACATACATTTTTAAAATTTATCAATAGTGACATTGTAACACTATTATCTGTCATAAATCTCTGAATAACACCCCACATGTACATATTTTTTTTAAAGTAGACAACCCAGGGTATTCAATATGGGGTATGTCCAGTCTTTTTTAGTAGCCACTTAGTCGAAAACACTGGCCAAAGTAAGCATTCATATTTGTTTGTGTGTGAAAAAAGTAAAAAAACTAAATTGAACGCTAATTTTGGCCAGTGTTTGTGACCAAGTGGTTACTAAAAAAGACTGGACATACCCCATTTGCAATACCTTGGGTTGTCTTCTTTTGCAAATGGTATGCCATCATGGGGGTAATTCTCATTCCTGGGCTACCATACGCTCTCAAAGGCAACGTAACCAACCTGGCCATTTTCAATGTAAAAATATTTGACCCATATATTTGACCTTGTAACTTTCAAAAATGCTATAAAACCTGTACATGGGGGGTACTGTTTTACTCGGGAGACATCGCTGAACACAAATATTAGTGTTTAAAAACTGGAAAACGTATCACAACAATTATATCATCAGTAAAAGTGCTGTTTGTGTGTGAAAAATGCAAAAAAAGTAACTTTCACTGACAATATCATCGCTGTGATATGTTTTACTGTTGTGAATCACTAATATTTGTGTTCAGCGAAGTCTCCCGAGTAAAACAGTACCCCCCATGTACAGGTTTTAGGGTGTCGTAGAACGTTACAGGGTAAAATACAGTGCTAGCAAATTAAATTCTCTGGAATTTCGGCCTGGGTTGGCAGGCAGGTCCCTCAAATTGCAATCAATAAAATTACTGAATTATGTAAAAATATTACATAAATACGCACGTAGAATTTAAATATATATGCATATTTATATATTTGAAGTCTACGTGTATATTTATATAATTATTTATGTAATTTTGTATATGGACGTATGTATATTTCTTATTATTTTTATTTATTTTTATATACATAGATATATATACAAATTCATTCTAAGTGTATTTTGATATAAATATATATATATTAATTTTAAAATACAGTTAGAATAAAATTTCATATAGCTATATAATTTTTTTTAATTTTTTATTATTATTTTTAAAAAAAATGATTTAATTTAAATTACTTATTATTTATATTTTATAATAATATATATATACAATATATATAGTTATTATATATATTATATATATACGTGTGTAATTTAATTATAAGTGTATTTTTATATTAATATAAGTACATATTAATATAAAAATACACTTAGTATGACATTATATATATATGATATATAGACATATATTATATAGATATAATATATGTCTATATATCATATTTATACATATATAATTATTATTATTTTTTTTATTACCATTAACTTTAATTTTTTTTTTGATTTTACAGTTGCAGGGAGACTGCCTGTCAGCACAGGCAGTCCCCCTGCAGGCAGCACTATGGACACCTATTGTGACCATGTGATCGCTGTGTTAAGCGATCACATGGCCACAGGGGTCCTAATCTGCCGTGGGGAGACTGTCTGGGCTGCAGGCAGTCTCCCCACAACCGGAGGAACACTGATCGCCGCCGGGGGAACGACGGCGATCAGGTAAGTAGCCCCAGACCGTTAGGACGGTTCAGGACCGTCATCGGTCGGCAAGGCAAAAATGCCGATGACGGTCCTGAACCGTCCTCGGTCCTTAAGGGGTTAAACTGTGGTACATTATGCAGCTGTGCCTTAGGCTGTGATGCCTTTTTACTATGATGCCTTTGTACCTTTAAACTTTGACTTTTGCACCTTGTTGCCTTTTAGTCACCTTGCAGGCACTTTAACGTTAGGTCTTATGCTTCCCCTCGGACCTGGAGATTTATTTCTGGTTCCCTGGTGATCAGGGGCCATGTATGCTGCAGACTGAGCTCTCTCCCAGGTCTCTAAAAGTCAAATGCACTCGGAAGATGCCTGCGCATCTGCAGTTTGGGCCTTAAAGGGCCCAATACCAATGACTTGCAAATGGAGGGAAAATTACAGTAAACATCCCACACTTATTTGGAAAGTATTTGCAGGGTCTGTTTACATGTTTTCAGCCAATTTTAAAGTTAGTAGAAGTAAAACCATTATGCATTGACTGACTTCAGAAGGTAGCCTCTTCAGCATCACCTATACCTGCTCAGCCACAGGGCATGTTGGCATAGCTTACAAAGGAAGTTGCAAAGTATTGTCTGAATCTACACCATGTTCTAGTTGTGATGGGAAAGCAGTGGAAGGAAAATCAGTTATGCACTGACTGTCTCCAGAAGGTAGCCGCTTCAGCGCAGCCACATGAAATGAGGGCATGGCTTACAAAAGAAGTTCCTAAGTATTTCAGAGGCCTTAGAAGTAAGAAAAAGAGGCCAAACTTTACACTGTGGAGGAAGGTACTTTCATCCCCTGGACTACACGACCTAAGGTGGATGCACCAATTTCCAGGGTAGCCTGTGGGACGATGCTACCGCTTGACAACTCTACTTTGTTTTACGCAAGCCTATGGATCAAAAGTGGACGCAGACCTGTCCAAATTTATTCACCTGCCAATGCAGGATGTCATCCAGCTGTAGCTTTCACTGCTGTTTCTAGAACCATGAAAAGTTTGATTAAAGATCTAAATGCTACTATGGAGAGAGATATTAAGAGCCAAGATTGAGGATGCAGTCTGAAGTCTTCAGGTTACAACTTACTTCTTCACAGATGCTTCCCTAGATGTAACTAGGATTTTCTCACTAACAAATGGCTTTATCTATAGAAGCTAGGAAAGCATTATGGTTCTGTTTCTGGGATGATGACCCATCCTCCAAGTCTGCCCTCTACACCATTCTATTTGAAGGGGAGCTGCTGTTTGGAAAAGCTTTGGATGAATCCATTAAAAAGGCGGCTGAGGGCTGCAAGGTATTTGTACCTCAGGACTGAAGATCCAAGAATCCCAACTCCTCATGGTCGGACAGGAGAACCTCCAGTGACCTGCATTTCTGTGATACATGGAATTACTGACCCTGCATGGAATACTCCAGAGGTAACTAATGGCAGTTGGCAAACCTGCCTTTTGAGGTTCTAATAGAGCTATGAAGCAGTCATTTTGCTCTTCAGCAATGAACTTGTGTCTGTCCTCCAGTACTAGGAGGCTTATTTTTTTCTGATCAGACATATTCTGGAGACTTGGGTGGTAGCCAAGATTGGAGTTTTTTTTCTTCAGACGCAGGAATCTCTATAACAACAAGAGAATTCAGACAGATGAATCACAAGGAAAATAGACACTAAAAAAGTGAATGTCTCCAGGAGCTAAAAAGTAATCTCTAAATAAATTAAAATAAAATACAATAATATAAGATAAGAATAAACTACCTTATAGTACAAAAAAACTCAAATATAACCTAATAAGACCCGTTAAAATAGTATGGAATAAGCAATAAAAGTAGATTATATATTTTTTTTTTAATTTAAATTAAAAAGCATATAAATGAAAACTTTTAACATAGCATATGAAATAGATCACTTATAAAATTATGACCAATAGGCTTTTCTAGTCCAATATGACTGTAACGGACCATTTTGCACACAAGGGGTAAAAACCATTTAGGCGATCTTCCCCCTTTCCAGAGATGCAGGCACAGCTATTGTAGAACACCAAACTCACGAACTGCCAATAAGTGAATGCTCCAAACTCCCGAACGGCATCCAATATAGCACTCCAAACACACGGACTGGAACCATACGAATCACTGCCAGCAGACGAATAGGTAAAGCATCCATGCCGCTTACACTCCTAGCAATCAGTCTCTATCAGCATTCAGTAAATCCCCCCAAAAGACGAGACAAGGCTCCATGTTAAAGTTCAAGCAGTGGTCTGTTTAATGAGGGCTAACTGCCCAGTATTTATGCAGGTCTCCCACCTGGTGGACACTCCCGTAGGGGACCAAATGGGAGACTGTGACAAAAGACAGACAATCAGCCAAACAGGACACACAGTCACATTATATTCCCACAATGCATCCTGGCTTCCTCCCCTCTGCCTTGGAGATAATTGAGAAGTAATTCAATTATCTCCCAAGACAAAGGCAAATCACCATTATGCACGTGGGGATACTAACACACGAATTACTATTAAAATACACTGTGTGAGACACATAACATTAAAAGCATACATTTAACATATCCCCAGATAGCTCAGGTCTGAGCGCACATTATTAAGCGAATGGCGCTCAGACCACACAAATACAGTTTAATCGCCATGGAGCCAAAGTCTTTACACAGTCAGTTTCATGCGAAGGAGCTCCATGGGATTCCTATCTGGGGTATGACACATTCAAGCAAAACTACCGAACACCGGGCCGTTCGTGCACTTTCACCGAACAAGAAGGGAGGTCGGCGGCTTCAGCGGTGTTCGCGCAAAACTGTGTCCGATTTCAGTTCCATGAAATAAGCGTCGAACACCGCTGTGCATACGCATGTTTAAAATGGCTGCGACCTCGTGTTCGTGATACGAATGGCGGCCACCCAGCATTCGTCAATTAAGCTGCGGTTAACCGCAGCTTCAGGGAGGCTAATTGCCGGCACATTCCAGCTCCCAGGTGGTCCAGTCATTCATGCGGTTGTTCGGTAGATTGAATCTACCGAACACCAGGCAGAAAAGAACGAATAAATCTTTTCTGCAGGTAAAAAAATATGTCTTTTAACAAGGGGCCATAGTCCAAAGGCAGCTGGCGAGCAACCAGGCTTCTCCAATGCAATGTGGCGAGATTGGTCTTGTCACAATGACTATTGATAAATGCAGAGGTGAATTTCCAAAATTAGTGTTCAGATTAAATGTTCAATTAGTGTTGCATAGATAACCTAGTCCCAACTTGTAATGACAATGTTGGGTAAATGGTATCCTAGTCATTAATATACTTTCTTATATAAAGATTTACCTGCAGTCCCAAAACTAGATATGGCAATTAAGTATAAGTAAAACTAAATGCTCTGAATTTATGCAATGAGATAATACAAAATACTTATTGTGAAAATATTTGATTGAAGCTAGATTGATGAAAAAAATAGGCAGTTTTATTGATAATAAAAAAGGTGTTTAGAAGACAACAAAAAATATTAAATTGTTAAAAATAACTGTGCAATACTGAGGTAGGTAGGTGTTCTGTTAAGTCTTGATTGTAAAAAAGTAAAAAACCTGTAAGCCAGACCCAGATGGTTGTGGATTGTATGAGGCTTCCTTCTCCCTTGTAGCCGGTGAGAATGGCTTGTGTGTTCCTTGCTGCTCCGCCTCCGACCTCACATAAAGCGGTTGGCTGGGAACTTACGGGGAAAAGTGCAGATGGTGCAGGTACCGGGTCCGGGATGTGACAGGCTGCAGTAGTGAAGACTTGAATCCCTCCTCCCAGTTGCAAACAGATAAATCACCTTACGCATTTCGTAGGGTCGCCCTACTTCATCAGAGGCATAATGAATCACAAAGTATAGCACTGAAGGAATATGTAAGAAGCATTCTGGATGAAGAAGTGATTTGTTAGGCCCCATAACAAGATCGGTTCCAAGGACAATATTCACTCTCTTCTTGTGCTAAAAGAAAAGGCACATGGAAGCCTATACTGGACCTAAGAAGGGCCAACAAAAGGCTGAATGTCAGCCTTCAGGATTGAGTCAATCAGATCTCAATCAATTTGGAAGGATAATTTCCTTATCTCTATTTATCTCAAGGATGCTTACTATGAAATTCCAATAGCCCTAGATCTTCAGCATTATTTTAGAAGACAACTTCCAATTTAGTGCTCTCCCACTTGGCCTCACTGCAGCCCCAATAACCTTATATGTGCTTATAGTGATATTGAGAATCCAGAACATCACCTGGTTTCATTATCTGGACGATCTGCTTCTGGTAGCCTCAGGCACACAGACGGATATAGTTCTTTCAGAACTCCTGAAGTTTGGCTGCTTGATGAATATCAAGAAAATCAGTTTCACACCAGCTCAGAGGTTGACATTTCTGGGTGGAAAATTCTATGCTCTGCTTTTTCCCTATCTCAGGAACAGCTTGTGGAAGTTTTCTCTTCCAGTTTTTTCATTTTCGCTTGGTAACAGCAAGATAGTATATGCAACTACTAGGAATCATGGCTTCCACAGGTCCAAAGTCCTTCCTTTCTTGGTTCAACAAGAGAAAGATTAATTGGAACCAGCCACTGATGATGTCACCATCAGTGGAGTTACACCTTACCTGGTAGCTTAAAAGAGAGAATATATCTCTGGGTTTCCAGTGAACAGAACCTCATTGGTCAATTATAAGCCCGAAATCCAGTTTTCAGATTGGCTGCACAGTGTTTGGACTATGTTACACAAGGTCTGTGATTAAGGGAAGGCACAATATTACCATTCAGTTGTATGGAATTGCAAGTCATTTTCAGGGCTCTTCTTCACTTCAGAGGGTTGCTGAAAACAAGTGGGTCTGAATTTGCTTAAATATCAATGCGACTGTATCCTATATCAATTGTCTAAAAAAACAAAAAATGAAAGTGTAGGTACACTTCAAACAGAGTTGGGTTTATTAGCTAATGAAGACCAGGAAAAAGCAGAAATTTTAAATAACTATTTTTCTTCAGTATATATTAATAAGGATCCTATGGCAAGAGATATGCAAATGTTTTCTGCAAAAAACTTGCAAATAACTTGTGACTGGATAACTCGAGACAAGGTGCTACAGCTATTAAAGAAAATTAATGTAAATAAAGCTCTGGGGCCTGACTGTATTCACCCACGAGTACTTAAGGAGCTAAGTGGAGAAATAAGTGAACCTCTGTATTTAATTTTTCAAGATTCTTTTGTTTCAGGTGTTGTACCAGAGGATTGGAGGAAGGCAGATGTTGTTCCTATATTTAAAAAGGGTTCAAAATCCTTGCCTGGAAATTATAGACCTGTGAGCTTAACTTCTGTAACTGGGAAAATATTTGAAGGGCTATTAAGGGATAATATTCAGGAATTCATTGGGAAGAACTTTGTTATTAGCAATAATCAGCATGGTTTTATGAAACATAGGTCATGTCAAACTAACCTAATTGCATTCTACGAAGAAGTAAGTAGAAGTATAGATCAGGGTGTTGCAGTGGATGTGATCTACTTGGACTTTGCCAAGGCATTTGATACGGTTCCTCACAATAGGTTAGTCTTCAAACTAAAAGAAATTGGTCTAGATGAATATTCCTGTTCTTGGGTAGAACATTGGCTTAAGGACAGAGTACAACGAGTTGTAATTAATGATACATTTTCAGGCTGGACAAAAGTGGTAAGTGGTGTCCCTCAGGGTTCTGTTTTGGGACCACTTCTATTTAACATATTTATAAATGATCTTGAAATAGGCATTGAAAGCCATGTATCAGTGTTTGCAGATGACACAAAACTTTGTAAAGTAATAAAATGTGAGCAGGATATTGCTTTGCTGCAGAGAGATTTGGATAGATTGGGGGACTGGGCACTAAAATGGCAGATGAAATTTAACATAGAGAAATGCAAAGTTATGCACTTCGGGGTTAAGAATGCACAAGCAACTTACACACTAAATGGTAGTGAATTAGGGATAACCACACACGAGAAGGATTTGGGAATTGTTATAGACAACAAATTAGGCAGCAATATGCAATGTCAATCTGCAGTTGCTAAGGCCAGTAACATTTTGTCATGTATAAATAGGGGCATAAATTCTCGGGATGAAAATATAATTTTGCCTCTTTATAAATCGCTGGTAAGACCACACCTTGAATATGCTGTGCAATTTTGGGCGCCTGTTCTAAAGAAGGATATCATGGCACTGGAGAGGGTCCAGAGACGAGCTACAAAATTGATAAAAGGAATGGAGCATTTTAGTTATGAAGAAAGGTTAAAAAATTAAATCTGTTTAGTTTGGAAAAACGGCGCCTGAGAGGGGATATGATAACTTTATACAAATATATTCGGGGCCAGTACAAACCTTTATCTGGAAATCTATTCATAAACAGGGTTATACATAGGACACGAGGTCACACATTTAGGCTGGAAGAAAGGAGATTTCATCTAAGGCAAAGAAAAGGTTTTTACAGTAAGAACAATAAGGATATGGAATTCTCTGCCTGAAGAGGTGGTTTTGTCAGAGTCCATACAGATGTTTAAACTGAAATTGGATAAATACTTACAAAAACATAACATACAGGGATATAATTTCTAATTAGTGGGGTAATAGCTGGTTGATCCAAGGAGACATCTGACTGCTATTTTGGGGTCAAGAAGGAATTTTTCCTAGTTTGTGGCATAATTGGAAGTGCTTCAGACGAGGTTTTTTGCTTTCTTTTGGATCAAAAGCAACAACATTTCTGAGGAAGGCTGAACTTGATGGACGCAAGTCTCTTTTCAGCTATGTAACTATGTAACTATGTATGTCAAGGTGGGTCTCACAGCCACTTATTGATGAGGAAATTACAGCTCTTGAACAACCAGGGACTCAGAATACAATTGCTGATTACCTGAGCCGAGTAACTGTGGAAAGGTGGAATGGGCTCTGACTAAACCATCATTTGAACCTCTATCAGGAGCTTCCATGGTGTTAGCACAGATAGTGCTGTTGCTGGTGGCTGGTACCTTAACAAGGAGAATATGTGATCTCCAGGTTTGGCCCTGTGAACCCCCATTCACTAATTTTCAACAGGATATGGTTGTCTTGTACCAAAGGGTATCAGGGCACTCTCCACTCATGATTTCGCAGCATCGTGGGCTTCCATGGTTTCTGACATTTTTTGCAAAGCTGGCATTTAAACCCCTTTAGACACGTTTGTCCGGCATTTCATACTGGACGTTAAAGCAGTCAATGATGCACAATTTGGACGTCAAGTATAACTCAGTACTCAATCTTCTAATCTATGTTGAATTGTTCTGATTATTTGATTGGCAGTTATTTACGTTTCTGTCCCTTCATTTGTTAGCTTGGGTATTCCCATGATGTATATGCTGCCATGATTAGCCAGGAAAGTGGAAACAAATGCACACATATAATACAAATACTCTGTGTGATGAAAGTAACCTCATCACTGGCTTTTGGAGGGGCCTTTTTGCCAGCCTCCTAATCGGTGATTATGGCCCTGTGACAAACTGAACCTCATCAAGGGTTCGTGGAGGGGCCTGCTGGCCAGCCTATTGCCTCTATTCTGGCTCTATTAAAACCATACAATGCCCTGCAATATACCTTGCTCAATGCTCTGTTCAGGGGGTGGGGCCTAACTGTAATGGCACCTGGACACATTTTCAGAAAGTTCCTCGAGCAATACTCAATTTAACCTAAATACCTGCACTATCCGTTATTAATCTGACAGAGACCGAATGGCTCAGGCACCCTGCACCGACCTGACCGGCTCAGGGTTGCTGACAGCAGTCATCTGAAGCCCTCCAAATGCAGATCTATGAGTGTGGCCTGGTGTACGCTGGAGATGGGAGAGGCGGCCGATCTTCCTGCCCGGTGTGAGCCGACTACCCAGCAGATCGTACAATCGCCCCTCTATCCGACAGGGTTATCCTGGCCCACACCCTGGGGACTTCCCCACTGGTCTGAGAGCATGCATGCTGCTTCAACAAGCAACAGTACCACAAGTGGCACTCCCAAAATGGCGGATGCCGCGTGGTCCATTGATCCACAGAGTATGTTATCCAGGCTGGACAGACTCTTCAAGACATTCTGGAGGAAACTGCAGTACAGACAGCTAAAGTCTGCCCTACGAGTCCATACTACCAACCCAACAGAGAAAGCATCACGACGCCAGCAAACCCGGCGCGTGGTAACCAAATCCCAAAAGACGCACCGCAAACGGCTAAGACCGTGAAACATGAGATGGGAGGCGCACAGGCCTCCTCCAGTGTCAAGCTCCTGGACCCCCAGGCGAGTGGATGTGGTTGGGAATCCACACCAGGAACTGGAGGGGTTTATTATCGCCACGCTGTTAGTAGTCCAGCGCCAAGCCTGGCAGATCTGCAGACTCTGGGTTGACTCTGTCCTACCTACCATAAGCATAGGTTAAATGGAACCAGGCTTCAACTACACTGCTTAAAATTGTTACCAATCCCCAAAGCAATCAAATACCATTAATATTTTTATTTTACATACATCTCTGTACCTAGCCTAACAGACTCATTCAGAAAGCTCAGCTTCCTGGGGTTAGCTAACTGGGAGCCTCTAGGGTGTTCTAATGCAACCTTTCATGTGTAGCAAGTCTTTTGTTCATAAGTTTAATCTTAGTAAATCGAATAGCTATGCATGCTTAGCTTAAATATGGAATAGTACAGAGTAGCCAAGCTATATAACCGAGGTTAAAAATGTATCTTGCCAAAGACCATGCTAAGCGCTCATTTTTACAATTTGTGTCCTGTGCCCCATCAGGTCCAGTGCGTGTTCCACTGGCCTAAAAAATTGTATAAAAATCCAACCTGTACCATTAAACTTTCAGATCATCTTGAACCTTCATGAAGTCTTGGCTCAAGTTTGGGGGTTTGGAGAACACTCTGGGGATTGCTATAATCACTATACTCCCTTGAGTATAATCACTAAACTCTTGTAAGAGCTTTTCCTGCTTCGCTCTCAGGACTAAGAGAGGCCTACCCACTGGAAGCTGGATCCTGGTCTTGGGTCCAGGGTGGGTGGAGGACGGCGAGACCCCAACCAAGCTGTGGCGGTTTGTGGGGTTTACGTTGATTATGGTGCTCCAGTGCAGTGCTTATGGTACTCGCCAGTACTAGGAAGCAGCAATTGATGGATGGTACCTGGTCAGGGTGCCAGATGGTCCGTCACACTCTGTTATGCCATCTGTTTCATACTATTAAAAAAGTTGCATTCTATACTATGTAATATTTTAAAAGAGTGTTTCTGAGATAAGTTTTATTGAAATCTTAGATGATGCCTATTTTTTTTTTTCTCAATTTAACCCATCTGATTTCTTTGGCTGCTAAATATTCATCTTTTTTTGTTGAGCTTCCATTGACTTAATATACAGTTGCAAAAAAAAATATGTGAACCCTTTGGAATGATATGGATTTCTGCACAAATTGTTCATAAAATGTGATCTGATCATCATCTGAAGTCACAACAAAGACAATCACAGTCTGCTTAAACTAATAACACACAAAGAATGAAATGTTGCCATGTTTTTATTGAACACACCATGTAAACATTCACAGTGCAGTGTCAGTGTCCGTGTGGCAAACAATCAAACAGTCACACACAGGCATATTCACTCACATAGTTACAGTCACACACAGGCAGACAGTCATACACACACCATTACAGTCACACACACATACAAAGGCAAACAGTCACTCACAGGCAGACAGTCACATACATAGTTGCAGTCACACACACAGGCGAACAGTCACACACACACAGACATAGTCACACACAGACAGTCACACACACACACACACACTGTTACAGTCACACACACAAAGGCAAACAGTCACACACAGGCAAACAGTCACACACAGGTAGACAGTCTCACACATAGTTGCAATCACACACATAGGCAAACAGTCACACACAGTCATACAAACAGTTACAGTCACACACACAGTGCCAGACAGCCACACACATAGACAGTCACCTATTTGCATTATGGGCTGGTAGTGAGGAGTTGCAGCACCCGGAGTCTGGTGGTTGTTGGGGAAGCATGGACTCTTTTCTGCTTCCCTCTTCTTGTGCAGCATCGGCTTCTGGGTGTGACATTTAGCTCTGCCTCAGCTGCTAGGTAAGCAATGCTCCACCACTCAGTAGGTCCCGCCTACGTCATGTTGATTTTTTGTGTACAGCCCCGGGTGTAGAATAATCAATTCTCCACCCAGTTAGTTAGACTTGCTTTAGTACCCACTTCAAACCCGGCCATGTATGAGTTGTATCAGCCAAATGGCACCCCCTCTTGCCATGGCACTCTATGTGACTGCACAGCTTGCACACCCCTAAGCATGGCCCTGGCTCCGACCGCAGAAGAGACTCTATGTGGATCGTGACATCCCGGGATTGATGAGTATAGTGTGCCTGTTCCTCAACTGCCACCAAGAACTGCTAGTCTTATGCGGTGTGTGTAGGTAGTGGGAGGCTTATCCTCTGGCCAGCCTTGAATTATCCGTTTTAGGAATCCTAAACCTTGTTGCCCAGCTTTGACACTGCGTTTCCTGACCCTGCCTTGGATTATCCTGCTCAGGACCTATTTCCTGATCCTGAACCTTGTTGCCTTGCCTTTAACCCCTGCCTGCCTGACCCTGCATTGGATTATCCTGCTAACGACTTTATGCTTATTTTTTTGGTCCTGGACCTTTGATGCTTGGTTCTGTCTTTTGCTTCCCTGGCCTTGCCTTTGGATTGTCCTGCCTGCTGTTAGTCATTCTGAGAATAAGATACTTCAGTTTAAGTGACATTGCTTTGTTCCATCTCTGCATACTGAGACAATTCAACCCGTATTGTCTTTGTCTTATCTTGGTCACTTTATTTTATCTACCCAGATATTTTGGACTTTATGATCTTTATGTGGACAATTGGTTTAAAACACTTAAAAAAACAATTTAATGGGGGACGTGGCCTGGCAGCACGCGAACATGGACGCGTAAGCTCCCAGCTCCGACGAGGGTGACTACTTACACCGCAAATAGACGAGCATAAACTGCCTTACCCAGCACGAAAACTGAGCGGTAAGCTGCACAGACCAACAATGTCCTTACGGACGGCTAAAAAAACTAAATTACGTCCGGCAGAGCTACAGATTACATGGCTCACGCCACCCAGGAACCAGGCCCAAGATGGCGGCGGAGGCCCCACATCACCAGCAGCATGCTCTGATCGGAGCGACAGCACTTCTATCTCCCTGGGGAATTCAGCACCAGCCTCTGAATCCTCACTGCACAGAATGCTGCAGGAACTGCAACACAATCTACAAAATTAATTCAGCAAGCTTGCCCGAGATGTTAGGGCTGATGTCCAAGCCATAGGGGAGCGTACAACTATATTGGAAGAAAAAAACTGAAGAAATCATAGAGGCCCATAATAACCTAGTAGAGGCCTATGACTCCTTTGGAGCTAAAATCGACACTTTGATTGCGAAGGTGGCGGACCATGAGCATCGCGATAGAAGGAACAATATACGCCTGCGCGGCATATCGGAGGATATTCAGCCAGCGGAATTACAAGACTTCACCATAAAATTATTTAAAGCACTGTGCCCGGATCTTCCGGAGTCAGACCTATGCTTGGATCGTATACACAGGCTTCCCAAGCCACGATTCCTTGCAGCCTCCATGCCAAGAGATGTACTCACTAGAGTACACTATTTCACTTCTAAAGAAAGTGTCATGAAAGCAGCAAGACACAGGGATAACATCTCAGAGGAATACAATGGCATACAACTCTTCACAGATCTGTCGGCAACGACACTAGCTAAACGCAAAGAGATGGCACCGGTCACCAAAGCGTTGAGGAACGCTGATATGCCTTACAAATGGGGCTACCCCACTCGGATTATTGTCAGGAAGAACGGAGTGGAGTACCAAATCCATACTGCCAGAGAAGGTGTCCAACTGCTCAAAGATTGGAACCTGCCCGTCGCACCCCAAGAGATCGCAGACCCGCCCAGCAAGCAACGCAAATCACCTACAAAAGTGTCCAAAGAATGGATATCAATGTCTAAACACAAATGACAAGGACTGAGTTACACAAAGAAAGAAAAAAGAAAAAAAAGAGAAAAAGAAAGAGAAAAAAGGGAAAAATGGAAAAAAGAAAAAAGGAAGAAAAAAAAAAAGAAGAGATGAAGAGAACCAAACATCTTTGTGGTTGCCGTTCTCTACCATGGACCTGGTTCACAGTCATAGAGATGCGTGAGCATATACATACATGATTGCAAATGTTGATTTGTTATAATAGCAATTATGTCTTTTTTTTTAATTATTATTTTAATGTCACCTTACCAGACAAGAATGTTATAGGTGAGTGTGGCATCGTATGTAGCCAACTTACCTAACATTCTCACCTTCAAACTAATATAGGAATGTGAGATGTCACAAGTGTATTGGGCAGTTTCTCAAGCCTCATGAACACCCTCCCCCACTTTGGCTCTATAAAGCCGCGAAATCAGATCTCATTCACAGACGGAAAACGTCTGTACTCCATGTTGTATATAGTTGCCACTTGGCTATCTACCCTCCCCCCATCCCCCTCCTCCAAGCTCACCTATTTCAGGGTACCCACAAGAAACGTCCTTGACTGGTAGGGTAAATGCGCAAAAAAAGATAAGACAATACACCTTGCCTCTTACTGTACAAATACCAAGACAAGGATATAAATATACGCTAATAACTTACAACTTGGTGCGGTATACGCATAACAGGATTAGGGATAGCATCAATGTACCATATAAATGGCTCTGACTATTCTTTCGCTCAACACCAAGGGGCTTAATTCACCTCATAAAAGGAGATTAGCTCTAGCCGAAACAAAGAAACTACGAGCTCACTTAGCTTTCTACCAAGAAACTAATTTTCTCAGAAACAAAATGCCTAGATTCTCGTCTAAATTCTACCCTGTTGGGTACCATGTAGGATACTCTAAAAAGAAGGCGTATCTATATTGATCAGTAAGGAGATCTCCTTCACGCTTCACAAGAAAGTAGGCGACAAAGAAGGGAGATACCTTTTAGTACAATGTCAGATTAATAACGAACCGTACATGCTTCTAAATATCTACGGCCCTCACGATAAACCAAGGTATATATCTAGACAAAATAATTCTACTCACCCAAACACATACATATGGTAAACTGATTATAGGGGGAGACACGAATTTTCTTCTAGATAGTAATCTAGACACTACATCAAACACCACGGTGTCACACGCCACTGCTAAGAAACGATCCGCCATCACACACCATGTTAGGAGTCACATACACAAAGCAGGCCTATTAGACATCTGGAGAGTGCTACATCCTTCTGAAAAAGACTTCACTTTCCACTCCCAGGTGCACAACTCCTGATCCCTCACTCCTTAACTCCGATAGTACAGAAAGCGAGCAGTGGACAGATAACATGGTCAGACCATGCACCCATACCCCTGACGATAACAGAGAAATTCCTAAACAGGGGCCAAGGATCCTGGAGACTCAACGAATCCTTATTAAAAGACGCACAAATTGTTCAACACATTAGAGACGACATTAAAACGTACTTTGACATAAATTGCTCAGAAGACTCAACTGTTGCCACGATATGGCAAGCCCATAAGGCGATCATCAGAGGTTCGCTGATCAAATGCGGCTGCTATGCCAAAAAGCTGAGAATGGCTACTTACGATAACCTTCTCCAACAAATCATGGTCATCACACATGACAATAAACAAAACCCCACACAAACACAATATGACAAGCTCCAAACACTACAAACCCAGCTCAATGAGGTGGAACTAAACAAAACCAATCATACCCTACAAAGATACAGACACAAATTTTTTGCACAAGGCAACAAATCAGGGAAAATCCTCGCCTCCAAACTTAAAACACGTACTACCCACTCACGAGTGGAATTTCTTTTATCCTCAGATAAGCGCAAACTGATGAACCCCCAAGACATTGTGGAAGAATTTGCAAACTATTATAGCTCCCTTTACAATTTAGAGAAACAAGAGCCTACTCACGTCCCCTCGGGAACTCAAATTCAACACTTCCTAGCAGACATTGACTTACCTAAACTCACGGAAGCAGAAATAGAGACCCTTACTCGCCCCATCACTAGCACAGAAATACTAAACATCATAAATAAACTGCCCACTCACAAATCCCCAGGACCGGATGGCTTCACCAATGTATATTATCAGACTTTCTCCGACCTACTGTTACCTCACTTAACAGACCTCTTAAATCACTGTTTTAAAACAGGGTCTATGCCTCCGGACATGCTACTAGCACACATCTCCACACTACCCAAACCTGGAAAACCAGCAAACCTATGCCAAAACTTTCGCCCAATTTCTCTCCTCAATAGCGATACGAAAATCTACGCTAAAGCTCTAGCCGAACGCTTGAAAGACATACTCACCCGAATAACGCATCGGGTTTCGTTAAGAACGGACAGGGGTCGGACAACACTAGGAAAATCCTCAACATACTGGCCCATATGGAAAACAATAAAATGGAAGGTCTTCTACTGGCACTGGACGCAGAGAAGGCCTTCGACAGATTGAATTGGAGATACGTGGAGCAAGTTCTCCTAAAATTTGGCTTCCCCGCAACATTCATTACGGGCGTATTGGCCCTGTATTCCAGCCCGGCAGCCAAAGTCTCCAGTGGCGGCTTCTTATCGAACCCCTTTAAGATCACAAACGGCACACGCCAGGGGTGTCTGCTGTCCCCCCTGTTTGTGTTATCCCTTGAACTGCTAGCATGCACAATCCGCAAGAACACAAACATCAGGGGAATACAGATAAAGCAAGAGGAATACAAATTGGCCATGTTTGCGGATGATGTCCTAGTATCCCTGACTCAGCCCACGCAATCCCTACCGCATCTCATGCACACTTTACATGACTTTGGACAAATCTCGTATTACAAACTGAATCAAGCTAAGACCCAAGCACTCCCAATCCGACTGCCGACCACAACTGCAGCTACATTGCAAACCCACTTCCCCTTCGACTGGAGACACTCTCACATCACATACCTAGGGGTCAAAATTGCTACTTCTCCTAAGAGAACAGCCATGCATAACATATCCACACTCCCTCAAATGTGTAAACAACTTTTACATAAATGGAAAGATGTGCAAATCACATGGCTAGGCATGATAAATAAAGTCAAAATGATGATACTACCAAAATTACTATATGTTTTCAGAATGTTACCACTACCTCTCTCACCCTTGCTGAGCACTCAAATCCAGAAATTGTTATCGTTTTTTCTGTGGGAAAATAAAAAATCTTGCGTTCCCCTATCCTTGCTGCAAACCCCGGTTAGATTGGGAGGATTGGGCTTCCCTAATGTTCTACAGTACCATAAGGCCACAGTACTAGAAGTAGCTATTAAATTGCATGCTCCAAAAAATACACTACAGTGGGTTGACATGGAGAATGAATATGGTACAGGAAGCTCAGCTATACACTATATGTGGATGCCTAAACGTCTATGGGACAAATCCCAAGTACTATTACCCCTTACTAGGACCACCATACAAGTTTGGGACCAGTTACACCGCTTGCAAGCGACTAACAACAAATTCCTAAAATGGGCACCCATAGGAGGCATTACAATCTATATCTCCGTGGTTATCGTTCGCAAAATGGTCAGAACTGGGAATTACCCATATTAATAACCTATGTTCACAAAGGGACATCATACCCTTCCCAGATTTACAAACCGCATACAGTCTCCCACCATCCTTCATCTTCCCATATGTTCAACTAAAGAACATAATCAAAGAGCGAGTAATGCTCACACCACAACTTGCAGACAACTCCAACAAAGAGAGGTTGGCGCTGTATGACAGATGCCGTACGGCCCCAATCAAGGCCCGCTCCCTATCCCTCAGCTATGCAGCCCTAAGACACAATAACACGATGCCAGACTTCTCCTTTATAGCACAGTGGAATAAGGAACAAGCTATTCGCTTTACTAAAGATCAGTGGTTGCGATCAATCTTAGCGCTAAAAGGTATCACATCCTGCTACTCACATGTAGAAGCACACAAAAAATTGATTTATAGATGGTATTTCACACCTGATAAACTTAACAAAATATATCCACTGTCCTCAGCACAATGTTGGAGGTGAGAACAGAACAGAGGTACAATGAGCCACATATGGTGGCACTGCCCAAATATACAACCGTTATGGATGGAGGTCCAGACGATCTGTAACTCCTTAGGGGTCCTCCGGGTTAAGATCACACCTGAGATAGGTCTATTTCTTCTGATACCTATGACCACCCCTTACCAGGATAGACAGCTAATGATCATGGTAATCATGGCAGCACGTAATCTCCTAGCATATCACTGGAAGCAGAAAGAATGTCCACCGTCACAACTATTGTATAGTAAAATACCACAGTACCTTAGGTATGAGCAATTGTCCACAGCTACGCCTAAACATAGGATTGCCACACACAATAATTGGCATAAATGGATAACTTTTGACCCACTGTCAGTACCATAGTCAGTATCATAGCCTAGAACTTACATCCCACACAGGCACTGGACAACCAGGTAGAAGGGAGGAACAGTATAGAAAACCTCATGATAATAGGGAGCAACACAAGTAAACATATGTATACTCAGCAGTAACATATGTATAATCAGCAGCAACAATGGCCAAAGAGCGACCACCCTTGACCACCCTTGATTGTAGGGTCAAATTGTCCAACCTTAGACGGAGGAACAACCTCCGGGCAATTCTGCAGATGTGCTCTTTAGCCAGGAGTCGTTCCTCGATAGCACACCTGTAACACTATACTGTTGGGTATGGCATATAACTAGAATGCACTAAATACAAAATCAGGACTTGCCAGTTCTGAAATATGCTGACATTGTGAATTGAGCTGTATTGTAGTATCATTTCTTTTTCTTTTTTGGTGTGTACTTGTCTTTTACCTTTAACCCACCTACCCCTCTTCCTTTCTGTACCCCAATTGTTATGAAAAATTCAATAAAAGTACAAATTGAAAAAAAAAAACAATTTAATGAAAAATAGATTAGATTTTTTCAGTGTATTTCTACTTAATAAATAAATAAACAAGTACCTAATATACAGGCACATTAACATGTATGCAAATTTTAACACACTGTTATGAAACCAAAATCCTTTGAGCTGGAGTCCTCTGATGGCTGCAGGACACATTGTTATTGTCTCCTCTTGATCACATTATTTTACCTACCCAGATGTTTTGATCTTTATGTGGACATCTATTATCACCTCCACCCTGAGCCGTTGGATAATGCAATGTGCTGGTACTAACATTTCTGCCTTTAAATCTGCTGCTTATCTAGAGATAACTTGGTGCTTGTGACTTATTAGCTAAAGTTGATTGACTCACCAGTTTACTTTGATTAAATATTTACAGCAACAGAGCCAAAATGAATGTGTTCGGTAAATTAACACGAACGTCTTTTGGCAATATATCACAGCAATTTATCCAGAATAAAGTAATCTACATTTTAGGAAAAATTGTATAAGAATATCTGAGAGGTGAGAGCCATGCAGTGTAAGGAATTTTCTGGTGCCAGCTGTGTTTACAAAATCAAATCTAGTCAATTGTTGTCAAAACCATCTGCTCATGTCATAACTAGTCAGCAGATTAGTTCATGGAGTTTAGTGGAAACACCATCTTAGAAATACCTAGCAAACAAGGACTGTCAGCATTACCGCTTAAAAAAGATGTATTCCAATATATCACACATTCATATCACAATCTTTGAAAACTTTAAATATATTTTAATTTACTTTATCATAGTATTTGATTAATAGAATTACTACTATTTATTGGTGCATTTTTTTTTTACTTTTTTTTTTCAATTTTATTCTAGTTTTACAAATTTGACAAATATTGAAAAGAAAAAAGACATGTATATTCAACAGTATCTTCGTATCGAACAGGACAAACCTCAATGGTATATTGCAATATTTAAACGTTATCTCATACATTCTGTTTCTCAGTTACTTAACCCCTTAACGGCATTACGGCGTTCTATGCCATCCCACATTAAAAGGGCTTTAAAGCTGTTGCGGCGGCATAGAACGCCGTAACGGCTTGCAGCCCCACGAGGTGAGATTTACTTACCTCCGCCATGATCCTCTTCTGGAGGGTTGCCTGACAGCCCAGGCAGCCCTACCCCAGCAAATGAGGCCCCCGGGGGCCATGTGATCGCTCTCAAAGAGCGATCACATGGCCCCCTATAGCTGGCTGTGGATCTGCCAGCAGGGGGACTGTCTGGAGGGTCAGACAGTCCCACTGCTGGTGGGAAAGTAAAAAAAAAAAAAGAATTAAACATGTTTAAAATTAAAATAGAAATGTATTTACATATATATAATATATGTATATCTATTATATATATAATAGATATACATATTATATATATATGTAACGTCATACAAAGAGTATTTTAATATTAATATAAGTACATATATTAGTATTAAAATACACTTCGGATGATGTTACATATATAATATGTATATATTATATATATAATAGATATATACACATATGTTATATATATACGTATAATTACAATAATAAATAAATAAAATAATAAAATAAATAAATAAAATATTGAAACAAAATTTTATATAAATTATATATTCATATGTAATTTCATTCTAACTGTATTTTGTTATTAATATATACATATATATATATGGGTAACAAAATACACTTAGAATGACATTCTATATATATCTAGCTATATATAAAATACAAATAACCTCAAATATATATATATAAATATATAGATAAATACATATAATTACATAAAAGATTACATAAGTATACACGTAGAATTTAAATACTTATAAATGCATATATATTAAAATTCTACGTGCATATTTAAGTAATCTTTTAACATAATTATGTGATTTGATTAATTAAAATTTTATTGACATGCCTGACAACACAGGGAGAAAGTGCAGAGAATTTAATTCACAAGCACTATATTTGACCCTGTAACTCTCCAAGACACCATAAAACCTGTACATAGGGGGTACTGTTTTACTCGGGAGACTTTGCTGAACTCAAATATTAGTGTTTCAAACTGGTAAATTGTATTACAATGATGACATTTTAAGTAAAAGTGAAGTTTTTTGCATTTTTTACAAAAGAACGGCACTTTTATGGACTATATTATTATTGTAATATGTTTTACTGTTTTAAAACACTAATATATGTATTTAGTGAAGTCTCCTGAGAATAACTGTACCCCCCATGTACAGGTTTTATGGTGTTTTGGAAAGTTAGAGAGTCACATATAAGGCTTACATTTCATTTTTTTGTCATTGAAATTTGCCAGATTGGTTATGTTGCCTTTGAGAGCGTATGGTAGCCCAGTAATGAGAATTACCCCCATGATGGCATACCATTTGCAAAAGTAGGCAACCCAAGGTATTGCAAGTGGGGTATGTCCAGTCTTTCTTAGTAGCCACTTCGTCACAAACACTGGTCAAATATTAGTTTTTTTTGCTTTTTCCACACAAAAACAAATATGAAAGCTAACTTTGGCCAGTGTTTGTGACTAAGTGGCTACTAAAAAGACTAAACATACCCAACTTTCAATACCTTGGGCTGTTTCCTTTTTAAATGGTATGCCATTATGGGAGTAATTCTCATTCCTGGGCTACCACACCGTCTCACAGGTAACATTACTAATCTGGCAAATTTCAATTTGAAAATGGAACGTTCTATATTTGACCCTGTAACTTTCCAAAACACCATAAAACCTGTTAATGGGGAGTACTGTCATTTGTGAGACATCACTGATTACAAATATGTGCATTTTTTTGCAGAAAAACCTAACGGTATTATGACATTCACAGCTAAAATGTCAAACGGAATTAGAAATTTTAAAAAATCTTATTTTCTCACATATTTTTTTATTTTATTCATAATAAATTATGTTCCATATATGAATAGTTAATGATAAATTAAAGCCTGAACAAAATGATATATAATAAGTGTGGGTGCACTTAATGTGACAGCTGTGAATTACGGTTGAACAGACATATAGCGCAAATTCCAGTTTTTGTTTACGTTTTGTTTTGATCAGAACGTGCACTATTGACTCCGTCCTGAAGGGGTTAATCAATGGATATTAAGTTCTAAGAGGTTGTTATAGTTCTAAGTTAAGTTGAACTCTTTATCAAATATGAATCAACAAAGAATAAATAGTACAAAAACATAGCTAATATATATATACACAACATAAAAAGACCTATGAGCAGCCAAAGAGAACACAAGGAGATGGGCGGTATCAAGAGCCAAACTATTGGGGAGGTATCACTAGAGTTGTCTAAGTAAAAAAGTAGCAATGCACAGGTTTGTAGACCACAGATTATGTATTCTTTTTAATAGTCAAACCATTTTGTCCATATTTTATTGTATATAGCAATGTTGTTATCTTTAAAATAGACCACCTTTTCCATTAAGCCTTGAAAATGAATCTGAGCTTTAATTTCAGGTATAGAAGGAGGTACATTCTGTTTCCACATTCTAGCCATACAAAGTTTAACTGCCATTAGTATGTGTATAGTCAGAGACTGCAATGATTTATCCATTTTTGGCAGATTCAGATGGGACAGAAAGCTTTCAGGGGACAAAATCACATTAAGTTTTAAATCAGCGAAAAGTAAATTTAAGAGTGTCTAGATCGTTACAGTCCCACCAGATGTGCTTAATTGAACCGCGTCGATTATTGCACCGCCAACAAACATTAGAGAAGTTTGTTTGGAATGTGCATATTTTTGTGGGGATTATGTACCATCTGTGGACAATTTTTAGGAATGTTTCTTGTAGGTTTATACAGTTGATAGTTTTCCGCAATGTTTTAAATGAGTTTAGCCAATCCTGAAAGGAAAAGGATTTGTCTAATTCAGTTTCCCATTTGATAACAGTATTATGTTTATCTCCGTGCTTTAATATCTCTAAAGTTCTTCTTAGTACTGAAGTTGTGTTGTTAACTTCTCCAAAGAGGATCTTATCTAAGGGTGAATCTTTAATTAAAGATATTTTCTGTAAGAAGTCCCATTTTTTCCTGTAGTTGTGTAAAACTGCTAATTTCAGAAATACCATATAGATTGAATTTTTACCCTTCCACTAGCTGGCCAGCTAGATAGGTTAATATCTTGAATATAGAACTTCAAGATTTCCAAAGGAGCATTTAAAGAAATTTGATTCGGGGAGAAGCAATAGTTTTTTATCGGCTTTATAGATTGGAAGATATGAGAGACAATTAGATTGTCAATATGCAAGTTTTTGAAAAGTTTCTTGTCTACACAAAATAGATTGAAGGGGTCGAAAGTTTCACATAATCTCCTTTCATGTATATACCATGCTTTTAAATTTGATTTATTATTTCCCCATGCTAGATAGTGTGAAAACATTACCGTGTCGTGGGTATAAACTACAGTTGCAAGAAAAAGTATGTGAACCCTTTGGAATGATATGGATTTCTGCACAAATTGGTCATAAAATGTGATCTGATCATCTAAGTCACAACAATAGACAATCACAGTCTGCTTAAACTAATAACACACAAAGAATGAAATGTTGCCATGTTTTTATTGAACACACCATGTAAACATTCACAGTGTTCATATACTTTTTCTTGCAACTGTATATTCGGAAATGATAATCCGCTAGTCTGGCTGACATAATTTTAAATTCAATCCTAGGTTTCTTATCACCCCGTACATAGGATATAATTAAACAGTGAAATAATTGGAGTATTTTCTTTGGGACACTAAGAGGGATTGTACGGAAAAGGTATTCCATTACTGGTGCATTTTTAAAGTTACCACTACTTATACTTTGCTTGGCTTGGGTTGACATATATAAATTGCATGCCAATATATTGCATGAATCACCTTAATAATTCTAGAAAAGTATTTTCTACAAAAAAATAGTAAAGCATTTCCAGATGTAATCTTTGAAGATGTAATCTTTGAAATAACAATAATCCTAACATTATTTAAGCAATATCATCTTACGAAAATTATAAAAACACAGATTTTTTTTTAAATCTATGACTAAGCAGATAAGACAACTAGTCAGCATAGCAACCATGTGACAAACCCAGAGGCTATTTGAGATATGTCAGTACAACTGCCCATGGAGTTCATTTAAGAATTTGCCTGTGGGTCTGTCAGATGCCACAGCTGGAAGAATATCTTCCACCGCTTCATTTCAAGGCCTTGTAATTATAAATTATAAATGAATGAAAAGACAGTCAGATATATTTGATTAAACAAACATTGTAATTTTCTTACAGAGACATTTAAAATAAATAACTTCAGAGATTTTATAGACTTACTTTCTACATGAAAGTAAGAACAAATTAGTAATTTGTAGTTATGAAACTTTTCATTTTTCTCTCTTTATGCAACATAATTTATTATTAAATTTTATTGTATTTGTTACCAGAATTTGATTTGTCTATTAGTATACTTCATATGACTATGCATTAAATAATTAACAGTAAGAAATGGCAGCTTTACTGGAGATTTTTGTTGATGTTTCATCTCAGGTAGATGACTTCTTCATTGTCGGGATGCTTGAGAAAGGCTTCTTTGTGAGATGAAGCATTTCTTGTGTGTCTCCAATACAGCTGCCTTGGCGGTGATAGTGTGTCCAATCCTGTTCTCTGTGTACTGTGTGGAGTATGGCAACACTAGAATGTGTGGCACCAGAGGTTTATCTTATTTTCTTTCATTTTCCTTCTCTTGGTTAGGATATTATTTGCACTGGGTGGCATGTCAGATGCTCTGCATACTATTGACTTTAAATGGTGGCATGGTGCTGGTGCTGGTTAAGTAATATTTATTAGCACACTTAGTTTAAATCAAACATAAATATGGTATATTGTATCTGATCCTACTGCAATTTTCATTTCCTTCAGATTAGGATTATTTAATGGGTTAGCTCTGCTTACTCACTGCTGAAAAGACAGAACACAAAACTCTGATGTTCTATATAAAAATGGTGACTGATCATGAAAACAAATTCACAGTAAGAAAGAAAATAATATCCTGTTATTTGGTCAAACTATGGCAAAATTAACTAATGGTTGATACCTAGGCCATAAGTTCCAGTTGTTCAAAAAAGGTATTACAGTCTCCATACTGTTGTACTCTAAGGAAACATTTCTCAATGGTCATCAAAAGGAGTACAAGAACTCTGAGAGAAGTGAGCAAAGAACCAACACATCTCAGTTAAGACTACCCAGTATCTTCCATAAATGGCTGTACCATAAAGCTCAATTATATAGGCAGCAACCTTGGAAAGCCTTAATAGAACATCACAATAGTAAACCTTTAATGATAACCAGGTTAAAGGGACATTCTTGGCACCAAAACAATTTTATCTTAATGAAGTGCTTGTGGTGAATAGAAGATGTCCCTATTATGGACTGTTTAAAATAATAAGATATGTTTATATTTGTCCAATACCAAACCTGTAATAGCTCTCAGTAGCCTTAACTCTGACTCACTGAATTTTGAACATCTACTCTACCAGCCTGGTTTATTGTTTACAGTAATTTAACTTTATTGTCTCAATAAGCTACATGCCACATTCAGCAATTAATGGTTTATGGAGGTAGGCACACTGTGTATTTTGCCACTCACATCTATCTCTGTATCTTTGAAAGGGCAAGTAAAGACAAGATTTTTTTCTTTTTTATGTATTTTACAAAGAAATGCATTTACAGACAATGCCACTTGACCATTCCTTCAGTAGTGTACTTTTAAGCACTCAGTGAGGCTCGATATACTTCACCATTGTATATTTATCTTTTTTTTCCTGTAGGCAATTGTGTACTCCCCCATATTGTATAGGGGTAAGTTCACTTTTGACTTAGCGCTCCACTAAGTGTACTCTTTTGGTGGTTTGCACCTGGGTTACTTTTTTTTAATACATTTGGTGTGCAGTTGTTTTATTACAGCATTACAAAGGTTAAATTGTGTTTGCAAAGCTGCTTTTACTGTTAGGGTGCATGCTTTTATAGTTTTTTTTGGTATGTATTAATGGAAGTAATAAGTACAGAGCAGCTTTAGTCACACTGTGGTGGAGCGGAAACATTTTAGTGTTAACTTTGTTATTTCTTAATAAGAGTAAGGTTAGTGTCAGGCATAGAATAGGGCTGAGGATTTAGAAAGTGCCATTATTTTCACAGCAGGCTATATATAATTTTGTGTGTGGAATACACACTTTGAAGCCTTCTTATCGCTAAATTTTGTATTAATAACAGTCATAAAAAAAAATCATATTAAAATGCTACTTTCACCTAGTAAGTTTTATCTGAAATGTCACATCAGATACACAGTATAAATAAAAGGGGTTCTCGGCTAAACAATGAACATGTGAAAACAGAAACATTTTTTTTTTTTTTTTTGTGGTTGCAATTATCACACAGTTAAGTTTTATGTTATATCATTTTAAAAGTGAGTAAAGAGTAATTTTTATTGTCATTATTTTGTTGTTTGCATTGAGGTTGTATGACTTTTTATAGAGTGCCTATTTTTAAAATTTTAAATGACATACAGTAGCAGCTATGCCATCAAAGGTATAAATGTTATTATGTTTACTTTTACGTATAATGTTATATTTAATGATGACACAATTACCTGAAGTGAGTATTATTTCTTTGTTTTATGTTCAACACCTGTTTTCTTAACTATGTATCACTGTGAAATTGAGAAAACATTAGAATATATATAAATATACTGACACACATTTGTTCATTGATCCTGAGGAAATAAAGTATTTTACATTTTATGAAGACCTTGAGTGCAGCCTAATCTTTGGAATTGTATCTACTTGAGCCCAGGCTTTGACTACCGGCATTATAAGGACTGCATAGCTTGAGTGCAAGGACTTTCCAGTGTGTATATATATATATATATATACAGTGGGACCTCGGTTTACAAACGCCTCGGTTAACATAATTTTCGGTTTACAAATGAAAATCCAATGAAAATAATGCCTTGGTTTACAATTTTTTTTTGCAATACAAAGCAAGTTTCCCAGGATGCATTGCACCTGGGAGGTTTATAGCACCGCCCCCTGCATGCTGGAGCCTGTGGGTAACATGTGACGTCGAGTGTGGAGGTGTTGGAGCGGCTTTTACATCGAGTTTTGGAGCCATTCTGGAAATTGTTTGCAGTTGTTTTGGGACTTTTTGGTGCATTTCTCAAGCTGTGGAAAGCTAGGCAGCTGAGCATCGTTGTTTGCATGCCTTTTATTGTGTGTTCTGCATTGTGGGTTGGTTTCCACGCCAGCTCATTTTGACTTTTTTTCTGACCTCCAGAACGGGTTAATTGGTTTTCAATGCATTCCTATGGGAAACTGCATTTCAGTTTACAAATTTTTCGCAATAAGAAACATTCAGGAGAGCGCATTAAATTTGTAAAAAGAGGTCCCACTGTATATATTTATATACACACACATATAGTTAGGTGTGGAAATATTTACGCTGACACTATTTTCATAATTTTGGCTCTGTACACTACCACAATGGATTTGCAATGAAACTACTGAAATGCAATTGAAGTGCAAACTTTCATCTTTAATTCAAGGGGTTGAACAAAAATATTGTATAAATGTATAGGAAATGCAACCATTTTTATACACTGTCCCCTTATTTCAGGGGCTCAAATGTAATTAGACAATTTAACAGAATTATAAATAAAATGTAAAAATGAATAATTCTTTGTCGAGAATACTTTGCAGGCAATGACTGCTTGAAGTCTGGAATGCATGGACATCACCAACAAATTATGTGGTATGCTTTGGATCATGAGCTGTTCCAAGCCTTCTCCATACTTTTATCATCCCATCATTCTGGTAAAGGTTGATTTTAGTTTCATCTGTCCAAAGAAGGCTGTTCCAGAAGTGGGCAGGCTTTTTTTTAGATTTGTTTTGGCAAAGTCTAATCTGGCATTTCTATTCCTGAAGCTTATGAATACTTTGTACCTTGTAGTGAACCCTGTGTATTTGATCTTGTGAAGTCTTCTCTGTATGGTAGACTTAGATACAGTGGCATAACTACCCCAGTTGCAAGGGTTGCAGCTGCGACCAGGCCCTTCACTCCAGGAGGCCCGGCCGCAAAAGTGACCCCTGTGACCATGGACCGCCAGCAGACCTCTAGGGCCAGTGCACAGCAGCACCTGCAAGGGCACACAGTTGCAGGCTAACTGGGAGGAGGGGAGGGATGTGCTGTGCTGCTCCCCTCCTGCCACTGTGCGCAGCATGGCCGAGCGGTCTGACAGTAAGTGCTCACTGAGAGAGCACTTCCTGTCAGACTCAGATGGGTACTGGGATTGTGGCAAACAGGTAAGGAGGGAATGAAGAAATGGAGGGGCTGCAGGGAAAGGGTGGGGGAGAGAGAAATCGAGAAGCTGCATGGGAGGGGAAGACAGAGAGAAATGGAGTGGCTGCAGGGGAAGGGAGCGGAAGGGAGGGGAAGAGAGAAATGGAGTGACTGCAGGGGGGAGAGAGAGAGACACATTGAGGGGCAAGAAAGATATGGAGTGGCTTGTGAGTGAAATGGGACACATGGGGCATCTGGGAGGAGCATATGAGACACCTGGGGGAATTAGACACATGATGGGGAATAAGACACATGAAGGGGCAAGAGTGGAGGGGGGAGAAAGACACATGGAGCAGTTTGTGAGTGAAATTGGACACATGGAGGGCCTGGGGGGAACAAATGATACACTTAGGGGGAATTAGACACATGGAGGGGCAAAAGTGGAGGGGACGAAAGACACATGGAGGTGCCTGGGGGGGAATGAGGCAAATTAAAGAGCTTGTGGGTTTATGAGACATGTGGAGGGGCTTGGGGGAGGGAATGAGACACATGGAGGGACTTGGGAGAGGGAATGAGACACATCAAGTGGGCCCTAGGGCAATTTTCGCCCTGGGGCTCCTAGTTACGCATCTGCTTAGATAATGATATACCTACTTCCTGGGGTGTGTTCTTCACTTGACTGGATGTTGTAAAGTTTTTTTTTTTACCATGGAAAGGATCCTACAATTATCCACCACTGTTCTCCATGGACGTCCATGCCTTTTTGTGTTGCAGACTTACCAATGTATTCATGTATAGCTTGGAGGAAAGACGAGACTGGGTGATATGATAGAAACATTTAAATATATAAAAGGAATCAACACAGTAAAGGAGGAGACTATATTTAAAAGAAGAAAAACTACCACAACAAGAGGACATAGTCTTAAATTAGAGGGGCAAAGGTTTAAGAATAATATCAGGAAGTATTACTTTACAAAGAGAGTAGTGGATGCTTGGAACAGCCATCCAGCTGCAGTGCTAGAGGTTAACACAGTAAAGGAGTTTAAGCATGCTATAACTTATCTATAAGATAAGGCCAGGCAGGGGCGTACCTAGAGCATTTGGCACCCGGGGCGGATCCTGTGCTTGGCACCCCCCCCCCCCCAAAAAAACCTGTAAAAAATGTTAAAGGTTTTATTTCTTTTATTTTTACAATTTGTAAACTTTGCAAAACCGCTGTCAGCCCCTCCTACAAAACCCTTGTCCTGCCCTGCCCCTCCTACAAAACCTCTGTCCTGCCCCTTCTACAAATCCTGTACTGCCCCATCTACAAAACCCCCGCAACCCCCTTCCACAAATCCCCTGCTTATCCCCCCTTATAAAGACTCCTGTCCCAATACAAAACCCCCACCCCCTTCTACAAAATCCCTGCAGCCCTACACACACATTTACAGGCAGACAGTCACACACTCAGTTACAGACAGACAGTCACACACTCAGTTACAGACAGACAGTCACACATACACATTTCCTCCGTGCGGCCAGTTTATCAGCTGTTTGCTTGAGTGAGCTGTACTGGCCGCACGGCACCCTAACTACCATGGGACACTGTGCGGCCACAGCTCACACAGCCCCCTCCAGCCAGGGCCGGTACAAGGATTTTTGCCGCCCTAGGCAAAAGTAAAGTTTGCCGCCCCCCATGTGACATGACAATGCCCCAACCATATGATTTGCCATGTTAACTAACGCCAGTGCTGCAGTGCCGCCGTGTTTACATTAAAAGGCCTGCAGGGACAGGCTATAGACACCAGAACCACTACATTAAGCTGAAGTGGTTCTGGGGACTATAGTGTTTCTTTAATGTGAGGTAAATTAGAGCTTAGTGCCACGAATAATATACTAGATTGCCTACTTACAACCAGATGAGGATGATGATGGGCTCTAGCTGCAGTCTGGCTCCACTGGTCTGGTGCAGAACAGGCTCTCTGGAGGCGGTTTGTAACTGTGGTCACAAAAATCAATGTTCTGGGAGAACGGAAGCAGCTCCATTTTTTGGGGGTCCTTTACACAGCTCAAGGTCTGGGTCCCAGGGTCCACCTTCATGTTCCACCAATGAGTTTGTTCACAGGGGGTGGAGTGTGTAGGGGATGTCCTGATATGTGTGTAAGGAATGCATTGTGTGAAATTGTGTTTGTATGTGTAAGGGCTGCAAGGTGTGTTTCTGTGTATGTATGGGATGCATTGAATGTGTGTGTGCATTGAGTGTGTGTAATGAATGCATTGTGTGTTTCTGTGTGTGTAAGGGATGCATTGTGTGTAACGGTTGCATTGCTTGTGTATGTGTGTCTGTGTGTTTTTCTGTGTGCAAGGGGTGCATTGTGTGTATGTGATGAATGTCAATCTCTCCTCCCGCTCCAATTTCCTTCTCCTCCTCCCAATTTCTCTTTTTCTCTTTCTCACCCCTTATTTCTCTTTCTCACCCCCCCTTATTTCTCTTTCTCACCCCCCTTATTTATCTTTCTCACCCCCCCTTATTTCTCTCTCACCCCCCCTCCTATTTTCTCTCACCCCCCCCCTTTCTTCTCTCAC
>OW240915.1:222951087-222985186 GCA_933207985.1 Pelobates cultripes
AAAACGGGGGCGGGGCCCGACCGCCGAGCTGGATGGCAGCATGCATGCTGAGCTCCTGCAAGCCATCAAACTCTAGGCTTTGAAACTATGATTTCCAGCACCAGAACCAACCACCAGCGGCGGTCCACAGAGCTAAAGGGACACTGGATCCAGGGTGAGGCTGGCTTATCGAGCTGCAGTCCCCTGGAGGAGAGGGCACCGATGCCACAATCGAGGCCTACTCCGGCGGTGAGAGGGGCAGACGGCCGCTGCCCCACTATCCTGCCTAACAGAACCCAGCCATGGGCCCAAACGAGTGTGGACAAGGCCCTGTCCCCCCCCTCTAGACCGGTGGGGGTGATCCCGGTCCTCACCCCAAGGCCCTGACGAAGACATGGCGGCTGAAGCTAGGGGGCCTAACAGCCATGCCCAAGATGGCAGACGCCATGTGCACAGGAGACATGGGGAGAAACAGCTCACTCCCCACTCTCACAGCCGACACTGCAACCCTTGCTTCTAGACCATGCCATACAGGGAAGCAGGATTACCTTTACCCACTAACACAGCCACTCAAGTCAGCGATGTCAGCGGCTGCCCTGGGGGGATGGGGGTACACAACAGACCGGCCGTTGCTGTATGGAGGGACCGAGTCTACCACCAAGCGTGTCACCTCAGCGGCGAGACAGACCTCCTACTTGCCTCCCACTCAGCCTGCAACAGCACGAACCCTGCAGCGGCAGCTATGTGTGGATGACGCCGGACCCCCCATCGCGGCTGACAACGGCCCCCAGGGGACCAAGCAGGACAAGCACTCCGTACCACGGCTGCAACCCCAGGGAAGCCGGCGAATGGCTCAGAGAGCGGCAGGGCTGGACTGTGTTTTGCTGCCTGCTCTGGTGGACACTCACCCACTGCTGCATGAAACGGACAGAGCAGGTATCAGATAGCAGCGGAACTACCCCTGTATTTGAGGTCTCAGCAACACCACAACGACGGCTCTTCACTGAGTCAGCACTGGTAGTTCCTAACGGCCGGGGTGAAAACGGCATTAAAGCGACATCACAAGACCTAGCCTGAATACCAATTATAACCAAACTACACTAGCCTGTTTGTAAAGCTACTGCTATAAATATATGAATCAAGCAACCTTTCATATCTAGCAAGTACTTTGTGCATAAACTTAATCTTGGTAAAGCGAATAGATATGTATGCTTAGCTTAATCAGTTATGCAAATCATCACTATATCATTTTCTTGTCTTCCTCATATCTCAAACTTGTTTAAAAAAAAAAAAAAAAAAGTGCAGCATCTCTTGACTACCCATAAGAACTGTTTATGATGATCTCATGTGTTGAACAAGTCAGTGTTTATGCATGTAATTTACTCTGCACTCAAAAATAAAGAATTAAAAAAAAAAAAAAAAAGAATGGAAAAAACTAGAAGTATCTTGGGGAGGTAGAATAAATGTTTTGAAATCATACATTTTGCCAAAGTGGATATACTTGTTTAGGATGTTGCCTTTGGAAATTCCAAAGCCGTGGCTGTCAATGATAAATACGGCTTTTCAAACTTTGTTTGGCAAAAAAAAAAAAAAACAGAATTAAAAATACAACATTATCAAGAGGAATAAAAAATGGAGGATTATGGTATCCAAACATTACCAAATTCTATGAATCAGGAATAATTATGCATATTATGGCTAGTTTGTTAGAACAAAATAAAGAAGAATTTTGGTTGGAATTCGAGTTAGAAGCAACAAAAGTAAAATACTCCTTAGAGTTTATTTTGAATAAAAACATTTTTCAGTTTACGGGATCCTATATTCTTGGACAGATTATTCCTATTTGGCAAAAAATCAAGAAAAAAAATAGATATGGATGATATAATTTTTGATTTTCAAAGTTTGAAAGTACTAGAAATCAGTATCGAAAATTTAACAGTGAAATCTTGGAAAAACCATCAGATTATTACATTTAGAGATTTGTTTAAAGATAGCAAAATAAAATCATTCAAAATGTTGGTAAATGAGTTCCATCTTCCCGACAATTAATTATTTTATTATATCAGAGTTAAGCATTTTTTAGAGAAGGTGACCTTAGTTACTGAAGGAACCCTGTACGACATTTTAAAGACTATCTTAGAGCAGAGTAAAATAAATCGGCTGTTCTCTAGATGTGTTAGAATTTTAGAGGGTGCTTATGATCTGGCAATACCCACTGCTATTAAAAAATGGAATAGTCGGAGGGGGCGTGGCTAGCTGAGCAGCTAACAAGACGTGCAAGTGTGGAGCTCCGGCTAAACACACCGTTTAATACGACGAACTGCCACAAAATCCTAACAACCAGAACAGATATCCAGACTAATAGTGATCTAAATGCCCCCAACCTCGAGATGGGGCGAAAAAACAAGAAACAAACCTGCCTGGAGGGCTCAAACACGCCAGACATCAGGCGGTCCTTCAGTAGGCCGCAAAGACTAACACAGACCAAGATGGCGCAGGAAAGTGACCAAAGCTCTAGTGAATCGGAGGCATCGCCCCACGAGCGGGGCCCCCCGACCACACAGAAAGCTAATGCAGGTTATCGGACAGGAGAATCCGACTCCGACGACTCGCCCTCTACCAAGGGGGATATCAAAAAGCTGCTACTCGACCTACGGAAGGTATGGAAGTCGGATTTGGACGAGATACGGTCTGAAATAACCGGAGTCACAGCACGACTGGGTGCAGTGGAGAATAGGGAAGGGAACAGAGACATTCTCATTGCCGAGACCCAAACCCAAATGACCTCCCTGACCCAACAAATCCTGAGACTTACCCGCACAGTGACCGCGATAGAGGCCAGACATCGCAAGAGAAATGTCCGCATCCGCGGCGCACCTGAAACTATAGGCCCAGAAGCCTTACTGGAGTTTACTAATAAACTAGCGACCATGATGGGAGCAAAGAAAAATGGTGAACTGCGGCCCATCACAGCGGCATTCAGGATTCGGAAGGCCGCGGCCGCCCCTGCGGACGCACCCAGGGACATTATTGCAATCACACGAGACATTACGGTAAAAGTGGCGATTATGGCTGCCTCCAGAAAGACACCCACCGCCATAGTGGACAACCTCCACATCAAGGTATTCGACGACTTACCGTTTGCGACTCTGCTAGAGAGGAGAAGGTTCATGCCGATCACCCGACAATTGAGAGAACATGGCATCAGATACAGATGGGGTGCATCTGGCACGCTGGTGGTGCCATACAAAGACAGAGTACTTTCATTATCAGCAGAGGAAGACCCTAAGAACTTCCTACAGGAACTCCAACTCCCCCAGCCAGCACCCCTGGAACAGGGGAGAAGCAAGACCCCCAGCGCCGCAGGCGACAACGCTACCAGGGAGAAAGGCCCTGAGAGGTCAGAGACACAAAGAAGACCAGGCCTGCAGAACCCCCCATAGAACTGTCAGACTACGAGAGGACTGATCACAGGCCTACCTACCTGGATGGGAGAACTAAACCCCTCACAGCCCCTCAGGCATCTAGCATTTAATTTAAAGTTGTTTTAATTTAAAGCTGTTTTAATTACTGTTGTTTTTAACAGTTATAGATGGCCCCATAGTGCCTGGCACCTTGGGTTCAAAACACCTCGACACACACGACCCCCAACAGAGACATGCGTGACGATGGGGAAATACAGGCACTTAGAGAGAGGGGGTAGGAGACAGACACTATACACACACGGGGGGGTGGGTGGAAGGAGAGGGCAAACATCATGCCACCACAGTGCACCACACAGCAAGTCTAGTTACGCGACACCTTAGCAGGGAAAAGTGCTTCCCAGACGACCGTATAGCTGAAGTGGAACGTAAACCAAAGGAAGCAAAGAAGACTTATAACATGGACAGACGCGATATACTTATAGACTATCAGGCGCACACCAGCAATAATCATCTATGTGACAAATCTCTAACCAACCCCTAGCAACGACGAAATACAAGATACCAAACACTGCAAGCTTCTGGCAGCCAAGGCATGCCTAAAGGGAAGCCGGACAGGTCTCCTACTCTCAGTCAGACATAGGCCGACCCCCGCACCGACCATATCACACTCACACGCAAGACACTATTATCACTAATTTCATGTTTTCATATGTTTAACTTATCACACTAACGTCTAGACTTACTATTTTTGAAAAATGTTACAAACTATCTACCAAAGTCAAATGTTAATGATACCTAGCTATTCACTCACTACTAATCGCTACCGATACCATAGTACGATTTATATCGACCAGTTAACCTGTAAAACTGTGCAGCTTACAAATATGTCATGACATTGTATACCATGAATAGCCAGCAGTTGCTGTTGTGGCACTGCGGGCACGACTGTTTACTTTATTGCACTATCAAAATAAAGAATTAAAAAAAAAAAAAAAAAATGGAATAGTCACTTAAATAAAAGTATAGATATAAAGGAATGGTCATCTTCCTTTTATAAAATCAATAAATATGTTCATTCCATTGTCTTATTAAAAACTCAATTTAAATTAATAAATTTTTGGTATATAACTCCAGTGAAAATAACTAAATTTGCAACGGATCTTGATGCTCAATGCTGGAATTGTAGACAACATAAAGGAAATTATACATACAAAAACAAGATGGAGCTTCTTAAAATGGCAATGAAACAGATATTCTGGAAAATAAAATATAAACAATAGCGCAATACAGTAGTACAAAGGAAATTGGAAATGTATATACAGTAGATTTTTCACTCACAAGCCTGGAGTCATAATCTCATATGACTCGGATGGTGTATGCCTTTGGACCATTTCAGGATGCCCAAATCCTTCTTTCAAGCAGGATTCCGTTTATCTTCCCCTTTAACCAACTCACAGACAAAAGTGCCAGGTCAGTGGTAAATTTCCAAAAGGGTGATGCTTTATTCAAAATAAAAACTTATAATAAAAAATGTTAAAATAAATTCAAATATAACAATTTGTGGTTTAAATAGGGCTATATAGTCCTTAAAAATCGCCAAAACGCGTTTCGCCTGGTAAAACAGGCTTCCTCAGTCGGCTTTTTTTCACTGTTCAGTCTTTTTCCAATTTTTAAAAGTCCGTTTGTTTTTACTTCCGGGTTCCGGTTTCTGTCCATTTGGAACGCAATTATGCGTTCCAACGATGTCATTTCCTGTTGTGTCACTTCCAGATTTCTGTTTCAGTTCGCTGGAACGCATCGTGCGTTCCAGCGATGTCACTTCCTATTACGTCACTTCCGGATCTCGATCGGCTGGAACGCACAATGCGTTCCAGTGGCATTGTACTTCGGCATCTCTGCCATTTCAATTAGTCCACATAATATCCAGTTATGGAGGTCTGTTTTACCTATATATGCACATATATTAATAAACTCTACATGTGTATTAGCAATATTAAACCATGGAAGTCTGTTTTTACACATTTATATATATGTATCAATAAACTTCACATATATAATAAGAGTTCTTTGCCTATCTAATATATCAAACTTCTTTAACATGAGCATGATATAAACATTTTAAAATGCTTCTGCAATATAGAAATGATAATAATATGGACATTTCTCCTTATAATATCTTCTCAATATAAAGATAGTGTAGATATCCCAAAGGTGATCTGGCAATATAAATATTTTTCCTTAAAGTGCTCTTGTGTATTTTCATTAAAGTGCTCTTATATATTTTCCTTTAAAGTTCTCTTGTAGTGCTTCCAGAGTCTCCATAATCATATTCAGAAACATATCATTTCAAAAACTCAGAAAAAAAAAAAAAAAAAACGAATTGTTTTAAAAGGTATCCATATTAAAAATATCCATAAAATGTAAAAATTATCTACTAAAAAATATATTTCCATAATAAATAGTAGGGGAGTTCAGTTCATGAAATGACATAGTTCGAAATCTTGGTTTAAACCATGAGGTGCCATAGTGTTAAAACCGAAAATAAATCTCATTTCCTCTATTCCTATTTTTCTAATGTAATCTCCTCCTCTCCAATCTTTCTTAACCAATTTTATTGCACAAAAAAACATTCCTTCGGGGTCTTGATTATGGAATGTCTTAAAATGGTTGGAGACACTGTGTGACTCCAATCCATTTTTTATGTTCCTTGTGTGTTCTGCTATTCTCGTATTCAGACATCTAATGGTTCTCC
Organism: Pelobates cultripes; assembly: GCA_933207985.1. NCBI lineage: Eukaryota > Metazoa > Chordata > Amphibia > Anura > Pelobatidae > Pelobates > Pelobates cultripes. The sequence goes on from OW240915.1 coordinate 222,957,244, forward strand.
CTACATATAGGAGGTTACACTGACACTTCAGAACATAAATAACCCCTTTAGAGTGGCAAGTTAAATGGTCTCGAATTTGAAATTTTTGATTTATCCAAGGCTTCATATCCGTTATGTGGCGCTTCCTGCTTTTAGTGTTTCTGCACGCTAGGCACTGACCGCAACCATAAAAACCTTTATTCTGCCTTAAAAAATTCTTATCAACCAAAATTTGTCTATCACTACTTTGTACTAAAGTGCTCTTGAGATTTTTTGCTCCCCTATATATGATCTTAGGTCTTTCTGGCAAAATGTTTTTTAGGACCGGATCATCTTGCAAAATATGCCAGTATTTATTTATGATTTTATTGACTTTTTTGTGATTCCCATTAAAATTACAAATGAACGGAACATCTCTATTCCATTTTTGTTTCCCCTTTTTATCTTTGTATATTAAAAGGTTCTTCCTAGGTATTATACGGACATCTTCTAGAGCAGTTTGCAAATCTGTTTCTGCATATCCTTTTTGCAAAAATTGGGTCTTTATTCTCCCTGCCTGTGACAAATAGTCTTCATCATTAGTGCAATTTCGCCTGATTCTCAAAAATTGTCCTCTAGGTGCATTTAATAGCCAGAGTGTGTGGTGACAGCTCTCTTTTTGAATATATCCATTTGCATCCACTTCCTTAAAATGATTCTTTGTGGTAATGCAAGTATTGACGATGTTGATATCAAGATCTAAGAAGTTGATACTTTCTTCACTTATTTGTGCCGTTAATACAATGTTCCATTCATTGTTGTTTAAAAAAGTAATAAAAACATCCAGTTCTATCCTAGTTCCCGTCCAGATAAAAAATATATCGTCGATGAAACGACGATAGCACACCAAGTCCGTCACCCAGGTATGTCCTCTATATACAAACTTCTCTTCCCAATACGCCATGAATAAGTTTGCATAACTGGGAGCGAACTTGGTGCCCATCGCCGTTCCTCGAATTTGTAGATAAAAGACGTCTTGAAACCAGAAAAAATTGTTTGTTAAAATCAAATGGATACCTTCTAAAATATATTGGGTCTGTTCTTCTTTAAAATTATGTTTTCTTAAAAAATATTGCACAGCTTCCAATCCAATCTTGTGAGGTATGATACTATAGAGGGAGGTTACGTCACACGTAACCAAAAAACTACCTTCTTTCCAAGTAATCTCTTCTAAAAGCTTCAAAATATGTATAGTGTCCTTTAAATAGGCGGGGTTACATACAACCAGAGGTTGCAACAATTTATCTAAGTATTCCGATACCTTTGCTGAAACGGAATCAATTCCGGATATTATCGGTCTGCCGGGTGGATTTTTCCTATCTTTATGTACCTTTGGTAGATGATAATAAACCGGAGTTTTAGGGTGTGGAGTAGACAAGTATTTAGCTTCATCTATTGTTAATATTTCCTTTTCTAGACCTTTCTTAATATATTCGTCAAATTTCTTTTTTATTTCATTAATTGGATTTCTGTCCAATTTTTGATATGTAAGAGGGTCAGATAAAATTCGTTCCGCTTCTTGTACATAATTAAGGACAGGAATTACCACATACCTCCAATCAAGAACCCACATCTTCTTTTTTTCGGAAAGACCCAGTCAAGGAGAGGTTGAAACAAACACAGCAGATCAATGTATGGGAATCCCCAGGCAAACGCAGAAGATCAGTAACACAAGAAAGAGAAACCGAGGAAGAAAAAGAAATGAGATACAGGGAGAAGAGAGGCAAGAGATAAACACAGAGGGCATTTTTAATTTAACAGGCCAAGAATTATCCAAAGAGGCAATGGAAGTTCTGCAGAAAGGCCTAAAATTCGCCCCCACCGCAGATTTGAAATAAATTTGATTTATTTATAGATGTCAATAAATTTATTAGGCAGTTATGTTTAAAGAAATTTTTTGCCAACCAGAAGGAAATTCAGAAGGAAGAAGTCGCACTAGAGTATAAACATACGGTTCTAAAAACAAAATCCAATTTTTTTCCTAAACACCTTATCTCTGATGAAATTAAAGCGTTTGAATTAATGGTCACGAAAGAGATAAGACAAATTAGACCACTAAATAAATACCAATATAATATGTCAAGTAAGGAAAAGAATGTGGTTAAGGAATTAAAGCAAAATAGAGAGATGGTCATTAAACCGGCGGATAAGGGGGGTGGGGTTGTGATATCTTCAAGGTCAAATTATGTACAAGAAGCGGAACGAATTTTATCTGACCCTCTTACATATCAAAAATTGGACAGAAATCCAATTAATGAAATAAAAAAGAAATTTGACGAATATATTAAGAAAGGTCTAGAAAAGGAAATATTAACAATAGATGAAGCTAAATACTTGTCTACTCCACACCCTAAAACTCCGGTTTATTATCATCTACCAAAGGTACATAAAGATAGGAAAAATCCACCCGGCAGACCGATAATATCCGGAATTGATTCCGTTTCAGCAAAGGTATCGGAATACTTAGATAAATTGTTGCAACCTCTGGTTGTATATAACCCCGCCTATTTAAAGGACACTATACATATTTTGAAGCTTTTAGAAGAGATTACTTGGAAAGAGGGTAGTTTTTTGGTTACGTGTGACGTAACCTCCCTCTATAGTATCATACCTCACAAGATTGGATTGGAAGCTGTGCAATATTTTTTAAGAAAACATAATTTTAAAGAAGAACAGACCCAATATATTTTAGAAGGTATCCATTTGATTTTAACAAACAATTTTTTCTGGTTTCAAGACGTCTTTTATCTACAAATTCGAGGAACGGCGATGGGCACCAAGTTCGCTCCCAGTTATGCAAACTTATTCATGGCGTATTGGGAAGAGAAGTTTGTATATAGAGGACATACCTGGGTGACGGACTTGGTGTGCTATCGTCGTTTCATCGACGATATATTTTTTATCTGGACGGGAACTAGGATAGAACTGGATGTTTTTATTACTTTTTTAAACAACAATGAATGGAACATTGTTTTAACGGCACAAATAAGTGAAGAAAGTATCAACTTCTTAGATCTTGATATCAACATCGTCAATACTTGCATTACCACAAAGAATCATTTTAAGGAAGTGGATGCAAATGGATATATTCAAAAAGAGAGCTGTCACCACACACCCTGGCTATTAAATGCACCTAGAGGACAATTTTTGAGAATCAGGCGAAATTGCACTAATGATGAAGACTATTTGTCACAGGCAGGGAGAATAAAGACCCAATTTTTGCAAAAAGGATATGCAGAAACAGATTTGCAAACTGCTCTAGAAGATGTCCGTATAATACCTAGGAAGAACCTTTTAATATACAAAGATAAAAAGGGGAAACAAAAATGGAATAGAGATGTTCCGTTCATTTGTAATTTTAATGGGAATCACAAAAAAGTCAATAAAATCATAAATAAATACTGGCATATTTTGCAAGATGATCCGGTCCTAAAAAACATTTTGCCAGAAAGACCTAAGATCATATATAGGGGAGCAAAAAATCTCAAGAGCACTTTAGTACAAAGTAGTGATAGACAAATTTTGGTTGATAAGAATTTTTTAAGGCAGAATAAAGGTTTTTATGGTTGCGGTCAGTGCCTAGCGTGCAGAAACACTAAAAGCAGGAAGCGCCACATAACGGATATGAAGCCTTGGATAAATCAAAAATTTCAAATTCGAGACCATTTAACTTGCCACTCTAAAGGGGTTATTTATGTTCTGAAGTGTCAGTGTAACCTCCTATATGTAGGGAGAACCATTAGATGTCTGAATACGAGAATAGCAGAACACACAAGGAACATAAAAAATGGATTGGAGTCACACAGTGTCTCCAACCATTTTAAGACATTCCATAATCAAGACCCCGAAGGAATGTTTTTTTGTGCAATAAAATTGGTTAAGAAAGATTGGAGAGGAGGAGATTACATTAGAAAAATAGGAATAGAGGAAATGAGATTTATTTTCAGTTTTAACACTATGGCACCTCATGGTTTAAACCAAGATTTCGAACTATGTCATTTCATGAACTGAACTCCCCTACTATTTATTATGGAAATATATTTTTTAGTAGATAATTTTTACATTTTATGGATATTTTTAATATGGATACCTTTTAAAACAATTCGTTTTTTTTTTTTTTTTTTCTGAGTTTTTGAAATGATATGTTTCTGAATATGATTATGGAGACTCTGGAAGCACTACAAGAGAACTTTAAAGGAAAATATATAAGAGCACTTTAATGAAAATACACAAGAGCACTTTAAGGAAAAATATTTATATTGCCAGATCACCTTTGGGATATCTACACTATCTTTATATTGAGAAGATATTATAAGGAGAAATGTCCATATTATTATCATTTCTATATTGCAGAAGCATTTTAAAATGTTTATATCATGCTCATGTTAAAGAAGTTTGATATATTAGATAGGCAAAGAACTCTTATTATATATGTGAAGTTTATTGATACATATATATAAATGTGTAAAAACAGACTTCCATGGTTTAATATTGCTAATACACATGTAGAGTTTATTAATATATGTGCATATATAGGTAAAACAGACCTCCATAACTGGATATTATGTGGACTAATTGAAATGGCAGAGATGCCGAAGTACAATGCCACTGGAACGCATTGTGCGTTCCAGCCGATCGAGATCCGGAAGTGACGTAATAGGAAGTGACATCGCTGGAACGCACGATGCGTTCCAGCGAACTGAAACAGAAATCTGGAAGTGACACAACAGGAAATGACATCGTTGGAACGCATAATTGCGTTCCAAATGGACAGAAACCGGAACCCGGAAGTAAAAACAAACGGACTTTTAAAAATTGGAAAAAGACTGAACAGTGAAAAAAAGCCGACTGAGGAAGCCTGTTTTACCAGGCGAAACGCGTTTTGGCGATTTTTAAGGACTATATAGCCCTATTTAAACCACAAATTGTTATATTTGAATTTATTTTAACATTTTTTATTATAAGTTTTTATTTTGAATAAAGCATCACCCTTTTGGAAATTTACCACTGACCTGGCACTTTTGTCTGTGAGTTGGTTAAAGGGGAAGATAAACGGAATCCTGCTTGAAAGAAGGATTTGGGCATCCTGAAATGGTCCAAAGGCATACACCATTCGAGTCATATTAGATTATGACTCCAGGCTTGTGAGTGAAAAATCTACTGTATATACATTTCCAATTTCCTTTGTACTACTGTATTGCGCTATTGTTTATATTTTATTTTCCAGAATATCTGTTTCATTGCCATTTTAAGCTCCATCTTGTTTTTGTATGTATACTGTTGATTTTAAAGTGGTAGAGGGGACACCACTTTGAGGTGTATAGAGCTTCGGATTGACTATTTTCCACATTGTGCACATATTTGTTGTATAACATAAAGGAAATTACCTTCATATGTGGTGGTCTTGTAAAAAAGTGGTCGTAGTTTGGAAGTGGTCTCAATTTATTATTTACAAATTATGTAATGTAAAAATATTTTTAAAACCTGAAGTAATGTTATTGCATTGTAGCTGAACAAAATGTAAGAAACCTGAACTTTTTCTGATCACACATTGTTCAGATTGTAATAGCAAGAAATTGGAAGGGGAACAATGTTTATTCCATCAAACAAATAACTTCACAACTTGCCTACCAACTTAAGATGGAGAGAGATCACTGTAAATTTCTAAATAGCAACTCTAGTCTATGGGCCAGTTGGGAGAAAAAACTAAGGGTGATGTAAATCACAATTTTATCTAATCCGTAGTAAAAGATGGAATTTTTTTTTGAGAACTCTCGTAGGGTGGTGGGTTTGTTTTGTATTTTCTGTATTGTTTTTTGTACTGTTTTTATATTGTTTGTGCTCTATATGTTTTTTGTAAAGTCTAATGTCAATGGAAAAAACAAACAAACAAACACTTTTTTTCCCCTCAAGATTCTAAACCATTAAATTACATGATTTTTTTTTGCTTTGCTCTAATGTGACTAGAGCTGAGTGAACCCAAACTGAAAAGTTCGGGTTCGTACCAAACATTAGGTTTTTTGGACCCCGGAACCGAACAAGGACATATCACTGTATGTTCGGGTTGGAGTTCGGTGTTTGGCGATTTAATGGCACGTTTTCAAAGGCTACAGGGCAGCCAATTAACAAATGTTTGACTCGCGTGCCCTTAGAAGCCATCACAGTCATGCCTTCTAATGGCATGGCTGTGATTGGCCAGTGCAGCATGTGACCCAGCCTTTATATATAAGTTGTTGTGACATAGCGCCGCAAGCACATGCGGTCTTATTAGTGTAGGGAGAGGATGCTGCCGCTGATAGGGACAGCTTAGGAAAGAATTCTGCAAACTAGTACATTAGTAGGGTGAGGTAAACTTCATATCGGAGAGTCAAATAGAAGCTTAAAATAGTGTGCTTACTGCGCAGTGGTAAACATTCTAATTGTTTTACTGCTAATCTGCTGCTTACATTGGAGTTTTAAAAAGTCAATTTTTTGGGGGCACTAACTAGTATATTTTGGGTGTTCACTTCATATCTGAGAGTCAAATCGAAGCGTAAATTTTATTAGAATTTACTACATCGGTCACTTGTAATATTATTTCACACCTACAACACTTTTTACACAGATCTAAGTGATAGAAAACAGATTGATATTTTCTACAGTAGAAACTACCAGATAACAAGCTGCTATATTTAAACGAGTGATCAATAGCTAAGAGGTACTTCAACAATATTGTAAATCTGGGGCAATACCCTCACAAGTCAAACTGAGAGGTCAGTTTATAGGAAAAACTGTTGCCTGGAGGAAATTCTAAAACTATTTCCATATGTCCTGTGCAGACTTTACTTGCTGGAAAAACACAGGTGCCAACTGCTGAGGCTTTCTGCAGTGTGCATACCGGCAAGGAGGGCAGGGTTGAGGAGTGGGTGGAAGATGATGTAGAGGATGATGAGGTCCTAGACCCCACATGGAATCAAGGTCATGCAAGTGACGTGTGCAGTTTGGAGGAAGAGGCGCTGTTCGCACAGAGGCACCAGCACAGCATAAGAGGGAGCAGGGTGCAAAAGTGGAGCGGCCGTCCCCTAGCGCCGTTGGCATGTATTAGCTCGAGAATTACCAGCTATCCAAGTAATACATGTAGCGATCAAAGGATCCATAATAGACTGGGATGGTACCAGATATAACGATCCATTCCGGTGACCAGGGCAGTCCGGTGACCAGGACCCAGACACTGTCTGGGCGGCGGTCAGATGACCGGGACCCAGTATATCTGATGTTGAAGTTAGGAGTCACAGTGTGGAATGGATTAGCAGGGTCTGGTGCAGGGTAACCGCACGCCCCTGGTGTTGAACGTTTGTGCGGCCACATACCAGGACCCTGATGCAGCTTCAGTAAAAAGAGTACTGGATACCAGAAGCCATCACCAGACTGATCCGCAACTTGGAACAGGATGTGAATTTACTGTACCGGCTGTGCACGCTTTTGGCGTTGTCACCCTGCTGCTCGCCTGTCTGAGCTGCAGCTTAACTTCGGCCTTCCCGCTCACCGCCTCATGAGACTGTGCAAGCAGCAGTAGGCGATAGTGGAGATTCAGCTGCAGCACGCACGGGTCAGTGGCTCTGCACCAGACCTCCCTCCAATTGATCAGAGTTAAAGGATTTCAAGTGGACTCATTACAATTACAGGGCCTCTAAAGAGTCCTGTATTGTTATTTGTCGTCACTACCTTCCCGCGTCGGGAGTGGGTCATTTGTGCGCCTGCTGCATCCTTGCATGTGGTAGTCGTTTCTCAGGGTCCCTGTACGGAATGGAACCCTGATTGCCCGTTACCCGTGGTCACCATGGTAGGCGCAGAAACTGGCATCAAAAGTTGATATGGATGACATCTGCATGCAAAGTCGCCGACACGGGGATGTGCGATTTGCCCAGGGTTCTCTAGAGTCAACAAAGTTCCTGCGCAACTGTAATGTCAACAGCTACTCTACGGAACAGAGTTGTCTTTTTTTATATGTCCCAATATTTTGGGGGCTACCCCAATTAAAATAAATATATATATATATATATATATATAAAAACAGTGTTGGCTACCTCATCCTCCTCCTCCACCGCCACGGTCACCGCCTCCTCAACCTATGGGTCACTTAGTATAAACTAGGTACACATTAGCAGAGGCTTGTGAAGGCCTTTTCTCCATGCATCAGGAGTTGAGCATTTCTCCATGCATCAGGACTGCAAGAAATGCACCACAGGCCGCAAATTTTTCTTTTTTTCTATGTCCCAATATTTTGTGGGCTACCACAATTTAAAAAAAACCAAAAAACATAAAATACAGTGTTGGCTACCTCATCCTCCTCCTCCACCGCCACGGTCACCGCCTCCTTAACCTATGGGTCACTTAGAATAAACTATGTACACAATAGCAGAGGCTTATGAAGGCCTTTTCTCCATGCATCAGGAGTTGAGCTCAGTTTGAACAATGATAGAGAATACCCTGCACTCCAACTCTCTCTCAAATGGATAATTCTGTTGATCCTCCTGACAGCCATGCTTTAGATTTTGATTTATGTTCTTCCAAAGCTAAAATCAAAGATTCCATCTAGTGCTATTTTATGGCTCAGCTGTATTTTTAATTTGTATGTTATTTTAAGTGATTTCCCTATCCACATTTGTTTGCAGGGCACTTGTCCTACTCTTACCCCCATTTTACTTGCTTTTACAGCTTTCTAGCCCTTTCCAGGAGTTTTTTAGAGGCATTTTTGTGGCCAAAAGTTCTGGTCCCCATTGACTTCAATGGGGTTCGAGTTCGGGGTCAAGTTCGGGGTCAAGTTCGAGCCCGAACCCGGACTTTTTTTCAAAGTTCGGCCGAACCCGCCAGACCCAAACTTCCAGGTATCCGCTCAACTCTAAATGTGACCATTTTAGTCCTGCAGAAAAAAGGAGCAATGTTCAACTTGCAGGTGCAACACTAAAGTATAAAAATATTTTCTCACTTAAACCCATAAACCATTAATTGTAAAGGAAAAGAAATTATTCTATGAATAAAACAGAATACTAGAGACCCGTGGCACTGTTAATCTAGAGTATTGGAAGATACCAAATCCCTCTGGAACTAATTAATGCCCACCATCCCACTAAAAGGGACTGCAAGTCCTCCTGGAATTAATAGCGCCAGCCCCCATAACTTATAAACCAATTGACCATCTTCTGTGTTTAACACCTTAAGGACTAAGCCAATTGTACAAGTTGTGATGAAAAATGTAAACAAAACCTTGTATTTGCGCTGTATGTCTATTCAGACATAATTCACCTCTTTCATATATGTGCACCCACACTTATCATATATCGTTTTGTTCAGGAGAAACACGGTTTTCATGTCACATCAGATATTTGTATATTTAACATAATTTAATATAAATAAAATACATAAAAGAAATTAAAAATGTTAGAAGTTATTTTTTTAGTTCTGCATGGCATTTTAACAGTGAAAGTCACAATACTGTTAGCTGTTACTGCAATAAAGTACACATATTTGTATTCAGCAATGTCTCACAGGTAAAACAGTACCCATAATGTACAGGCTTTATGGTGTTTTGGAAAGTTACAGGGTCAAATATAGCATATTACATGTTTCATTTTATGCACATTGAAATTTGCCAGACTGGCTATGCAGCCTTTGAGACCAAATTGTAGCCCAGGAATGAAAATTACCCCCATGATGGCATACTATTTGCAAAAGTAGACAATCCAAGGTATTACAAATGGGGTATATCCAGCCTTTTCTAGTATCCACTTAGTCACAAACACTGGCCAAATTTGCATTCATATTTGTTTGTGTGTGAAAAACGCAAAAAACTAAATTGAATGCTAATTTTGGCCTGTGTTTGTGACTAAGTGGCTGATAAAAAGTCTGGACATACCCCATTTGCAATAACTTTGGTTGTCTACTTTTGCAAATGGTATACCATCATGGGGGTAATTCTCGATCCTGGGCTACCATACAGTCTCAAAGGCAACATAACCAATCAGGCAAATTTCAATGTGAAAAAAAGGAAATTCAAGCCTTACATTTGACTCCTATACACTTTGCACTTCGCGATTACCTACAGCGATTATAGTCAAATTTTTGTCTCTTTAAAAGTTTTAAATTATGCAGATATTATATACACCGACTCCAAATGAGTCATTATAGCCTATTTAAGGTTATTTTTCTATATACACTTTCTTCTATATATAACAATTCTGTGAATTTGATGTGTTAAGAATACTTAATAGCAATACTCTGTGATCTTGATCAAGGATTTCTAATCGATAATGGAAATAACTTACTTAAGGGCATCTTTTTATACACACTTTCTTCTATATATGAAAACTCTTTGAACTTGATGTGCTTTATGTTTTAAGGATACTTAATATTAATACTTTGTGATTTTGATCAAGGATTTCTAATCGATAATGGAAATTTCTTTAATCTTATACTCTGGTCTTATCTTTATATTGTATTTATGTTATGTATATGTGTATTTTATGTACTATATACACTTGGATGTTATGTCAGTATCCATATAAAAATAATATACACATTTCTTTTTCCTGTATCAACAAAGTAATAAGTCTTTCAAAGCTTGTTTGTTTTTTGCAATTAAGTATTAGATTCTCTTTCTAATTAATGTAATTAATTAAATATTGCTGATAAGTAGTATACTACTTTCAGCTGTTAAACTATTTGCTTAGGATACTGATTCACAAGTGTATTTCATAATTGTGATTGTTTAAAGGTTGTTATATATATATTGTAAAATTAATGTATGTATCAGCTTGACAAAGACCTTTTGGGGTCGAAACGTTGCTGTTGTGGTTCCTAATAAAGTACCTGTCTTGAACCAAGGAGTGCCTGGACCTCTATTACTTTATTAATTTTTGGAAATCTGGTGTTTGATTCCGGTTCAGCAAGCTCCAATTTAACGGAGTGAGTGCAGTTCCACACATACTACTAAAAGTTATATTTGACTCCATGACACCATGAAACCTGTTCATGGTGCAGACTGTTATACTCGGTAGACTTCAACGAAACACAAATATTAGTGTTTCAAAATAGTAAAACGTATCACAACAACTATATCGTGAGTGAAAGTACCATTTGTGTGTAAAAATGCAAAAAAAAAACTGCATTTTTACTGACAATATCATCTTTGCAATATGTTTTACTGTTTTTAAATTCTAATATTTGTATTCAGCAACGTCTCCTGAGTAAAACATTAGCCCCCATGTACAGGTTTTATGGTGTCCTAGAAAGTTACAGGGCTGAATATAGGGCTGGCAAGCCAAATTCTCTGGACTAAATGCCTGGGTTGTCAGTCAGGTCCCTCACATTGTAAATAATAAAATGACTTGATTATGTAAAAATATTATATAAATATATTTGTAAAATTTTAATATCAAATATACACACACATATATTTGTATTTATAACATTATTCTAAGCGTATTTTGAATATATATATATATATATATGTATACAAGAAAAAGACCGTGAGTGCAAGCCTTTTTTTACTACTTTTTTAATGATATTTGGCTTTGGCTGGAATGCACCCGGCATTTGGATAATCTGAAAGTGTGTGTGCAGGGATAAAAAGGAACATTATATATATATATATATATATATATATATATATATATATATATATATATATATATATATATATATATATATTAATATCAAAATACAGTTAGAACAAATTAAAACTGGTATTTTATTCTTTTTATTATTATTTATTTTATTTTTTAAATTTTGTTCAAATGTATTGATTATTTATATATATATATATATATATATAAAACGCAATCTAAGCGTATTTTAATATTATTATTAAGATACACTTTTATTAAAGATTTATGTATGTGTATATAAAAGTACTTAGATCATATATATATATATATATATATATATTTATATACAAACACATATTTTTATTTACTTCATTAAACTTTTTATTAACTTTTAATAACTTTCTAAACTTTTTTGGAGGCATTAAGTGGACTGCCTGAGAGCTCAGGCAGGCCCACTGCAGGCACTGCATAAGCCGGCTATTCTGGCCATGTGATCGCGAGGACCCCGCAATCACATGGCCAGGGGGACCGGATCTGGAAGAGGGGGTATCGTGACTACGGTCAGGGGAACGGCGGGGACCCGGTAAGTACAAAGGACGGCAGGGCCGTTCTATGCCGCCCGCTGGTGTTTAGGTCCGCCCCAAAAAGGACACAGTCCTTAAGGGGTTAAAGTGATGCAATTGGCATCAAAATAATGTATACCAAATTAAGATTTTTTTTAAATTAATCATGCCTTCAGTTTCACTGCTCAATTCTGTGCCATTAGGAGTTAAATCACTTCTTTTTTTCTGAACATGCAGTCTTAGTCACACCTCTCCCTGACTGTGACTGACACAGCTTGCATGCAAAAAAAAGTTTTATTTTCAATTAGATGTTAACATACTATAGAATATTTTATCTCCTGCTCTGTAAATTGAACTTTAATTACACAAAGGAGGCTCATGCAGTGAGTTGTGACCAAGGCAGCCTAAACAAAGGAATGTAACTCCTAAATGACAGATAATTGAGCAATCAGACTGCAGGGCCATACTCTATACAACAAAAGTGCTTAATTGAGCTTAAGTTGTTTTGGTAACTGTAGTGTCCCTTTAAATGTTCCACATTTAAATACATATTGCAATCATTACATTGCACATGCTCTTAAAGGACCACTATAGGCACCCAGACCACTTCAGCTTAATGAAGTGGTCTGGGTGTCTGGTCCAGCTAGGGTTAACCCTTTTTTTTATATAAACATAGCAGTTTCAGAGAAACTGCTATGTTTATAAATAGGTTAATCCAGCCTCTAAAGCCTCTAGTGGCTGTCTCATTGAAAAAAAATCACAGTGAGAAGACGCAAGCGTCCATAGGAAAGCATTATGAATGCTTTCCTATGAGACTGGCTGAATGCGCGCGCAGCTCCTGACGCACATGCGCGTTCAGCCAAAGAGGAGGAGAGGAGGCGGAGAGGAGGAGGAGAGCTCCCCGCCCGGTGCTGGAGAAAGAGGTAAGTTTAACCCCTTCCTCTCCCCAGAGCCCGGCGGGAGGGGGTCCCTGAAGGTGGGGGCACCCTCAGGGCACTATAGTGCCAGGAAAACGGGTATGTTCTCCTGGCACTATAGTGGTCCTTTAATAAATATAGCACATGTGATGTCTTCCAAAATATATGTATATTAATGAAATATGTTATATTTGATCAAATTAAGCATGACAAGAATATTCCAGCTCAACCTTGTCTTTGCATATTGAGAACTGTTTAAGTTTTAATGATGACTGATTGGGTAAACTGTATCTAACCACTGATCCTGTTGAAGCTTATATAATTATGACTTAACCATAGTTGACATAGTCAGCCATCTACACTCCTATGTACCAGTGAATATGATATTATTAAAATGGTGGCAAATGAATGTATCTGCTTTTGTCCAGAAGCATAACTCCTACTAATCTCAAGCAGACCAAGACAAGTATGTCCTGGCACTGCCACTATATTATGAATCTGAAACTGCATGCTGGCAGTTAAATCATGCATTACAGGAAATAATGCACATATTACATCATCCACCACACATTTTGAATATGATCTATCCATTGATATAATTGACAGATAATATATTTTATAAATAAATAAAAAGAAAAAATATTTTACAGCTTTATATTTAGTTATTGAACCATCTTTCAATTTATCTTCTTTCCATCTGTTTAGAATGACATTTTAAAAATAATTGAGCTATCACTTTATATTTCTTTTGGGAATCCTCCTCTATTAAAACACAGATCAATACATGCAACCAGAAAATACTGTGAAAATGAAACAGCAAATTATTAAGTAAATAGAATTGATGAGAATAATTTCAGGTGTTTCCATTTGGAGACACAGCATGCTCTACTTCTTAAAATATGTTAAGGATTTAAATTAATACATTTTAAAATTCAAATGTTGTACATATATAAGCACTTTGCAAGTTATATTTAAATATTTGCATGTTAATTATGCGTGATGACCGAGTACCCCTGCCTGTGTTCAGGGGACAAATTGGCCACCATGCACTGGATCACGTGGGTTCGGTTATACGAATGGTGGCCACGCACGGAAAGCACTCGAGTTAATCTGTTAATGGTGTTTAACAGCCCGGAGTGGTTTTCTGAGCCAATAAAGAGGGGGACCACTCAAGTTCTGTCTGTTCACGAACAGGGGGATTCATCTTAGTTCAGGAAAATTAAACATAGGTTCGGGCAACCACAGGGAATATAGCAGGTCCGCCACAGAAGTAATGCCAACTTAACTATAAGTAAGAAGGACTCTTTTATCATATTAGATTTGTATAAACACTGCAATCACGTTTAACTTGGAAAATATGCACCTTTATAGAGAGGCTCGATGTATTTTATCTGAAGTGTGCATATACAATATTCCTTGCTGTACTTTAACACCTTAAGGACACATGACATGATATGTCATGATTCCCATTTATTCCAGAGGTTTGGTTCTTAAGGGGTTAAACATATATATATTTATGGTATGAGCATAAAGTCTGCATCAAAGCTTGATAGGCAAACTGTTCTATCATATACAACATCAAGAAGCATATCAGGATTAACTGCAAAGTGACATAAGAGACCCAGGTGTGAGATAGAGGTCAAGGCACATTGAAGATGCTTAGCCAAGCTTGATACCATTCACCAAACCTATATTATGAGTGAAGCATATCGGTAACCTGACAAAAGCCCTGCAGAATCCTCTTCTTCTTTCTCTTTCTAGAAAGCAAACTTTATTCCTAGAAACACAATTGAAACTACATTTCAGAGTATATATTTGTCCTATACTGTAAAATTCTGAAAAACCCTCAACAAACCCAACTACCCTACATGACCATGCGAGACAAAACTCCAGATAATGTTTTCCCTGCTTCTTAAATAAGAAACTATGCTTACATTTTATCTCATCATACGAACAAGGAAATACAATTGTTTCTAATCTAGTAGAGGACACATTCAGTTTTAAGAAGTTTCTTCTTAGATATACAGGTGATACTCGAAAAATTTGAATATCGTGCAAAGGTTTATTTATTTCAGTAATGCAACGTAAAAGGGGAAACTAATATATGAGATAGACGCATTACATGCAAAGCAAGATAGTTCAAGCCGTGATTTGTCATAAGTGCTATGAGTATGGCTTACAGAGCATGAAAACCCCAAATCCACAATCTCAATAACTTAGAATATTGTGAAAAGGTGCAATATTCTAGGCTCACAGTGTCCCACTCTAATCAGCTAAGTAAGCCATAACAGCTGCAAAAGGTTTCTGAGCCTTTAAATGGTCTCTAAGTCTGGTTCAGTAAGAATCACAATCATGGGGAAGACTGCTGACCCGACAGTTGTGCAGAAAATCATCGTTGACAGCCTCCATAAGGAGCGAAAGCCTCAAAAGGTAATTGCGAAGGAAGTTGGATGTTTCCAAAGTGCTGTATCAAAGCACATTAATAGAAAGTTATGTGGAAGGGTAAAGTGTGGAAATAAAAGGTGCACAAGCAGCAGGGATGACCGCAGCCTGGAGAGGATTTTCAGGAAAAGGCCATTCAAAAGTGTTGGGGACTTTCACAAGGAGTGGACTGAGGCTGGAGTCAGTGCATCACCACAAGAGCCACCACACACAGACGGATCCTGGACATGGGCTTCAGATGTTGTATTCCTCTTCTCAAGCCGCTCCTGAACAACAAACAACGTCAGAAGCATCTTACCTGGGCTAAAGAAAAACAGACCTGGTATGTTGCTCAGTGGTCCGAAGTCCTCTTTTCTGATGAGAGCAACTTTTTCATCTAATTTGTAAACCAAGGACCCAGAGTCTGGAGGAAGAATGGAGAGGCACACACTGCAAGATGCTTGAAGTCCAGTGTGAAGTTTCCACAGTCTGTGTTAATTGTCTGTCTGTGTCATCTGCTGGCACTGGCGTGTATACCGTGGTCACTCTAGGGGGCCCGGCCACCCTGCGGACCCCTGCAACAGGGTACCCGCCACCACATTTGGCGGCCGCCGGGGCAGCCGTCCAAGGGGTTCATCAGGTGGCCCATGCTCTCAGGGCCATCGAATGGATATCAATTGTAAGAGGGCCCGGTCAGCACTGGGCGCTTTAAAAGCGCTACCGGCCCCCCTGTGATGACATCACAAGCTGGGAGGAAGGGACTGCACGTCACTCCTCCCAGCTTACACACAGACCTCCCGGGAGGAAGAACGGGGACTCAGAGTGGGAACTCTGACTCCCATCCCCCTGAGCCACCACTGGACCCCAGGGAAAGTCACCCTCCTGCACCTAAAAGGTAAGATACAGGAGGGTGACATTTTGTGTGTGTGTTTGTATGTATGTGTCTGGCTGTATGTGTATGTGTGTCTGTCTGTGTGTGTGTGTGTGTGTGTGTGTGTGTGTGTGTGTGTCTGCTTGTATGTCAAAAAATGTCCCAGTTATCTTAAGGACACTATGAACATCTGGGACAAACTACATGGGATACTGACTATTTTTTGATCACGGCGGACGTAAATTCGCTCTACACAATAATAGAACACACTAAGGGATGTGAGGCCACTAAATATTTTCTTGAAAATTCAGGAGAATTTCCTGAGTCACAAATAAGCTTGATATTGGAGGGGATCAATTGGATGCTTAATAACAATTATTTTTGGTTTAACAGTAATTTTTATTTACAGGTCTGTGGAACGGCGATGAGCATGAGGTTTACGCCTAGCTAATCTGTTCATGTCCTTTTGGGAACATAAATTCATCTTTACGGATTGTAGATGGGGCGCAAACCTGGTGATCTATCGCTGTTACTTTGATGACATTTTTTTAATTTGGAAGGGGATCTCTGGACTTTTTTTTGAACATTTGGAAAACAGTGACTGGAGTATTAAACTCACTAAAAAAACAGTAAGAATTCAGTTGAATTCTTAGATTTGAATATATATATTGAAGATAATACTATTAAGACAAACACTTTCTTCAAGAAAGTGGATGTCAATAGTTATATTCAACAAACGAGCTGCCACTATTCACCTTGGCTTTTAAATGCACCAAAAGCACAACTATTAAGAGTAAAACGCAACTGCATGTACACAAACATGTTCCAAAAACAAGCTCAAAGAATTATTAAAGATTTCTCTGAAAAGGGATACGGTAGAGAACTATTACAGACAGCTTACCATGAGGTATCACTTGGAGACAGAAAGGCTCTATTAGAATATAAACAGAAACCAGCTACACTTGTTAATAAAGATATTTATATGTGATTTTAATGTTCAGGGCAACCAAGTAAAGAAAATAATTTCAAACATTGGCCCATCTTAAAGAGTGACGATATACTTAATACACTTCTACCAGACAAACCTAGAATAATATATCGGGGAGTACCTAATCTACGTAATAGTCTCACTAACTACCACATGAACAAAAAGACTACCAATCCATTTAACAAAACAATGGGCTTTTATGGCTGAGGAGTATGTGGAGCGTATAGGAGCACGAATAGTAGGAAAAGAGAAATTAGGGAATTTATACACCCAAAAGACCCCCAAAAAAGTTTTAAAATCAAAAATATTATAACGTGCCATTCTAAGAAAATAATATACATGATTACTTGTCCATTTGGTCTGCTATATATTGGACACACCATTCGTCCTTTACAAATTAGAATACAAGAGCATATTAAAAATGTGAGAAATGGATTTTTAAAACACAATGTATATCACCATTTTAAAAATTTTCACAATAGCAATCCAAGTAAAATACAATTTCTGGGAATCCATAAAGTGACCCCTAACTGGAGGGGAGACGACTTAATAAAAAAGTTGGGTCAAGCAGAGATGCGCTGGATATTCAATTTAGACACCCTACACCCGAGGGGCCTAAATAATGATTTTGAACTTTGTCACTTTTTATGAAAAATGTTTATAAAATAATTTTTTAAGGAGTTTTAAAAAAAAGTTTTTTGAGGAAAGGAAGGGAAAAGAAAGAAAAAAGAAAAGAAAAAGGAAAAAATATTTTTATAAAAGTTATTATACCATCCTATTTTTTTAAAATATATATACAATTCTTAATATAGATTTTTTATTTAAAAATGTACTTTTTATATGAAGATGGTACTGTCATGTGGTCCTTTTGGGAAGCTTGATGATTCTCCTTGCACTTTAATGTTATGTGATGATTACTCTTGCACTTTAATGTTATGTGATACACTATATATACAGTTTTGACTAAGTGAATGAGGATAACTGTTTTAATAGTTTTTTTTGTTTGTTTTTTATTTTTCATTTTGTGTGTTTATAAATAACACAGCTTAACATATTTTGATATATTTGTTAGCTTATTATCAGGGCTCAAATTCCTTCTATTTAACAATCAAGTGTTCTTTTTATGTACAAGCTCCCTTGTTATGTTATTGTATTTTTTAACACTTTTGTTTTTCTCCCTAATCAACGCAATGGACATTATGATTTACCGCCTGGAGCTATAATGTAAGTGGGTACCATGCCAGTTTGCAATATGGCGATTGTGGAATACCGGAAGTGACGTTCGACGCTCTCCGATACGTCATTTCCGGATATGCGAAAACAAATGTTAACAGCTGATTCAGCCGACACCTCCTCGGATCGGCAATCGTATTGGACAAGAGACACACAGGGAGACCAATCACGGATGAACCGCCAAGTACAAAACTGGCACAACGCGCACAGAAGAGGATACCGATTGAAAAAGCCTGCTGGTTCTGGCGAAACGCGCCTCGGACTGCTTTGGACGGCAATTTCATTGTTTGGACTGAACATTTGTGGTATTTTTATTTTGCTGTTTTAATTTGTTTTAATTTACCTTATATTTTTGTTAATAAATTTATTCAAGTCCCACATCTTGCCAGTGTCCTCTGCTACAAAGAAGAGTTGTGCCCTCTTAAAGGCAGAGTGCGCATTACTCTGAGAGCCTAGTACTTTGGCTCTCAACAAGGTGAGCAGTGACTACCTTATTTTATTCACGTTTTTAATGAGGATAACACACTACATTTGGCTTATCTCTCCCTTTATCTCTGAGTATTCAACATCTCTACACTGAAGAAGTTTGGGTATTCCCTTAAAATACCCCACGCATGAGATTTGAGCCTATCCTCCATTAGGCTCTGCACCATGTGAGTGTGCTTCATACGAAAAATATAATATTCTACTTGTTTTAGACATACTGCACCATATTTTGTTTATTTTCCTCTCTTAGATACTCTGCTTTAACTAGATATATTTAAGGGTAAGTGTATAAATGTAGTGCTCCACTGTCTTTTGTTTGACGTGGTGGGTTCTCGCCACTCAGACAATATTTCACTATCTGGTTTGCATGATTTTGTGTTAAGTAAGAGGTATTAACACGAGTGTTGAGCAGCTTTTCAAACTGTTGATGTAAATTTACCTTTAGTGCCTTATATTGACACAGCACCTTTGGTTTATCTTTTATTTATGTGTGCCTGTTTGTATGTATATGTGTCTGTCTGTATGTGTGCCTGTCTGTGTATATATATGTGTGTTTGTCTGCCAGTATGTCTGTGTGTCTGCCTGTATGTATGTATGTATGTGTGTGTGTGTGCTTGTCTGTTTGTATGTATCTATGTATGTGTGTCTTGTGTGTGTGTGTGTGTGTCTGTATGTATGTTTATGTATGTATGCCTGTCTGTATGTGTGTGCGTTTGTCTGTATGAATGCCTGTCTGTATGTATGTATATAGTTTACCTTTAATATCACGTCTTTCTCTCACCAGCCGACTTTGAGTTACAGGGAGAGCAGGAGACACAAGTGAAGTTTGTTTGTTTTTCTCCACCAAACCCCCTTCACGTGTCTCTCAGCCCCAGCCCCTTTGTCTCTTTCCCCGGCCCCAGCACCTCTATGTGTATCTTTCCCCACAGCTCATCTGTGTGTCTCATTCTCTCCTTCACCACTCCCTCTGTGTGTCTCTTGTTCGTCTTCCACAGCTCCTCTGTGTGTGTCTCCTGTTCCCCTTTCACAACCCATCTGTCTCTTTCTCCCCAACCCCTCCATGTGTCTCATTACCCCACAGCCCTCCATGTGTCTCAGTAGCCCCCACATGTGTCCCATTAGCCCCCCAGCCCTTCATGTGTCCTATTAGCCCTCTCTCCCAGTCCTCGATGTGTCCCTATAGCTCTCCCAGCCCTCCATGTGTACCTATACCCCCCTCCCAACCCTCCATGTGTCTAGGGTGACCAGATTTTGAAATCCCATTAGCGATACAAAAATCGCTAAAAGAAAAACAAAACAGAGAAATACATACACACTAGAAGTCTTTAACCTCTTCTTGGCCAGAAGTGGCTGTTACAGCTCATCCCCTTTCTGGTACTCAAATTAGTCTTTTCATTTACATTTTGTAGGAGCATGATCATCAGAGCACACACATACCCTAGACCAGGGCCATCGTAAAAGCATAATAGCCCACTGGGCAAACCAATGCACTGGGGCCCTGACTATGCAAACCACTCAAAGGAATAAAAATTTAATTATCAATAAAATGAGGCTTATATTTATTGGTACCTCCAACAAATACACTACACACAGACAGACTGCTGAATACACACACTCTTACACTGCTGAATACACACAAACCGCAGAAAACACACACACAGACTGCTGACTACACATATATAAAGACTGCTGTATATATACACAGGCTGCTGAATACACACACATACAGACTGCTCAACACACACACACAGACTGCTGAATACACACATATACAGACTGCGGAATATACAGAGAGACTGGTGAATACACACACACAGGCTGCTGAATACACACATATAGAGACTGCTGAACACGCACACAGACTGCTAAATATGCACACAGACTGCTGAACACGCACACAGACTGCTGAATACGCACACAGACTGCTGAATACACACACACAGACTGCAGTGAGAGATGCAGTGTGTGTGGGGGTTCTGTGTGTGTGGAGGGGTTCTGTGTGTGTTGAGGGGTTCTGTGTGTGTGTGTGGAGAGGTTCTGTGTGTGTTGAGGGGTTCTGTGTGTGTGCAGGGGTTCTGTGTGTGTGTGGAGGGGTTGTGTGTGTGTATGGAGGGGTTCTGTGTGTGTTGTGGAGGGGGTCTGTGTGTGTGCAGGGGTTCTGTGTGTGTGCAGGGGTTCTATGTGTGTGGAGGGGTTCTGTGTGTGTGTGCAGGGGTTCTGTGTGTGTGCAGGGGTTCTGTGTGTATGGAGGGGTTCTGTGTATGTGGAGGGGTTCTGTGTGTGTGGAGGGGTTCTGTTTGTGTGAAGAGGTTCTATGTGTGTGAAGGGGTTCTGTGTGTGTGGAGGGCTTCTGTGTATGTGCAGGGGTTATGTGTGTGTGGAGGGGTTCTGTGTTTGTGTGGAGGGGTTCTGTGTGTGTGCAAGGGTTCTGTGTGTGTGGAGGGGTTCTGTGTGTGTGCAGGGGTTCTGTGTATTTGGAGGGGTTCAGTGTGTGTGTGGAGAGGTTCTGTGTGTGTGGAGGGGTTCTGTGTGTGTGTGGAGTGGTGTTGAGTGTGGGGGGGAGAGGGGTGTAGTGTGTGTATTGGGGGGGAGCTATATATTAAAAAAAATAAAGCTTTATATTTCCCCCACTCCCCCCTTACCTTTGATCAGGGCCCAGGGGAGAGGAGGATCGACTACTCTTCAATGTTCAATCCCTGGTGGTCCAGTGGTGGCATGTACAGTTCAGCCTGCAGCTCCTCTGGCCGCAGGCTGACTTCTCTCTCCTCCCGCGAGAACAGCAGGCAGGTTGGAGCATTGCCATGGTAACGCACAGCAACGCTCCAACCTGTCTGCTCGCGGGAGGAGCCTTCTCACGTCCTGCTTCCTGTCAGACCAGGTAGGGGAACAGAAGCTCCATTCTGTGACCGGCAGGAGGGGAGCGCATCCACTCCTTCCGATCACCCTCTAATTGCGTCCATGGCTGGTGCACGCTAGGCGGCCATGCACCAGCCCCATAGTGTGCCGGCCCACCAGGAAATTTCCCGGTATCCTGGTGGGCCAGTCCGGCCCTGCTTGTGCATTGTTCATACTAAAGTGCATACATTTGCATTTATCTATATTAAATTTCATCTGCCATTTCAGTGCCCAGTACCCTAATTGCTAAATCCCTCTGTACGAAAAAATATCCAGATCGCATTGTATTACCTTATGTAGTTTTGTCTTATCTGCAAACATGAATTGATATATGACTTTCAAAGCCTATTTTAAGATCATTTATAAGTAAGTTGAACTGAAGTATTCCCAAAACAAACACCTGAGGGATACCACTTACGACATTTGTCTAGCTTGAAAATTTACCATTACAAATCTGTGCTCTATTTTTAAGATCTGTTCATTTGATTAGTCTATTGTGTAAAACAGTTTTAACTGCCTTTGCAAAGTGCATGTAGATCACATCCACTGATCTATACTTCAACTTACTTAAATTAGTTTGACATGATCTATGTTTCATGAAACCATGCTGATTTCCTACTAAAGACAATGTTGTTCCCAGTGAATCCCTGATTATCCCTTAACCCCTTCAATACCAAAAACAAGTATAAACATTTTTATTGTCATGTATTTTGCACTATAGCATCTAGTCCATACATCCTCATTCACCCACATTTATTTTCGAGTTACGATTACTAGTCTGTAGAGGAACACATTTCTCTGTCAGAAGCCACTAGCCACTGTTATAATAAATGCAAAGTTACTGAAACTGTAAGCTTACCTCCTGCTTCCAAACAGTACAGGAAGTATCACTGTGTGATAGCATGCTTGCAGTCAGGGAATAGGGAGGATTGAATGGACTCTATTACTTTGCTGTTAGCATTGCATAAGCAGTCCAGGGTTAAATCAAAATTGCTATGGCAGTTTTCAATACCTTTATCTTATAAATCTTGTAGTGGGTGCAGGGAGTAATAGGGACTTTGTAACTCACTGCTGGCATAAACTCTTTTGTGAAAGAACAGAAGATAAATGTGGTGTACCCTTTTATCTCTATCATTCTCCCCCTGCCCCAACTTTATCCGTCTGCATCAACTAGAGCCCTAACCATCCCCTGAATCCCCTACAACATCTATCCCAGTGCAACTACCATAAGCCTCTATCCACCTGCAACCACTATGATTTAGTGGTGGTAATTATTAGTGCCTCCCAGTTTTGATAGTGGTATCTTATGTGCCCCCCTATGTATTGTTCCCAAGGACAAAATGAGCAAAGAAAAACCAAATCCTCCTTCTTACTCCACAACTTTCACCATGCATTAAACTCCCTAAACCCCTGCTGTATTTTCATTGCAGCACGTGATACAGGTAATATCTTTGGAAATACTGCCCTGGAGGTCCTTTTCTTCAGTTTATTTTCTAATTACCTGAACTCATTATTTAGAATTCTCTATCTTCCACCTTCATGGACCATGACATATGGGGCATGTCCAGGCACTCCTAATAATCCATCCACTTTGTCAGCAACATGCCAGACCTGAGCACTCAGGAGACGGCAAACTGTCTGGTTGAAATGGTCAGAGGGTCAGGTTACCCTGTTTACCCTGTCACACACCAAAATGTACTACCATTCAAAAGATGCAGACTGAAAGGATTTGAGTGCTCTCTGCCCAGTGGGATTTAGAGAGTCAGCTCCTATGAGCAGTGACAAACCAATCATTCTTTTACAAAACTGCAGAAAATCGACTTGAGATGTGTAATACTAATTAAAACAATGTATTACTTGACATTAACATATAAGGAAATGAGCACAACTGCAAACATTCCTTTTCCTTACATGTGTCATCCTGCATCTTGCTTGTGGGAATTCCTCAGGAGATACAGGAGCATGCTATTTAATAAAATATAACAAAATATAAAAATAAATTCCAAGTTGAGTTATTTTTGTTTCTGTGATTCATGTTTGCATTCAACTCATACAATGAACACATTTGCAGATCCTAAAGTTTTAAAGTGGACTGCTGTTCTTCTAATTGCCAGGGCTATTTCATGTTCCAGTCTGGCCCTGACTCAATGCACCATAACAACGTACATATGAATATGTGTAGAGTAAGTGTCTCTAGTGTTTAAACACCAATATATGTTTGATTTTTATAATTTTAGGATGAGTTCATTCAAGAGTGTACTGAAACTATATACACATACACACAAACATACACACACTCCATACAAAAACATGCTTACATTCACACATTTAGGGAAAAATAATGGGAATTGTGGACACACTCTGAACATGCATTTCTCAGGAATGGTGCAACATGCATTTCTCAGGAATGGTGCTGCTGTTGAGATGTATGTTTGGAATCGAGACCATCTTCCTTTTGGGTTCAGTACCCTGCTCCCCAGCTTCAGATGCCCTTTTGGAGGTAACCACAGTAAAATATAAATTACAGGAAGTTTTGGATCGCAATGTCACTTTAGTAATATTTTTTATTTGATATAGAACAAATATATGCATTGAGAGCATATACATCAAAGAACTATCACTTTAATTGTTTAGTTTTGACACAATATTTTTAGCATTTAGTTTTTTATCACATTTATTTTGCATTATATATATTCACAATGATCTTACAAGCATTGTGAATACATATCTGTGATTCATAGTTGCATTCAACTCATACAATTAACACATTTGCAGATCCTAAAGTTTGAAAGTGGACTGTTGTTCTTCTAATTGCCAAAGCCTATTTCATGTTCCTGACTCAATGCACCATAACAACTTACACTCTTTAAATAGGTTCTGATGTTAGGAGCTTCCTGAGAGTACTCCTTGCACCCTTACATATTTAAGAAGCATTGTCTGTTACAACATGGTACATATAATGTGGATGCATATTTGTGTCTGCGTCGCTGTGTATGTGTAGTAGAGTAAGTGTCTCTATTGTTTAAGTATCAATATATGTTTGATTTTTATAATTTCAGGATGAGTTATTTCAAGAGTGTACTAATACATAAGTTGCATGTTTGATTGCAAAAGCTTATTTGTGAAGAGTGCAGTTTGTAATGCAGAGCATTATTTGTGTAGAGTGTCAGTATTTGTGCAAGCAGTTACTGTATAGTGTATTTGTGTATTGCAATTGTGTGTGTAAATGCATCGCTTTGTTTACTTCCATCCTAATTATGTCAACTGTCACACACTTTACTATTTCTCCCCATCAACCCCTTGCTTCAATATTAAAGCATCTATTTTAGTAATATACAAATATAATTTATTGATTTCAGCTAAATAAATATATATATATAAAAATGTTGTAGTATGACCAATATTAATTATTTATCATATATTTTTGAAGGGGTTTTACTGAAATATTTTTTTCATAATTCAGCCAGAAAACAAAAACTTAAGGTCACATAAACAATCTCATTCACATACAAACATGCACATGATTATATGATTATATGCATACACAAATTTTAAACTTTGCAATATGCTGCAGTGCTTTCTAGTACTCAAACAGTTAGTAAAACACGTTATCTTAGTTCTTTCATTGAAGTATCATATATTAAAATTGCAGTTTGATTTAATTCATCAAATTTTATTGAACAAAACCACAGCATAATGAAATTTCTTTATCTACCTTTGAGCACCACAAAAGTAGTTAAATTATTAACTTTATTTAATTGAGTTGTTAATATTTAATGTTTTTTTTGTTGTTCACATTTCTCTACATAATGATCATATGAAATGCATGCTATTTTCAGATTCTACCTTTCTCATGGTTTAGACTGGTTGAAGGATATTTAATGTAATATAGAAGCACACCTAGCTATTTTGAGTCAAACATTTTTAATGCATTTCTTCAGGGCAGTGGTGATTTTGTTATTGACATGATGTCTGCCTATTAAAAGTAACAATACTGAAAATGAAAAGAATGTGAGGTCTAATTCAGAACATCGATCACAGAAATGAATATAAGCTAATGTCGGTGTTGAACCAGGTCATAAATTTATTGCTTTTTAAAAGCAATCTAGAAGCTATCTAGAAATAAACTGAATAGGATAAGTGCTCCTTTTAAGACAGCACAGTCACTGACAATGATATACTATAGTAATAGAAAATAGTAACCATTTTAACAAGCTATTTGCATTGCATGTTAAGAGCTACTCACTCTGGAACGTGTAATATATGCAAGATGCATCTTTCTATTAATGGCAATTTTAATTTTTATTTTTCTGTATATTAACTTTTTATATTTAAGTTATTTATTGTTTTACAATAAGATATTGGAAGTAATACAGACACAGAAAGGGGTGAAGGGGGGGGGGGGGGGAAAGGCACTTCAGTTGCACAGCTTCATATGCATAAGCATCACAAGGCATGGTTGCAGGAAAATGCAGTTTACAATAATACAGGAGACCTGTTTTCCAATTCTATATACCAGGAAGCCATTTGACATCTCTCTCGTATTCCCGGATTGGGTGCGAGAATTCGGCCAGATATTAGGTGGTACAAAATTGTAAACATGTGCAATTTGCATATACGTTTAGGTTACATATCCATTCTCATTAAATACATGAGCAAGGTACATACACATTACCCTCACACACTGCCCCCTCTCACACACACATTACCCTCACACACACACACATCACCCTCTCACACACACAGCTCCCTCACACACATTACCCTCACACACATTACCCTCACACACACACACACACACACACACACACACAGCACTCTCACACACACACACATCACCCTCTCACACACACACACATCACCCTCTCACACACACACATCACCCTCTCACACACACACAGCAACCTCTCACACACACACAGCAACCTCTCACACACACACAGCAACCTCTCACACACACACACAGTAACCTCTCACACACACACAGCAACCTCTCACACACACACATCACCCTCTCACACACACACAGCAACCTCTCACACACACACAGCAACCTCTCACACACACAGCAACCTCTCACACACACACATCACCCTCACACACAGCTCCCTCTCACACACACACACATCACCCTCACACACAGCTCCCTCTCACACACACATTACCCTCACACAACCACACACACAGCTCAGTCTCACACAATTTACACACACACTCACACACACACAGCAACCTCTCACATACAAGACCCTTACACACACAGGACCCTTACATAGAGCATCCTCACACACACACAGCACCCTTTCACACAAACACAGCACCCTCTCACACACTCACACACACAGCACGCTCCTGCACACAGCACCTTCATGCACTCAGCACCTTCATGCACTCAGCACCTTCATGCACTCAGCACCCTCACACACACACACACAGCACCCTCACACATTCACCCCTCACACATTCACCCCTCACACATTCACCCCTCACACTCACAGCATCCATCATTCACACTTTACCCCCCCACACACATACTGCACTCCTCACACACATACATACTGCACCCCATAACACATTACATTCCAGACACACACTAGATACCTTACCCAACTCTGGATCATCTACACACATACACACACACAAGATCCCAATATACACTTTGAATCCGCTATATACACACATTCACTAGATCTCCTATAAACATTTTGGGTCCTTCAAACACACATTACACCCCTATACACACACACACTAGACCACCTACACACACACACACTACATTCCTGATATACAAACTCTGGATCCCCTATACACACACTCTAGATTCCTTGTAAGCAAACTCATACTACATTCCCTAAGCACACACTCTCTACAACCCCTACAAACACGACATCACATATGCAAACACAGACACACACTATAGCCCATATGCAAACACTTGCTACATCCTCTGTACACACACACTCTCT
>OW240915.1:222985521-223040549 GCA_933207985.1 Pelobates cultripes
GGAAGATGAGCGTGAACTGCTCAAGGCGGGAGGCGGAGTGGCGGATGGTTGAGAGGGGACAAGGAGGACAGCAGTGGTTGACGTGGCTGAAGATGCTGGACCAGGAGGAGGCTGGCGGCTTAGAGTAGGCGAGCTGCTTGTACTCATGTGTTGATCCCATAGGCGTTTGTGATGTGAGATCATGTGCCTACGCAAAGCAGTTGTACCTAGGTGGGTGTTGGACTTCCCACGACTCAGTTTCTTTTGGCACAGGTTGCAAATGGCATCGCTGTTGTCAGAGGCAGACACACAAAAAAAATTCCACACTGCTGAGCTCTGCAATGATGGCATTCTGGTGGTGGACACAGCATGCGTTGATTGCGTGCTGTCGGGCTGACCCGGGTGTCGATGCATGCTGTCTGACTGTGCCACTAGCTCCCTTGCGACGACCTCCCCTGCTTCCAACTTCGTCTCCTCCTCCCCTCCCTGTCTCCCCATCTGAACTTTCGCCCTGTTCTTCTTCTTGGCGAGCGGGCACCCACGTGACATCCATGGACGCATCGTCATCATCAACCGCTTCACTTGTATCTGACAACTCAGCAAAGGAAGCAGCAGCTGGTACAACATCATCATCATCATCACACCGTACGTCCATGTGTGTAATGCTGCCTGCCTGAGACATATCCCTGTTATCTACATCCTCTGGCAATAACGGTTGCGCATCACTCATTTCTTCAAACGGATGTGTGAATAACTCCTCTGACATACCAACGAAGCGGCTGTGGTGCTAGTTTTGGTGGTGGCGGCAGGCGGGTGAGTGGTATCTTGAGAGGTGCCTGAAGCTAAGCTGGAGGAGGATGGTGCGTCAAGGTTCTGAGCGGAGGCTGTAGAAGATTGGGTGTCCTGTGTTAGCCAGTCAACTATGTCCTCAGAACTTTTCAAGTTCAGGGTACGTGGCCTCTGAAAACTGGGCATTATTCTAGGGCCAAAGGGAATCACAGCACCACGACCACGATGGCCCCTGCGGGGTGGCCTGCCTCTGCCTGTCATTTTTGTTGGGATTAGTGGTACTATGCGTGCAAGCTACTGTGAGACCAGATATGAGTGGCAATGTGCACTGGCACAGTTGTGCAGAGCACAGGCTGTAGGCCTGACACCAGCTTGAAGATAACTAACTGCTATTCAATCTATAACAGTGAAAAAAGTGTTTTGTTTTTTTAAATCCAAGCTTTGTGTCACCAGATCTAATTGGTGGCACTGGTCACCGTATCCACTGTTAGCGTAACACACCGCTTTAAGGACACTGACTGCTATTCAATCTATAACAGTGAAAAAAGTGTTTTGTATTTTTAAATCCAAGCTTTGTGTCACCAGATCTAATTGGTGGCACTGGTCACCGTATCCACTGTTAGCGTAACACACCCGCTTTAAGGACACTGACTGCTATTCAATCTATAACAGTGAAAAAAGTTTTTTGTTTTTAAATCCAAGCTATTATGACACCAGTGAGTGGTGGCACTGGTCACCATATCCACTGTTGGCGTAACACACCCGCTTTAAGGACACTGACTGCTATTCAATCTATAACAGTAAAAAAAGTTTTTTGTTTTTAAATCCAAGCTATTGTGACACCAGATCTAATTAGTGGCACTTGTCAGCGTATCCACTGTTAGCGTAACACACCCGCTTTAAGGACACTGGCTGCTATTCAATCTATAACAGTGAAAAAAGATTATTTTTTTTTAAATCCAAACTATTGTGACACCAGATCTAATTAGTGGCACTTGTCAGCGTATCCACTGTTAGCGTAACACACCCGCTTTAAGGACACTGACTGCTATTCAATCTATAACAGTAAAAAGTTTTTTGTTTTTAAATCCAAGCTATTGTGACACCAGATCTAATTAGTGGCACTTGTCAGCGTATCCACTGTTAGCGTAACACACCGGCTTTAAGGACACTGACTGCTATTCAATCTATAACAGTGAAAAAAGTGTTTTGTTTTTTTAAATCCAAGCTTTGTGTCACCAGATCTAATTGGTGGCACTTGTCAGCGTATCCACTGTTAGCGTAACACACCCGCTTTAAGGACACTGACTGCTATTCAATCTATAACAGTGAAAAAGTGTTTTGTTTTTTTAAATCCAAGCTTTGTGTCACCAGATCTAATTGGTGGCACTGGTCACCGTATCCACTGTTAGCGTAACACACCCGCTTTAAGGACACTGACTGCTATTCAATCTATAACAGTGAAAAAAGATAATTTTTTTTTAAATCCAAACTATTGTGACACAGATCTAATTAGTGGCACTGGTCAGCGTATCCACTGTTAGCGTAACACACCCGCTTTAAGGACACTGACTGCTATTCAATCTATAACAGTGAAAAAGATTATTTTTTTTTTAAATCCAAACTATTGTGACACCAGATCTAATTAGTGGCACTGGTCAGCGTATCCACTGTTAGCGTAACACACCAGCTTTAAGGACACTAACTGCTATTCAATCTATAACAGTGAAAAAAGTTTTTTGTTTTTTTAAATCCAAGCTATTGTGACACCAGATCTAATTGGTGGCACTTGTCGGCGTATCCACTGTTAGCGTAACACACCCGCTTTAAGGACACTGACTGCTATTCAATCTATAACAGTAAAAAAAGTTTTTTGTTTTTAAATCCAAGCTATTGTGACACCAGATCTAATTAGTGGCACTTGTCAGCGTATCCACTGTTAGCGTAACACACCCGCTTTAAGGACACTGACTGCTATTCAATCTATAACAGTAAAAAAAGTTTTTTGTTTTTAAATCCAAGCCTTTCCTTTATTCAGGACACTCATTTAGAATAGGGGCCGCATCTACAGCATCAAGCCAGGACGTTCCAGTCCATGTCATTAAAACTTTAGGTTGCTGGAAGTCATCAGCATATACAATATACATACCCCAACCAGAACAGGAAATACGAAGGGCATTCGTTAAAATGTAATCTTAATGTACTTACGTTGTATTATGTTCTTTACTCAATAAATGTATTTTGAGCATGATATGTATTCCTTTTTTCCCACTTTATTTACTGGCCTATAGCATATGTCAGTTTTGGCACAACTCAACCAACTTTTTCCTATCACAGGTTTGCTAACAACAATCTTACTTCATATCATAATCAATGTTGCTCCGAACCCAAATTGGAAGGCTTGGCCTAAAGTTGTAGGAGGGGCATATAGACCTTTACTCCCCTTCCCTACCCTACCGTGATTAGTCTGATGAGCTGCTGCCCCACCCTCCACTCCCTTTATTCACCATACTCTTCTAGTATGGCCTACAGCATACGTCGGTTTCGGCACACCTCAACTGACTTTTTCCTATCACAGGTTTGCTAACAACAATCTTACTTCATATCATAACTAATGTTGCCACGAACACAAATATATATATATATAAATATATATATATATATATATATATATATATGTGTGCATACTGACAACAGATGGGTAATTTTCCCCTTGCAGGCAGAGTTCCTGCAAGGGAAAGCTAGCTCTGCCCTCCCACCATCCCTCAAGCACTGTGTGAGACAGAAATATGTGAGTGCCCTTAATTATTGTATGATAAAGGGATAACGGGTTTGTTTGTGTTTAAAACATAAAGGAGGAATTGGAAATATATGGACAGCTGTTAACCCATTATCATTGATAGTGAGAGTGAGTTTAGTAGTCCTCTTCATCATATTATACTCTGTAGTCAACGGGTTACCATGTTTACTAAAGAAAAGAGCAGCTTGGGAGATTGCGAAGAGATGGGGCAGAGTTAGCACTGAGCTAAGTTTACTTTTTACTCATGATCAGGAGCTATGATTGCAGACATCACTAGTTTTACTAATGGTGTCTGTATCTGCACAGTATTCCCATCGTGTGAATTGCTCCAGGAATGATTGCAAGGGGAAAATGTTTTGTATGCCTCATTATTTATTTGTAGGAACACTATAGCATTAGGACTACAAACATTTCTAGTGCTATCATTTTATTCTAGCTATTTTGTGTGTGTCTATGAGGGTTTAAAAGGTGAATATTGCTTACCTTTTCTGTGTTGGTCTTGCAATGGCCACTCAGCCTATGTGACTGAGAAAATTAAGATTGATGATCTCAAATGTAATACTTTCACATAGAGAAGCATTGGGAGGCTAGTGCACATGCAATTTACAATGCTGTGTCAATTAAATGCTCTCTAGGAACAGCAGTCTATTGAGTATCAAAAAGATCAGGTTCACACAGGACAAACGCCTCTAGTGGCTGTCTGGAATATTATCACTAGAGGTATTTTTTGCCCTGCACTGGAAACATTGCCGGTCTACAAAATTGTTTACCGTTACAGGTTTAAAACTAAAGGGACACCGCATCCAGATGTCTGTCTGTGTAATATGTATGAGCACACATATATATGTATACATAATGTATTGAAAGAGAAAGATTATTTCCATAAAATTGGTTGTCTTGTGCCATTTTATGACTCAATAAAATATGTTTTTTCTATAATCCTCATATAACCATATTTTACTGCATTGATGGCACAAAAGAAAGATACATACAATATATGGCTCTATTGTGTTTACAAATGAGTTTCAACATTAGTTTGAAGAAATGTTCTTTTATGAAAGGTTGCATGATTTTAAAACAGTTATAGTCTTGTTTATATCACTTGTCAAGTTTAAACAATCTGGTGTAAATTCTTCTAATCTGCATATGTACATATTGTACATGACTGTAAATTACATTCAATAAAACTTATACAGATGGTCCACAAAATATAAGTGCACAGAATTGCTCATTAAGCCTATTGCAGTAAACATAGATTTAGGTTTATTTAAGCCGTATACATGGCTACAAGTAATGCTAACACGGGTTTTATATTGCACTGATAACAAGAACCAAATTGCATTGTGAATTAAACTACCCAATTACGTTGTAGAAAGGATATTGATAAATGGTGTCTTTGTGCACGATATCAGCAGGGGAACTATCAAGAACAGCATCTCCCTAGACTATGTGATCAATTCTCACTAGGAAGCAAAGCAGATTATCTCAAGAAATAAGCAGGGGGCAGAAGCAGATAGCTGTCATGTCACAGGCTCAATTAGAGAACCATTTAGAATGATTATGTGATCTCTCCTGTTTCAAATGATTTCATCAATGATGAACCTACAGAATTATCCACATTAGACCACAAATGATCCCAAGTAATGTCTATTTCACATTTAGAATAACATTTATTTTCTATAAATTTGTGTAAAAATATTTGTAAAACACCCTATGCTATATAACATGAATAATACATCTTGGAAATTTATATTCAAATGAGAAATTCACTAAAGGCACGTACATTTCAACTTACTGTAATCAAATCACAATAACTCTTTGGTTAAGCTTCACTAAGTATGGATTTTTAATTGGCTCAAACTGAACTAAGCCCATGCGCTCATATTTTTTATAGATTGTAACCATGTTTGAGCAGGACCTTCTTTGCCTCTTGTCTTTGTTATATTCTGTATGTCTTTTTTTACTTCATACACACAAACAAAATGTTTCCAATTCCAGTTGAAGAATATGTAAAGGGACACTCCGGGCACCAATACAACTTTAATACATATGATTGCTTCTTGGCTCCTTATTATGCTGCATTATTTTGTATGATTAAATCTTTATAATTTTTGCACAAAAAATATATATTTTACAGAATGCTAGACCATAAACCTTAACAGGGCATAACATGGAACCACAGGGTACTGGTGTAAAATTAAAAAAGGGCCCTCCTCATGAGCCCTCCTTGCTCCCTCTTCAGTAATGTATCTGAGTGGAATGTGTGTGGTGGCTGAATATGATTGTGTGGGGGTTGGGTGAGTGTGATTCTGCGTGGGTCTTGTCTGAGTGTGATTGTGTTGGTGGGCTGAGTGCTATTGTGTATATGTGTGCATGGTTAGCTTGGTTTGGTTGTGAGGAATTGTCTGAGTGTGACTGTATATAGGTTTTGGCTGTACATGACTGTGGAGTAATTGGCTCTGCTTGGGCACAGTAACCCAAGAAGGACAATCCTTTTGTATTTACAATGCAATTTTTACGTATTTACAATGTAATTCTTTTTCTGTACTCACAATGCCCACTGTTATCTTAATCTGTATTTTCTATAATTTTTGGTAGGGGCTTAAGGTTTTGACTTTAAATTGCAGGTATTTAAATTCTTTGTTGTCTATTGATTCTTTATACACGATTAAGGCTTAATATTCTTACTGACATACATATACTCTCACAGATATTGACTCACACGTTCACACGGATATACACAAACTCTCACTGCTACTGACAAAGTAGCAGAGCTAATGTAGAAATTTCCCCATTACAGAGTCAGGGTGGCCAAAGGTAGATCTCAGCTGTGTATATAGTTGATATTAATACAGGAGTGTACTTATGTGTAGTGTTGGCACTTGATGGCTTGGATGTGGTATTTAGTGTTAGTGTTTGTGTGTTTGGGATGTGTTTGTGTGTAGTGTACTACAGAAATGATGATAGTAGTAATAAATATAAATACATATACATAAGAGGGTAAAATGCATAGTGAGTGGAGGTGCATGGAGAGGAGTGTACATAAAATGAATAAAGCAGATCAGTACATGAGTAATTAATACAATGTAAGACAGAAATGTTGTAATATAACAAAAGAAGGAGATAAGAATATATAAAGTAAATAAAAATTAAATAAAATTAAACAGGTCAAAATCAACATTTAAGCCAGATGACGGACGTACCACCGCTACATATCCCATAAGCGGGGATTATACCGCTGTACGCTATCCACACCAGAGCTGGCCATAGCTCCCTCAAATGTGAGTTCCTTTTCTATCTATTTGCACGTTGAACCCCATCACAATTGAGAGCACTATTGTTGCTTTCTATTTCTCTTTCCGAGCTATGGACTACCAGACGGTGTTGACGGAGAACCCTCCCCTACATATCCCATAAGCAGGGATTATACCGCTGTACGCGATTCACACCAGAGCTGGCCATAGCTCTCCTGAATGTGAGTTCTCTACTTTTGTTATCTACCACACCTTGAATTTTACATACTGCACCATCGGTCGCCTCTACCCCTCTTGTATTTTCATATACTGAACGGTCAACACCAGACGCACCTACCTCTACCAAGATACCCTATCCAGTATCCCCGACGATCCACTAGTATCCTAGTAATATTTTACTGGACTCTTTGGCGCAGCCCTCATACATTTTTTCTCTACCTGTGTTTATTCACGGAAGGACCTGAGGGGTTTTCCTTCCTTTGGGTTGCTGCCTACCTCTAATAATTGTGTGTTAATTACCGCTGAATTCTCTCCTTTTCGTGTTTATAATTTTAATGGTAGGTGTATTTTAACAGTAAGAGACAGAATAACAAAAAAAAAATATGCAGAAAAACACATGTGAAAAAAGTTATACATTTATTTTTTTACACGCTTTTTTGTTTTTTCAGATGTGTTTTCAAATTTTTTTCAATGGCCGGTGCGGTTGCATGAGCGAGCATCGAAATCATGAACAAAAGTCTAAATATCAGCATATATGGAGTAAATGACTATATATAAGAAATACATGTTACATATTCAGAAACAATATTTATTCTCAATACTGTTTTCCTAAATAAAGAGCACATGGAATATAAACAAGTGGGAGCAACATACCTAAGGCGGCACTGCCAATCTCCCCTTCCAAAACTAGTATTTCATAAAGATAAAATCTTTATGAAATATTCAGATTGACTGTGTTGAAATTTCACTGACATTCAAGAAGGTGATAGATTCGCATTAAAGAATATACATCTGTGAGCAAAGTATAAACATATGTGAAACTGGGTTACAACAGACTGTGGATTTAAAAATGAAGAGCTTCACAGTACTTTAACCTATCAGTACTGTGCTTGTTTACATTTTATTTAAGATCACTGCTGATTACTTAACTTATTGTGTGTATGTGTGTGCATATATATGTCTTCGGCGGCAAAATCATTATTTTGTTGTTTACAATCAGCTGACTACAGGCTCTGTAGAGAACATGAGATCATATTTCATCAATAATTTTACCTTCAGAGAAGATAAGCTCACCAGGAAGCCTGCAAATGAGCTTTTGTACAACATTGACTGTAGGAAAAACCACATTAGTACTAAGGTTGTTGGCATTAAAATGTGGCACTATCATGATTAGTAAGCTTTTAATGTGGGGGCTTGAAGAATACCCTCAGAATAACATTGTGGTTTGCAGTTTATTACTTGCTGCCACAGAACTCTTCATCATTTAATAAATTAGATATTAAATAAGTAGTATACAGGTATTTACCACTTCCGCGTGTAAAGTAACAAGTGTAGAAATCCACATGGCTATCCTAGAAAATGGGCATATCAAGCTTCGCTCCCTGTCATCATCATAAATGTTTCCTTTTTCTGCCTGTGAACATCGTGAAAGAAAAGCATTGAACTGGATTGTGATATCACTTGCTTAATCTTTAATAAACATTTTAAAGCAAAACAGATCAAGAGGTGAAATAAGTTAACACGCGATAAGCAATTTTTCAACTTTTTATTCAATCGTTTAATTTCTAGAGAAGTGAAAATTTGATTTTAAATTGATACATTTGTGATGTTATTATGAAAAATATGAACGTAATTTCTAAATTCCTTTCTAATTTTTTGAAAATAAATTGCTAGAATGAATTGAAAGGCTACAATCCGGTATCTTAGCTTTTGCAGATACCCTTAATAAAGAAAATATATAAATTGTTTTTAATAAAATATCTGACTCCATATTAAATTAAGAAAATATTATTCTCCAGAAATCAATTTTTTTATATAAATATTTTATATGATGCCTTTCATTCTGCTATATTTATTTAACTCAAAAAGGCAGCAAATGACAGCAAAATACAATGGCTTACAGTCAATGTCTCTAATATACGTGTATATGAGAAAGATTTGATTTGTTGAACCAATGAGCTCTGTAACCTTTGCCTGTACCTCTAAGAAATGTCTGAATCTAACACTATTATTTCTAGGAATCTTCCCCAGGGAGTGCTAGAAGAGGCAACAAAATTAATTTTATGAACTAGAATTAGTTTCAGCATGCACTGCAGTGACTCCATGTGGCAAAAAAAATAATAATTTATTAAATATGTTGCTCAGTATTAAATGTGTGCCATTTAAGTATTGTCTCTCATGAACAATTTCTTCATTTATATAAGAAAACACTTTGAACAAGTGCATGAACCATTCAAACACTTAAAGAATAACTATGAATATCCCTATGTTTTACAAATCAAATCTTCCTCATTTTGTAACATGTATACTATGTGAAGAAAATATGTTTTATGTGATTTAGAATGCAGAGAGATAACTAATAAATCAGTCAAACTGGACATAATTTCTTAGTAGATAAAGGAGAATTCAGAGAGATTTACTTGATAGAAAGTTAGAAATATAGATAAGATTTGAAGATTCATTTTGTTACAAACTGTAATTTGTCACAATCTTATTTTGCTAATGAAATTTGGACATTTATTTTTGGACAAAGTGGTTGTTCCATAACACTAATTTAAACTGAATTTTTTTGATAAATAAATAAGTTATCTTTTTTATTACTATTTAAATTAAACGATTATATTAATTCTCTGCATGTATTCTGCAATGCATCCATTTAAGTAAACAACTATTTTCAAATAAGTCTCCTGTCTTATCTGTCCTCTGTGTAGGTGGCCAAATTTATGTCCTCATTGTCTGGGGCTCAAATAATCCGATAATTAAAAAGTATTTTTTTGTTTAGCATTACAGTGTTCCTTTACAAACAAACTGGTCAGATCTGGCTTGGGGTAACTC
Source organism: Pelobates cultripes (assembly GCA_933207985.1). Classification (NCBI taxonomy): domain Eukaryota; kingdom Metazoa; phylum Chordata; class Amphibia; order Anura; family Pelobatidae; genus Pelobates; species Pelobates cultripes. The sequence continues at coordinate 222,995,398 of OW240915.1, forward strand.
TTTAAATAATTCAGTATGTCTCCTCTTTACAGAATGATTAGGAGAGGATTATGATCTGGGGTAGTAATTGAAAGATGAACCTCAACACAGATACACATAAGAGCAAGATTTTACTTTAGGAGAAAAATACATTTGTCAAAATCATCTCCTAAATTGATAAATTGGATTCCTATTTGATTCATTTACTCACCTGTAGACTGCAACAGTTCTGACCACATTGGAAAGGTGCACATTTACGACATTTAACTTCCTTGAAACAATTATCTTTTCAGCTATTTTTCTGATAGAAATCAATGGTAAATATGCACTTTAAAAAAGGCAGCCAAGAAGATTGCTCTGCATTTGAACTTTCTGAATTGTCTTCCTTTTGGCAATTTAGTTGCAGAGTTCATGAGAACTGACTGCCTCTTGTGTATTTATTTTATTTTGTATTTCTCTACTAGATTCCTGGTAGATCATTTGCAATGAAGGATTTTAGTCCCTTAAAGTGACAAATTCAATACAGTAATACCTACAACACATTGTAGCAGTTATGATACTGTAACTCTGTATGTGCTATCTCCTGTCCTATGTTTTTGCTTGGGAGCTAAATGTCAAAATGCAGATTTCTTCCTTACTCTTACACCTTCTCAGCCACACTATAATGCCATAACTATGCATTATTATTTTAGAGTGTGGTTCTGGCACAGAATTAACCTGCCAACATATTATTGAATAATGAAAAACTGTAGGGCATCTTGCAGGTCCTATCTTGCAGGTCCTAACATGAGAGATTTTTTTTTTCTGCAAAAGTCTATATTACAAATACTTTACATTAAGAAAAATATGTCAAAGATTTAGATCACCAGTGTCCCTAGTAGCTAACAGTTTGAATGGAATGGAGCAGTATACCATTAGAGAGAAGTCTTGATTGCTTTAGTGAAACCAATGTGGAGATAATTGCAACAAGATCCAAAACCAAGGCCACCGACTTACATATTAGAATTGCTATTGCTACCATATTATCTTCTAAAAACTGCCAAAACAAAGTATAAAATGAAATTCAACAGTTGGTACATGTATGTAAGTAGTGGAGAATCGCGATGCAACATAATACATAAACCAACCCCAAGTCATCTCCCTTCCAAAATAATGACATACAGCGTAGTATGGATGAAACAGGCCACAGCATTTATTATAACATATGACAAATACTGTATGACACAACCATAATTTATTTAATAAATTTCTCTTCATTTCTGTAACCAAAACGTTAAACATAAATAACCATAAATGAACATATATATGCATATAACTTAACACATAGTGTCATACAGTGAACCCAACTGTCCTTGCCAATAAACTGACTATGTGCCTATGTGCGACTTCCTCTCACCTCCCCCCTCTTCATAAAAATAATTTCCTACCAATGCCTGCCATCAGCTGATCTTATCCACCCTCGATGGGCACGATACCCCAGGTAACCTAAGGTTAACCCTTTGAAGCAGGGAAGGTTGAGACCTTAAAAACTTGTTCATCTCATTCCATATACTTAAATGTAACCCCTCAAACAAAATTGGCAAGGACATACCCCCGGCTAGCTGTGACTAAATATATAAATAGGATGGGCGGGAGGGAAGCTGTTTGCTGGCCCGAATCCCAAGTGGCACTGAGGCATAACAGAAAATTAAATCATTGATGTGAAAGAGCAGCATGTGGGAACATGTCCCAAGGGTTGCGGGTACTGTGTCTAGGTCGGTATGGCGAAGTCAGCCGATGCCCCGACTCATTTTGTGGGGGGATCCAACGGAATGTCGTTATGTTGTCCAGGGGCATGTTCAAGGGTGGCATTAAGTCTGTGTGGAGTGGGTGGAGGGCGCTTGGAAAGTTCAGCCCGGGTCCCCTCGGTATTATCGGTTCCCGCCGAGGGGCTTGGTGTGGAATCCAGAGGGTCTTCTCCGCTTGCCAGGTCCACGGGCTAGGTCATACAGGGCGTGGGTCCCAACAGTACCCCGTCTTTGGTAGGGTTTGTAGCTTGGGTGTACGGGCCCGTTGGGAGCCCCGTCTGTTAAGGTGCCATTTTCTGGTTCTCCTCGTAGGTGGATCTTTACTTTTGAATGCGGGTTTTGTCGGCAGAGTCTTGGGCGAGCTTGTAGCCCGTCTGTGTGCCTTGGCTTGTTGTTCCCTGGCCACCACTCAATGGGAATCTGTCGCTCTTGCCATAGGCTTTGCCCACAAGGCTTCCAGGATAGCATCAAGCTTAGCTGCCAGGTCCCCTTTAGATCCTGGCCTACTTTGAGTGTGTGGTCGCTTTGCTTGGCTGTGGCCGGGAAGTCCGCCATCTTGTGTGTCTGTTTGTGTGCAGTGGTGCCGATGCTTTGTGTGTCAGAGGCCACCCACTCTGTATGTAGTGGGGTGCAGACCGGGATGTCTCCCCCTGACCCAGAATGGGGGATTGGGGCCCTGTGTGGTCCCACTGTGTGAGGGGATCGGGGATGGGAGATCGTCCGCCTCTCCCACCCGTACCCCTCACTAGGCCGCAACTGCTCTGCGAGGCTTTTGGCCTCCGGCATCCCAGTTTTTCGGTCCGGAACACTCCAGCCATCGTTTGTAGTGGGTAAGTCCCTTTTGGGATCAGGTTGTGAGCGGCAGGAGTCTCTATTTGGTGCTTGGGTGAGTAGTTTGCCTGGGAGCCCCTGCTTGTTGCGGCCGTCCGCCATGCTGGTCAGGCCCCGCCCCCTGGGCGGTGCTTTTTAAACATTTTACAATAGCCAGTAAAAATATCTAGTGTTCTGCAGACACACGTTGTTCTTGCATCCCTGACAAACAAGGTATTTCATAATTAGGTGTAATAGTATCAAGAATAGTGACATGCACAGTGGGTGTCTATTTTTTTTAACTGTGCACTCAAGACTTGAAAGACGTGAGCTGAACGTTTTTCTTATTGCAACATATGAAAAATGCATTACAGTATAAAGCTAAGTAATGAAAGTGTATTTTGTTCTGAATGTTCCTCAATTGCTACAAAACCTCAGCTGCTCCAGAAACCTAAAAGTTTGTCCAACCAATCCTGGCTCTCTTGTTAGTTTTAATGGGAGCACAACATTATGTAGTTATTTATAGAATATGTAATTAAACAGACTCAAAAAGCTTAATTCATGAATATATGTTATTGAAGCTATTATGCATGTTTACAGAATTTGTAGTGTATCTATTGAATAGCTCTCTTAATGTTTTTTTCTGTTCGCACACATGAAACTTCAGCACAGAACAGAGAGACACTGTGGCAGTGCACTTTATTAGAAACTTGCAGTGTGCACTCATCACAGTGGCAGCTGGTGGAGTTGAAAAATGACTTGTTGGGCTCACAAGCTGTAACCCATGAGATGCCATGCTCCGTCCAAAGCCAGCTGCACCTCCAGTCATCAATAAAGAGGAAAATGGAAACTGCAGATATAATCATGATAGACATGTTTTTTTTCCCTCACACACATAATTTGTTCTTACAATGCTCCACCTGCCCCTATGGACCATCATTAACTGACACATGACATGACTCCTTAAACACTAGGGGGGGGGGGGGTGAATATTACCTGTGGCAAACCTAGCTATGCTACATAGAGGGAGACATTATTATAGCGTGAGTCATTTTTTACTGGTTTAAAGGGACACTATAGTCACCTTAACAACTTTAGCTTAATGAAGCAGTTTTGGTGTATAGCCCCTGCAGCCTCACTGCTCAATCCTCTGCCATTTAGGAGTTAAATCCCTTTGTTTATGAACCCTAGTCACACCTCCCTGCATGTGACTTGCACAGCCTTCCATAAACACTTCCTGTAAAGAGAGCCCTATTTAGGCTTTCTTTATTGCATGTTCTGTTTAATTAAGATTTTCTTATCCCCTGCCATGTTAATAGCTTGCTAGACCCTCCTGCATGTGTTTAAAGTTCAATTTAGAGATTGAGAAACAATTATTTAAGGTAAATTACATCTGTTTGAAAGTGAAACCAGTTGTTTTTTTTTCATGCAGGCTCTATCAATCATAGCCAGGGGAGGTGTGGCTAGGCTGCATAAACAAAAATAAAGTGATTTAACTCCTAAATGACAGTGAATTGAGCAGTGAAATTGCAGGTGAATGATCTATACACTAAAACTGCTTTATTTAGCTAAAGTAATTTAGGTGACTATAGTGTTCCTTAATTATATTTCAATTAAAGATCTAATTTTAGGAAATTTCAAAGTTGTTGTTTTTTTCACCATCCGGAATGTAGTTGAATGAACTGTTGAAAGTATGCAACCTTTCTTGCACCAGATACTACCAAGGAGCTTGTCCATGCTCTAATAATTTCACGCATGGATTATTGTAACCCTCTCCTGCTTGGTCTTCCCAAAAGCCGTACTGCACCCCTACAGTCTGTAATGAATGCTGCTGCTAGACTGATTTTCCTCTCTAGTCTCTCACACCTCACCCCTCTGCCAGTCCTTACATTGGCTTCCTGTGTGCTATAGGAGTCAATTCAAGGCACTAACTCACACCTATAAAGCACTGAACAACTCTAGCCCCTCTTATATCTCCTCACTGATCCACAGGTATGTCCCTTCTCGGTCTCTCCGCTCTGCCCGTGACCACCTCCTGTCCGTTGTCCGCACCCGTACGGCCAACTCGCGCTTGCAGGACTTCTCGCGGGCGGCTCCCTTCCTATGGAATAGCCTGCCTACCGCCATCCGACTCTCCCCTAGTCTTGCATCTTTTAAGAAGTGCCTTAAAACCCATCTCTTTAGGAAAGCTTATGGCCTCCAAGACTAACCCCTACCTCACATACCCGTCTCTTGCCCTCTCCTAAAGGGCAGCCCACCTTATTTGATTGCACATTCCTGTCCTAATGTGTTTTACACCCCACCTCCTATAGAATGTAAGCTCGATTGAGCAGGGTCCTCTTCAACCTATTGTTCCTGTAAGTTTATTTGTAATTGTCCTATTTATAGTTAAATCCCCTTTCATAATATTGTAAAGTGCTACGGAATCTGTTGGCGCTATATAAATGGCAATAATAATAATATGCAACTGTCTTCTACAGAAATCAAGACACATGGGGTATACAAATGTTGGAGCCAAATTGTATGTTTCTCAAAAACAGGGGACTGCTAGGAAACAGTATTTTTTTAAACATTTTTCTTGTTGAAAATACCATCAAAAGTATATTTTCATCAGTATTATAGATGCTGTTTGGCTGTTCCCAGCAATTCACTTTTGTCATTTCAGTTTTTAAGAAGCAATAACTGTAAGAAATCCCTTAATATTTTCCTATAGTTGGCTGTATTTATAAAGAAAATAGCATGAATAAAGACCACTATATGAAAATATCAGGACTTCACCTAAAATGTATTTGACTTTAATGCAAACATTAAAGGGACACTAGAGTCACCAGATAAACCACAGCTTAATTGGGCTTATAATGTCCCTGCAGCCTTAGCACTGTAAACATTACCTTTTCAGAGAAAAGGCAGTGTTTGCGTTTCTGGCTAGTTGCACCTCTAGTGGGAGTCACTCAGACAGCCACTAGTTCTTCCTGTGCCAGTGTTGCATAGTGTGCAGCACTGGCGTTCTGCATTGCATGGAGGTGCTTAAGTTCCCCATAGAGTTCCCATTGAATTGGATGAGACCATCAAGATAGATTATCTCTGTCATGGCTGTTGGGGCCAGCCATGGTAGGACCAGAGCAGCATGGGTAAAACAGGTGAGTAAAATGATCTTTAATCTTCACAGAGAGGGGCCTAAACAATCATTCCTGCACTACAGTGTCAGAAATTCATGACCCTATAGTGTTCCTTTAATTAATGAGTCATACTTTTACAAGGCAGACCCCTTTGTGCAAGTTTCAATGTGACAACTTCTTTTTTATAATTTGTACTCCCTTAACTAATATGTAAATGATTGACATAATACTTGATGTTTTCACAGATTGCAGAATACATGTGCAATAATCTCTAATTATAAATGGCTTATGTTTGTTAAGTTCAAGAACTGGATATATTTTATCTCACACAACTAATTAAAATATAAGACTTATTGAAAGTATTTTAAATTGAAATTATCATCAAATCATTCTTCATATAATTAAACTATAAAGAATTTCATTGAAAAGTTTTTAGGAGGAATAAAAGTATGCTCAATTTTTGGCTGAGTATTTCCAATGGATAAAATAATGTTCTAAGTATAGTATTATTGCACTAAAATTATTTTCAAAAAGTCATTAAAATTATCCTTTTAGTTTTTTAATTAACCACAGAATGTGTCTTTGAATGTCTTTCATCAGTATAATGAATTGTGCGAATGTTGGTAATGTGTAGCTAAAGCACATATAATGTGTGATATGTGAAGTAGGAACATAGGGGGATTGTCTTCAATATTTTTTGTCAAAAGAGTAATGTATATAAATGAGTAATTGGTTTCTAGACACAATGGTATGCTTAGATCACTCTGCACCTTATATGATTAATTTTGCACGTTTCTCAAAAAAAGTATAACTTTGAATATGCCATATGGTCAGGGCCAGATGATGACAATTGGACCTAGTGCTGACAATTACATAATCTTATCGGGGGAAAACACCAAAACATCGTACATTCCAAGTGTCATGTATCTGGAGGAGGTGGTGCTAGAGGGCACATGATGCAGTAATACGATACACATACTAATCTCTTGCTTTTAACTCACTCTAAATCCATACCCCTGACATTGGCATCCTGTGGAGCAGGAAGTCTGCAGGCAGAGTAAAAGGAAGTGGGCCAGTGACATGTCACTGGCACCGACCAAAGGGGTAGACCCAACTGCAAATGTGTTCATCCAACTGTGAGCAGACTAAGCAGACAGTATTGTTCCAGCACTTTTAAGAAAAAAAGGTAGTGTTTACATTATTGCCAAGGGGCACCTCTAGTGGCAGTCACTCAGACAGCCAATAGAGGTGCTTCCTGGATCAGTGATGCACAATGTTCTGCATGAAGATGCCGAATGTTCCCCTAATCAGCATCTATGAGGAGATGCTGATTAGCCAGGGCATTTTGTCACACATGCGGAATATCCTCACAATCCTTTCCTATGAGAAAGCATTGGATTGGCTGACATTGTAAATTTTGATGATCTCAGCCGAGATGGAATGGGGGTGGGCCAGCCATCACCGGACCTTAGCAGCACTGGAATATAGGTAAACTCACATTTAACATAGGATACAGGGCGACAGGGGCTAAATAGTGTTATTACAGCTATAGTTACAGGAATCTGTTTTTATTATATAAGACCATGGTCAGTCACTATAAATTTTCTGTTTTCCAGAGTATGAGAGCCTGATTTTTCCATCTTTTATGTCAACAATAAATGCTTGTCTGGGTGATTTTGTGTTGCTGCCTTATTACATAATATTCACATGTTCGTTCCCTTGGTCATTTCCCTTGGTCCAGGAGAGCTACAATCTGAAATTAAAATTGATTGTACAGTACATGGATAATTTATCAGGTTATAAACCGTGTCTGATTTTCAGATTTGAATTTATCAGATTAGAAAACTTTTTTTCTGGTTTCTTATGTCTCCCACATGGCTTTTGGTGAACCTGTCTACTCCAAATTGAATGTGATTTTTTTTTTTACAGCAAATGCCTTTTCACATATGAAGTTTAGTTTTGTAGAGGATCTGTTTTATAGCTATCCCATTAATTATTTTTCTTATTTCAGGTGTGGATTTCTTTGGTTCCTTCACAAATACCAATGCCTTCTTAGAAGCTTATCTTGATAAATTACCTCCTTTACAAATAACTTGGTTTTGATGGATGGGTCATATTTTTTCTGTTCTTTTTATTAGTGGATTTTCATGTTTTTTAAGTGGATATAAAATGTTTAAAATAACTTTTTATAGCCCAAACCCCGACATTTTCCATAACTTTAAACCAAATATATTTTAATTCTTAGTCAGTATGATGATCTATATTTAGTTATAATCTCTAACACATTTTGAAGTATTCCACAAACAAGTGTATTTATTTTCTGATCATTTTATACACTTATTCCACTTTACACTTATTATTGGACACAATTTAGCTAATAATGTGACTTTTTAGGAGTTTTATAAAAACTTGAGATGAACACTTTTTCGATCAACAAATATTTGTTTTCTTTTCTTGTTTGAGCAACTTTCTGTAGAACTTTTTGAGTCACATACCAAAATATTTTGAAAACATTAATGTTTTAGTTATGTCACGTGGGTCAACCAGTAAAAATCAGAGTGCAATAATAAACAAAATATTTACATATTTTGTCTACATATTTAGTTTTGTTGTAAGTCAGTTGAAGTCAGCTGGTTCTGTGCTGCTCAAAATACCGTAAGAATACAAAAACAAAGGAAACAGCGCTAAAATAAACTGATACTTTAAATGAGGAGAATAGGAGGCAGCAAACCTAAATATAGGGTTCCCTCTAAGCCCTATTGACAAAGACAGTAAAAAAGACAAGACAAAGAAAGGTTGTGCCAAAACAAACTATAGTGCAACTGATGGCAAACAAAGTAAAAAATATGGTGTTAAATCTTAAGAAAAACCTTAAACAAGAGAGATACCAAAACAAAGTCTTTAATTATGCCAGATGGACAGCCAACAGCCTGTGTGGCAAAATATTCTCTGTGTGGACCAAATGGAGACGACTTCTTTGGATCCGTATGTGAAAAGAGGAGAAAATAATGCAATATGTCTGGTACAGAAGGTAAATATCTAGAAAGTAGGGTCTATAGGAATCCTACTCACGTGTAGTAGAGCTTGAACTAGCTCTAGCATGTATGGCATACAGTGGTACAATCCCCGCTTATAGAATATGTAGAGATGTATAGGTCTTTTAAACCGTGTGTGGATACAAGAGAAAAATGATGGTGCAATTCGTCTAGTACAGATGGATAGATAATTAGACAACAGGGTCAAAATACCATGTCTGGAAACATCAATCAAGCTATGATTGTAGTCGCAATATTTCATCCCCACTGTACCATCTAAATCTTCTGACCATATATGAGTGCATTATGTACTGAGTTGTAGACTTTTTGCAGTACCAAGCATTGATAACTAATAAAATAAATATTTCCCCCCAAAATAAAAATACAGTAGTATTTGGTAGTTCAGATGTGTTTTTTTTTTTGTTGCAGAAGCTTTAGAAAGAGGCAGTTGTATACAATTATATATATATTTTAAGTTTAGTTAGACCATTTTCACAAGCTGCTACAAATTAAATAAAACTAGTACTGATAGTTCTATAATATGCAGTTTTAATTACTTCTCTTGGTATTTTCAGCTTCTTAACTGTGTATTTATTTTGGAGATTGAGAGTTCTGTTTCTATTAGTTTTTATTATACAGAACAACCTGCATATTATTTTCTTCATTATGTCAATTGCAATGGGGTTTACCGTTTAACTGTTACCTTTATTGCAATGAAAACACTGATTATAAATAATCTCTTAAGGGAAAACATTACGTCTGTGTCACCAATTTAGATGCAGATTTATATGCTATTAAAAAAGTGACCCTGAACACATAAAAAGAAGTTTCAGGGATGAAGTACAATTCCAGTGAGTATTTCCCAAGGACATAACACTGAGTAAATTAATCACTTTTTACATAGTTTTTATTAATACTTTTAGAGTGTTTTTAGCATCTGTTTCCAAATTACCTGAAATAGATGCATGTGTTCATTTTAATGCAAGAACACTAACTTGCCGTTATCAAGAGGAAATTGTGCATGTTAACAAAATCTGAGACATGAACATTCACTAATTGAAGCAATACACACTTTAGTGTTTTTATACAGTCATGCTGAGTAGAATTATCATGCAATTTCCTATACAAGACAGAATAAAACACATCAAGCCAGATGGCAATAGCAGGCTGATTTTAAAAGAATGGGCATAGTTTCATGTAGATTGAATAATATATAATAACCTGTGGAAATTGAAAGTAAGAAAAATAATATGGTTATGTTATATATTTTTTAGTTTGTTTTCTAATTGTGTATTATTTATATTTGTTGAGCAAATAAATAAGGTTAATTTTTCATTACCCCTTCATGACCAAGCACTTTTTGTTTTGAAAAAAATATTAACTTAACCTTTATTTGAAGAAAAAGAAGCATAGTGAGTGCATAAATATATTGTAAATCAGCAATTTTACGTAAATTTTTGTTTCCAGATATATTTAGAAATTAAAATGATATAAATAAACCCAATTTTTATTCATTTGTTCATCATTTATAGAAATGTTTGGGGAATGAAGAACTTTAGACAGTGTGTTTTACTTTACACAGCATCTGAAATGGTAGTTTAAAAACAAGTATAATTTCTCTCATATACAATAGGTGTAACAAAATAGATATAAATGGTTAATAGCCTGTTTTATAGGTATTTACAAGAACCTGAAGGAACTACTAGCAGGATTGCTTACTAAAAGTGGAAAGAATGTCTGTATTTGAGCATAATACCCATATACAATAAATACAATTAAATGATGATATTTCTAAAATAAAGATATTTCATAAATGTTTTTAAAATCTTAATAACTTAATAAATGGAATTCTAAAATAAGGCTAACAGTTAAGTGGTAGAGCTGATTCATTCCTCCTTGACTGTAAGAATGGTATCACCCATTAAAACCTCCTTTACTGTTTGGGAGGTGTCAAGACCGCACTTACCTGTAGGTCCCCCACCGCGTCTCCGCCCACGGCTACAGCGGTTTCCCCTGAGTGCACGTTGAGGACTCCGGCTTGCCCAGCAGCATGTGCAGATGACCGGCATCCCTTTAACACCATGCCTTTCTCCACACCATGCCGTGATTTGCAGGAAGCTTCAGCCGAAACCATGTGTGATTTCGCTTTCACTAGGCGCGCATGCGCATGAAAGCCAGCCTCTTAAAGGAACAGTACACCTGAAATGTATTAAAGGACTAATCACCTTTTAACCAATAGAATGTGAGAGGTGGTTTCCTCTCCCCTATTTAATCTCAGTCTACCTCTACCTCATTGCTCAGTTCTACTGTGCTTACTGTTGTGTTAGCTTAAGTGTGCCTTTCCTGCCTTGTTTGATTTATCTGGTATCTGACCCTCTGCCTGGTCCATCGTCTTTGACCCCTAGCTTTCCTTGACTACGAATTTGGTTTTCCCTTTGGTACTTCACCTTGGCTAATTCCTGCCTCTTGGACTCCTCCTGTCAAATACTTAACAGACATCACAAGAAGAGATGGAAAGCTGAAAGTTTCAGCATACTTGCAGGCTGTAAATCCTTCAAACAATATAATTGAGGATGACTAAGGCTTTATGAACTAAATGTAGTTCTGAAAATTACATGAAAGTAAACCTGTTTATACTCAATTCCGGAAGAGAATGGGTCAATGACTTAATATAAAAGTGACTGTATTACATAACAAACTAAAACAACATAAAAATATGCACATCAAAGTATAAGGGCTTAGATGTTATGCATTTTTCTTCAAAATAAAATGGTCAAATATTAGAGATGTAAACTATATCCAGAGATATATTTCAAAGAGCACTGCAGCCTCCAGTTTCCTTCCTCCTGGCTGCCATAGGTTAAGAAAGGTTTTGTTATGTGACCAGTGATACACTGGGAGGGTCAGCTAAAGCTCTCAGCCTATCAGTTTGTGTCCATTGAGAGAAATGTCCATTGAGAGAAATGCTTGATTTAAAGGAACACTATAGGCACCCAGATCACTTCATCCCCACCATCAAACATGGAGGTGGAAACAATATGCTTTGGGTGTGTTTTATGCTATGGGGACAGGACAGCTGCACCGCATCAAAGGGACGATGGACGGGGCCATGCACCATCAAATTTTGGGTGAGAACCTCCTTCCCTCACCCATTGTAAAAGGATCGTAGATGGGTATTCCAGCATGACAATGACCCAAAACACACAGCAAAGGCAACAAAGGAGTGGCTCAAGAAGAAGCACATTAAGGTCCTGGAGTGATCTAGCCAGTCTCCAGACCTTAGTACCATAGAAAATATGTGGAGGGAGCTGAAGATTCGAGTTGCCAAATGTCAGCCTCAAAACCTTAATGACTTGGAGAGGATCTGCAAAGAGTATTGGGACAAAATCCCTCCTGAGATGTGTGCAAACCTGGTGGCTAACGTCTGACCTCTGTGATTGCCAACAAGGTTTTTGCCACCAAGTACTAAGTCGAAGGGGTCAAATACTTATTTCACTCATTGACATGCAAATCAATTTATAACGTTTTTCTGGATTTTTTTTTTTTTGTTAATCTGTCTCTTACTGTAAATACACCTACCATTAAAACTATAATGTGGGCAAACATTCAAAATCAGCAGGGGATACAATAGTTTTTTCCCTCACTGTACATCTGGTACTACTAAGATGCCATTAGAAAAACTCACTTAACTGAACTGAATGAATAGCTTAAATAGTCATAGTGTCTGCCTCTCTATTCCCCAAACCATTTGTGGTGAGGATAATTTTTCATCTCTGCTCATCATGACTAGTATGAATGGCTGGAGATAACTGCACATATTAGTTTGGTTCAAAAATCAACCCTCATTCTTTCAAGGGAAGATATATAATATATATTTTTGATCTGCTTATTATTAACTCCACTGCACTTCTTTCTCCTGGATTTTCAAGGTGGTCTTCTGCTCCTGCATTAACTTATCTCCCACAAACTCGAGTGGCCCATCCATGTTAATCGGAGACAACCCGCAATCATGGGGAACCCCAAAAAGCAAAATAACCCCCACAATAGCTCCAGGAAGACTACTTCTGGAAAATCTGCCGCTCTAGCAAAATTCTTCAAAGATAATTTGGACGGCGAGGCTAAGTCCGCTGAATCCAAGATGGCGCCGGCGGCCTCCCAAACGGACTGTACTCCCCTGAGTCCAGCATCCTCCGAGTGCTCCAAAGCATTCCAAGACACAGACATTAGGGATCTACTAAAGAACCTTCCCTCCAAAGCAGACCTAGCCAATATGCTAGGAAAGCTGGAATCGTCCTTCCAATCGAAGATGGACACTTTGGGGTCTGAGATCAAACAACTAGGCCACAGGGTGGTGGAGCTGGAGGAAGACTTGGAAACTACGCAGGTGCAAAACTAGTATGTAACCACAATTCTTGACGCGTATGCCCAATATATGACTTACCTGCAGCATTCCTTAGATGACCTAGATAACAGAGGTCGTCAAAATAATCTTAGGGTGCAAGGTCTATCAGAGACAACAGAGGAAGATTTACCTTAACTCCTCATTCTGGCTAACCCCAGTAATACATCGACATTGACAGAGCCCACAGATCGCTGTGACCCAGGGACTCGGCATCTGAAGCACCTCACGACATCATATGCCGTATTCACTATTTTGCGATCAAAGATAGTGAACCTCCCAACCCATGCTGTTCCATGGGGACCCAGATTTATCCCAACCTCTCATGGCTCATGCTGCAGGCTAGAAGAGCCTTGAAACCTGTTACTGACCTGCTCAGACACCATAACTTGAAATACCGGTGGGGATTCCCGTTCATCTTAATTGTCTCGCAGGGAGGAATGAATTACACCATCAACACTCACTCTGATGTCCAACCTTTCCTCCAGGCACTAAACATTCCTGACACACACATACAGGACTCCCTTTAACTGACATGTGGACCTTCCCAACTCCCTGCAATGGAACAACCCTTCTAAGAAATGGAGAACGGAGGCACAGAGCCGCTCGCCAAGACAGGGAACCTCGGGCCGGGACTGAGGCCGCATGCAGAGACAGCAACTGAAGCCCCCGGAGACTACCCACCGTGCAACAGAACTTAGCACACATACCGCAAATATAGCGTCAGCTGTGGAATACAACTTTTCATATAACTGTGCAGTCATCGGAAGGGCACTCTTGCGAGACTGTAGTTACCATATTTCGGTTTACTCCATGATAGAAGGCAAGACTGAAACAAAACAAACAAAAAAAAATAAAAATAAATAAAAAACCTACAAATATATTTCTCTCTAGATGGACAATTGACAGAGACCTACAGCATACCAAGATGAAGATGGAGAGGTCAACATACAGGTCGTATAAAAGCGTGTAGACCCACTTCAATATGTTTTGTTTCTAGGCCACGATTTATGTACAAGACTGGCATTTTGTTACTGTGAGCCTGTTCATTAGACCTTTGTACAAATGTCTTAGCTTTTGATGCACTACAGCACGAATGTTGTATCATGCTCATAACGGGTAAGATCGTGTGGGGAGTTGTCCTTTCTCCCCCCTCGCCTGTTGCCACCAAAGCTAGGTTCATCACCTAATTTAATCTCTAGGCTATTGAGGGAACGCTGATAAATATAAAGGGAGGGACTGAGGGTCTCCCAAAGCTGGTCTAAAACAGGAATTGCATTGCACACACACAAATGCCTCCCATGCAAGGCACCTGAATATATGCAGGTGATTGTAACCATTGTTTCTGCGCGTCCTTCCTGGGACACTCAGTTCACCCACATGATTGTGGGAAAGATGTCTCCTGCCAGTCCCCCCCAACTCTTTACCTGAGGACCTATGGATCATCGCTACTTATAACAATAGAAGCCTCCTACAAATTTCAAATGGCTGTAGGGATGGGTACAGCCCTCGAGTTTGACATGTACCACATGCCTCTGATATAGACACCTGTCTGAGGGTGGTGGGGGATGAGGCTGAGGGTGGTGGGGGGGAGGCTGAGGGTGGTGATGCTGAGGGTGGTGGGGGATGAGGCTGAGGGAGGCTGAGGGTGGTGGGGGAGGCTGAGGGGGTAATGCTGAGGGTGGTGTGGGGTGGTGATGCTGAGGGTGGTGTGGGGGTAGTGAGGCTGAGGGTGTGGGGGCAGTGAGGCTAAGGGTGGTGTGGGGGGCTGGTGATGCTGAGGGTGTGGGGGATAGTGAGGCTGAGGATGTGGGGGTGGTAGTGAGACTGAGGGGGTGGGGGGTGGTGATGCTGAGGGTGGTGTGGGGGTAGTGAGGCTGAGGGTGGTGAGGGGTGGTGATGCTGAGGGTGTGGGGGGTGAGGCTGAGGCTGAGGGGGTGTGGGGGTGTGTGCTGAGGGTGGTGGGGGGGTGGGTAGTGAGGCTGAGTGTGTGGGGGTAGTGGGAGGCTGAGAGTGGTGGGGGGGTAGTGGGAGGCTGGGGTGGTGGAGGGAGAGTGGTGGGGGTAGTGAGGCTGGGGGTGGTGTGGGGGTAGTGTGAGGCTGAGGGTGTGGGGGGAGTGAGGCCTAGTGTGGTGGGGGGTAGTGAGGCTGGGGGGGTGAGGCTGGGAGTGGTGGGGGGGTGGTGAGGCTGGGGGTGGTGGGGGGGTGGTGAGGCTGGGGGTGGTGTGGGGGGTGGTGATGCTGAGGGTGTGGGGGTAGTGAGGCTGAGGGTGGTGTGGGGGGTAGTGAGGCTGGGGGTGGAGAGGCTGGGGGTGGTGGCAAAATGATCCAAACACCATAGCGCCCTACTTTCCTTCGATGCCGAAAAGGCATTTGACAGGGTACACTGGTCCCTGATGCTGGCCACTATGCAACATTTAGGCTTTGGGCCACACTGGACCAGTTGGCTGAAAACAATATACTCCACTCCCACAGCTCGTCTGAACATCAATGGACTGCTCGTCCACCTGGTCAATATCTCCAATGGCACCTGACAGGGGTGCCCTCTGTCACCTCTTATCTTCATTTTGGTGCTTGCGCCTTTCCTGCAGGGTATCAGGGACAACCTACACATTCAGGAGTTGAGGGTAGGGGACGAGGAGTATAAAATCTCTGCATTAGCAGATTATCTCCTTTTTACATTATCAGACCCGGAGCATTCCCTCCCCTATATCGTTGAAGAGATATCACTGTACAATAGAGTCTCCAACTTTCAGGCCAATCTATCTAAATAGGAACTCCTCCCTCTCTCCACATCTCCAGCTCTGGACATGGCACTTCAACAGAACTTTCACTTCACGTGGGCCGCCATGGCCATTAAATACCTGGGGGGTTAAACTGCCCACCAAGTCTTTATGAACTCAACTTTCCCCCCCCTTTTAGATGCGCTCTCCAAAGACCTGAAATCCTGGCATAGACCTAAATACAGGTGGTTCTGTAGGCTTAACATTCTCAAGATGAATGTACTACCAAGATTATTTTATGTGCTGCAAGCCCTACCAATTTTGTTACCTGCACATTTCTTTTCTAACACTAGAAAGATAATCATAACCTTTTTATGGTTACATAAACAGCCATGCCTTGCTTACTCTTTCCTATGCAGGCATCACTTGGAGAGTGGTTTGGGACTGCCCAACGCAGATTTTTACCAGTCGATCTCTGATGATAAAGGGATTAAACCACCTTTAAAGATTCTTCCAATCCCGGAATCCACAGGCATACAACACCTCCACTATAACCAACTGACCCATTTCGTTCAACGTAACAACCTGTTACTAGCGGGAAACCGGGACCTGACCAAACTTGAACAGCTTTGCTCGACCCATCCTCTGAAGAGGAAGCTACTCTCTACAATGCACAACCTCATACAGTCACCACAAGACCAGACTATCCCATCTTTCATCTCCAAATGGGAGAAGGAGATACCAATCTCCCTCTCAGTGGAGCAAAGTAAAAAAATATTTCTCCAGGCATGTAAATCCACCACGAATCTGACTACACAAGAAGCAACTACAAATGCATAACAAGCAGATCCTCCATCCATAAGGGATTGGTTCTAAAGGGTGGAATCCATACGAGTGATGGAAGAAATTACACACACAGTTTCAAAAAAATATACTAAATACACAGACATTTGGGGCCTTGGTTGTCCTTTACGTGCTCTGCAAATGAAGCAAGCACTCCTGATGCCTAACCTGGTCACCCCCACACACACACACACACTCCTATCCCTCTCTTCCACTACCTATAATCTCTCTTGGGGAATAGCCATTGAGCAGTATCTTCGAAAGGTTGATAAGCCATATTTTGGACTTTTTTTATTATACTTTTTTACTTTTAGCACACTGTGCACTTTGTTTACCCTTGAATAAAGCTTTGTTGGAGAAAGGAGCTTGCACATTTCATCTTTATCCAAAATCTGCCAAGGTTACCTAAGACCAGCAAGAAGAAGGATGGGGACATCATACTAAGAGTCCCTCTGCGCTATTCGTGAGAGCCATATGATAATTTGGCTCCAGGCTTGTGAATACTTCACATTCACCATACTATCATACCAGTTTATTTGACAACACTGTACCATGTTATTTTGCTTTGTTTTATAGATACATCAGACGTGTGTTCCACCTATTATATGTATTTCAAAGTATCTCTTGGGGAATAACCAACGCACAAAGGGTATAATTGCCACCGAAAATAGCAGTACCAACACCAAGATGTCGTAGATACTAGGCCACTAGTATAGGCTCAGATTAATGGTCATATTGTTGATATTTATGACAATGTTATTCTACAGGAAACTTCCCAAAGGTCTACAACCTCTCTATAAGTATTGAATTGCTGTTACTGTTCAATACTGTGTTCTCCTACAAATGTTCATATGCCATGTATCACGAATAACAATGTACCATTGACTGTTATTCCAAATCAATATTCAATAAAAAATTTAAAAAAAAACTGAGCTGAAATTTTTTTATCTGATATTTATTTAAAACTTGTTGAAAATTTACTTAATTTTAGAGAAAAAGTGTATTCTATAGTGCTGTGCAAAACAGACTATACTTCCTTCTGATTTTCTCCCATTTACTGCTATAGTTATAAGCCTGTTTTCTCCCATTATGTTTCTAACTCAAATGTCATTGCCAATATTTGTGTGTACCTCTGCACTTCAAAAATAAAGAATTATAAAAAAAAAGGTTCTTCCATAAGAGTAAAATGTTGAAAGTCTAATACACTTTCACTCAAGTGCTTGTTATTTAACCTTGTGCTCTACCTATTAGGGTAGTTTAATGTAACTGGAGAGATTAAGAATTAAACATTTAATATAAAAATAAATATTCTCCAAGCTACTTGCCACTTCTATGAAGAAATTTCTTTGGAATTGTTCATTGAAAAACAGTGCTGTGTTAATTATCAATATGTTTTTCTCACTTTAGAATGTATTACAGATGGCATTAAATATTTATAAACAAAATGCATGGTATTTAAATAAATATTGCTAATCAGCTTTACACTCATTGCTGTGCTAAAATAATTTACATGCAAGTTCTTGCTGTTTTTCTAAAACAATACATCTTAAGTAAAATATGCAAATATGCAGAACAAAAAGCAATATGTTGAAAAAGGTATTGTGATGAGAAGTAGCAGTGCTTACTAAAAATTCATGTATGTTTATCCCCTGGAGACCAGACCATTTTTCAATTTTCCTACCGTTAAGGACCAGGGCTATATTTACATTTCTGCGGTGTATGTGTTTAGCTGTAAATTTCCTCTTACTCATTTACTGTACACACACATATTACATACCGTTTTTCTCGCCAATAAATGTTTTTTCTAAAGATACCATTATTTTCATCATATCATATATTTACTCTAAAAGAAATGATAAAATCTGATGAAAATGTTTTTAAAAAACAAATTTTTTCTAACTTTGACCCCCAAAATCTGGTGCGCATCTACAACTGCCAAAAAACACCTGTGCTAAATAGTTTCAAAATTTTAGTATCAAAATTTTGTCCTGAGTTTAGAAATACCCAATGTTAACATGTTCTTGATTATTATTATTTTTTTGCAAGTTATAGGGCTATAAGTACAAGTAGGACATTGCTGTTTCAAAATATATAGTTTTAAAATGTATCAATAGTGACATTGTAACACTGTTATCTGTCATAAATGTATGAATCACACCTCACATGTACATATTTTTTTTAACTTTCACAAACCAGGGTATTCAATATGGGGTATGTCCAGTCTTTTTTAGTAGCCACTTAGTCACAAACACTGGCCAAAGTTAGCATTTATATTTGTTTCTGTGTTTAAAATGTTAACTTTGGCAAGTGTGACTAAGTGGCTACTAAAAAAAGACTGAATATACCCCATTTGCAATACTTGGATTGTTTTTTTTTCCACATGATATGCCATAATGGGGTTAATTCTCATTCCTGGGCTACCATACGCTCTCAAAGACAACATATACAGTCTGGCAAATTTCAATGTGAAAAAAACTGAAAATCAAGCCTTATATTTGACCCTGTAACTTTCAAAAACATTATAATACCTGTACATGGGGGCTACTGTTATACTCGGGAGACTTCGCTGAACACAAATATTAGTGTTTCAAAACAGTAAAATGTATCACATCAGTCAAAGTGCAGTTTGTGTGTGAAAAATAAAAGTCACTTTTACTGACAATATCATCGCTGTGATATGTTTTACTGTTTTGAAACACTAATATTTGTGTTCAGTGAAGTCTCCCAAGTAAAACAGTACCCCCCATGTGCAGATTTAAGGGTGTCTTAGAAAGTTACAGGGTTAAATACAGTGCTAGCAAATTAAATTGTCTGGATTTTCAGCCTGGGTTGTCAGGCAGGTCTCCCAAATTGCAATCAATAAAATTACTTAATTATGTAAAAATATTACCTAAATATGCACATAGAATTTAAATATATATACATATTTATATATTTAAAGTCTACATGTATATTTATGTAATTATGTATGGACATATGCATATTTCATATTATTTGTATTTATGTATATATATATATATATATATATATATATATATATATATATATATATATATAGATAGATAGATAGATAGAAAAATATGAAAAGCACTCTAAGGACTTCATATAAGGTGAAAAAAAAATCAACTTAGCTTTATTCAGCAACGGCCAAAAGTGATCAACGAAAGTCCCGACATGGGACTGAAACGTTGATCACTTTTGGCAGTTGCTGAATAAAGCTAAGTTGATTTTTTTTCACCTTATATGAAGTCCTTAGAGTGCATTTCATATTTTTCTATCTATTATTTGTGCCGACAAGCACCGGGCTATACATACTTCTTTACAGGAGTGCAAGCATTGGACAATATTATATATATATATATATATATATATATTTCATTTTAAGTGTATTTTGATGTAAATATATATATATATATATATATATATATATATATATATATATATATATATATATATATTAATATCAAAACACAGTTACAATAAAATTATATATAAATATATATATATATATAATTTTTTTAATTATTTAAAAATGTATTTATATTTAATTATAATTAAATATATTTAATTAATTATTATTTATTTTTTAGAATAATATATACAAATAATGTATATAGTTATATATTATATATATATATATATATATATGTGTGTAATTTTACTCTAAATTTATTTTTATATTAACATATGTATATATTAATAAAAAAATACACTTAGTATGACATTATATATAAGTTATATATAACGTCTCCCTGTAGGCAGCACTATGAACGGGGGTAGGGTTATTGTGTGGTTAGGGATAGGGTTATGGCAGTGTTAAGGTTAGGGGTAGGGTTGGATTAGGAGCAGGGTTAGGGTTAGGAGTAGGGTTAGGAAAGTATGTTGGAGTAAAGATTATTATTCTTACTGGCAGGCAGATATCTAGGTGAACTAGGCATCCACCTAGAGTGGGTGCAATGTCCGAGTGACTGGCAGAAGGCCAGCACACTGCATAGCAATTATGACATTCTTTCTTAAATACAATTATTTTAGATCATTTGTTGATGCTCAGATAATTTGAAAGTTCACTTCCATATTATCAAAGCAATCCAATTATAAAGGTCAGGCATTGGGTGCTTAGAGAACTTAGCTTTTTTGTTATAATACTCAAAATTGCTTGGCATAATATAGGATAAAGCCCCAAGTCTCCTCTAAAGATGGGATACAATAATAATGATTATGTTATGGAAACCTCATTGGAAAGAATATTTTCAGGAGTTAAAAATATGAATCATTTGTAGGAATATGTTTTAAAAAAACAAACATTATTCCTGACAAAGAGATAAATCCTTTATTACAAATGGAATAATAGGTCAGCTATGTGAAACTAATTTTTAAACTTGCCAAATATCAGCTAATTTCTAAATTTGTAAAAGCATCACCTATCTGGTAATCCAGTAATAAGCTTGTATTTACTGAAAATAACAAGCTTTTTGCAAATATATATGTGACTCTAACAATAATAAGATAACACCTGTAACACAGTGATGAAAAGAATTAAAAAAAATAAAAATAATACAGGCTTCAACTAAAATATTTACTATATAAAAAAGTAATTTTAAGAAAGCTGATGTCTTCACTAGTGTGAAAATAGTTAATCAGAAATGCAGAATATAAGGAATATGTGAAAAATATTTAAACCAGCATTATAAAAATATACTTCTCAACATGTAGCAAAAAAAAAGCTTAAATGTAAGGATCTCAGGCGAAACATGGAAGATTTTAATATATAAATAGCAAAAATTGAAAAAAAACAAATGGTTGAATGATATCTGAAAATTATTAAAAATGTATAGAAACATTGCTCCAAACTTTTTATAATTTTATTTTTCCAATTGTTTACCATGCAAGCATTTACTAAATAATTGCTTGTTCCAGCAAAGCAATAATAAAACAATAATACTACAGAAGGCTTGAACAATAATGTTTTTCTAATTAAAATCTCTCTTCAATATTCTATTCTCTATTCAATTATTGAGAGCTAACATTGTGCCAAATTCAAAAATTGAAAAAAAAACAAACCAGAGCTGATATGCTACTACAGACTGGTCTTTATGATTAATACAGACCTTAAAAAGTTTTCTTCTATTTTTGCTGAAAGAATAAAAAAAAATATTATCAATTTTGATCATCAATTACCCACCTCAGAAGAGTAATAGACATCCTTGATGAAACAGAGGTAAAAAACTCATACTCATATCATTAGATGCTGAAAAAGCATTTGGGTTTTAGGTTTACTATTTTTAAAGATTTTGTAAATAACAGGCACCATTTTACAAGTTAGATCTGCTCATTGTGATTCTCCACAAGTAGAAATCACAGGCACAGGATTTACCTCACAATTCATTAACATTAGAAACAGGACAAGACGAGGGTGCCCTCTCTCACCACTGCTATACATAATGATATTAGAACCCTTAGCCATTCCAATAAGACAAAACTAGAAAATTAAAGGCAACACATTAACTTCTGGTCAATCAAAACTAAATATATGTGTAGATGATATTCATTTGACATTCAAAGAACCTGATGCATCTGTTCCCGAACTATTGAAATAAAGAAATAACTACACCAGAGTCTCAGGATATAACATTTATTTAGATAATTCAGTGCTTATAGCTAAGAGTAAAAACTCAATAGATTTTCTTTACAAAATATTTGGGGCTCTTAAAAGTTTAAACAACTGAAATACTTATGTATAGTTATAATCCTATAATATAAGCTAATTGTTTACCTTTATTAAAGCAGACAAATAAAAATCTTAGGGACTGGAGGGGGATGGGATTCTCATGGCTTTATTTATAGAGAATGATCCCGCTCAATAAATCTGGTTAGCTTTCCTCTTCACTTCCTCAATTTCTTCTTGGGGTCAGAATAATAATGAATTCAGGGTGGGTTTGTTTTTCTTATTACAATCAATTAGGTAAGATATATGAATGATTGTATATCATGTAAAGTAATAGAAATTTACTCTGCAAAAATTGATGTTTGCATTGCAAACTGAGTTAGTGTTTGGTGGGTTTACTGCTGTAACAATATTGTGATTGATGTTAAGAAATACTGCACAGTGCTCACACACATGCACAGCACACACTGGCTGAACATAAAAAAATAGTATTTACTTTCTTTAAACAGCAAGAAAAAGATATGTTTAACAACTGTATATCGGTAAGCTTGTCTTGCACTAGGATCAATGTCATTATGACTACTAATCTCCTATCTCACTCTGAAAGTTTTTTCTAGTGCTTCTGGCAGTAACTGGTAGCTAGATTAAACAGAAAGCTAAACCTACTATCATATTAGAATTAATCAACCAGGCTATCTCTTTTTCCCACACAGGCACAGCAAGGTTAAACACTGAAACTGAATCTTTGGTCTGTTTCCATAGCTGTAGTCATACTATCTAGGAGAATCCTGCTTAGAAGCATATATGGTTTATTGTTCCTCTTTTTATGCCGTCTATTGGTTACTTCACTTGATCTGTGAATAAAATCAACTTTTTAAAAATAATTCTTTATTTTTGTAGTGCTCGATGATAACAGATATAAGTTAGTATACAGAGAGTACAGAGAACGTTTGCAATAAGTTAACATGTCTGGTCAGATTAAAGGTATACATAAATCAGCACTTTTTATGAAGATGAGTAGAATAGAGGAGCACAGGGCATAGATATAAAAGCAATATAATAATAAACAACAAGATTGCACCCAGTAGGGTAAGTAATGGTAGGTAAAGAGCCATAACTATGCTGCGTTGAGTAGCGTAAGTCCCCTAGGAGTCCCCCATGTTGTTGAAGTCATAATAAAAAACAAAAAAGAAAACAGTAACACAGTGATAAGGCCTAGTAAGGTAGTATTTATGTGAACCCATACAGAGAGGCAATGGGACAGGTCAGTCCCCCCTCAGCTTCTGTTGAGAAGGCAAATGTGACTGGCCATAAGCCTATTAGTACTCAGTCCATGAGCCCTTCTCATCCTACTACCATATTAGGCAGATCACAGCACCACAACAGGACACAACCGGGCCCTGAGTCCATATGTGAACAAGTTGTTTCTTTCAATGGATGAGGTCAGGCTCTTCAGGCTCACCATGTAAGTCAGCTGTGGGCCCCAGGTGTACCTTTGGCGCTCCATGAGTCACAGTCCTGGTTCGGAGTGGTTTACCTCTTCGTGTCGCCTTCTTTGAGAGAGCTGGGAAATTCCCGCCTCGCCTCCATTTTGGGGGCTTCATCTTGGCCAGGATTGCTGATATCCACAGCTTTTTTAGAGTCGGCTGTGGAGGTGAGTAGTCATTCAACTGCTTTTGGATTGCTCTTCAGGGGTGGACCAGGATCACCCCCGCAGGTCCAAAGGTGGGGAGGGGGGTGACGGGGTGCTTGCATAGTGTTGAGGGCCATTGGGCAGCTCCAAGCTGGGAGATCGGGTGCCTCTCCCACACAGTTCAGTGTAGGCCACATCATCCAGAGTGAGTTGGAAACTAGCTTCTGGCGAGATTCTGTCCTCAGTATTGTCTCACTGCTGTGCTAAGAGACAGGTACAACTTTGAATGGGATCCAATTCAGGATTATTGAAGCTGTAAATCGCTTACATTGTCAATAAAGGAGAGGAGCTCATGCAAGACACTTCTTTCCACCATGGCAGTTGGGCCCCGCCCCCCATAAAATAAACTTTTAATGTCCCCTAACCATCAATAATCATATTTTGTTACTTCTTGATTGGACAAGAGATCTAGCCCACATGATTACTGCTTATCTGCCCCCACCTAAAAACCATCATCTTCTCCATTTCATCCACCTTTGTATCTGGTGCAAGAACGGTACTTAGAATCAAGAACCGAGCAGAACATGTTTGGGTTTGTGCATAACAATTCCCCAAGTTTTTTGCATTTGTTGTTTTAGAAATATAAATTTCATCCAATCACCTGATCAGCTCAAATTCAATCAAATTGCAGTACAGCGTGAAACAAATCTCCAATCTTGAAACAGACAGTAGATAGGTAGGTACAGCAGTAACCTAAACCTAATCAATGTTACATTAGGACCAGTGAAACAGTTTCTCGCACTCCCAAATATGCAAAGTAATGGTACAAAGAGGCAAAAAAATAGGAGTAGACAATGGTGGTCTGTTTTCTTCTTTTAAGGTGCGTAGGAGGAACTATTTTTCTTCTACTTTTTTTAGTACTTTTTGAGTGGGATTCTGAAATGCCATGTAGGTATTGCAGTGTTTGATGTATATGTAGATGTTTTCTTGTATAGATTAAATGGTCAGATACCTGACCAACCTATAGAGTTTAAAAAACAATATTATTCTTTTTTTTAAGTTAATTGCCTGTAAAGACTGAATGCATGAGTCCCATTATTGCAGACATATTGATAAAGCCAATCAGAAATTATGTATCTTACATCTGCTCTTATTCTGTAAGAGGTTTGTTTTGCTCTGATTATCATTCATTTCTGTCTATTTAGATATCAGGATACTGGGAGTCTCCCTCAGATGTTGGTGAAAGCTTATCAATTACTGATGCAAAATGCAGAGTTCAAGTTACATAGTTACATAATTACATAGCTGAAAAGAGACTTGCGACCATCAACTTCAGCCTTCCTCACATATGTCAGGCGTCTCCTTGGATCAAGCAGCTATTACCCCACTAATTAGAAATTATATCCCTGTATGTTATGTTTTTGCAAGTATTTATCCAATTGCAGTTTAACCCCTTAAGGACCGAGGACGGTTCAGGACCGTCATCGGCATTTTTGCGTTGCCGACCGATGACGGTCCTGAACCGTCCTAACGGTCTGGGGGTACTTACCTGATCGCCGTCGTTCCCCCGGCGGCGATCAGCGTGGCTCCGGTTGTGGGGAGACTGCCTGCAGCCCAGGCAGTCTCCCCACGGCAGATTAGGACCCCTGTGGCCATGTGATCGCTTAACACAGCGATCACATGGTCACAATAGGTGTCCTAGTGTCTGCCTGCAGGGGGGCTGCCTGTGCTGACAGGCAGTCTCCCTGCTAGTGTAAAATAAATTAAAAAAATAAAGTTAGTATTAATAAAAAAAAAAAATAATAATTATATATGTGTATATATGATATATAGACATATATTATATATATATATATATATATAATATGTCTATATATCATATATATATAATGCCATACTAAGTGTATTTTTATATTAATATGTACTTATATTAATATAAAAATACACTTATAATTAAATTACACACGTATATATATAATATATATAATAACTATATATATTATTATAAAATATAAATAATAAGTAATTTAAATTAAATAATTTTTTTTTTAAATAATAATAAAAAATTGTAAAAAAATTATATAGCTATATGAAATTTTATTCTAACTGTATTTTAAAATTAATATATATATATTTATATCAAAATACACTTAGAATGAATTTGTATATATATATCTATGTATATAAAATAAATAAAAATAATAAGAAATATACATACGTCCATATACAAAATTACATAAATAATTATATAAATATACACATAGACTTCAAATATATAAATATGCATATATATTTAAATTCTACGTGCGTATTTATGTAATATTTTTACATAATTAAGTAATTTCATTGATTGCAATTTGAGGGACCTGCCTGCCAACCCAGGCCGAAAGTCCAGAGAATTTAATTTGCTAGCACTGTATTTTACCCTGTAACGTTCTACGACACCCTAAAACCTGTACATGGGGGGTACTGTTTTACTCAGGAGACTTCACTGAACACAAATATTAGTGATTCAAAACAGTAAAACATATCACAGCGATGATATTGTCAGTGAAAGTAACTTTTTTGCATTTTTCACACACAAACAGCACTTTTACTGATGATATAATTGTTGTGATACGTTTTCCAGTTTTTAAACACTAATATTTGTGTTCAGCGATGTCTCCCGAGTAAAACAGTACCCCCCATGTACAGGTTTTATAGCATTTTTGAAAGTTACAAGGTCAAATATATGGGTCAAATATTTTACATTGAAAATGGCCAGGTTGGTTACGTTGCCTTTGAGAGCGTATGGTAGCCCAGGAATGAGAATTACCCCCATGATGGCATACTATTTGCAAAAGAAGACAACCCAAGGTATTGCAAATGGGGTATGTCCAGTCTTTTTTAGTAACCACTTGGTCACAAACACTGGCCAAAATTAGCGTTCAATTTAGTTTTTTTACTTTTTTCACACACAAACAAATATGAATGTTTACTTTGGCCAGTGTTTTCGACTAAGTGGCTACTAAAAAAGACTGGACATACCCCATATTGAATACCCTGGGTTGTCTACTTTTAAAAAAATATGTACATGTGGGGTGTTATTCAGAGATTTATGACAGATAATAGTGTTACAATGTCACTATTGATAAATTTTTAAAATGTATGTTTTGAAACCGCAATATCCTACTTGTACCTATAGCCCTATAACATGCAAAAAAGCACGTAAACACTAGGTATTTTTAAACTCAGGACAAAATTTTGAATCTATTTAGCAGTTTTTTTCATTCGCTTTTGTAGATGAGTAAAAGATTTTTCAAGTAAAAGTCAAAAAACATGTATTTTTTCAATTTTTCATCAGATTTTTGTATTTTTTTAAATTAAAATACATGAGATTATATAAATAATGGTATGTAAAGAAAGCCCCTTTTGTCCTGAAAAACAATATATAATTTGTATGGGAACAGTAAATGAGAGAGCGGAAAATTCCAGCCAAACACAAACACCACAAAAGTGTAAAAATATGCCTGGTCGCAAATGTACAACATCGCAAAAACAGTCCAGTCCTTAAGGGGTTAAACATCTGTATAGACTCTGACAAAACCACCTCTTCTGGCAGAGAATTCCATATCTGTATTGCTCTTATTGTAAAAAAAACTTTTCTTTCCCAGCCTAAATGTGTGACCTTGTGTCCTATGTGTATCCCTGTTTATGAATAGATTTCCAGATAAAGGTTTGTACTGTCCCTGAATATATTTGTATAATGTTATCATATCCCTTCTCAGACACTGTTTTTCCAAACTAAACAGATTAAACATTTTTAACCTTTCTTCGTAACTAAAATGCTCCATTCCTTTTATCAATTTTGTAGCTCGTCTCTGCACTTTTTCTAGTGTCATGATATCTTTCTTTAGAACAGGTGCCCAAAATTGCACAGCATATTCAAGGTGTGGTCTTACCAGCGATTTATAAAGAGGCAGAATTATATTTTCATCCAGAGAATTTATGCCCCAGTCCTTTTGAGTGAGACAAACACAAAAGGACTGTAAAGAAGTGATGCACTTTCCAAATATACAGAGTACACAACACTACCTTTAACTTATCTTTTGCTGATGGTAGAGAGACCACCATAATAAATAAAGTTTCTGCTTTCTTCCACTTCAACAACAGGTATCATGACACACATATTGGTATTATGAAGTATTTAGTGTAAAAAAGTAAGCAAGAAAAGTCAGCAAGAAAGAAAAAAAGAACAGCACAAAGATAGCCATTCCAAGCAAAATCCCAGACCAAACAACATCAGTTGGTGTCAGTCTGTACTTTGTGAGGGTCAGAACAGAAATCATCTATCCACGCACCCCATTTCCTATAATATGAATTAATTGTTTAATCTTCTAAGGAGGGCATTTTTTCCCAATCCCTGCTATGGTTTAGAATTGTGATTACCTCAGGGAGTGCAGCTACCTTGCAACATATGACAAAAAAGTTGTGTTGGGCGATTCAGTGTGTTGGGAAACAGATGCAACAATGCAATCTCAGCATTACAAGGGATGTGTATATCCAAAGTATTAACTAGAATGTTAAAGATCAACGTCCATAGGGATGGTATTTTAGGGCTACTCCTCCAAGTGTGACTGCATGTACCTGTGCAGTAAAATCGCAATTGCAGCACAGGTCAAAATGGGATTGCTGAATGTATGCCAGTTAGGCTGGCACCAAGTGTCATCATAAAATAATCTTATATTCCCCTTCATTTTTCATATGAACAGGAGCAGTGCATGTTAGGGGAATCAGAAGATATTTGAAAAGATCTGTCCAGGGCACTTTGTAATGCACAAATATATCTAAAAATAATTCAGCCCCAAGGATATCTCCCAACATCTGGATCCCTCTTAAGGCCCAGTTCTATAAGGAAAGGTCAGCAGTACACCTCTCTAGATAGGAGATTGGTATTTCATTATTAGGTTAACTAGACATGGGTATTTGTGAATCAAGGCATCCCATAAGGGCAAATCTAGATGTGGGAAAAAGATTAGAAGTATTATATAGTTTTACACTGTTTAAAATGCTAATTTTTCTGTTGATTTTTCCGCTCCCTGCTATACATATCTTGGCCACATGTTCCAACCTAACCCTACTGACATGCACACAAGAGAGGGCTCCCCCACAAACAGCCCACCTGAAGCCCGACAGCTCCCCTTGAGCCACTTACACTACCCCCCACACACACCTCCTAAGACCGTAGTACCTATAATACAGCTATGACAAGTACCGGAGGCAGCCAGCAACGAACCTCTAACACACTCCGGCACACACACTAGCTGGGACGCACTTCAGAATGCAGAGCACCACGACTGTAACCCAGTTAGATTTAGGCCACAACACATCAGTGATACATAACAGTGCCTGGAGCTGGAGGGCCAACCACATACCTACCAACTCACATAGTCTGTGTCACACTATACCCCACCTGAACGAAAACACTTAAAAATTACAAAATGTGACATGTAAATGCTTGCCATGATACTGATGTTCCTTGACTGCATTACTATAGTTCGGTATAGCTATCGTGGCGTACCGAACTTGTATGTTAACATGTGCACAACATAAATAAAGAATTAAAAAAAAAAAAAAAAATTAGAAGTAAACAGTCTTTCCTGCCAAGATATCTTAAATAAATAACTAATTAATAACTAATTCTCTATGGTTGTTCATGCTGTCTTTCATGTCTACCCATGGTTCACAACCACTTTGAGCACACAATACACTGGGCAAGTATAGCAGCTCTATGAAATGTACGTTTAGTATACAAGGGAGTCCCAAACCTCCTGCCTTCCTGGATAGGTACATACAACATCTGGGGATTTTCCTGGGTTTACAATATTCTACAAATTTATAAAGGTCTGTTTATAAGAGTTTCTGATAGTCTGAGTGGATTGGTGCGTAGTAAATACAAAATTTTAGGCAAGACTGTCAGTGATGCTATTCAGCCCACCCAACCATAACAGCTCATGTCTTCTCCATGTCAACAAATCAGACTGGATTCCAGACCATGTCTTTGCTAGATGAAGTGTAATTATCTTTCTGCTCGGGAATTTGTATGCTTAAATAAGTTCTCTCCATTTATATTGATAAAGTGAACAAATCTTTTGGCTTCACAGTATGTAAAGTCATCTATTGGCAAAACGTTTGACTTAGATAAATTAACCTTATGGTAAGCCTATATAAAAGTACTAATCACATTTCTGATGACGTCACCGCGTTTACACCGGCGCAATGACATAACTCGAAACTGCCATATACCTCAATGATATCTCAACAAAGAACTACTGCCGCAGCATCAGAACACTGACGGCTGCATAATGACTCCATCTCAGAGAGCTCATCATTCTAAAAAAGGGTAGTTTTTAATGTCAACAGTGATTTTGAGCAACTAACTAAACCAGCAATACATTGGTTCAATTCAACACAAATAACAAATATATGCACTGTAAAATAGAGACTGGATGGTATATAGGTAAGACATTTCTCTATTGCAAGTGTGACAAAGAATGAAAATATACTTCGTTTCACAGCGGGAAAAAACAAAATAAAGATTTAAGGATAAATTATACACCACCAAAGCTGCTCTGCTTATTGATTGTCAATTATCTTGGCACTATGAGAATGAAAATGAAGATCATCAATTCAAGGGACAAAATATTGTGCTCTGAATATATGCCAAGCCTCCAGAGACTTGTTCTAAGGTTAACACGTTATAACTATAAATTTAAATCCTGCAGTTGCTCTATAAGAGTTGACTTTCTTGCTTGAAGAAGAAATTTAAGGAGAAAAGATCAAAATTCAGAACTGCAGTCTTGTATTAGAATGGAGTTATTGACATGTGTGTATGTGTGTGTGTGTGTGTGTGTGTGTGTGTGAATATGCTAAACAAACGTAAGTTAGATAATTAAAGATATAAATGAATAAACCATGGTATCCTCAAACCATCTCTAATTGTTAAATGGACTCTGCAATCAGTAAAGCCACCTATGCAAGGCACACCATGGTCAAGTCTCATATCATCCAGTTTTGGCTGCAGAAGTTAGCAAAAATCTTAACAGTTATATGCCAAAACACAGTGCTGGGTGTGTGAGCTGTGCAGCCGCACAGAACACCACGGCAGCATGTGACTGACATAGCTTGCACATCCCCCAGGTGACAGGTGTGAAGGGGATGCACAGAACACCCCTATGAAGCAGCATGGCTACATGGCACCCTCCACCTGGGTCAGAGAACCTAATAAGGAAATGGGAGCAGGGCTAACCAAATGTCGGGGAAGGGTTAAATAGACAGCTGGTTGGAGCTATATGCGGTATAAACCTGCTACCTTGTAACCTATGCACACTGAGGGAGAAGCAGGAAGGTGTCCCTACTTCCCCAACAACTAGACACCAGGGCCTTCTCCCCCCTCCAGCACACAATGCAAAGAGGTAACTGTCTTCCCATACCTGTGTGTGTGCATTTGTCTGTAAATGTGTGGATGTGTGTCTGCCTTTAACTCTGTGTGTGTGTCTGCCTATAACTGTGTGTGTGTGTCTGTATGCCTGTAACTGTGTGTGTAAAAACAATGGGGAATTGGAGGCACGCCCGAAACATGTATCTTGCAGGAATTGTGCTGCCTTACTCATCAAAATGTTTACATAATACAGAGTAAGGAACAGCGCACTCATAAAAATACATTTCTAAATTCTATAAGGTTACTTAAAATCGCCTATCTCAGCAAACAAATATAGGGATTCCTCACACCACTACTTCCCAGTACCTCAATATGGGTGGGTCCTACACTAATTTCAACGTGGGAGGCAAATCAAATAGTACTAGTGCTACAGCAGCACCATTCCTTTAAGGTGTGTGTTCTGGGTGTTCCCCCCGCCCAATTCCACATTACACATACAGTTACAGGCAGACCGTGCACTGTTCCTTAATCTGTATTAAGTAACTGTGTGTGTGATTGTCTGCCAGTAACTTTGTGTGTTTGACTGTAACTGTGTGTAAGTGTGTGTGTGTGTGTGTGTGTGCGCATGTGGCTATATTTAACTGTGTGTATGGCTGCCTGTACTTATATCCAGGGGTCAAGTCCTGGGGAACAAAAGTGTGGGAACTCACCCAAGATCCATTCCCCCCACTCCCCAAAAAATGAATTATACACTTGTGTGCATATATCAACGCGTGCACACACACTCTGACAGATGCACACACACTCACAGATACACGCATACACACACAGACACACACATACACTCAGACACACACTCACATACTCACAGACACACACACACACACACACTCACAGACACACATACACTCACAGATGCACACACATACTCAGACACATACTCAGACACACACACAAACACACTCACAGACACACTCAGACACACACACATACACTAACAGACACACACACATACACTCACAGAAACACACACATTATTAATATTTTTTTACATTTACAAATGTCCACCAAGCCTCCCTACATATAGAGCTGGCGTGGACTTGTCCCTGGGGTCCAGTGGGGCTTCAGTGAGGCGGGTGGCTGTCTACCTGTCAGACGCTGAAAGGGAGCTGTGTTCTCTCTGCTCTGCTCCCTCACACTGTGCGGGCTGTCTACAAATGCCGGGAGCCGGAATATGACGTCATATTCCGTCTCCCAGCATCAGCAAATGGGACGTGAGGGAGCAGAGCAGAGAAAACACAGCTCCCTCGCCTCGTCTGACAGGTAGACAGCCACCTCTTGGCCCCCCACATGACAGGTGGAACACAGGGGGCATTTTGATTAGTGCCTGCAGGCGTTCCTGCTGTGAAAAAGTGCAGGAACGCCGTTCCCACGCGTTCCTGCAGAATTTGAGCCCTGCTTATGTGTGTGCATGCGTGTGTGTGTGTGTCTGTCTGTCTGCCTGTACCTGTGTGTGTGCCCATGTGCCTGGGACTGTGCATGTGTCTGTATTTAACAGTGTATATGTATAACAGTGTGCATTTGACTGTGGGACTGTTTCCGTGTGACTCTGCCAAAATACACATCTGCATTCACACATGGGCCTACATTCATATTTTTATCTGAATTAAATACACATCACACACAGCCAATAAACCAAGGACAAATATCAAATACAGCCAATACACTCATTACAAATATCACAGACCCAACACAGCATAAATATCACACTGTCTTAATGCCTATTACATACAGACAACACACACACATTACATTGTATTGTTATAAGATTTATTACAGTGGAGCTCTGTCATTCAAAATGTACATTACTCTGTTCTTTATTGATGGGGAGCTCTTTGATACACTGTTAGGCACATCACTGGGAGTTGTGTTTTAGTGGTGCACCATGACACACTCATTCACTGTACATTACTGTGAGTTTTATTGTTGTAGAGTTCTGTGATAAACTGGTACACACCACATAGTACTGTGAGGGCTTTTTGAAGGAGTATCTATCTATCTATCTACAGGGGGAAAGTATTTGATCAACTGCTGATGTTAAACGTTTGCCCACTGACAAAGAAATGATGAGCTTATAATTTAAATGGTAGGTGTATTTTAACAGTGAGATACAGAATAACAGAACAAAAATCCAGAAAAAAAGTTATACATTAATTTGCATGTCAATGTGTGAAATAAGTATTTGACCCCTTCGACTTTGTACTTGGTGGCAAAACCCTTGTTGGTCAGATGTTTCTTGTCGTTGGCCACAAGGTTTGCATACATCTCAGGAGGGATTTTGTCCCACTCCTCTTTGCAGATCCTCTCCAAGTCATTAAAGTTTCGAGGCTGATGTTTGATGTTTGATGTTTTCCCTGGGTGAGGGAAAGAGGTTCTGACCCAAGATTTGACGGTGCATGGCCCCGTCCATCGTCCCTTTGATGCGGTGCAGTTGTCCTTTCCACATAGCAGAAAAACACCTCCATGTTTGATGGTGGGAATGGTGTTCTTGGGGTCATAGGCAGCATTCCTCATCCTCCAAACATGGTGAGTTGAGTTGATGACAAAGGGCTCGAATTTGGTCTCATCTGACCACAACACTTCACCCAGTTCTCCTCTGAATAATTCAGATGTTCATTGGCAAACTTCAGAGGGACCTGTACATGTGCTTTCTTGAGCAGGGGGACCTTGTGGGTGCTGCAGGGTTTCAGTCCTTCATGGCATAGTGTGTTACCAATAGTTTTCTTGGTGACTATTGTCCTTGCTGCCTTGAGATCATTAACAAGATCCTCCCGTGTAGTTCTGAGCTGATTCCGCACCATTATCATGATCATGGAAACTCATGTTGTAGCCCATTCCAGCCTTGTGTGGGTCTATAATCCTGTCCCTGACATCCTTGGACAGCTCTTTGGTCTTGGCCATGGTGGAGAGTTTGTAATCTGATTGATTGCTTCTGTGGACAGGTGTCTTTTATACAGGTAACAAGCTGAGATTAGGAGCAATCCCTTTAAGAGACTGCTCCTAATCTCAAATCGGTATCTGTATAAAAGACACCTGGCAGCTAGAAATCATGCTGATTGATAGGGGATCAAATACTTATTTCACTCATTGATATGCAAATCAATTTTTTTGACAAGCGTTTTCCTGGATTTTTTTGTTGTTGTTATTCTGTCTCTCACTGTTAATTATAGAGTGGTCATTTCTTTGTCAGTGGACAAATGTTCAAAATCAGCAGGGGATCAAATACCATTTTCCCCTCACTCATCTATCTATCTATCTATCTATCTATACATATACACAGTTTAAACAACAAAGTATACATAAATATATAAAGGTGAGAAGCCCCTGCACTCCAACCAAAAAATGCAAAATACCTGGTGCTCTGGTTGCTGGAACATAAATAAGGAAAGATACCGGCACTCCAAGGATTTGTCAATGTTTCCTTTTTGTGTCCTGATGAAAGCTCCTTAGGGGATCTGAAACGTCAATGATTTTTTCTTAATAAAAGAAGAATTTCTGAATGAAAAATCCTTGGAGTGCCGGTATCTTTCTATATATATATATATATATATATATATATATATATATATATATATATATGTATGTATATACACAACAAAAACAACAGTTTGTAGCCACTTACCAAATTATATCATTTTCCTTATGATTCTGCAGTATGATTTTATTTGGTTTGATAAATGACATAATCCCAGTAGTACATTAAAGACATGACACAATGACATGTTAACTAATTAAAGAATGTAATATTTAGAAATTCAGGTGATTATTAGATTCTCTGGTGAATATCTCAGTGTTTATTTTTTCATGTGGGAATATTCATATTGATTCACAATTAATCTGAGGTGCCACCAAACTTTAACAAATAATTATTTAAAACAAAATTTAAAGTATCAGAAAAATACTAAAATTATGTGT
The DNA here is from genome assembly GCA_933207985.1 of Pelobates cultripes. Classification (NCBI taxonomy): domain Eukaryota; kingdom Metazoa; phylum Chordata; class Amphibia; order Anura; family Pelobatidae; genus Pelobates; species Pelobates cultripes. The sequence continues at coordinate 223,030,786 of OW240915.1, forward strand.
GCCTACAAACTTTGTCAATTGTTAATCCATATAAACTTGGTAATTGTTATAGCTGGATGAATAGGACATTTGTTTAGTTTAAACATTTAGCATAAATCTTACTAATTAACCTCTTAATGACTGAGGCAGTTGTACAAGTTTTGATCAAAACAAAACGTAAACAAAACATTGAATTTGTGCATATGTCTGTTTAGGCATAATTCACATCTTTCATATTATGTGCACCCACACTTATCAAATATCATTTGGTTCAGGAGAAACAGGGTTTTCACGTCACATCAAATATTTGTATATTAAACATAACTTAATATGAATAAAATATACCAAAATTGAGAAATTAAGAATTTTAATTTTTTTTTAGTTTTGCATGACATTTTAACTGTGAATGTCACAATACTGTTATCTGTTACTGCAATAAAGTACACATATTTGTATTCTGCAATGTCTCATGAGTAAAAAAGTACTCCCAATGTACAGGTTTTATAGTGTTTTGGAAAATTACAGGGTCAAATATAGCACATTACATTTTTCAGTTTATACACATTGAAATTTGCCAGACTGGTTATGTTGTATTTGAGAGCATATGGTAGCCTAAGAATGAATATTACCCCCATGATGGCATACCATTTACAAAAGTAGACAACCCAAGGTATTACAAATGGGGTATGTCCAATCTTTTTAGTAGCCATATAGTCACAAACACTGGCCAAAGTTACTTTTGCAAATGGTATATCATCATTTGGGTAATTCTCATTCCTGGGCTACCATACGGTCTCAAAGGCAACATAACCAATCTGGCAAATTTCAATGTGAAAAAAAGGAAATTCAAGCCTTATATTTGACTCAGTATTTTTCGAAAACACCATAAAACATGGAAACCAACCCACAATGCAGAACATACAATAAAAGGCATGCAAACGACAAAGCTCAGCTCCCTACCTTTCCACAGCTTGAGAAATGCACCAAAAAGTCCCAAAACAACTGCAAACAATTTCCAGAATGTCTCCAAAACTCGTTGCAAAAGCCGCTCCAACACCTCCACACTCTACGCCACGTGCTACCCATAGACTCCAGCATGCAGGGGCGGTGCTATAAACCTCCCAGGTGCAATGCATCCTGGGGAAGCTTGCTTTGTATTGCGAAGAAAAATTGTTAACCGAGGCATTATTTTCAATGGATTTTCATTGATAAACCGAAAATTGTAGATTATGCTAACTTTAGTGTACCGATAATCTTAATTTTATTAATGACATGAGGCGAGTATTTGCTTAAGTCTTTCTTTACTTAAGCTTCACAGCAGAACTTTTTTACTTAGTAACAGGGTAACCAATTAGGAAAAACAGATAACAAGGTATAAGAGTCCCTCCCTGTGATGTCACTTCCTCTTTCTGGCTGCGAACAAATAGGAACAGGAACTGCAAATGAACCAGATGAGGAATTCAGGATGCCAGATGAGAAAGCGAATGCTAGAGAGGGAACAGGAACGTAAGCATGTCTTCTTGGAGAGCTGAGGTGAAGCTTGAGATGGAACGGCAACTGAACTTGTCTTCATGAGGGGGCTTTATGCTGAAACGAGAAAGCAGAGTCGAAACCAAGGATTAATCCGTGAATTGGACTTATAAAATATGACATTCAGTATTAAAAATCCTGTCTAAAAGCCCGCCTCCAACAAAGTGTAAACTATCCACCCCTAGAGAGTAACCCTTAGCCCCCCCCCCCACGGTAGAGAGACATAGTGTATTTAGTTAGTCTAGATGAACTTACCTAGAGAGGCGATCTAGGGAGGGGAAAAGGAACGAGAGTGAAGGGTGGGAAATACTCGCCTCCTGTCATTAATAAAATTAAGATTATCGGTACACTAAAGTTAGCATAATCTACAATTTTATAACATGACAGGAGGCTTCGTATTTGCTGTTTTAACGCTCCCCGAGAAGGGCTAAGGAAGCGTGCACAGCCGGACGAAAATAGAAGTTGCGGAAAGTCTGTTCCCGGAACCAGTCTGCTGAGTGGAGAATGTCCCGAAGTGAGGCTCCAGCGCTGAAAACTCCCGATGCCGCCGCTCCCCTGATGGAGTGGGCTTCGAAGGAGGCCTCAATCCCAGCAAGGGAGAGCAACCACCTAACCCATCGGGCAAGGGTTATGGTTGACACCGGATTATGTGGTCGGACGTAGGAGATCAATAGTTCGCTGGAGGAGGTTGAACGAAGAGAGGAGGTGAGTAGTAAATAACGAGAGAGAAGTGATACCACACACAATTTTGGATGGTTAGGGAAATAAGGGTAAAACACCGAAGAAGAGTTTGATTTTGTCCATCTGGACACGGAAAAGGTGACACCTTCGGGGGAAAAGTTGATAGCGTCATGGTCAAATGCTCAAACATCCGACACTCGTCAGAAGGATACTAAGCAGAGTAGCAGGGTGAATTTTGCCGAGAGTTGACGGAGGGTTAGATCTTCGTTGTTCGGCCAGGTTTCAAGGAAACGAATCATGACATTAACATCCCATAGATGGGAGTATTTAGGTGTTGGGGGGCGAGCCAGTTTGATGCCCCTCAATAGTCTGCAAACCAGTGGGTCACTGGCCCTCTGGAACTCCGTGTAGAGGGACATGGGCGGCCGAGATTGCCGACCGGGCCACGTTGATGGACCGGTATGTACGGCCTAGGTTGAACAGATGTGAGAGGAAATTCAGTATGAACTGTCTAGGGGCTGTAAGGGGATCGGTATTCCGTTCCATGCACCAATTGCACCAAGTACTCCAGGAGGAAAGGTAGCATCTTCTGGTTCCAGGAGCCCAGGAATCCCAGAGAAGTTCCTTAGATCTCTGTGATAATTCTCCGAAATTCCAGGATCCCCTGAAAGAGTCCAAGCCACTAATTGGAGATGACCTTGTATTATCATCGGATGAGGGTTTCCTTGAGGGTCCTCTAACAGGTTGGGCCATAGAGGTAGAAGGAGGGGATGTTGGCAGGAGAGGTCCAGGAGATCCGGGAACCATGCTTGGCCCTGCCAGAGCGGGGTGAGTAGTACCAGTGTGACCTGTTGTCTGCGAATCTGAAGAAGGGCTCTTGGGATCATCGTAAACGGAGGGAAGGTGTAGGCTCCCGTTGTCGGCCATTTCTGAAGAAAGGCATCTACTGCCGAACATTTCGGGTCTGGTAGCCAGCTGAAGAAGCGTGGGACTTGAAAATTCGTCCGGGAGGCGAAAAGTTCCAGAGTAAACGGGCCCCTGAGTTTTGAGATGTGGAGGAAAACTGACCTGTGTAAGCGCCAGTCGCTACCGTCTCTCCAATGTCGGGAGAACCAATCCACGGTGGTGTTCGTCTCCCCCGGAGGTATTCTGCCCGGAGTGTTATGTTGCGCTGGAAGCAAAAATTGTAGATGTCCTTTGTCACCTCGGATAGGGTGTGAGATCTGGCCCTGCCCAATTTGTTGATGTATTGAATGGCCGAGATATTGTCCATTCGGAGGAGAATACAACAGTCTGAGAGATGATTGGCCAGACTGCGGATTGCAAACGATCCTGCGATTAATCCCAGACATTTGATGTGGAGAGAGTGTTCTGCATCGGTCCATGGTCCCCCGGTGGAGGTTGTATGACAAGTTGCGCCCCAGCCTTGGAGGCTCGCGTCTGATTCCACCACAAAGTCCGGAGTGGGACCAAAAATTGCTTTGCCATTCCAGGCAGACATGTGGCGAATCCACCAGTAGAGTTCCTCCCTCACCTCGGTAGTGATTTGGACCCTCTGGTCGTATGATGGATGGGTCTGGAGGAATTGAGCCTTCAAGCATTGCATGGCCCGATAATGGAGGGGACCTGGGTAGATTGCTTGAATGGAGGCAGAAAGCAGGCCTATAATGCGAGCTAAACCTCGGAGAGGTAGATCCACTTGACGAAGTGTCTTGCGCAGTTCCTTCCTGATCGCGGTTAACTTGGACTGAGGCAGGCGGAGAACACAGGTAGAGGAGTCGATCTCGAAGCCGAGAAACTGTATGATTTGGGATGGAGTCAGCGAGGATTTTTCCTTGTTGATGACGAATCCCAAGGATTCTATCAATGAGGATGTGTAGTTTGTCTGTGATTGCAGCCTGGAGGTGTCGTCGCAGAGTAGTAAGAGGTCGTCAAGGTAGATTAAGCAGCGAAAGCCCCTTGCTCGAAGATGTGCGGTGACTGGCTTGAGCAGTTTGGTGAAGCACCAGGGAGCGGAACTCAGGCTGAATGGAAGGCGGGTGAATTGGAAGATCCGGTGGTGCCAAGGGAAGTGGAGGAAACGTCGACTGGATGGATGTACTGGTACGGAGAGGTAAGCATCCTTGAGGTCGAGTCGGGTGAACCAATCGCCTGGTCTGAGAATGTCTCTGAGGAGATGTATCCCTTCCATTTTGAAATGCCTGTATATCACGAAGGTATTCAATTGGCGAAGGTTGATTACCGGGCGGAATTCTCCCGATTTCTTTTTGACCAAGAATATGGAACTTAGAAAACCTTTGTCGTGTGGAGCGGGTTGAATCGCTCCTTTTGTTAGCAAGGAACGTAGTTCTGAATCGAGGAGGAGCCTTTGAGATTTTGACATTATCGGGTAATGGGGAGGACCTGTTTGAGTAGGGAGAGAATAAAACTCTATGAAATAACCCTGAACCGTGTTTAGAACCCATGTATCTGAAGACAGCGTCTTCCACATATCCACACAATGTAACAACCTTAACCGTAGAGAGGTGAAAAGTAGGAAATCTCACCTGTTGGGTATCTGTAGCGTCCACGGGCTCTACCTCCTCTTCCCCTATCTGACCTTTGGGTGTAGAAACCTCTAGATTGATAGTTGGGGAAGAATGATGAAGTGGGTGTTCGTTGGCGTTGGCTTGTAGGCCAGAAGCGGCTGACTGTACGACCCCTTGGACGGCCAGCCCTGCCAAAAACCCGAGATGGTTGTTGGTGGAATACTCTTCTCATGGATGATTGCGTCTTGTTCAGGGTGGCGTATAAATCTACATGCTTGTGTAATTCTTTAATATAGGGTTCTCCAAATAATAGACCCTTGGCCTTGGTCCCCAGGTCGGCTAGTTTGGCATCCATACGCAACAGCACTGCTTTTCTACGCTCGGTAGAGAGGGATGCTTTTGCATTGCCCAGCAGGCAAATGGAGCGTAGTGCCCATTCTCTGATCACAGAGGGGTCTAAAGGGCTCTCGTTAGTGAGGGCTTCATCAGCCAGTAGTAGAATTCTTGCCAGGGGCCCCAGGACATCCAACATCTTGTCCTGGGTGAGGCGTAGGCTGCGTTCAATGCCCTTTTTAGGGTCACGGCCAGATCTGGCTAGATATGTGTAGAGCAGTGAATCAAACTCCGGGGTCATAGCGACTTTGTCCGGCAAAGTAGGTCTAGGGCATTCAGGCGTTTGCGGACCTCCCGGTCTAGGGGTCTCCTTATCCAGAAATGGATATATTGTGAAAGGTGATTTGGGAGTGACCATTCTGAAGATCGAGGGTATCTGACCTGTCATGGGTCAAATAGGGGTTCACCAAGCGTATCCAGAAAGGTTTCGGGTACTGAATCCTCCGTTGTGGGGTCTCCCTTGATATCTTGAGGGAAATGTGCTTCTCTGAAAGATGTCTCAGGCCAGTCTTCTTTGTCTTCTGAAGAGTGGCCAGCTTGCCATTCATCTAGAATGGCCAATGGGTGTGAGTCGAAAGAGTCGTCTTCCTCCTCCAACAAGGTAGGCTGTATGGGGTGTTTTTCTTTGGCGTCCGCTTGTTTTGGGCGTTTCGCCAGTTCTTTCCCTTTGCGTTTGAGTGATTCTGGCCCATCCCCTTTCCAATATCGTTTATTGAGTTTGGAAGGGTTCCTTCTTGTAGAATCGGAATCATCCGCCTCTTCATCAGAGTGTGGGGGCTCAGAAATTTTGGTATCTTTGGGCTCAATGGGCAGCACCCGAGCCAGGGTCTTTTCTAGTGAAGCGGCAACAGCCGCATTTATAATCGCTTGCAGATTTTGGTCTTGGTTTGAAGCCTCCATAGCAACAGTGTTGGTACCTATGGGGCAGAATAGGCCAGCATTAGAATGTATTTTAGGGCCGTCTTGTATATCACAAGATATTTAATTTCAACAGTGCAAGCTGTAAATGGGGGTCACCCAGAAACAATAACCTCAAAGAGTGCTTATTCAAACTCGTGTAGAGGTATGGTGGCACAGACAAAAGCAGGCCAGTCATGGGCTGTATAGTATAACAGCAATCATAAAATATATAGGGATTTACCCTTAGAAAAATCACAATATTAATGTGATAAATATTTAGCTGTCTGATATTGGGGGTTGCTCCCAACATAAAAGTAATGAGTAGTTTAACATACATTCATAATAATATTGGTAAATGTAGTACCTTTAATTCACCACCAGGGGGAGTAGTGTAAGCGAAAATTCTCCTGAACTGAATTACAGAGTGAAGTATCTCTGTGAAAAACAAATTCTGCTCTGTGGGAAATATTGTCCTGAGAAACATAAGTTAATGAACTTATATATATGTATCTTTGTAAGATTTTAGTACTGCCGCGATTAGCAATTAAAATGGCCGCGGTGCGGCTAGAATGGGCACCGATCGCGGCTCCAACAAAATGGCCTCCGCGATCTCGCGCATGCGCACAAGGTGCAAACGGCCGTTCGGATCTCGCGGCGATGCGCGAGATCCAAGATGGCCGCCATGCGCACTCAGGGCCGATGGAGGCGTACTCCACAGCCCAAAAGCCCAGGAAAAATGGGGCAAAATATGCCGACCGCAACCCGGACTAATGAAAAGCAAGAGAAACAATAAAAATTTATAGAAAAACGAAACAGAACGTAAGGGACAGTACAAAAAGGAATAAAAAGAGAAAATTAGGCAGTAATAGGGAATAAGTAAAGAGAAAACTTTAGAAAGATAGCTAAGGTGGGACAAACACCTTAGAAATAGGAAAATAAGTATATAGCTAAAGTATGGGAAAAACAGCTAAGAAAAACAAAGAGTAAATAAACAAGTTAGAGTAAATAACCCACAGAAAGTAAGAGGCAGTGGCACTCTGACCTGTACTGGTGTGAAGCAGCAAAGAAAGAGGAAGTGACATCACAGGGAGGGACTCTTATACCTTGTTATCTCTTTTTTCTGATTGGTTACCCTGTTACTAAGTAAAAAAGTGCTGCTGTGAAGCTTAAGTAAAGAAAGACTTAAGCAAATACGAAGCCTCCTGTCATGTTATAAAATTATGCTAACCAAGGCGTTTGTAAACCGATGTCCCACTGTATGTATTTATAACATCATTCTAAATGTATTTTGAATTTAATATATAAGCCTAAATATAACAATATTAGTCATCAACAAAGGATAGCAATGAAAGAGTTACAATCAGACCCGCCGATAAAGGTGGGGGTATAGTGATTCTTAATAAAGATCAATACAATTCAGAAATATATAGACAACTTAATGATATCACCACCTATAAGGAATTGAAGGGTGATCCCACTAGCCAAATTAGAAAAGCATATTCAGAACTTTTGGATAGAGGTAAAGTGCTGGATATCTTGAATAAACATGAATTTTTATACCTTGATGTTTCCTCTTGCAGGATTCCAGGACTTTACATACTTCCAAAAATACATAAAGACAAAAAAAAACCACCAGGTAGAACTATAGTGTCCGGAGTTGGGTCACTTTTGAGAAATCTCTCTGAGTATGTGGATAAACAACTCCAACCATTGGTAATATCACAGCCATCATATTTAAAAGACTCTACCTCTTTGTTGAAACTCTTGATGGACATACGATGGGAGAATAACTATCTCCTAGTAACATGTGATGTTACAAGATTATATACTTGTATATCACATGCTTTAGGCTGCCTAGCGGTAGAGTATTTTTTAAAACACCAAAGCGATATGAGAGAAGAACAGATTACATTTATTATGGATAGTATTAAACTTATCCTTAATAACAATTATTTTTGGTTTGATGAAAAAAAAAATACTTTTTTTACAGTTAAAAGGTAACGCGATGGGAACCAGATTCGCGCCCAGCTATGCCAATCTTTTTATGGCACGTTGGGAGAATCTCTTTCTCTCAGAGGCTTGCTGGGCGCAGAGTCTGGTTCTCTATCGTAGGTACATTGACAACATTTTTTTCATTTGGCAAGGAGATGTAGATTCACTTCGATCCTTTATTGATTTTTTAAATTGTAACCATTCAGATATACATATTACAAGTGAACATAGCACTGAGGGCATTAGCTTCCTCGATTTATATATATATATATATATTGAAAATCAAACTATTCAGACTAAGACCTTCTTTAAGAAAGTCGATGTCAATGGGTACATCGACACTTCAAGTTGTCATTATGGACCATGGTTACATAATATGCCTAATAGCCAATTCTTGCGTCTATATAAAAACTGCAGCGATCCCAAATTATTTGATGAACTGGCACAGTTTCTAAAAACTAGACTAATCGAGAAAAATTATGATGCGAAGACTTTAGATAATTTTATTAATAAAACCAAAGAAAAAGAACGCAAGGATATTCTAACACAAAATAGTAAGATATCTAATGCGAAAAAGAAGGAAAGCTTCTCAAATATCCCAATCGTTCTAAATTACAATGAAAATGCTAAACAGATAAAACATATTATTAACAAATATTGGTATATTCTTAAATCAGACCCAACTCTTAAGAATATCATAGGAGATAAACCAACTATAGTGTATAGAGGTGCAAAAAATTTGAAGCAACATCTAACTAGTGATGTCGCGAACCCGAAATTTTCGGTTCGCGAACGGCGAACGCAACTTCCGCAAATGTTCGCGAACCGGCGAAACGCCCGAAACGCCATTGACTTCAATGGGGAGGCGAATTTTAAAACACACAGGGACTCTTTCTGGCCACAATAGGGATGGAAAAGTTGTTTCAAGGGGACTAACACCTGGACTGTGGCATGCCGGAGGGGGATCCATGGCAAAACTCCCATGGAAAATTACACAGTTGATGCAGAGTCTGGTTTTAATCCATAAGGGCAGAAATCACCTAACATTCCTAAATCACAATGAATATGGATTGACACCTGACATATGACATATTGACACCTTGACATATGGATTGACACCTGTCCTCAGAGCCCCTGATGCACACGGACACAGAGCAGAATAGAGACTGGTCCCCCTACATAGGGTCACCCGGCAGATATGGATTGACACCTGTCCTAAGGATCCCTGATACACACTGACACAGAGCAGAATAGGGACTGTTCCCCCTACATCGGGTCACTTGGCAGATATGGATTGACACCTGTCCTAAGGTTCCCTGGTACACACTGACACAGAGCAGAATAGGGACTGGTCCCCTACATCGGGTCACTTGGCAGATATGGATTGACACCTTGTTACAAACTGCTATTTGTAACGGGCCCTTTAAATGGCAAATTGCCCTGCTTCCCTGGGTTGTGGAGAAGCCTACTTGCCAGCCTCCTCCCGCATGACTATGGCCCCTGGGAGATTGTGAAAATGTATGCACTTTTATTTGGTGTGTATGGCCCTTTAAGACTGTCGGTGGGTATATTGGGGCTTATGGACTCTTTATGTGACTGGTGCTGGCCCTTTAAACACCTTTTTTGGGACATCAGGAAGATTGGGACACTGCCCCTTTAAGGCAGTGTCCCCAGACTTGTTGGGGACACGGCCCCTTTAAGACGTGTCCCCTGTGTCCCCAGACCTGGTGCAAACCCTTTGTGCCTGCCTGGCTATTTCCC
>OW240915.1:223040649-223062860 GCA_933207985.1 Pelobates cultripes
TGTGTCACCTGATCTAAGTGGTGGCAATGGTCACCGTATCCACTGTTAGCGTAACACACCCGCTTTAAGGACACTGACTGCTATTCAATCTATAACAGTGAAAAGTGTTTTTTGTTTTTAAATACAAGCTTTGTGTCACCAGATCTAAGTGGTGGCACTGGTCACCGTATCCACTGTTAGCGTAACACACCCGCTTTAAGGACACTGACTGCTATTCAATCTATAACAGTGAAAAAAGTTTTTTGTTTTTAAATACAAACTTTGTGTCACCAGATCTAAGTGGTGGCAATGGTCACCGTATCCACTGTTAGCGTAACACACCCGCTTTAAGGACACTGACTGCTATTCAATCTATAACAGTGAAAAAAGTGTTTTTTGTTTTTAAATACAAGCTTTGTGTCACCAGATCTAAGTGGTGGTAATGGTCACCGTATCCACTGTTAGCGTAACACACCCGCTTTAAGGACACTGACTGCCATTCAATCTATAACAGTGAAAAAAGTGTTTTGTTTTTTTAAATCCAAGCTATTGTGACACCAGATCTAATTAGTGGCACTGGTCAGCGTATCCACTGTTAGCGTAACACACCCGCTTCAAGGACACTGACTGCTATTCAATCTATAACAGTGAAAAAAGTTTTTTGTTTTTAAATCCAAGCTATTGTGTCACCAGATCTAAGTGGTGGCACTGGTCACCGTATCCACTGTTAGCGTAACACACCCGCTTAAGGACACTGACTGCTATTCAATCTATAACAGTGAAAAAAGTTTTTTTGTTTTAAATACAAGCTATTGTGACACCAGATCTAAGTGGTGGCACTGGTCACCGTATCCACTGTTAGCGTAACACACCCGCTTTAAGGACACTGACTGCTATTCAATCTATAACAGTGAAAAAGTGTTTTTTGTTTTTAAATCCAAGCTTTGTGTCACCAGATCTAAGTGGTGGCACTGACTGGGGAAATGGGCACAGCATGCACTGTGAGCCTGACACAGAAGCTGGCAGCAGTGGCAGACAACTGACTGCTATTCAATCTATAACAGTGAAAAAAGTTTTTTGTTTTTAAATCCAAGCTTTGTGTCACCAGATCTAAGTGGTGGCAATGGGCACAGTATGCACTGTGAGCCTGACACAGAAGCTGGCAGCAGTGGCAGACAACTGACTGCTATTCAATCTATAACAGTGAAAAAAGTTTTTTGTTTTTAAATCCAAGCTATTGTGACACCAGATGTAAGTGGTGGCACTGACTGGGGAAATGAGCACAGTATGCACTGTGAGCCTGACACAGAAGCTGGCAGCAGTGGCAGACAACTAAGTGCAATTACATTACATAGAAAAAATAAATAAAAAAAAAGCATACCCTTATCCATAACCTAGCTATGCTTTTCCCTATCTTATGAACAGCAGCTACACTTTCCCTCCTCTTACTAAGCATGCAGCTTGAGAATGAATCTAAAATGGATGCCTTCCAGGAGGTGGGAGGGTCTGCTAGGGAGGGTGTGCTGCTAATTGGCTGGAATGTGTCTGCTGACTGTGAGGTACAGGGTCAAAGTTTACTCAATGATGACGAATAGGGGGCGGGTCGAACCGCGCATATGTTCGCCCGCCGTGGCGAACGCGAACATGCTATGTTCGCCGGGAACCGTTCGCCAGCGAACCGTTCGGTACATCACTACATCTAATGACCAGTTTTATTAAAGATAAAAAAGATAACACCAAATTCTTTAACATTGATCCGGGTTTTTATCCCTGTAAATCATGTGTCGCATGTAAAAAAAACTCTATTTAAAAAACAAAAAAACACCTCTTTTACTTCTTATCATAACCATCATACGTTTCCTATCCGTCAAGTTTTGACGTGTCATTCCATTAATGTCATATACCTCCTCTGGTGCCCATGTGGTCTGCAATATATAGGAATGACCACTAGAGCATTAAAAACTAGGATTGCGGAGCACGTGGGCAATATCCACAGGGGGTATATGAAACATAGCGTTTCAGCACATTTTGCTGATAAACACAGAAATGACCCATCTGTACTATCTTTTATGGCTATTCTTAAAAAAGAAGAAATTGGAGGGGTGAGAATAATGTAAAGGAGTTGGCAAAAATAGAAAGCAAATGGATCTTTGATGTAGATTGTTTATTTCCTAATGGATTAAATTTAGATTTTGAGTTTTCTCATTTTTTATATTAGATATTTTTTTATATTAGATATTTTTATATATTTATTACATTCTTTCTTTGATTTTATATCTTATCTTTTGCCTTACCCTATTATTTGCCAGCTCCTATATCCCCTCTCACTCATACAGATATATTTAAAGGATAAGTGTCAGACATATATGATAAGCCAAATATTTTTTAAATTATTCTGTTGCTTTATATTTGCTTGATATCTTGTATTTATATATATTTCTCTCTTCTCATTATGAGCTCTTCTTGAATAATATAATTTTTTTCCGATACCGGAAATGATGGAACGCTGTATGCGTTCCATTATGTGTTCCAACTGACGAAACCGGAAGTGACATCGTTCGAAAATACCGGAAGTGACGTATGCGGAAGAAAACTGCGCACAGGTGATCTGAAATGCCGGACGCATTTAAACAAGCCACGAGGACTTGAGGAACAGCACTGGAAGAAGGCTACCAAGCTGAAACGCGTTTGCTGCTATTTACTGCTGCTATTTACTATTTGATTGTAATTATTACTCTTCTTATATTACTCCTTTGGTTATTTCAGCTTGGGTAAGTGGATACCTTTTTTATATTATTTGCTATTGGGTTCCACTCCCCTATAACCAGGAGTTTGCTTATTATTTTTATCTTTTAATAAATATATACCTTTGTTACCACGGAATTTCTCCATTTATTATCTGGAATTTCGTCAGCCTGAATTGGCACCTTTGAGCCTGCTACATAGAGCCTGGTATGGCTCTGGTAAATGTGAGTGGTTGTCCACCTTCTATTTCATATACATTTGTATTATACAGTATACACTATGTTATGTTATGTGTTTATATTTTGTAGATAATATTCTGCCATTCTTCAACGTTCAGGTTGTATTTTATGGTTGTTTTTTACCACTTCACTTGTTTTTGGGATTATTCCTTTTTATGTGGTTTTGATATATATTTCTTTTTATATTTGAATTTAATATATGTATATTAATATCAAAATACAGTTAGTACAACTTAAAACTGGTATAAATTTTTTCCAATTCATTTTTATTATTATTTTTTTTTCAATTTATTTATAGATTTATATATATATATATATATTAATATTAAAATACATGATGTATGATGTATGAATGTGTATGTGTATATAAAAGTACTTAGATCATATATGTATATGTACATATATATATATATATATATATATATATATATGATCTAAGTTCTTTTTATTTAATTTAAATACTGTTTAGTAACCTTTAATAACTTTTAAAAACTTTTTTACAGGCAGGCAGGCAGGCCCCCTGCAGGCACTGCATAAGCCGGCTATTCTGGCCATGTGATCGTGAGGACCCCGCAATCACATGGCGGGGGGGGGGAGGGGCGGATCAAGCAGAGGGGGTCTGCCTGAGCTCCCAGGCAGATCCCAGGATTGCGACAGCCAGCATGGGATCAGCAGGGACCCGGTAAGTGATCTGGACGACGGGGATGTTCTATGCCGACCACCGGCATTTAGGACCGCCCCAAAAAGGACGACATAGAATTCTTGCCATCCTTAGTTAATGCACTACCATGTACAATGTAAGTTGTATATATATATATATATATATATAATATATAAAATATAGAGAACAATGTAAATCTGCATCTTTATTTATTAAAACACTTTAAAAACCCAACCCTTACAGCATGTTAGCATCATGCATAGTGCTCAATCATAAAATCATTAAATTACCTGAATGCAAGGTCACTCCAAAATTCTAGCAGTTTGATATATCTTATAGCAGTAATGTAATGCCCCACTCCTAGAGACCAGATGTTTTAGGTGGAGAAGACAGATAAAATAAGCAACATCTTATCTGGGGTGGTATAAGCTTTTTTAGATATTATTAAGAACACGGCAAGAAATGTAAAGGTTATTAACATATAATTATTAATAATATAGTAAGAGTGAAAGACAAAGGAGCATGTTGACTTATACTGAGTGTTAAATTTACTGCTTTATTAAATGTTTGTTTACAGTTTAGATGATTTTTACAGTTTTACAGTTACATTTACAGTTACAATTATAAACTGTAATTGTAATATTAAACTGAGAGCCTAGTTTGATATCATTTGGATTTAAACCAAATGAGGTGTTGGAAACATACTGCTTATCTAGATATTTATGTGAGATGACTGTGTCTAGGTTGGATTTTGAGTATATCTTAATGCTTTGTTGGGGATTAATTAGTGTATAGTAGGTTGGAGTTGTTTCAGATATCAGTAAAAACATTTTTCAGCTTTAACTCCTTAAGAACCGCGGACGTACTAGGTACGTCAGAAAAAAATGGTCCTTAAGGACCAGCGACGTACCTAGTACATCCACGGTATTCCTTAGTACTTACCCGATCACTGCCATTCCCTCGCTGGCAATTGCTGTTGCTCCTGGCCTAGGGGGACTGCCTGACAGCCCAGACATTCCCCCTTAGAAAACTAGGCCCCCGTGGGCCATGTGATCCCTCTGAAAGAGAGTCTGAATAGGCATCCATAGTGCTGCCTGAAGGGGGACTGACTGAACTGACAGGCAGTCTCCCTGCATTTTCAATATCAAATAAAAAAGATTTTAGTAAATATATATATATATATATATATACATACATACATACATATATATATATATATATATATATATATATATATATATATATATATATATATATATATATATATATATATATATATATATATATATGTATATATACACCCTGTTCCAAATTATTATGCAAATTATATTTTTCTCATTTACCTAAATAATTTATGTAAATAACAGTCAGCATAATTCTCATGCCATCAACTATTAAGAGTTCAATTCAAATTTTATTGAACAAACCTCCTAATGATAACAGTATTTTCTTTAAACATAAAAATCTTACAATGCACTGTTCCAAATTATTATGCACAGTAAGTTTCAAAACACTTTATAGGTTGTAAAGAACTGAAAATTGTCATTTGTTGTGTTTGCAGCATATTTACTGAAATCAAAAGCTATTTCAATCAAACTTATAACAACATTTTAACTTTTTAAACATTTTAACAGGTCACGTTTCATTTTAACATAGGACCCCTTATTTGATAGAAGCTTCACAAGTCTTGCATCCATTGAACTTGTAAGTTTTTGGAAAGTTTCTGCTTGAAACTTTTTGCAAGATATCAGAATAGCCTTCCAGAGCTGCTGTTTGGATGTAAACTGCCTCCCTCTTTTGCTTGAGGATGCTCCAAAGGTTCTCAATAGGATTGAGATCAGGGGAGGATGGAGGCCACACCATGACTTTCTCTCCTTTTATCCCCATAGCAGCCATTGATGCAGAGGTATTCTTTGCAGCATGAGATGGTGCATTGTCATGCATGAAGATGATTTTATTATTCCCTGTACTAGGGAAGAAAGTGGTCAGTCAGAAACTCCACATACTTTGCAGAGGTCATCTTTACACCTTCAGGGACCCTAAAGGGGCCGACCAGCTCTCTTCCCATGATTCCGGCCCAAAACATGATTCCACCACTGCCTTGCTGACGTCACAGCCTTGTTGGAACAGGGTGGCCGTCCACCAACCATCCACTACTTCATTCATCTGGACCATCCAGGGTTGCACGGCACTCATCAGTGAACAGGACTGTTTGAAAATTAATCTTCATGTATTTTTCTGCCCAATGCAGCCATTTCTGCTTGTGAGCATTGGTTAGTGGTGGCTGAATGGAAGGTTTATGCACAGTTGCAAGAATCTGGAGGAGTCTACACCTTGATGTCCGTGGGACTCCAGAGGCACCAGCAGCTTCGAATATCTGTTTAATGCTATGTAATGGTATTTTAGCAGCTGCTCTCTTTATCCGATGTATGGATCTGGCAGAAATCTTCCTCAATGTGCCTTTATCTGCACAAACCCATCTGTGCTCTGAATCAGCCACAAATCTCTTAATAGTGCGATGATCACGTCAAATTTTCGTGAAATATCTAATGTTTTCATACCTCGTCCAAGGCATTGAACTATTTCACTCTTTTCGGCAGCAAAGAGATCCTTTTTCTTCCCCATATTGCATGAAAATGGTGCTCTGCTTAATAATGTTGAACACCCTCCTTTAGTACTTTTTCCTTAAATTGGGCTCACCTGGCAATCTAATTATCACATGTGTCCAGGATTGTTTTCAGTGATCAAAAGAGCCCTGAGATACAATGCCATCCATACTCTGGTCCAAATTATTATGCAAATTCTATTTAAGTGTCACAAAGATTAAATATTTTGTTTTTCAGTTTAACTCATGGATGGCATTGTATCTCAGGGCTCTTTTGATCACTGAAAACAATCCTGGACACATGTGATAATTAGATTGCCAGGTGAGTCCAATTTAAGGAAAAACTACTAAAGGAGGGTGTTCCACATTATTAAGCAGAGCACCATTGGCAGAGCCAAATGGCAGAATCCACGGTGATGCAGGTATGCTGGTCCAGCTAGGGTTAACCCTTTTTTTATAAACATAGCAGTTTCAGAGAAACTGCTATGTTTACACTGAGGGTTAATCCAGCTCTAGAGCCTCTAGTGGCTGTCTCATTGACAGCCGCTAGAGGCGCTTGCGTGCTTCTCACGGCTCCTGCCGTGCACGTGCATTCAGCCGATGACTTCGCTAGGAAGGAGGAGAGGGGGAGGAATGCTCCCCGCCCGGCGCTGGAGAAAGGTAAGATTTTAACCCCTTCCTCTCCCCAGAGCCCAGCGGGAGGGGGACCCTGAGGGTGGGGGCACCCTCAGGGCACTATAGTACCAGGAAAACGAGTATGTTTTCCTGGCACTATAGTGGTCCTTTAACAACTTTCTGCTCAATAGGACATGCAATCGGAAGGAATTGCAATCTTTGTTGGGCTTGTTAAATTTTGCAATACGCATCATCCCGCAAGGTAGAGCCTTTATGTCTAGACTCTTTTGCCTCCTTCCTCTTCCTCTGTAACAAATTACTTTAACCGTGTCTGCGTGGATTCACAGGCTACTGCTGATTTGTTAATGTGGCGCAAATTCTTGTTGCGCTGGAATGGCAGAAGTATGTTCTTGCCTCAATTGTCTGTCCATTCTCCTGTCATTTGGACGGATGCAGGAGCATCATCAGGTTTTGCTGCCATATTTGGAAATTAGTGGTTTTGGGATGGTTGGCCAGAGGAGGTTTCAGCACATCGAAGGGTTCTCACGCACCTTAGCCTTATTCGAGATATACCCTATAGTTGCAGCAGCCATGGTATGGGGTCAGTTTTGGGCAGGTAGCTTGGTACGCAGTTTTTCCGACAACCTAGCTCCCTGCCACATCATAAACAAGGGACGTTCCTCATTTCTGACGATCATAAGATTCATGAGAAGACTGATCTGGCTGGCTGCCTGTAATCAGTTTTTTTTTTGTGTGTTGTCATGTACCAGGGATCTTTAATACTTCAGCTGACAAATTGTCTCGCTTTGAATTACAGGCCTTCAGAGATAAGTTAACCACGGCCTCCCCAACAGCCACTGCGGCACCGTGTTTTCAGGATCTTGTAAAGAATTGGCAAGGCATAGTCTCGCCTTGGCTAGTTTAGCCCTGTCTGAAAATACTAGACAGTCCTACAATAGAGCCTTCAAACTGTATAAGAGGTTTATTACATAGTTACATAGTTACATAGCTGAAAAGAGACTTGCGTCCATCAAGTTCAGCCTTCCTCACAAATTTTGTTCCTGTTGATCCAAAAGAAGGCAAAAAACCTGGTCTGAAGCGCTTCCAATTTTGCCACAAACTAGGAAAAAATTATTTCTTGACCCCAAAATAGCAGTCAGATGTCTCTTTGGATCAAGCAGCTATTACCCCACTAATTAGAAATTATATCCCTGTATGTTATGTTTTTTGTAAGTATTTATCCAATTTCAGTTTAAACAACTGTATGGACTCTGACAAAACCACCTCTTCAGGCAGAGAATTCCATATCCTTATTGTTCTTACTGTAAAAAAACCTTTTCTTTGCCTTAGATGAAATCTCCTTTCTTCCAGCCTAAATGTGTGACCTCATGTCCTATGTATAACCCTGTTTATGAATAGATTTTCAGATAAAGGTTTGTACTGGCCCCGAATATATTTGTATAAAGTTATCATATCCCCTCTCAGGCACCGTTTTTCCAAACTAAACAGATTTAATTTTTTTAACCTTTCTTCATAACTAAAATGCTCCATTCCTTTTATCAATTTTGTAGCTCGTCTCTGGACCCTCTCCAGTGCCATGATATCCTTCTTTAGAACAGGCGTCCAAAATTGCACAGCATATTCAAGGTGTGGTCTTACCAGCGATTTATAAAGAGGCAAAATTATATTTTCATCCCGAGAATTTATGCCCCTATTTATACACGACAAAATCTTACTGGCCTTAGCAACTGCAGATTGACATTGCATATTGCTGCCTAATTTGTTGTCTATAACAATTCCCAAATCCTTCTCATGTGTGGTTATCCCTAATTCACTACCATTTAGTGTGTAAGTTGCTTGTGCATTCTTAACCCCGAAGTGCATAACTTTGCATTTCTCTATGTTAAATTTCATCTGCCATTTTAGTGCCCAGTTCCCCAATCTATCCAAATCTCTCTGCAGCAAAGCAATATCCTGCTCACATTTTATTACTTTACAAAGTTTTGTGTCATCTGCAAACACTGATACATGGCTTTCAATGCCTATTTCAAGATCATTTATAAATATGTTAAATAGAAGTGGTCCCAAAACAGAACCCTGAGGGACACCACTTACCACTTTTGTCCAGCCTGAAAATTTACCATTAATTACAACTCGTTGTACTCTGTCCTTAAGCCAATGTTCTACCCAAGAACAAGAATATTCATCTAGACCAATTTCTTTTAGTTTGAAGACTAACCTATTGTGAGGAACCGTATCAAATGCCTTGGCAAAATCCAAGTAGATCACATCCACTGCAACACCCTGATCTATACTTCTACTTACTTCTTCGTAGAATGCAATTAGGTTAGTTTGACATGACCTATGTTTCATAAAACCATGCTGATTATTGCTAATAACAAAGTTCTTCCTAATGAATTCCTGAATATTATCCCTTAATAGCCCTTCAAATATTTTCCCAGTTACAGAAGTTAAGCTCACAGATCTATAATTTCCAGGCAAGGATTTTGAACCCTTTTTAAATATAGGAACAACATCTGCCTTCCTCTAATCCTCCGGTACAACACCTGAAACAAAAGAATCTTGAAAAAATAAATACAGAGGTTCACTTATTTCCCCACTTAGCTCCTTAAGTACTCATGGGTGAATACCGTCAGGCCCCGGAGCTTTATTTACATTAATTTTCTTTAATAGCTGTAGCACCTTGTCTCGAGTTATCCAATCACAAGTTATTTGCAAGTTTTTTGCAGCAATCATTTGCATATCTCTTGCCATAGGATCCTCATTAATATATACTGAAGAAAAATAGTTATTTAAAATTTCTGCTTATTCCTGGTCTTCATTAGCTAATAAACCCAACTCTGTTTCAAGTGTACCTACACTTTCATTTTTAGTTTTTTTTAGAATTGATGTACTTGAAAAAAATTTTGGGGTTGGCTTTGCATTCTTTAGCTATCAATTTCTCATTTTCTAGTTTAGCCACTTTAATTGCCTTTTTGCAAGCGTTATTGGCTTCCTTATATCTTAAATAGGATGCCTTTGATTTGTCTGATTTAAATGCTTTAAATGCCCTTTTCTTATTTTTAATTTCTTGTTTTACTTCTCTACTAAGCCACATTGGTTTTAATTTGTTTCTTTTATATTTATTACCCAATGGTACATACCGAGAAATGTACCTTTCTAATATTTGTTTGAATGTTAGAACACCATTAAATTATATTTAACTGGCATCCAACACCACATGTATACCTTATACCCAGATAACCCTAGTTTTTTATCATTTACCCCATAAAAAAACATTTTCAAGGCATACACAAACCAGTACCACCCCTCCAACCACAAGATTACCAGTACATAAACAGTTATTTAAGGACATGTCAGACTTATTGGATACTGCCCCATTTGATCACACTACAAATCTGGTAATTAAAAGAGCCATTTACTTGGCATATTACGGTTTTCTTAGACCTTGCGAGGTTACCATACATGGTAACAGATACGCATGAGACTGCCTCAAACGGTCCTATCTCGTTAAACGACAAGATCATTATATCTTGTCACTACCCGTTACTAAAACAAGTCAGCTGGGCAAAGTTGTGCATATTACATTTTATCCTACTTCAAACAAACGGTGCCCGGTAAAAGTACTGGATACATATCTTCAATCATTACCATCTCAGTCTAACATCCCACTGCTAGTCCTACACAAAGCTGTGTTAACAACAGCTAAATTCATGCAATACGTATGTTTGTTACTGACCAGACTAGGTCTGAACGCTAGCAATTTTTCTGGCCATTCCTTTTGGATAGGGGCAGCCTCCACAGCCTCTAGTCAAGATATTCCAGTGCATGTAATTAAGTCTTTGGGTCGCTGGAAGTCATCAGCATTTGCTTTGTATATACCTCAACCTGTGTTAGAAATGAGGTCTGCCTTTGTTAAACTGTCATCTTGAGGTATTTTCTTTGCACTATGTTTCATCTAGGCAATAAATGTTTTCTTTGGCAAGACACTGCTAATTTTTGCCCTCTTTATTACAGGCCTACCGCATATGTCGGTTTCGGCACACTTCAACTGACTTGTTCATATCTATAGTTTACACCATACTATACATACGTTTACATTACAAGAATAGCACCAAACACAAATATATATCTTGATAAAGACCCTGAAGAGTTGAAACGTTGATGTAAGGTTGATGAACATATTATAATACACCATTGGAAATTCCAAGCGAGTGCTCCTGTCTGACTTTATTTATATATATATATATATATATATATATATATATATATATTTATTTATTTCCTGGCTAATCATGGCAGCATACACACATGGGTTAGCTCCTCCCATTACAGCTGATAGAACAGGAATAAACCAAATTCCTTTATAAGGAGTATCCCTGCATAGGTCCCTCAGTCTTTTTCCTGTCCTGCAGCCCTTAGGATGTGCACGTTTTGCTCCCTTTACTCGAGGACATGTATGTTTTTTCTCTTCATTACTTTATCTGTTTTTGCTATTTTAGGGTGCCTTTATAATGTGGTGTGTTTATACTATGGCACTTTTACACTGTGATTCCTTTAAACTGTGGTGCATTATGCAGCTGTGCCTTATGCTGTAATGCATTTAAACTGTGATGTCTTTAAACTGTGGTGCATTATGCAGTTGTAATGCCTTCAAACTGTAATGCATTTAAACTGGTGCATTGTGCAGCTGTGCCTTATGCTGTAATGCTTTTAAACTGTAATGCATTTAAGCTGTAATGCATTTTAACTGTGGTGCATTATGCAGCTGTGCATTATGCTGTAATGCATTTAAACTTTGGTGCATTATGCAGCTGTCCCTTAAGCTGTTATATCTTTAAACTGTGGTGCATCATGCAGCTTTGCCTTTTGCCTTATGCTGTGATGCCTTTAATACTAAGATGCCTTTAACTTTGGTTATTTTTTGCACCTTGTTGCCTTTTAATCACCTTGCTGGCACATTTACTTTATGCTTCCTCCTAGGTCCCGGAGATTTATTCCCGGTTCCCTGTGTTTTCAGGGGCCATGTACGCTGCATACCAAGCTCTCTCCCCAGTCTCTAGCCAGCAAATGCACTGGAAGATGCCCGCGCATGTGCTGTTTGTGCCTTAAGAGCCCAATACAGATTACTTGCATTATGGGAATACAGATTATGGCAGCCATCTTGGATTAGGGCAATTGCCAGAAAGTACCTAAAATGGCGGGGTGAAATTACTGTAAACATCCCAAACTTATTTCAAAAGTATTTGCAGGTTCTCCAGACAGGGGTAAGTGCTAAATCTGTTTGACTGTTTTACTTGGTTATAGAAATTGACAGTGCCCTTTTGTACTCTTACACTTCGCCACATGTAATATTTTTTATTTTTGTTTATTTTATGTCTGAATCAACACTGTGTTCTGATTGTGATGGAAATGCAGTGGTAGGAAAACTGTTATGCATTGCCTGTTTTCAGAAGGTAACCTCTTCAGCTTCACCTATAGCTGAACATCCACAGGACTTGTTGACATATCTTACAAAGGAAGTTGCAAGATATTTTCTGAATCTATACCATGTTTTGGTTCTGATGAGAAAGCAGTGTAAGAAAAACAGTTAAGCTTAGACTGTCTCCATAAGGTAACTGTTTCAGCATCACCTATACCGGCGCAGCCACATGAAAGGTGGGACGATACTACCGCTTGACAACTCTGCTTTTTTTTTTACGCAAGCCTATGGATAAAAAAGTGGACAGAGACCTGTCCAAATTTATATGCCTGTTGATGCAGGTTGTCATCCAGCTGTAGTTTTCACTGCTGTTTCTAGAAGCATGAAAAGAGTGTTTAAAGATCTAAATGCTACTGTGGATAGAGATATTAAGAGCCAAGATTGAAGATGCAGTCTGGAGTCTTCAGGTTACAAGTGTAACTAGGATATTCTCTCGAACAAAGTGCTTTATCTATAGCAGCTAGAAAAGCATTATATTTCTGTTTCTGGGATAATGACTCATCCTCCAATTCTGCCCTCTATGCCATTCTATTTGAAGGGGAGATGCTGTTTGGGAAAGCTTTTGATGAATCCATTAAAAGGCAGCTGAGGGCTGCAAGGTATTTACCCCAGGACTGAAAATCCAAGAATCCGGCTCCTCAGGGTCAGACAGGAGATCCTCCAGTGACCAGCATTTCTGAGATAGATGGAATTACTGACCATGCAGGGTATACTCCAGAGGTAACTCGTGGCAGTTGGTAACCTGCCTTTCAAGGTTCTAATAGAGCTATAAAGAAGGTATAGCACTGAAGCTTCAGACACGATAGTCTCTATATCAACAAGAGAATTCAGACAGATGAATCCAAGGTGGAGCACTGAAGGAAGATGTGATTTCTTAGGTCCCTTAACAAGAGCGGTTCCTGGAGGTCTGTGAATAAGGGAAGGAACAATATTTCCATCCAATGTTATGGAATTATGAGTCATTTTCAGGGTTCTTCTTCATTTCGGAATGTTGCTGAAGAACAAGTGGGTCCGAATTTGCTCAAATATCAATGCAAATGTATCTTATATCAATCATAAAGGTTGGTCTCACAGCCACTTACTGATGAAGCAATTACAGCCCATGATGAGCAGGGCACCGGATTACAACCAGGGGCTCAGAATACAATGGCTGATTACCTGAGCCAAGTAACAGTGGTCAAGGTGGAATGGCAACTTTATCCTGACATATCCTCAGGGTTGACTTAGATTTGGCTGTTACCCTATGTAGATCTGATGGCTACTTCTCGGAACTAACAGATCCAGAAGCTTTTTTTCTCATTTTTAGGACCAGAATGCTCAAGGTCAGGATACTCTGACTCAAACTCGGATTCTCAGTCTGATGTACATACTTTTCCTGTCTTCAACGTTCCTAAAGGAAATTCAAAGGAGACAGTGGAAGGCAACGAAGACGCTAAATTCCCATGATAAGTAAGATGAATCTGGAACCTCCAAGGGAAATTCCAGTACATCCAGACCTATTATTACAAGTTCCCTTGACACACCTTAAGATCCTTAAGCTCTGGTGTTGAGGCTGGAGTCTCTATAAGTATAGACATCCCTGAGACAGTCATTAAGATCCTCTTACAGTCCTATACTTACAGATTACAAACCTGTCATGCATTTGTCTGTTGGTCTCAAGCATAGAGGTTGGAATTACTGCTCAATCAGACCTTGATATGGTCTGAATTATAACACTCTAGAGGAGCACAGATTGGCACTTTCCACGTGGATGGATACTCATAGAGCTTTGCTTCATACAAAGAGCAATTAAATTCAAGCCTTCACTGAGGGTGTTGAAGTCCATATGTGACCTACTTCTGGTCTTACAGGCTCTGACGAAACCATCATTCGGACCTTCCATGATGTTAGCACAGACGGTGCTGTTGCTGGTGGCTGGTACCTCAGCAAGGTGAATGTGTGAACTCCAGGCTTGATCCCATGTAACCCCATTCACTGAATTTCAACAGGATATGGTTGTCTTGCATATAGCACCAGAGCTCCTGCCTTAAGTTAAAGCTTTTCAATGCCATTCTCTACCTGTACCCAAGGATTGCGGTGCACTCTCCACAATGCAGCATTGTGGGCTTCCATGGCAATGGTCTCTGCTGAAACATATTTCTGACTGAGGGACTATATATATATATATAGAGAGAGAGAGAGAGAGAGAGAGAGAGAGAGAGAGAGAGAGAGAGAGAGAGAGAGAGAGAGAGAGAGAGAGAGAGAGAGAGAAAAGAAAAAAACCTTGCACTCCTACTCACATTGCACTGAATAAATAGAACAAAAAAATCAGCACTCCCAGAATTTTGTGAAAAGAAACTTCTCTTTACTCCAAAGGTCGACATTTCAGTCCCTCTTGGGGACTTTTCTCAGGACAGCATACCATTAGAGAAGTTTCTTTTCACAAAATCCTGGGAGTGCTGATTTTTTGTTTTATATATATACAATATTTACGACCATCTGCGAGAATGGTGTCTATTTTCTATCAAACTTGTTTTTCATAATCCATCATTTAGTATCAAAATTAAGCTTATAATGCAGCCTCCATCAGTAATATTTGTGATTGCTGTATAGAGGCTACTTTTGTCTGCATGTAGATTGTTGTAACATTATCCAGAGTGAGGTGAACAACATCAATAATTTAACCTTTAGAACTTCACATGTAACTTTCAGAGTGGGAGATTCTTTATGCATTGAAAACACCTAGACTTTAGCCATGATTAAAACCAATTTAGTAGATGATAACCTATTCCTGATTTATTTAATTCTACTCAAGATCAAGTAAGTTCACTCTAGTAAAGTGATAACTAGATGCCCCTTTTGATACCATTACACAATTTTTAAAAGGATTTAACTGTTGAGCAACTTGACTGAAAAGGAGATTAGCAAATAAGAAAGTTTGAAATAGCTACACTATTGTGCCTATAAGTAGATGCTAAACTGATAATGGTACCTCACTCACCTTTTCATTTTTGATTGTATAGCAGGCAGCATGAAGTCATTACATACAAATTCAATGGCATGAGCATGTTTCAGATTACTGGGCTCTAGAAATATCCCTGATAGGTAGTAATGCCCAGATGGTGATTTCACTTTTGTTACAGATCAGTATAGTTATGCCAATAAAGTCTTATTATATTACAATATTAGAAATGTGGCTCAGAGCGCTCCAAATATTGATGTCATAATCCTCATATTTCATTTTAGCAATTATGGAATAGGCACAAGAAATAGAGAGAAATATGTGTGCAGCGTTTGTTCACATTTATTGTCTATTGTAGCTTTTACTTTGTGAGGGTGGTGGAGCCAGTATATATTATAAATGTGTGTTCAAAAGCTGTCTAATTCACATTTTGTGTTATGAATATGAAGGTAGTCTGAAAAAAATGATGGTACTGGTCAATAAAGAGAAAAGAAATGTGTGTTGAAAGGAATGTAAGACCAAATACAGTCCTTAAAGTCTATAAAGCCATACATCGACACATTCACTGAAAAGGTGGGCTACTTAAATGGAAAATGAGCCGAGGAGAGTCAGGCTACCACCTAGAATTATAATATGTCAATAATGAAATCGCAGGTGCCAAGGAAAATACATTATTTAAAAGAGTAATGTTTTTTGACCCTGAGTTTTTTAACAGAACAAAGAGACCTGACTCCTCAAATATGCCAGATGCCTTTACAGCTCTTTTCATTTTAAAACATTAATATCTCCTGATTGCAATAGCTGTGTCTAGTAAAATAACAGACACATTTGTAAACCATTTTTTCTTTTTTCCTTTACTGCTTTGCTGACTGAGAAACCCATCTTAGGACTCTTCAGCAAATGTATGAAGAATGCCTTAGATGATCAAAAAGTTGCAAATGACAGGGTACACACATCATGTAATTCACTATAGAATGCATTTATTTGTGAATTAATAGATCTAGACACTACTACGTGGGGTTGTAAACGGATGTAAACATTGTGGCAGTTGGTTATAAATGAGTGAAATAAAATCACAATGTTGTGGGGAAATAAGACAAGTCCTCTATTTCTCTTTGCTCATTCTTTTTAGAAACATGAATATCCCTTGTGACTATAACACTGTTTGCTATTTTGGAGCTTATCCAAGATTCTTGAAGTATAATGATGCTTGGTTTGCAATGAAAAGACCAAGATTGTAATCCATCAGTTTAAGCAGTACTGTTTTGTTACAATAGACAAAAGAGAAGCATTTGCAAACAAGAAAAGTGGTGCTTGTAATGGATATAGGGCTAGGCTCAATTTCAATGTATTTTGCCAGTGCAAGAAATAGTGATCATACAATGAGAATGAAACTTGCTTTGACTGGATCTGGGAGCACAAGATATTAGCACACTAAAACATGATAAGTGTAATGAATGGAAAGGAATATGAAAGAATCAGTTTGTTATGTATTTGTGGCATAGGAAGACCAAAACACAGATAAGTAGAAAGCAAGTTTAAACTGCAATAAAGCATTTTTATGAATAAAATGCTGAATAATGCAGTGATGTAAAATGTGTGAATAATACTTAAAGGGGTACTATAGGGATCAAAACAACTTTGGCTTAATGAAACAGATTTGATGCACAGACCATGATCCTGGAGGCTCACTGCTTAATTCTCTACAATGTAGGAGTTAAATCCCTTTTGTTTCTGTTTAAGATGCCCTAGCCACACCTCTCCTGAGTGTGACTCATACAGCCTACATGACAAGACCGGTTTAATTTTCAATCAGTTGTTAACTTATTTCAATGTTTTTATCTGCTACACTGTAAATTAAATTGTAATCATACACAGGAGGCCCCTGCAGGCTGTAGATGGCTATTAACTGTGCATGAAATAATTCATTCTAAATTAAACAGACTGTGTAATAAAGGGAGTTTAAACACTAGATCTCTGTTCAAATA
This sequence comes from Pelobates cultripes, assembly GCA_933207985.1. Classification (NCBI taxonomy): domain Eukaryota; kingdom Metazoa; phylum Chordata; class Amphibia; order Anura; family Pelobatidae; genus Pelobates; species Pelobates cultripes. The sequence continues at coordinate 223,057,926 of OW240915.1, forward strand.
GTTTTTATTAGGTATTTAATATTATAATAAAATACAAATGACAATAACTAAATCAACATTAATAAAAAAAAAATGGGAAGGAGAAACTTGGGGGAAGTATCCATCCAAATTTACAATATTTTGTGTCTATATTTATCGGTGATTTCTGGGAATGTTTTAAAGAGCCCAAGTTCCATCGTAAAGTGTGGAGGGGGAGGAGAGGGATGTATCGGCAGTCTCGTAGATCCATTGTTTATGCAGGTCTCCAAGGAGTTCCTCTTTTTTAGGAGGAATAGAGGACTTCCATTTTCTATGATAGAGAATTTTTAAATGATTCTCATGATTACTAGCACACTGCATGATACCTATCAAGTCGAGAATAAAACGTATTTAATCCTCCGGTTCATATTCCCTTTCCCATGATTCCATAAAAGATAATTTAGATGTGGGCCTAGGATAAACATGGGAATAGCAAAATTAGTTTTTGCCTTTACAATATATTTTTTCTAAATTTGACATTTTTAATAATTTATCTCCTTTACCCAATTCCAATATTTAAAAATTTTCTTTTAATTTGTTTGTAATTAGAGTATATTTTGGTAATATAGAATCATCCAAATCAAATTTTTCTTTAAATTGATCAAAAGGGAAGGGATGTTAAAAGGGAATTCCCTGAATTTTTTTAATCCAAATTATATATAGAATGGGAGTGCCAAAAGTTAGATCTAGAGGGGGTAAGTAATAATTTAGAATGGATAATAGCATTGCTCGTAATAAACTTGAGGATGGTCTGACACTACTAAAAATAATATCCCACACCTTGAGGGTAATCTTGGTTGAAGGAAACATGTGTATAGCCTTAGGGCGTCCATTTAAAGGCAGCCATAACAGTTCTTCAATAGAATATGGTTGAATCTTTTCTGCTTCTATTTCTAGCTACCTCGGACTGTTATAATCCATTTTAAATTTAAAAGCAGAAGCCACATTAGCAGCATTGTAATACTTCCTAAAATCTGGGACATCAAGACCACAGTTAGATCTCTCATTACAGAGAGTGTTTAGAAAGGCTGTGATTTAACTCCTAAATGGTGGAGAAGTGAGATTGCAGGGGCACAATCTATACACTAAAACAGTTTCATTTAGCTAAATGTGTTTTGGTGCCTATAGTATCCCATTAAGTAAAAATGAAACACAATAGACCACTTTTTTTTAACATGCTATATACATTAAACAACTTTGTACAGGGTTTGATGAGTTAATGCCAACATTTTACTGAGATACTATCATAATGCATTGAAGGAACAGTGGGAAGATATTCATGAAAATCAGTGAAAAGCCATGAACTGTTTCTGAAAAGTGGAGCCTTACATTACTTTTGTTTGTAGCCATTTTTTTTTTTTATTTGGGTAAGAAAATATTTTTTTGGGGTATATATTCCTTGGTAAACAATGGTAAGTCTTGGAAACTTAACCCTTTAAGGATGCAGGACGGACCCAGTCCATCATGTTCGTGAAGCTCTTAAGGACGCATGATGGACTGTGTCCGTCATGAGCTAAAATTAACCCCACATCACAGCGGTGCAGGTGATTGCTGGGTTAATGATGTTGCTGGGTGCATCAGAGTCAGTGGCAGACCAACAACAGCAAATCGCAATGTCCCAGCCCATGTGATCGCTGTGAAACCAGTCACAGCGGTCACAATGCTGCTGAGATATCAGATCTGCCTCCTTCCACCTCTGTTGGGGTTTAATTTTTTGATATTTTATTTGATAAATTTTACATTTGTGATTTAGTTAGTTGGGGTGGGTGGAATTTAGTGGGAATTGGGGAATTTAGTGATAAGCTAATTAGGGGTGAAAAGTAAAAAAAGTTTAAAAAAGTAAAAAAAAATTAAACTTTAGTTATTTTGTTATAGTTAAAGACTTATGCCCTGTTAGTGGCCAACTCAGAGGTGACAGACACTGCCTCAGAAAGTGACGCAGGGGACAGGGACTATGATGCTGAACATGACGCGTATGACTGGGTACCCCCTAATAATTTTTCACCAGACATCCCAAAGGTCACTGCCAATCCTGGCATACAGGCTGACCTATAATGCGCTGAACTGTATGCAGCTGTTCTTGGGGGATGATATTTTTGGGGAGATAGTCACCCAGACTAATCTGTACGCTGAGCAGTATCTGGCACACAATCAAGAGTCTCTTATCGCCAGGAAAGAGAGATGGTACCCCACCAGTGTGCCAGAATTGAAACAATTCTGGGCACTGACAATGCTAAAGAGGATAATTAAAAAGCCCACCATTTGAATGTACTGGTCTAAAAAACCCATTTGCAATAATAATAATCCCTTATTAAGTATAAAGGAAAACTGGGGTTTAAACAGTACATCCCATCCAAAAGATCCCAATATGGGATCAAATTTTTAAATTTGTGTGAAAGTGGCAGTGGCTATGTGTACACCTTCCATGTAAAGGAAGGAAGGGATAGTCACCTTGATCCCCCAGGTTGCCTAGATATAGTAGGGACAAGTGGGAAAATTGTCTGGGACCTACTCATGCCATTACTAAACAAGGGATATCACTTGCATATTGATCATTTTTGCAATAGTATCCCACTTCTAAAAATGCTGTACTGCTTTGAGACCGTTGCCTGTGCCACTATCCAGAAGAGTCACACAGATTTCCCAAAGGCTCTAGCAAAAAATAAAAAATAAAAAAGGGGGGAACAGCAGCTCTCTGCCAGGATGAACTGCTGGCACTAAAGTACCGCGATAAAAAGGAGGTGTTCATCCTAACCAACATCCATGGCAAACACACTCGCAAAGTCGCAGTTCGTGGCAGAGAGGAAATTTAACAGGTGCTAGTCTGCATAAAACAGTACAATCGGCATATGGGGGGAGTTGACCAGGCCGATCAACTGATGCAGCCGTATTTTGATCATGCAAAAGACCAGGGCATGGTACAAAAAAGTGGACATATACATAATGCAGACAGCAATCAACAATGCCTTTGTTATATTTTAAAACACAAATGTTGAGCTGAAATGCATGTTTCTTGCATTTCAGTTTCAGCTCATTTATGGGCTGCTTGAGTGCCACAGAGGGGGACCATCAGTGGAGCCTTGCAGACGAATTGAGGCAGGTACCTTCTGCCTTGGATTCCATCAACCCACAAAAAAAAGCCACTTGAGGATTGCAAATTAGACACAAAAATCTCATAGGGCCGGCAGCAGGAGAATGTTGGGGAGAGTTGGGGGCGAAGCTAAAGGCGGCCTGTATACAGAAGGGAAGCAGGAAGCATTACCTGCTTCCCCAACAACTACTATGCATCAATAACCCCACTCCTCCTCCAGTAAGTGAGAGAGTGTGTGTGTGTAACTGTGATTGTGTCTGTCTGCAACTGTGTGTGACTGTCTGCCTGTCTTCCTGTGACTCTATGTGTGATTGTGTATGTGAATGTCTGGCTGTGACTGTCTGAGTGTGTTACTGCGACTGTGTCACAGTTCTCACTGTGACATCCAGACGGCTAGATGTGGTCATCCCAGAAATGCCCAAAGGGGATTTGAACTTTGGTCCATCTGTATCCTAGTCTTGCACGTCCTCCTGAAGATACTTCTGTTAATACCACTTCTTCCCGCCGGAAGAATTACCTTTGGCTTATTCTTATTGTGTGCCCTGACTTCTGGCACACTCTGACTTTTGGCTCATCCTCGATGATTCTCCTGCTTGTCCTTGCCTGTACTGCGACTTGGAGCAATATCCTGCATAGGCCAGGTGGTTCCTTATCTGGTCAGGTTGGTCTGTGTTTATTTGAGCATATATGTCTGCATACCGGACTCCCAACTAAGGTAAGCCCTGACAGTGTGTGACTGTCTGCTTTTAACTGTGTGTGTGACTGTCTGCATGTCACTGAGTGTGTGTGAAACTGTCTATCTGTGATTGTGGGATGCTGCCTGTAACTGTGTTACAGTCTGCCTGTAATTGTGCATGTTACTGCCTGTAACTGTGTATGTGTAACTGAGTGTGACTGTCTGCCTGTAACTGTTAGTTTAACTATGTGCAATAGTGATGTACCGAACGGTTCGCCGGCGAACGGTTCCTGGCGAACATAGCATGTTCGCGTTCGCCACGGCGTGCGAACATATGCGCGGTTCGACCCGCCCCCTATTCGTCATCATTGAGTAAACTTTGACCCTGTACCTCACAGTCAGCAGACACATTCCAGCCAATTAGCAGCACAGCCTCCCTAGCAGACCCTCCCACCTACTGGACAGCATCCATTTTAGATTCATTCTCAAGCTGCATGCTTAGTAAGAGGAGGGAAAGTGTAGCTGCTGTTCATAAGATAGGGAAAAGCATAGCTAGGTTAGGGATAAGGGTATGCTTTTTTTGGATTTTTTTTTTCTATCTAATGTAAATGCACTTAGTTGTCTGCCACTGCTGCCAGCTTCTGTGTCAGGCTCACAGTGCCCATTTCCCCAGTCAGTGCCACCAATTACATCTGGTGTCACAATAGCTTGGATTTAAAAACAAAAAACTTTTTTCACTGTTATAGATTGAATAGCAGTCAGTTGTCTGCCACTGCTGCCAGCTTCTGTGTCAGGCTCACAGTGCATACTGTGCCCATTTCCCCAGTCAGTGCCACCAATTACATCTGGTGTCACAATAGCTTGGATTTAAAAACAAAAAACTTTTTTCACTGTTATAGATTGAATAGCAGTCAGTTGTTTGCCACTGCTGCCAGCTTCTGTGTCAGGCTCACAGTGCATACTGTGCCCATTTCCCCAGTCAGTGCCACCACTTACATCTGGTGTCACAATAGCTTGGATTTAAAAACAAAAAACTTTTTTCACTGTTATAGATTGAATAGCAGTCAGTGTCCTTAAAGCGGGTGTTTTACGCTAACAGTGGATACGCTGACAAGTGCCACTAATTAGATCTGGTGTCACAATAGTTTGG
>OW240915.1:223069273-223203669 GCA_933207985.1 Pelobates cultripes
TAAAAACCACACTACACACAAATGCATGCTTGCATTCAAATGTCAACACTACATACAAACACACCCCTACATACAAACACATACTCCATACAAAAAACATGCTAACATTCAAAAAAATAAACACTGCTAAATAGTGAGAGGGGAGGTGCCAAAAATAGCACATGCCCAGGGTGCCAAATGCTCTAAGTACACCCATGCCTACCATAAAAATTTAAATCTGTGTAAATTACTTGATGCTCTTTTTGTTTGTTTAGCATTATATGTCATTTTATTGTGTTATTATTATTGATTATTTGAGAGAGACATGCTTGTAACTGCAAGACAGGTTTGAGGTGTGAGTCCTGTTCAACTGAGCTTACAATCTAAAGATTTGTTTAATATATTTAGTAAAAATAATTGTATAGTACATAATATAGAATATTAAATCTATGTTAAAGGTCTGTGTACATGTTGTATTCATATGTCTTAATTATGCTGTTGGATTTGGAGGTTCATGTACATTACAAATGTAGTGTTTTATATACTCATTTTGAAATTTTACCTGCTTTTCATATTTGGGTCAAATTTTGTTTACTAGTTTGCAGCTTAATACAAAATTGTATATCTACCAGGGAGGCATCATAAAAAAACTCAAGATCACAGGTCAAATGGATTGAAAGTGCCTGCAGAAACCTGTGATGCCAGATCGTTCCCATTGAATGCATGCTTTATTATAATGTTTCTTTTATATTAGATGATTTGAAGTCATGGTTAGTGTAAGTGATATGGTACAGGGCTTAATGGTTAGTGTTAGGGTAGTTGTGGGGTTAATGTTTAGTGCACTATAGTGTATTAGGGTAGCATAGGTTTTAAGTGCTTGAGTTTACTGTAAGTGCACCAGTGTGACAAACATGATGCAGTGCTGTCTAGGATTAGCAGGAGTAATGGTCTAGGGAGTAGCCGTTTCAACTGCTGAAATAAAAATATCTGTAGCTGTTACTTAGGAGTGCAACTCCCAATAAACTTGTACAGGCCAAGACATGTATGTCCTGGTTGGGGCCGAAACTAGGTCCCTCAGACTTTTTTTTTTTTTTTAATATCCCTTTACCATATCCTTTGCTTGCATGACATTTGGTACAGGATTTTAAACAATTTTTAAAACTCTACACAGCGATGCAATCTTCAACTTTCTGTCACTCAAACAGTTAAAAAATAGAAACATGATTTTATGTTATTTTTTTAGCACACAAATGAATTCTAAAGCTTCGGTCAATCGATGCAGATTAAATTTGCAGTTTAACTGCAGTTTTTATAGATTTTACTGAAGCATTTTATTTCAGATTATACCTGAGGACAGATCTATACCATAGGAATTGTTTTAATCTTATTTGCGAGCAAGCCAACTGCCACAATGAAATATAGAGTAGTTGTTTCATAGTCTCTTTTTTTTTTTTCTTTCTGAATCACAGAAAACTTCATTTAATATGATCTAAAATAAATTTTATTTTGAAAATGAAACCAGGATATCTTTAAATATTTTTTTAATTATTTTCTACCAATAACATTTACTGCATTGCAGTGAATAAACAGCTGTGCTACAGTATTAGAAAAAAAGTCCTCTTTGTTTCTATGTCATGATTTATAGAGTGTTGAGAAAAATTAAGAAATAAAGATTTTTTTTTTACTATTGAGACTAGTGTTTATGTGATCATTTAATACCCAATGGCATCCATTGTGTACTAAAATAATGTAATCAAATAACCAGTTTACAAATAAACCTCTTTTGGGGTAGGTACCATTATTTTTTTGCATTAAATGTTTCTAAATGTTCTGCGATTAATGTGGATTTATCTGGATAATGCTGACAGTAATGCAATTTTAATTGTTATACCTGATGAATATTTGTTTACTTGAAACACAATCCAAATTTCTCCAAAGAGGTAAGCTTCAAACTGTTTTACTTTGTTCAAGTCCTTGCATGCAGTTTCACTGTTCATAATGAAACAATTAGTGAATTTTAATTACAAATTGGAAAATAAATAATTAACATTTATTTTAATTCTGCTGATTTATAAACTTGCCAAAGTCAGCACAAGGTTTCATGTACAGCTGTTGAGATCCTGTAATTATCATATTCAGATTATATCATTATATGACAGTCTGATCAAAATTGGGAATTACTGTGAGGCTTATGGGGTAAATCCACTTCTCTCCAATATTTTAAGATATTATTTCTTATTCCAATAGCAACTTGACCTTATTTAACCCTTTTATATATGTTACACCCTCTAACACTCACACCTGGCATACTTAGAGAGATTTAGGTTATCTCATACCTGTAGGGAATTTAGACCTTTTCACTTGTCTAGTGTGACAGACCCATCTGTATGAACTAGAATTGCTTTGTTTGTCTGTTTTGCCGTTTGTATGAATTTCCCCATTCGTATGCCTTGTTTAAGGGAATGTATTTTTTTTGTCGAACGGAACTACCGAACGGACGGCCACCCAGAAGAGAAGTGTGCTGCTGGTTAACCTATTGATCCCAATTAGAACGTTGCGGTTAACCACAGACACTTCTCAATTAAAACCGAATACAGGGTGGTCGTCGTTCGTATGTCGACCACGAGGCGGCGGCCATTTTAACTATGCGAAAGCCCAGCGGTGTTCGACGGTTATTCCATGGAACTAAAAACGGACACTTTTTCAACCGAACACCGCTGAAGCCGTCGACCTCCCCTTCTCAATCGACAAAAGTATACGAATACCGGCCGTTCGAGAGATTTAAAGGCACGAATGGACTTACCCCAGATAGCCTTCCCATGGAGTCAATCGCATACCGAAGAACTGTAATAGACTTTGACTCCATGGCGATTGAACTATGTGTGTGGGATCTGAGCGCTATTCGCCTGTAATATGCACTCAGATCCAGGCTATCTGGGGATGTGTTATACGAATGCAATACGTTCGACAGTTATAAAGTTATGTATTTTAATGTGTTTTGTCACTTGTATTTAAAATGGCGACTTGCCTCTGCTCTGGGAGATAATTGAATTACTTCCCAATTATCTCCCGAGCAGAGGGGAGGAAACTGTGTTGCATGCTGGAAATATTGTGGGGATGTATGTCTGAAATGTCCCCATGTCCTTCTGTTATTCCAGTCTCCCATTTGGTCCCCTAGGGGAGTGTCCACCAAGTGGGAGACCTGCATAAATACGGGCAGGTAGGCCACAGTAAACTCATTTCGTGTTTTACCCTCAAAGCGGAGCTTGGTCTCGTTATTGGGGGGATTTTATTACCAGCGACTAGAGACTTCTTATTGGGATTATTTGCCGCTTGGAAACTATTGCAGTTCGGCTGCTATTGGCGATTCGTGCATTTGGAGCTCGTGAAGGGAAGGAGCCTTACAGGTACCGTTCGGGAGGTTGGAGTGTTCCCTGGCTGGCGGTTCGCATGGTTATACTGCATACGCTACCAGACCACATTATTGCGAATGGGGAGCATTCACTAAATGGCGGTTTGTGCATTTATTACTGGAGGTACCTTAACATCTAGCAATGTTCATTTTCTTCAAATAATGCTGCTGCTTGGTACTGATCATGAGGTCTTCTCCCATTTTGTTACATTCTAGATAGTACAAGAAGGAAAAAGACAATGATATTTCAGGCAATTTTTTTCATTACCAAATCTTCATCCTTCACCCATAAATCCTCTAATCCTCTAAAATATTTTATTTAAGTTCTGGCCTTACCTCAGGGCAAAAAAACTAATATATATTGTACATCTTGTATCTGCATTTTACTCTACATGTGTCTGCCATTATCTTTTACCACTCATTTTAAAATGGTGATCTGCAAAGTAAGGCACCAGGTGGTACATAGACCTGTATGATATTGGCATATAATCATGAATACGACATACCAGTAATGCATATTCCTATATGTTCCATCTGGTAATATGGAAACCATTATAAATCTTACTATCCTTTGTGGTGCTAAAATAGTATCCACATCTGTCAGTTTGATTAATAGAGCACAGTATGTAGAAAAATGCACACAATTTCAATGACTTTAGTAGCTAGGAGATTTTGAGAGGACATTTCTAGAAAGCTCATCATGAGGGCAATATTGTTATAAGACAGTAAAGAAGGGTAATACCTGGGACATACTAAGAAATGTAGTTAAAGTTGGTCCTGGGTGAGCTAATTAACAAGGAAGATATTTTGAGCCAAGAAAAGGATAGTTATAAACACATACCACATTTAAAGCAGCACATTTGGTCTTCATGAATAATACTTTACTTTTATTTCAGTTTCATATAAAACTCACATCTCAGGAGTATGCTTCATGATAAAGTACCAGCAGGCAGCATCCAGAAAGACATGTATGCAATTAATGTATATCATGTCTGCAGTGTTCACTTAATTATATTGAAATTCTTTTTTGCAGTCCTCATTAATGCATGATTCATTTTCTTAACCCCTTAAGGACTGAGGCAGTTGTACAAGTTGAGATCAAAACAAAAAGTAAACAAAACTTTGAATTTGCGCTACATGTCTGTTCAACCAGAATTCACCTCTTTCATGTAAAATGCACCCATGCTTATTATATATAATTTTATTCAGAAGAAACAGGGCTTTCATCTTATATCAGCATATATATATGAAACATGATTTAATATGAAAAGAATATTTAAAAAAAAATGTTTTTTAGTTCTGCATGGCATTTCAACTGTGAATAGCATGATACTGTTGGCTGTTACTGCAATAAAGGACACATATGTATTCAGTGATGTCTCACGAGTACCCCAAATGTACAGGTGCATAAAGTTTAGAATAGATGAAGGATTTGTGTACATAAAGTTGGTGCATAAAGTTGAGAGTAGATGAAGGATTTGTGTACCCCATTATATGAAGTATGGAATGACAGAGTTATGAGATTATGTGAGAGTGGTAGCTTCCGGTCAAGATAAGTGAGATTGCGAGTGTGCCTCAGCCTTACTGTCTGTTGTCCCTAACCAAGGGGACGTCGGGGGGGAGGGTGGGAGGAGTGTTTCGAGTCATCTGTCAGACTATCTGGGTAAGGTTGTCACGACAAGGGTGTATAATTTATTATTACACTATGGAATATCAAATAGAAACAGAAAAAATATATACAGGGCGCCACAATCACCAGATAAATAAACGAAAAAGATGAAGATAATATTGTTTTATTTAATAATGTGCACCAACAATGTGCAAATAGTATAAAATATATTCACATAAAAAGCCTCAATAGGCTAAAAGACCCATAGGTATAGCAGCTCTTATATAACATGAAAAAGTGCTAAATGCTAAAGTGCAGACAGTAATATAAAGTGGCAGAGTGCAACTCCCATCACTTCAAGCTGGTAAACATAAACAATGTCCACAACTAGTCACATAGACAAAAAAATCATGTGAAACAGAAACTGCTGATACCAAAGTAGAAGGGTCCCCAATGCTGCTCAACGCGTTTCGTCCTTGAGACTTCGTCAGGAGCTTCTTGATCTTCCCTCTTTCTTCTCTCTTTTAAATCCGCCGGTCTGCCGGTTCTTTCGTGACCACGCATGCGCCCGTCACGCGCACCGTCATACGTCATGACGCACGCGTGAACGTACTGCGCATGCGCGGCCACGTTGGAACGCAAATAACTTTATTGTTCAATGTACATAGTAGCAACTGAACGTCCTACAACAAGAACGTTCATAATACTACTGAGACTATCGGATGATTAAATAAACGTTGCTTCATAGGGAAGGGAAGAAGGGAGGAGGGGAAGAAAAAAATTTTAATAAACCACAAAATGTGTATATATATTAATATAGACCAAAAATCAATATAAAAAGAGGTGCATATAGCACAAATAGAGAAATTGTATATTTAAAAATATATCAAACAGGAGGGGAATAAAAAATAGTATAAAGCACATTTATTCTTAAGTAAATTGAATACTCATTTTTGACACTCATTTTTAACATAAAAAAAAATAAATAAATAAATAAATAAAATACAATAGATGCAGTATCTAAGAAACAGGTTACACATATAAAGATCCTACATCATAATGGTAGAAAAACAGATACTGCATATATAAGAGGATATTATGTCCATAAACATAAAAATAGAATGGGGACATCCATAATAATACATAGATAACAGAGGTGAAAATGTTGAACTTTTTTTAAAAAATTGTCTTTTAAAAAATTGTCTTTTAAAACATCATAAAAAAAAAAAAAAAAAACTTTAATCAATAAAGGATAAAATATCTAAATCTGTATTAAGACCCAAGGGAACAGATGATTTCATTTTATAAATCCATTCGGTTTCTCTTTTTGCTAACATCTTTTCTGTATCTCCCCCTCTCCAATGTGGTATAACTTTATCAATCCCTATACATATAAAATCTTTAAAATCAAACACATTGCATTCATTACAATGTCTAGGAACACTATGTTTCGTATTCTTATTTTTAATCCCGTTAAAGTGTTCAAGTAATCTTATATGAAGTTTCCTAATTGTGCGTCCTATGTACTGGGCGCCACACTTACATTGTAACATATAAACAACAAATTGACTTTGACAATTAATAAAGTGCTTAATCTTAAAAGTTTCTTTGGTTACTGAACTACAGAATTCTATTACCTTATTTTTCTGAAACTTACACGTAGTACATCTCCCACATTTAAAAAAACCTTTAGGTTTTTCGGATAAAAAATTGATACCACTTTTGTCAACTTCCTTCTTAGGTAAAATGCTAGGGGCTAAAATACTTCTGAGGTTATTAGGCCTCTTATATAATACCTTGGGTCTCTACGGTAAAATATTCTTTAAAAATCTATCTTGTAATAAAATAGGCCAATTTTTACGGATCGTTTTCTCTATTAAGTTGGCTTTATTATTAAATTTAGTTAAAAAAGCGAATTCGAACTTATTACTGTCAACTTTCTTTTTACTCTTACGTTGAATATCAATTAAAAGATCTTTCCTTCGTAAACTTTCTACCCTCTTTTGTGTATTACATAGAAGTTCACTAGGGTAATTTCTATCAGCAAATTTCTTATTTAAAACCTGAACTTGCTCTCTAAAATCATCTTTTTCTGTACAGTTTCTAAAAATCCTCATATGCTGTCCTTTGGGAATATTGGTTAACCAATTACGATGATGACAGCTAGAGAACTCTATAAACCCATTGCCATCCGTAGGTTTGAAAAAGGTTTTACTAAAAACTTTTCCTTCTTTAATGAATAAGGTTAGATCTAAAAAATTGATAGATGTTTCATTAATATCAGATGTGAAATTAAGACCATAACTGTTGGAATTAATATACATTAAGAACTCATCAAGGCAACTTCTACTCCCTTTCCAGATAAACAGAACATCATCTATATAACGTCTCCATTGCACCAGGTTCGCACCAAATGGGTTGTTATGCCATATATTATTCCACTCCCAATCTGCCACAAAAATGTTGGCATAACTTGGTGCGAACCTGGTGCCCATCGCTGTTCCACATATTTGTAGGTAATACTGAATACAAGGACGAAACGCGTTGAGCAGCATTGGGGACCCTTCTACTTTGGTATCAGCAGTTTCTGTTTCACATGATTTTTTTTTTGTCTATGTGACTAGTTGTGGACATTGTTTATGTTTACCAGCTTAAAGTGATGGGAGTTGCACTCTGCACTTTATATTATTGTCTGCACTTTAGCATTTAGCACTTTTTCATGTTATATAAGAGCTGCTATACCTATGGGTCTTTTAGCCTATTGAGGCTTTTTATGTGAATATATTTTATACTATTTGCACATTGTTGGTGCACATTATTAAATAAAACAATATTATCTTCATCTTTTTCGTTTATTTATCTGGTGATTGTGGCGCCCTGTATATATTTTTTCTGTTTCTATTGGATGTTTTAAGGTTTGAGTGACCTTTTACAGTGGCTTGCCTGCATACAGATATCACTACACTTCACCCAACCCTGTATTTGTTCACTATGGAATATCATCCTTTAATGTACAAATTACAGAGATGCTATTGCTGAGGTCAACAGGGGTTATATCTTTTGAAGCTGGGACCCCCAGAGAGGTCAGATGACAGAAGGGGTAGTGTGAATGGCATAGCAATGTGAAAAGGATTTTACTGTATGGATGTGAAGTAATCAAGGATCTGCAAGGTGTGAGGTTCTACACTTGGAAAAGTCTGAATGTCTCTTCATCCATTTGGCATGTACCTTGTAAAGGATAGTTCAATCATTTGAAATGGTAATGGGATTCATTTCAGGAAGATCCTTGTGTTCCAGTATCTTATCCAAGTGAAACATTCATACTTACCCACAGGTTAATAATTAAGCCTCATTTTTATTATATTTGGAATGGGACAAGCCCAATCTTTTAATTAAGCCCAAACATGAGTTGCACAACTTAAACCGTGTGGCAGGACTTGTGATGTCCATCCTATTGGATCGTGGGCGGGGCGTGCAACATGTCTTTGGAATGGGAAAACAATAACAAATTCATAGAGGCAATTATTATTTCTGTGGCAAGTACAGTAGAGGAGATAAAACCAAAAGTTTGTATGTGGGTTGTTGGTTTCTGGAACAAAGGAGGTGGTCACTTAGTATCCCTATTGCTCCACCCCTGGATGAGGCGTGGCAACTCACAGGGTATATCTCCTGTGATCCTGAAGGGTGTTTGTGTACTTGCTTGGGACCAAGATCTAATTTTGAGTGAGTCACCATCTTTCCTTGCCAGAGACCCCCTGGACAGAAGTTGTACTTTGAAAACCTAAGTGAGTAATTAGGACTTCTGTATTTTATCCTTTTTGTTTTTATCTGTTGTTGGTGTAAATAATTTGTTTATCATATATTGTTATATGCACGGTGACTATCTTTGCTCATAATAAACATTCATTTATTAAGTTTTGCCTTTGTCTGGTTAAGAATCACGTTACCTGAAGAGACTAGTTAGTATTTTTGTAATTCCTTGAATATTGTATTAAGTAATATTTGGTGGGTTTTATTATTGATTTACCTGGGGAACCAAGGCACCCCATTTATAAATTGTCTTGGTGGTGGCAGTGTTAATTAGTAATAGTTCTTTATTATGTTTAAGTGTGGGTGGTGTAAAAAGGGGGATTTTGTCATTATTTCCGGTCTAGTGCAGACAAATAGTGAATTTTAACCCTTTCACCACCACAACTACGTCACACACACACTCTTGGAGTAGGGTGTGTTTGTGACAGTTGCCCCTGTGCCTCTATATAAAGCAGATTTCAAGAAATTAACCCCAATATAAGTGATAGGTAAAAATATGGTTATAACAAAGCAAAAAGGAAACAATAAATTCACATAACAGGTGTTCAGAACATAACTACATAGGAACTGTAGTTTATTTAAAACTCTGGTGTAAAATAGTATTTTTTTTCCCCACTACGGTAATCAGGTTACTGTGGCCTGTGAGCCTTAGCTTTCGGGACAAAAGGGGAAATGGTAACAGGGTCCCAGGGTTCCCCTGATAACCGTGCAGTCGGGTGTGTATTATGATCTGCCAGTCCCATAAATTCCAGGAAGATGGCCGCCTCTTTCATGGAGGTAAGTAAGTCGGTAGCTGCATTGCAAGTGGCCATCACAGTGCCAGGTTCCCCCCATCTGTAGGCCACCTCATCAGCTCTAAGTTTCGTTGTGACAGGCCCAAGAATCTTGCACCATTGGAGAGTGACCCATGAGATCCTGGTGAAAAAACATAGATGAGCCTTCAGCTAACATGATTAGACATTTGTCTTTAAAGGACTGGCATCGGAGGATAACATCTCTGTTTAGAGCAGGTGAGGATTTAGCCAAGGCAGCTATCCAGTAAGCTCCATCAATAGCTACCTTTTTGACTGTATGATGCAATAGAATAGTTGCAAGCAGCCTCCTGAAGTAGTGCAGAAGTTCGTCAGCTGAGATTTTGGCCAGAATGACTTGAATTTTAATGTGGTTTTGGCCATGTCTGTCATTTAATGGGACAGGGCCATCTGCTGTGTTTGGAGTTGCATCATGGAGCTTTTAACAATGGTAAGGTTCTTGTGGGTGTCTTTGATGGCTTTTTTTTAGCTGTAGTTAATCGGTCTTTTACTGATTGTATGTCAGTTCTGATGAGCATCAGGTCGGTTGCCCAGACTTTCAGAATGTCTGCTAGCAGGTCTCGCATGTCGTGTTTGGTAGTAGCCGAGCTGTTGAAGGTGTCAGGAGGTTGCAGTGGTCTGAATTGAGGGTCTGGAACAGTCTCCGGCACCAGGCTACCAAGTGTTGTGGGAGGAGTAGCAGTGCACGTGTGCTCTACAGGAGTAGACTTAGGATGCATGCGCCTTTGCAGCATGGCTCCAATGTCCCTGCTATCCGCTGTGGCATTTGACTTCTCTGAGCTGTGTCCCATGGCCAGCATGCAGTCTTTTAGGAATGGTAATGGGAAGGCTGTGTCCTCCAACCCCCCAACTGCTGAATCGACAAGGAGTGCGTCTGGGCCTTGGATTGTTGGCGTGAGGTAGGCCCCGGACCTGCGCCTTGGCTTAGACTGTTTTGGTAAATTAAAGAATGATGTGGTTTGATTTGGAGAGGAAAAATATTGGGTTTGGGAAGATGGATGGGTTCTAAAAGAGGCAAGATTTATTAAATTATAAGGTGGTTTTAAAAAGCTTCCAAATATGGAATCTGAACAGGTTGCTTGCTGGCTCAACCCCCCTACAGTGTCTATCTTAATCTACACTAAAATAAAATTAATGTTATGAGCTAGATACTTTTGATATCATTCCAAATAGTTAGATCGTAGGCTAGATTCTTTTAGTAGAGCAAGGTTTACTATATCTACGAAACACAAATTTCTCCATTGAAGTCTATGAGAAAACTGCTATCCAGTAATCAGAGTAAAACCTTACTTTACTGCTATGAATATCAAGCCCTATATCTCAAAAAGGAATCATGGTCAGACACGCAAGGCTATATTTTCTTGTCCTGTAGACAATGGAGTATTGGCTATTCTGTAAGCAGATAAAACCCTTACTCTGCAAAAATAATCCAGTCCATTGTGTAAGATTATACTTATCAATACATATTAGAAGCACTTTAGTTTAATGGAGCAGCTTTGGCACATAAATCATGCCGTGCAGTGTCACTACGCAATTCTCTGCCACTTAGGAAATCATTTTATGCAGCCTCAGGCACACCTCTCTTGGCTGTGACTCACACAGCCAACATGAAAAAAAGTTTCTTTGCAAACCTACATCCTACATCACAGTGTGTTTACTTAAGATGTTCCTATTGTCTGCTGCTGCAGACTCTATAACACAATAAATAGAGCAGAAGATAAGACATTCAAAATTAAAGGTATACTACAGACCCCTAAAGTACTTTAGCTTGCTAAATGTGTAAAGTGTGGGATTTATTTTTGTTTTTTTTTTACAAAAAGTGCAGATTTCAATTGAAATTGGCACATTTATTAATTAAATTTGTTTTACCTCCTAGCTGTCAATCAGACACTTGGTCTGATTTCCTAGTTGCTTATCTCAGTAGAGATAGGCAATTGCCCTGAGCATCTGCTTTACAAAGACTTCTTATTGAGGTTCCTTGGGAGGTTCCTTGGAATGTCTGTTATTAGAGAGCCATAAATGTTTAAGCTGAGGAAAAGAGGGGGGGAAAGAGGAGGTTTGCAAAGGTAGCAGACAAGAGATCTACATTTTTGGAAATCTGTTTTTAAATACACACCAATGGAAAGAAGTATAATTAAATGCATGCATGTTTTCATTGAGGGTAAATCTATATCTAAATCTAAATGTATTTTTTTTTTATTTGAGCAGTGGAGTGCTCGTTTAGGAACTGTGCTATAAGGGAAGTTTTTTCATAACATGTATTTATTTATTTTTTCAATTAAAATAAATTAATGCTTTGGAATTGCATTCACTAAACATTCAGTAACATTAACATTACAATGAGGTTTTTATAGGAGATTTTTAAAGACATTCTTTCTTAATATGTTAATAAATCTTTAAACTCACACATTACCAAATTACCTTTTAATCAGGAAAATAGATGTTCCTCCTATCTAATTTGTAAGTACAAAATGAATTCATTTGGATTGATTATTTGATTGACCTTGCATTTTCTCTTTACAACTTCCATAAGCATGGATGCTGTGTTTTCATTTATATGGTAAGGCAATTTAAAAGTGAATTCTTGGTATAGAAAATAATTATATTTATGATATTTGATGATGCTGTCAAAATCCCATGGGAAAAAGATAGAGGGAAATAATAAGAAGAAAAGTGCTACATATGATTTGGCACAGGCTAATGGCCACTTTCTATTGCAAATTAACAAACCTCTCCTCATTTTAATAAATGGAAGTTACAAATCAGTAGGAAATTTGAGAAAAAAAATACATGGGTAAATGTTATCAAATTGGAACATATTAGGAAGTTGATTTCATGAAAGAACTAACCAGAAATTAAATTAAATATCACATAATGTAAACATACACATCGAAATATTGAAACAAAATTATGTTATAATTGATCTTGCATTAAAGTTATGTCAACAATCTAATTTTGCCTCAATTTCAGTTTGTAAAAGATTTTGCTCACAGCAATAGTACTCCTTAGGAAACCATAGAAAGTGGAAAGCCAATTGTTAAATAGTGTTTAGGGTTATTTACTAAATTGATAATTCAAAGTGAATTTCCAATTTAAAGGAACACTATAGTGTCAGAAATACAAACAAACGTTGAAACATTCAAACATAGAATGTGACGGCAGATAAGAACCGTTCGGCACATCTAGTCTGCCCAATTTTTTAAAAACGTTCAATAGTCCCTGGCCGGGCATGCCACTGCCCAAGAGGAAGGATTCCTCCCAATGGGGCATAAATAAATTAGCATAGCTCGGCGCGAACCTGGTCCCCATCGCGTTACCAATGAGTTGCAAAAAAGTAAGACCCGTTGAACCAAAAGTAGTTGTGGCCTAAAATAAATTTAATAGCTTCCAAAATAAAATCTAATTGACATTCTAAAAAAACACCCAAATGAAGAAAATGTGCAACTGCCTCACACCCTACTTGGTGAGAAATAACAGTGTAAAGGCTACTTACGTCGCAGGTTACCAGATAGTATTGATCTTTCCACTAGATATTAGATAATTCTCTAATTAATTGGGTGGAATCTTTGAGATAAGTGGGTTGAGATACCACTAAGGGTTGAAGAAGTCTATCAACATATTGAGATAGACGACTAGTAAGTGAGTCAACCCCAGCCACAATGGGCCTGCCTGGGGGATTCTTAGGATCTTTATGTATTTTGGGAAGCATATACAATACTGGGGTCTTAAAAAACAAAATGTTTAAAAAGTTAAATTCATCAAGATTTAAAATATTTAAAATCTTTCCTTTTTTAATTAAAATTTTATAACTTTTATACTTGTAAAGTAGTTTTTCTAATTTCCTTAGTAACCAACGATTCAAAAACTTCCATTGCGCCACTTATCTCGTTTCTTGGATAAAAAGTTGATTTTTTTCTTAAGGTCAGTATGCTTAAAAGCAGTGGGTAATGTCCCTTTTATATGCTGATTCGGGTGTTTATTAAAAAACTTTTTAGACTTAACATACGAATACATTTGTGCACATCTATAAAACTATTAAAAGGATCATTTAAACATGTGGTTGCAAATTTTAAACCCTTATTTTAATATCGTTTTAGCCTTTTTAGGCACCCTTCTGCATATTATATAGAGCCTGGGACGGCTCTAAATCCTGTGAGTTTTACTCTACATAAGGGGTCTATCATTATATATACATTTTGCACTATGTTGTGTTATTTGTGTTTTTTAGATTGATCCCGAATTGTCATTTTGTATACTGGTGCAGTATTTATTCTATTGTGTGTATATAATGCAGAGTGTGTGTGTATGAATGCAGTGTGTGTATATAATGCAGTGTGTGTGTATGAATGCAGTGTGTGTGTGTGTATATAATGCAGTGTGTGTGTGTATGAATGCAGTGTGTGTGTATGAATGCAGAGTGTGTGTATGTGATGCATAGTGAGTAACCTTGGTGGGGAGTGGGCATTTTTATTTTTTTAATTATTATTATTATTATTTTAATATTACATTTTATTTTTAATATTATTACATTTTTATTTTATTTTAATATTATTACAATGTTTATTTTATTTTATTATTATTAAAATGTTTATTTAATTTTTTTGTCCCCCATCTCTGCTTGATACATGGCCAGGGAGGGGAGATATAGCAGTCCCTGGTGGTCTAGTGGATGGGCTGTGCAGGAGGGGGTGTGGTAGCGAGCTGTTACCTTTCCTGCAGCTCCTGTCAGCTCCCTTCTCCCCCATTCTCCTCATTACAAGCCCGGCGGTCCTGGTCTGTATTATGGCAATGTAAGTTGCCATAATACAGACATTGACTCGAGTATAAGACGAGTGGGGGTTTTCAGCACAAAAAATGTGCCAAAAAACTCATCTTATACTCGAGTATATACGGTATATTATACAATCACATAGTAGTACATTCGTCTCTAGTTGATATTCCATAGCATAAAAAGGGTTAAATATCCTGTCTAGTACAGCAAGCTAAACTGCATACATATACCCATGCAATAGGTTAAATAACAATAATTAATTAATTAGAAAATACTATATAAACAAAGTCTGTTCTACTAAAATATCAGAGTCTTAAAGATACAGTGACCTATTATTCAATAGCATTGTAATGCGCTCATCTATGGTAAATATTCCATAGCATGAAAAAAACAGAAATCATATCTAATGCAGTAAGTTAAATAAGCATGTATTCAATTTACATAGGAGGCAAAAAAAAAAACCTTTTAGACATTAGATTAGAAAGTACAATACAAATGAAGTCTATTTAAATGAATGATCCAGATCTTAAAGGTACACTAACTTAATATACAGTACCATAATAATATAATCCTCTACAATAAATATTCCATAACTTGGAGAAAGTATGATGTCATGTCAATATAACACATAGGACTAGTATCTAGAAAGATATATCCAGTTAGCAAAGTATCAATAACTAATTTAAGAGTACTCTATGGAAAAGAGATAGAAATGAGAGAATAAAAACTTTCTCTCTTTGTATAAACAGTGATACAAAGGGACCTTAAAAGAAAAGGACTTATAGTTATTCTAGCATTTAAAAAGTCCAGAAGCCCAGCAGTATAAAAAATGAAATATGATATATATATATATATATATATAAATATAGATGACAAAAAGATCTCAATGTGATTCTGAACATTCCTAAAGTAACACCACCACATGTCGGGTGGGTCCAAAAGGGTACGATATAACTTCAAGAAGCACAGTGAGAGCAGATGACCCTAGAACTTTAAGTATATCATGGTTAGTAAACACTCAATCACAAAAGGGAAGAAAAGGAGAACTCCCTATTAAGTCCCTTACGCCTTAAGGTATCTAATGTATGAATCCAAAAGGATACTCTCTTTTAAAGCAAGCCCTGTCGGTTACCACCTCTCTCAATGGGGGCACATGGTCAAAAACTTGAAAACGTAGTTGAGAAATATTATGATTATGCTCCAAAAAATGAGCACATACAGGGAGTTCCCTTTGTTTCATTCTGATTGTAGATTTATGCTTAATAATAATATATCACTGCATCTTTAAATCCTGATCCTATACTTGAGTAGATTCCATGTTTTTTTTGTTTTTTGTTTTTTTTTAAATGTCACTGATACATATGTTTTAACATGTGATTGTACTCTTTAATGAACTTAATTGGTTTGGGGGTTATTTAAACACTGCTGTTATGCGGTATCCCTTATGCATGATTAAGGCTCTTAGGATCTGAAACTTCGCACTTATTTTGGTGAGGTGGTGAACCCACGAATAAATTCACCTTCTATATCCTGGATTGGTGCCTGTGTTTCTCTTCTTTGACACACACATAGTCCCAAGCAGACACACAAACTCACTCACACACACTGACTGAAGCAGGCAGACACACATACTTTAAAACTTTTTTTGTTTATTGGGTAAAATAAAAAAATATATGGAATAGTATAAAACGTGTATTATATGTCACATTTTAATTATAGTACACATAAATACCATGTAAATAAAGATATGCTAAAACCTACATGGACTAAGAATCTGGACAGGAAAATTTTGAAAATATTTCAAAAAGTGGTAGCAGTCTCATGTGCAAATCTATCAAGAATCATTGGATAGAGAATAGCAAAATATGATTATAAAACCCATAGGATAGAGGATAAGACTATTTGATAACTAAAACCACTGATGTTTCACTCCCAAGGGAGGGATACCTAGATATACTCTCAAGACAGAGCATCATATCAACAAGACAACATTACTGCTGGAAACATGTCTTATTTGCTAGCAAGAAAAAAACAACAATCATAAGTACAGATTTTTTGTAAAAGAACTACATGGGAGATACATCTATATACACACTATAAAATCCTCCTCTTACCTTAATTGGCTCTACATTGGCTCTACATGTGTTGAAGGGCTTCTTCATTGCAAATTGCTGCCTCGCTCTCAGCTCCGTCCCTGCTATCCTTCTGCCCACTTGACCCCAAGTACAGGGCAAGGGGCAGGAATGATCGAGCAATGCTCCCTTTTACTGCTGGCTTTTTCAATTGTGGGGGGTGGTTCTCTGAGCTCTTGCTGAGGTTGATGCCACTGGGCTGCAGCTATGCAAAATGCTCCCTAATACCCGGTGGCATGACCTGAGGCATGCAATACAGAATTAGCCCCTCATAGTGGGGCCCAAAGCATTAAAGCTGCTGCCGGCGCCCCTTTTAAGCAGTGCCCTAGGCCTAGTTGGCCTATAGGGAGCGCTGGCCCTGGCTCCATATATGTTGCAGGATACTACGTTGAAGCATCCCTGTGGTTCTTCATAGTGGGAGTGGATCTGCATAGGCAGAGATGCTTTAAAAAATACAGATGTACCACATTTTTTCAGATATTCGTGGAGTGAAATTTGGTGGAATACGTACGGTTTTTAAAATAAGGAATTTTACCTTTAGCAAAGTGTGTCTCCTGAATGCATATAATCGAGGCACCAGACTAGTGATGTCGCGAACATAAAATTTTCGGTTCGCAAACGGGCGAACCGGGCGAACCGGCATAGACTTCAATAGGCAGGCGGATTTTAAAACCCACAGGGACTCTTTCTGGCCACAATAGTGATGGAAAAGTTGTTTCAAGGGGACTAACACCTGGACTGTGGCATGCCGGAGGGAGATCCATGGCAAAACTCCCATGGAAAATTACATAGTTGATGCAGAGTCTGGTTTTAATCCATAAAGGGCATAAATCACCTAAAATTCCTAAATAGTTTGGAATAACGTGCTTTAAAACATCAGGTATGATGTTGTATCGATCAGGTAGTGTAAGGGTTACGCCCGCTTCACAGTGACAGACCAAACTCCCAGTTTAACGCACCGCAAACAACCGCAAACAGAGGCGGCTCTCTAATTAGGCGGTTTAGGCGGCCGCCTAAGGCCTCGCGCTGGCTGGGGCTTCGCAGCCTCCTAAACCGCCTTACGGTAGACTGTGTCAGGTCCTCGGTCAGTGACCGAGGACCTGACATCAGGAGGGGGCCCGGCGGCTTGCCCGGTATGCCGCCGGGTGCGAGGCCCCTCCTGGCTGCCCGGCCACCATGGCAGACACAGGTCTGCAGCTCCACAGTGAGCAGAGCTGCAGACCATGTGTCTCACGAAAATTGGCCAATCAGAGTGTTGCCGCGGGTTACCACAGCAACGCTCTGATAGTCTCGCAATATTACACGGTCTGCAGCTCTGCGGAGCTGCAGACCGGAAAAAGTGGCCACTGGACCACCAGGAAAGAGAGGGTAGGCTCCCTCACCACCCTCAGCCTCCCTCCACCAGCCTCCCCAACCCCCCACCAGCCTCACCACCCTCAGCCTCCCCCCCACCAGCCTCACCACCCTCAGCCTCCCCCCACCAGCCTCCCCACCCCCCCACCAGCCTCACCACCCTTAGCCTCCCCCACCAGCCTCACCACCCTCAGCCTCCCCCACCAGCCCCCTCACCCCTCACCACCCTCAGCCTCACCCACCTCAGCCTTCCCCCACCCAGCCTCACCACCTCAGCCACCCCCACCAGCCTCCCACCCTCAGCCTTCCCACCCCCACCAGCCTCACAACCCTCAGCTTCCCCCAGGCCTTGCCACCCTCAGCCTTCCCCCCCTACCAGCCTCACCACCCCCCAGACTCCCCCTCAGCTTTGCCACCCCCCACACACCACCCTCAGCCTTCCCACCCCCCCCCACCAGCCTCACCACCACCCTCAGCCTCCCCACCCGAAGCTAAGCTGGAGAAGGATGGTGCGTCAAGGTTCTGAGCGGAATCTGTAGAAGATTGGGTGTCCTGTGTTAGCCAGTCAACTATGTCCTCAGAACTTTTCGAGTTCAGGGTTTTTTTTTTCGATTCGTGGTACTATGCTTGCAAGCTACTGTGACAACAGATATGAGTGGCACTGTGCAGTGGCAGAAGTTGGCAGAGTAGATGCTGTAGGCCTGACTCACACACGCTTGCAGACAACTAATTGCTATTCAATCTATTACAGTGAAATTTTTTTTTTTTTAAATGTACACTACTGTTACACCAGATATGAGTTGCACTGGTGTGACACTGTGCCCTGGCAGGCCCTGAAACGCACACGCGTGAAGGAAACTGACTGCTATTATATTACGGTGGTGATGCTGAGGGTGGTGGGGGGGGAGTGAGGGTGAGGGTGGGGGGGTAGTGAGGCTGAGGGTGGTGGGGGTAGTGAGGCTGGGGGTGGGGTGGGGGTAGGGGCTGAGGGTGGTGTGGGGGGTAGTGGGGCTGGGGGTGGTGATGCTGAGGGTGCTGTGGGGGCTAGTGAGGCTGAGGGTGTGGGGGAGGTGAGGCTGAGGGTATGGGGGCTAGTGAGGCTGAGTGTGTGGGGGGTAGTGAGGCTGAGGGTGGTGTGGGGGGTAGTGAGGCTGGGGGCGGTGTGGGTGGGGTAGTGAGGCTGAGGGTGGTGTGGGGGTAGTGAGGGTGTGGGGGGTAGTGAGGTCAGAGAGATCAGATGAGTCCTTCAGGACTGTAGTGGACACTGAATACACTAGCCTAGCTATCAATTTCCCTATCAAATCAGCAGCAGCTACACTGTCCCTCCTCTCACTAAGAATGCAGCTTCACAATGAATGTAAAATGGATGCTGTCCAGGAGGTGGGAGGGTCTGGGAGGGAGGGTCTGCTGCTGATTGGCTGGAATGTGTCTGCTAACTGTGAGGTACAGGGTCAAAGTTTACTCAATGAAGACGAATAGGGGGCAGACCGAACAGCGCATATGTTCGCCATCCGTGGCGAACGCGAACAAGCGATGCTCGCCGGGAACTATTCGCAAACCGTTTGGGACATCACTACCCCTGACTCCTCTGCAGTCTGCCATAGGAGTTTTCGCTTTTGAAGGAATTTAAGCCTTGGGCATTAATGGTAAGAATTTTTTGAGCCATAGGAGGAATTGTGCCTCCTGTATGAAATCCGGCTTATCCGTGGTCACAGCCTGCAAATCCAGGATCCCCTTCATCCAGCTCCCTCTGAGGACAATCAGAGTAGCTCTTAGAGAAAACATCAACATCATTTCAAATTTTTCATACGTATTCCACACACTGACCACAATTCCGAGGTACAGCATCCACTCCCACCCAGTGTATTGCGTAATCTGTGGGGAGCTTTGTGAACACCTTTGTGGGCGTACCTACACGGAGACTGTAACCTCAATGTCTACCAGCCTGATAGAAATATTAATAAAAATTTAAAGTGAACGAAAGGAAGATGAAAATTACACACAAAGGAATAACTATATACAAGTGTGCTTCTGTTGAACTTGTGAGTGACAAACCATGCCTGTGGTATTCAGACGCTGGGTGCCCACTGGTTGGAAACAATGCGGGAAAAATATGTCTCCTAGGGGTTTTAACAAACATAGGAACCTGCGCACTCGGCAGGTTAGGTCTCTTGCGACAATATTACAGTGTCAAAAAATAAAAAATGTGGACAGATTTTCCATAGGAATGTGCATTTAATAACATAGACCCCATCAGACCAACGTGAGCCGGGATGCCAGCTCCCAAAAGGGGAGAAGACAACCCGGTCCAGGCAGTGCTGTAGCAACCATCAGTATACTTGTACTCATCCTGCATTCAAGTTGTGTGAAAGTGACCTCGCCACTGGTCTTTGGAGAGGCCTGATTGCCAGCCTTCTGCCCTGTGACTGTGGCCCATGGCTAAAACTTTGTTCCAAGACTGTAAAAAGGCTTGTTCGTACTTTTTTCCCTATGTGGTTCGGTAAATGAGGTTTACCGAACAAACCGTCGAACAGCCAACCACTCTGCATGTGGAGTGTGCTGCTCATTAACCATCCAGAAGCTGTGGTTAACCGCAGCTTAATTGACGAATGGCTTGTTGGCCATTAATTAACAAACACGTGGCGGTGGCCATTTTGTTTAGCCGAACGCGCTCAGCAGTGTTTTGCCGTCGAACGCCTGGAACTAAAATCGGACACTCAAAGGCACGAACACCGCTAAGACTTCCACCTTCAGTGCATTCGGCTAAATCCATACGAACAGATCGCTATTCTGGGAGAACAAACTAATGAACGAGACGTTTTCAATGAAGTAATGCACAAACTGATCTGTTTGTGCAATTTGTACATTATTTGAAGGAGAAGATAGACCGGCCGCACAGTCTAAATCTGTGGAACTATTTTGGGCATGAAAGCCATGCTTGCAGTCGGTCAAATGTGACTTCCATAGAATTTGTGAGCCCCTGCTCTGATCTGGGTGATTTTTGGATATGTTGTTCGCCCAGATCAGAGATATCCAGGGATGTATGATTTATGGGGATGTGTTTGAGTTTTGGGGTGTTTCTGGACTTTTGGGAAAAAGGGATATTTTCTGCCTGTGGATAATTAGGTTATTTCATTAGCTGGCTTAATTATATCATAGGCAGAGGGGCGGGCTTGCTGACTGTATGTGGGAGTGTTACTGTACTAATTATTGTTCTTATTGGTTTGTGTCCCTTTTGTCCCAGTTTACAATCAGGTCCAGGGGTTGTGCCTCTGGCCTGAAAAGGTGTATAAAATAAATACCTTTGTGCTCATTAAATCAGTTTTACTTCACCATCAATCTAGAGTCCTGTTTCTTATTGGGGGGATCTGCTACAAGGGATTGCTGTGCTCTTCATACTCCCTTGAATAATCACTAAGCTCTTGTAAGAGCTTGTTCCTGTTCCTGCTTCACTCTCTGGGGAAAAGAGGTTCACCCACTGGAACCTGGAGCCTTGTCGTAGGTCCAGGGTGGGTAGGAGATGGCGTGGGGTCTGCAGTGCTTATGGTGTCAAGTGGAGTGCTTGGAGCCCTCGGGAAGCACTAGGAGTATTCATCAACGGAGGTACCCAGTCGGGGTGCCAGGTGATCCATTACACATGTCAACACAATAGCTCAAACTCAGCAAAAGTCAATGGGGCCACACGTCTGCCTTCGGTCAGTGAACCCTCAGTGAATCTCAGCCTTTCTGAGGTGTTTTTGCTTGAGGAAAGGAGACCGGTGTCAATTCTCAAGAGACACGGCGTTGGGTAGGTCGGTGGTCTTCCTTGTTTTGTGAAGGTGCCGGCATCGAGATGTCCCATAGCTGGAATAGTTGGTGTCCCTCCGCCGGTGTCGATCTGATTTTAGTTCTTCCATTCCTTGTGTTAATCAACTTGACTGGGAATCCCCATCTTTAAGGGATGTTGTAGTTCCTCAGTGCCCATGTAATTGTTTGGAATTCCTTATGTTTGGTCATGGTGAAGGCAGACAGATCGGGAAACAACTGTATAGCTTTATATTTCTATGGTATCAGTCGTTGGGACCTGCATTCTGACAGTATTTGAAACTTATGGTGGTAGAAGTGGATCCGTGTCATAGTTTCCTTGAGGGGCACCTGCGGGAGCATTCCGCCCCTTAGGGAGTCTATGGTACCAGTCTATGACAATTTCTGTGGCAGGTAGGTCGTGTAATATGTGGGAGAGGTAGGTCTTGAAGTACTCCTCTAGGTCCGCCATGGGCACTGAATCCGGTATGCCCTGACTCAGAGGTTGTTATGATGGGAGCGATCCTTCATATCTGCGAGTTTTATTTGCAGAGCCACCACCTCCTTTGCCACATGTATGTGATTATCAGCCAGAGTGTTGTAAAAATCAATGATGTCGTTCATTTTGGATTCCAGCTAGTCTGTGCGGTCCCTCAGGTCATTTAATATCGTTCTGCAGCCCGTTGGTGATCTTCTGGAAGTCTGCATGGAGGTCTGTTCTTAACTCCTGCATCAGACTTCTCATCTTAACCATGAAGACTTCTGAATCCAGGAGTGCCACCACGGACAGTATGCTCCCTCCTACGTGATCTACCTCCCACTGTGATGTAGAGGCCTCTGAATCCAGGAGTGCCACCACAGACAGTATGCTCCCTCCTACGTGATCTTCCTCCAGCCGTGGTGTAGAGGCACTGGTGCCGCTTTGTGCCTCTGTACCTCGTCAATCCTGGATCAGGTAGGTTTGCAGTTCTTCCCTTTGTTACCCGCCATTGCCATTGGAGTTGGGGACAATCCGTCAGGTGCTGCTGCCATTTAATTCTATTTCTGGTTCGGAGCTCAGGTCTCAGATGGCCATGTTCGTTGCGCGCCAAGTCATTTTTAACTTCGTAGCCTTACAATGTGAATGCCTTCTTAACTAATGAACTATTAAAAGTTACGTATTAACATAAAATCTGTTAACCTTGGCAATGAGCCTCTCTTCTCCTTTCTAAACATTATTTACCTGGGTTCATGCCCTGCTCTTCTTTCCCTCAAGAGTTAACATATCTCTCTCCTGCTCCTTTTCTTGTTTATCTCACAATACTATCAAGTTATACCTGACTGGCATACAGAAACACATCAATTCCTATCATCTTATACAATCAAGACTATACTTAAAGGTATACAAAAAGCCAGCAGTCCAACCACACAGCAAAGGTTACCAATCCATAAACAATTATTCCAAGACATGTCTGACTTACTAGACTCAATCCCTTTTGAACCCAACACTAACATTAACATTATCAAAACTGCAATTTACCTCGCTTTTTATGGGTTTCTCAGGCCATGGGAATTCACTACCAACAACAGAAACAACTCCCAAGATTGCTTTAAAAGGTCAAATCTGGTCAAGCATCAGGATCACTACATATTATCCATACCTATCACTAAAACTAGCCAACTGGGCCAAAAAGTTCAAATTCCATATTACCCAACTCACAATAAAAGGTCCCCTGTTAAAGTTTTGGATTCATACCTTCTATCACTACCTACACTACCATTACAACTTTTACTATCATGACATGGCTGTATCCTGACGACATCAAAATTTATGTCATATGTATGATTATTACTAGTGAGACTAGGTTTGAACCCTAGTAAATATTATGGACATTCTTTAAGGATAGAGGCAGCTTCTACAGCATCCAGCCAAGACATACAAGTACATGTCATTTAATCACTGGGTCAATGGAAATCATCAGCTTATTCATTGTATATACCACAACCTGTACAACTGTGTCCAATCAAATAAATTAATAATAGCAGAATTTGAAGATGTAGAGTGGAAACTTTTGCACGGGCAATGCCTGCTAATTACGTAACTTTGGAAGGAGACACTTCCTAAAATATGAACCATAACTGGTCTCCCTATCCTGTTTTGCCCAGAAGAGATCTTGCTCCTATGGACGCAAAATCCATTTTCCCTGATCCAGCCTCCCGTTCCTATTATTAGCAGCCAAAACTTTAATACTACTTCACTGGGCATCCTGACACATCCAAACTGTAACAAAGTGTTGGAAAAGAGTAGAGGACATTAAACACAAGAAGTAACTGAGAGCACATTGCCAGAACACACAAGCTCACTTTGTCATCATTTGAGAAACCTGGGTAACCTTCATATAAGCAGCAAAAGACACAAAATAATAATAAAAAAACAAACAAAATAAATAAACAGTTGTAAATTGTGTTTATAATTAATTTTAGAATTGGGATTAGGTTTCAAATTAGAGTTTGGATTAGGATTAGGGGCAGTTAAAGAATTTCTAATCTGAAATCAGTAAGGGGATTCCTCTGCTGACAACAGCAGAGGTAATCATTATAATACTATGTATAAATTTAGGATTTAAATTAGGATTAACCCCTTAAGGACTGAGACAAATGTACACGTTGTGATCAAAACAAAACATTAAGAAAACCTCGAATTTGACTATATGTCTGTTCAACCGTAATTAACCTCTTTCATATTAAGTGCACCCACACTTATTATATATCATTTTATTCAGGGGAAACAGGGTTTTCATTTAACATCAAATATTTAGCTATTAAATATAATTTAATATGAATAAAATATAAAAAAATGGGAGAAAATAAGAATTTTTAAAAAGTTTTAGTTCTACGTGACAATTTAACTGTGAATGTCATAACACTGTTTGATTTTACTGCAATAAAATACACATATTTGTATTTAGCAATGTCTCACGTGTAAAACAGTACCCCCTATGTACAGGTTGTATGATGTTTTAGGAAGATACAGGGTGAAATATAGCATGTTAAATTTTTCAGTTTTTTTCACATTTTCACACTGAAATTTGCCAGATTGGTTACGTTGCCTTTGAGACCGTATGGTAGCCCAAGAATGAGAATTACCCCCATGATGGCATACCATTTGCAATAGTAGACAACCCAAGGTATTGCAAATGGGGTATGTCCAATCTTTTTTAGTAGCCACTTGGTCACAAACACTGGCCAAAGTTAGTGTTACTATTTGTTTGTGTATGAAAAATGCAAAAAACTAATTTGAATGCCAATTTTGGCTAGTGTTTGTGACTAAGTGGCTTCTAAAAAAGACTGGACAGTAAAACGTATTACAACAATTATATTGTCAGTGTAAGTGCCATTTGTGTGTGAAAAATGTAAAAAAAATTCACTTTCACTGACAATTTCATCGTTGTAATACATTTTACAGTTTTGAAACACTAATATTTGTGTTCAGTGAAGTCTTCCGAGTAAAACATTAACCCCATGTAGAGGTTTTATGGTGTCTTGTAAAGTTGCAGGTTTAAATATAGTGCTAGCAAATTAAATTCCCTGGACTTTTGGCCTGGATTGTCAGGCAGGCCCCGCAAATTGTAATTAAGAAAATGACCTAATTATGTAAAAATAATACATAAATATATACGTAGAATTATTATATATGTATATATCCGTATATATATATTTTTTTTCAGGCAGCAGGGGGAGTACCTCTCATTCCAGGCACTCCCCCTGTTGGCATTGCTATAGACGGCTATGCCGTCCATGTGATTGTGAGGTCCTCACAAGGAGCTCACGATCACGTGGCCCAGGAGGGCCGGAATGGCAGGAGGGGGACTCCCTGGGATTACAGGTGAGTCCCGCTACTGCGGGTAAGTGAATAGGATGGCAGGGACATGTTATGCTGCCCACCGGCGTTTAGAGCTGGGTCGCCAAGGACTGCATAGCACGCCCGACGTCCTTAAGGGGTTAAGGTTAAAATTAGAGTTAGGCATAGGATTAGGATATGAGTTTATTATTAACTAGCTTGATAAAGACCTGTATAGGTCGAAACGTTGTAATAAATCTGCCTGGAACCAATTACAGAGTGCCTGAGATCTTTTTCATATTATACCATATGACATATGTGGTGTCTACTTTCACAAATGGTATTCATTTATTATATGATTTGAACTGTGAAACTACTACAATGCACCAAAATGCTGAATATGCCCATCAAATTCATTTATGAAAATCAGGGGTCCTCAAACTTTGGCCCCCCAGATGTTGCTGAACTACAACTCCCATGATTCTCTGGCTATCTATTTAATTCAAAGAATCATGGGAGCTGTAGTTCAGCAACATCTGGGGGGCTGGAGTTTGAGGACCCCTGATGAAAATGTTTATTGTAAAAACTGAAATAGCTTCTTAAATGACACTGTAACATGCCAAAAGAAAATTGTCGGTATTGATTTGTTCAGAAGAATATGATGAGCAAATGCCACAGATGCAAATATCACATTTAAAAGTACATTAAATTGTAATGAAAAATGCAAAAAATGCAAAAATAAATTTTTATCACACATTTTAACAACTGGCAAAAAAGGCAGCATGCTAAAGAACAATATATGCCATATGAGATACCCTGTAATGTCTATTTTCACAAATAGTAGGCCTTTGAGGGGTTATTTCAACAGTCAACTGCTATAATGCCCCAAAATGAGACAAAACTGTAAAAACTGAAATTGTCAGGTCTCGTATATAAAGCTGTAGCTTCACAGGACAGTGGCAAATGCATACATTGGGGATATCATTGTACTCAGCAGATGTAGTTAAACACAATATAGTTTGTTTTTTTACAGCAGTGGCACACATCAGATTTATTAATATACTTATTAAAAAAACCTTGTTATATGTGTTTATGTTAAAAATCTGAAAGAAACACAAGTTTATTAAAATAAGAGATTTATAGTTAAATGGCTGCATGATAAGTATCGGAATAACCTTAGGTAAATAGCCTGTGATCTCTACATTATATATATATATATATATATATATATATATATATATATATATACTTTTACGTATCAATTTTGTTTTCTGTGATGGTTATTAAATTTACAAGACAAACATACCAAATTCTAAAATCACTCCACATTGAAATTTAATTTTACTGTGTATTTTGTGACCTGTAATTACCAAAAGTAAATTGAAATCAAAGCCATATTATGTACTCTGTAAACCAAAACAAATTAATTTAATTTAAACAAATTTTCTTATGCACACATTATTAATATTATTAAACAACTATAAAAAATTGTGTTTATTGCATGTTCCATTTTAGTTTTTTATTATAAATAAGTCATATGTATATGTAATATAAAATTAGAGCCCTTTTTGTCTTTTTTTTACAATTGGTATTTAATATGTGTTGGTGCAGTAAATGAGAAAGATGGACAGTGCTGTTGAACACACACAGAGCAAAAATGCTAAACATTTTTTGGCCCTTAAGTAAAAATCAAACACCTTACTCTTACTCTTGGTCCTTAAATAGTTAATTGTATTTTATCTTTTGATCCTTTATCTCTTTGTTTGCATACTATTTTATGCTTTAATTGTCTGCTATTAAGTGGTTGAACATTAATTAATTTATTACCTTTTTGTCACAGATGTGTTTGGCATAAATGTGATCATCAGCGATAGTAGGCTCAAGGTATATGTATTAAGGTGGAACTAGTCAAATGGCTACCTTTAGCCAGATAGAACTGCCATCATTATCTGCTGGAGCACCCCATTTACAAGCTGCTCAAGCCTACATACCAAAACATCCAATAGTGTTTGTCAAGTAAAGTTTGAAATGAGCATAATTGTAAAAGGTATGCCCATAAATCTCCTTTTTTATGTTTTATTTGCAATTCACAGTGAATTCATAGCAATCCTGTCCATAAAATACAACTTCTTGCTGGAAATCAGCATGGTACTGAAGGGTAATGAAGACTCTCGCTCCATGCCATCCTTGTCCAATAATGGCAGACAGGGCTGCCATCAGAAATTTTGGGGCCCCTGACACAGCTCAAGGTCTGGGCCCCCCGGTGCCTGCACCCGAGTCCGCCCAAAGTGCTGCCCCCCCCCCGAGTCCGCCCACAGGAATGCAGTGTCTGCAGGGCCGGTGCAAGGATTTTTGCCGCCCTAGGCAAAAGTAAAGTTTGCCGCCCCCCCATGTGACATCACAATGCCCCACCCATATGATCTGCCATGTTAACTAACACCAGTGCTGCAGTGCCACCGTGTTTACATTAAAAGGCCTGCAGGGGCAGGCTAGACACCAGAACCACTACATTAAGCTGCAGTGGTTCTGGGGACTATAGTGTCCCTTTAATGTGAGGTAAATTAGAGATTAGTGCCATGAATAATATGCTAGATTGCCTACTTACAACTAGATGAGGATGATGATGGGCTCTAGCTGCAGTCTGGCTCCACTGGTTTGGTATAGAACAGGCTCTCTGGAGGCGTTTTGTAACTGTGGTCACAAAAATCAATGTTCTGGGATCAACGGGAAGCAGCTCCATTTTTTTGAGGGCCCTTTACACAGCTCAAGGTCTGGGTCCCAGGGTCCACCTTCATGTTCCACCAATGAGTTTGTTCACAGGGGTTGGAGTGTGTGTGTGGGGGATGTCCTGATGTGTGTAAGGAATGCATTGTGTGAATCTGTGTTTGTATGTGTAAGGGCTGCAAGGTGAGTTTGTGTATGTATGGGATGCAGTGTGTGCGTCTGTAAGGGATGCACTGAGTGTGTAAGGGGTGCATTGTGTGTTACTGTGTGTAAGGGATGCATTGCTTGTGTATGTGTGTCTGTGTGTAATGCATTGTGTGTTTTTCTGTGTGCAAGGGGTGCATTGTGTGTGTGTGATGGATGTCAATCTCTCCCCCTTTCCCCGTCAATTTCCTTCTCCCCCTTCCAATTTCCTTCTTCTCCCCCTCCCTCCCTCCAATTTCCTTCTTCTCCCCCTTTCTCCAATTTCCTTATTCTCCCCCCTCTCCTTCTTCTCCCCCTCTCCAATTTCCTTCTTATCCCCCCTCTCCAATTTCCTTCTTCACTTGTGATTTCTTCTTCTCCCCCACCCTCAATTTCCTTCTTCTCCCCTCCTCTCAACTTCCTTCTTCTCCCTCGGCTCTCATTTCCTTCTCCTCCAGCTTCCTTCTTCTCCCCTCAATTTCCTTCTTCTCCTCCTCTCAGCTTCCTTCTTCTCCTCCTCTCAACTTCCTTCTTCTCCTGGCTCTCATTTCCTTCTCCTCAGCTTCTTCTTCTCCCATCAGTTTCCTTCTTCTCCCCCTCTCTCCAATTTCCTTCTTCTCCCCCCCCTCCAATTTCCTTCTTCTCCCCCTCCCTCTCATTGCCTTCTCCCCCCCTCCCTCTCATTTCCTTCTTCTCCCCCTCCCTCTCATTTCCTTCTTCTCCCTCTCCCTCTCATTTCCTTCCTTCTCCCCCCTCCAATTTCCTTCCTCCCCCTCCCTCCAATTTCCTTCCTCTCCCCCTCCCTCAAATTTCCTTCCTCTCCCTCCCCTCCCTCATGGGGTTCATTCCTCCCCTCCACTCTGTAGAGTTTCATTCCTTCCCTCACCCCTCCCTCCCTAGGTTTTCCTTCCTCCCTCCTCCTCCTTGCAGACATTTTCGTCCCCTCCCTCCACAGTTCTTTCCTCCCCTCCCATAGGTTCATTTTCGTCCCCCTCCCCTCTACATCAGTTTCACGGCTATCCCCTCCATAGGTTTTCATTCGTTCCCCCTCCTAACTCCAGAGATTTCAGCCCCACCTCCACCTCCCTCCCATAAATTTCCTTCATCCCCCTCCCTAACTCCAATTTCCTTCCTCCCCCCTCCCATAAATTTCCTTCATCCCTCCCTCTGCTCCACCCCCCCCGACACGCGGCGGGCCGGCGGACAAGGGAGCACTCTCCTCTGCTGCTTCCTCTTGCGCCCCCTCGCGCGCCGCGTACTGATGCCGGAGCCGGGATGCCGGAGCAGGGCCAGCCTCTTGGGGGCCCTGAGGTGACCGGCTGCTGGGCCCCCCAGGAGAAGAGGCTGGCGGCTGGCCCTGGGGGTACATACCGGGTCGCAGGGTCCCCTGCGACCCGGTATGTACCCACTGAATGTGGGGCCCGGACGACCTGAGCAGTCCGGGCCCCCCAGGACCGCCGGGCCCATGACAACCGTTGCGGTTGTCATGCCCTGATGGCGGCCCTGATGGCAGAGCTTTGAGATGCCATGTGACAGCAAGCTGTGACATAATGGGACACTAAGCTGTGCTCGTAAGTGTCATTTTGGACCCAATGATGAGTCTATGTTGTCATGACAGATCTATTCCATACTATGACATGGGGGTAATCTATTTAAATGTAAAGTTCCTAAAACATCCAAATAACCAGTTCACTATTTTCATAAAGATATAACATCATTGTAAAATATATTATAGGGCAAATATCTAAAGCAAAAACAGGAATTTCTTCCAAAATAAAATGAGACACATTTATTGAAGCGTATGTTATTTGTAAAGTATTTATACATATGTTATATTAGCATAGATGTGCAACGCTATGTGCATTTAACCTCCAAAACTTGTTCTAGCATTTTAGAATCCATTGACCAAGGGTAGTACTGAATTGTGACATAACTAAAAATCACATATTGTAAACTAGATCAGTCTTCCTTCTCTAAGGTAGCATTATTATTATTATTATTTATAAAGTGCCAACAAATTCTGTAGCACTGTACAATGGGTGGACTAACATACATGTATTGAGAACAAGATGAGTTGGACACACAAGAACAGAGGGTGTTGAGGGCCCTGCTCAAGCAAGCCTGTATTCTACATCATCAATTTACATTATCATCATTCTACTTTTTCATTGTCAAAATATCTACCAGCAAGAACACTTGACACTTCTGTTATGAATGGGGAGATGGAGTGAGAAATAGACACAAGGTAATGTAAAGACATAGAATACTGTCACAGGTTCAGATCTTGGACTTACCAAATAGCTAGATTAAATTAGTTTTATCCATTCTTAGTGTTTTCTTACATTCTTTCATTTTAAACTGGAGGTCTACCCACCTGAAATATGAACAAAAACGGGCACAAAACTCGCTATGCATCATTTTAAAGACAAAATGAATGTATTAAATAAAAAAGGTAGCACTCTCAAACGAAGTTGAAAAACATGCAGAAGGAACAAGACATATGACCACATTAACATGGTTGCCAATGTGTAGATAAAATTATGTTCTACCTGATAGATATTCTTCTCTTTAAAACTAGTCCTGTGCACCTGGTTTACGAAGCTGTAGATAATGCCTTCCAAGTCGACTAAAAAATACTCTTGTAACAACCTCCACCAAAAATTCAAAATGTGCAAGAAGTTCATAAAACCTGTCATAAAATGTAAATAATTTTAAACCCAGTCTCTGCGCATAGACATCCTCAGAGATAATTAAAATAAATGCAACTTGACAGTATAATACTTTATCATAAGCTTTATATTTTATATTTGCTCCTGTTAAATACTATATAGCAGGACAGCATTGTATGTATGTAGATGGCAAGTCATTTAGCTCCGGAGTTCTGGACTTTGTATTAGTGGCATTGCTTCTTTTCTTATATTGCTTTATTCTTGTACTTTCTTCCACCATGTTCTTTTCTTACACCTACCTGAAGATTTAGTTTCATTCATGAGATATGTGCGTTTGAAGTTGATTTTTGTGGTTACAATTGTTACTTGGAAAGGAGATGTTATCATTATATGCTTAGGTCAAGGTTTCACATACCTAGCTGAAAATACAGTAAATATAAAAACAAATTCCTATTTATTTAAGTTTATTTAAGCGACATACCCAGTTAAGCATTTTATCATTTAAAAGTGACCAGTAGAGATGTCGCGAACCGTCCGCGAACTTCTCGCGAACTTCTCGCGAACTTCTCGCGAACGGTTCGTGGCGAACTCCGGTCAGCTGACACGTCCCGGCCAATCTCCAGCAGACCCTCCCTCCCAGGCCCTCCTACTTCCTGGACAACATCCATGTTTCAACGTTTCAAGCATTTTATCATTTAAAAGTGACCAGTAGAGATGTCGCCAAATGTCCGCGAACTTCTCGCGAACGGTTCGTGGCAAACTCCGGTCAGCTGACACGTCCCGGCCAATCTCCAGCAGACCCTCCCTCCCAGACCCTCCTACTTCAGTTCGCCACGAACAGCTCGTGGCGAACCGTTCGCGAGAAGTTCACGGACGGTTCGCGACATCTCTAGTGACCAGCTAACATCCATATAGATCAATGCATGCCTTAATTCGAAATATAGCTAGTTAGTTGTGCATGGGCCATGTATATTTTATTTAATTTTTCCTATAATCTAAACGTTTTATATTTTGATCTTTTTCTTTAGAAAAATGTTTACATAGAGAATGTGCTTTTGATCTAAATATATTCTCAGAACAGCAAATAAATATGTTAGCTTTTAAAATGCTTTATATCAGTATGTTTTAGTTAATTTTAAAGTCTGGTGAAAAGCAATTAAAACTAATAGCAAGTCTGAGGTTTCAATATGATGAATAACCATATAAAACGGTTATTTGATTTAAATCTCAAATGTATTCTCATGTAGAATTCTTATTAAAAAGTTTAAGGTATAAACTGTTCTCCTCTTAAGCTTTACTTATAATTCACTTTACATATTTTTAATAAGCTAACAGTTTGATTCATTAGAATTGCTTTTATTATTAAAAGGATATACACTTTACATTGAGTGCTGTGATGTTTTAACTGCAGTAGAAATGATGCAAGATACGAATAACAATGCAGATATGTGTTTCTCAGTTAATAAAGTCAAACAAGTCAATCATTATGACGTTTTATTGTTTATTGTATTATTGTTTTTTGATTCAGTATTTATGCTTTTGACTAATATTTTCAACATTTTAATGACGTGTATAACATAAAAACAAACAGTAATAATAATAATAATAATAATAATAATAATAACTATTGTGTGTACTTTAGAGTTTGCTAGTTTTCAAATACATTTTCTTATCAGTATTATTAATAACAATTGTAAAATAGGGATCATGCTCATACAAATTAATAATCTAGAACACAGGATAAAGATAATTTGAAAGAGATTAAGATTATCAGATATAAAGTCTTTATCTGGTTAAACAGTGGGTGGGGGCTTAAGTGATAACAATCATGGGGGGGATATTATGTTCCTTCTTCAGGCCCCCACCCTGGGAGGGGACATGACATTGTTAAAAAAAAAAACAGGTGGCTAGTAGTGATGTCCCGAACGGTTTGCCGAACGGTTCGCCACGAACGGTTCGTGACGAACGGTTCGCCACGAACGGTTCGCCATGGACTCATCATTGAGTAAACTTTGACCCTGTACCTCACAGTCAGCAGACACATTCCAGCCAATCAGCAGCAGACCCTCCTCCCAGACCCTCCCACCTCCTGGACAGCTCACTAAGAATGCAGCTTCACAATGAGTAAAATGGATGCTGTCCAGGAGGTGGAAAATTCTGGGAGAGGCTCTGCACTGAACTGAAATCAAGGTAAAATATCAATAATCGTGGCGTTAAATGCTTTAGACCATTCCGTTTCGGTGAACCGTTCTGGACATCACTAGTGGCTAGATGTCCCCAATCCTCTAGTCACTGCCCTCTCACTTTGAAGACTCATTAGCGCAAAGCAAATCTGCAGCATAGTAATATGGAGATTTTTTGAACCCACATACTTATTTTTTATTTATTTTATTTAATTTTTATACTTTAACTGTATGAACAAATAAAACCTGGGTGCTAAATTTACCTAAATTGCTTAACACTCTGGTGTAATCCCAAACTCCACCAAAAAGAGAAAATAATATGTGCTAGTGAGTGGAGCAATTTTACCATATATGAGACAGAGGAAAAAGTATATATATACAAACTGTTTTCGATGTTTTGTATAACTTCCAGCAGTAATGGTGTATATGCAAGGAAAAAAAGAAAACAATAATAATGCAGATTGTATGGAAAATATATAAGCATATATATAGATAGTGATTCACGAATTGTAAAGTATCACTTTAAAAAATGTAATGGTAGAACTCCAATAGGAAAAAATGACATAAATTTATTATCTGCCACATGCAGAGAAAATAGTACATATATACATAAAATAAGATAAAAAATAAGATAAAAGAAAAATGGTAGGGTGACAAGCCCCTTACTGGATTAGTTGGTGAGTGTGACACATATATGTCAACTCACTATAAGAGCTTTATATTGGGGTGGCAGGCTGCTTAGTCCGGCGTTCTCTCTGTTCGGCGGCAAAAGAACCTCCTCGTGTGTTTTCATCCACCAGACGCCTCGGGACTCCGTATTCTGCAAGCTCCTCCCCCTTTTGTGACGTCAACGCGTTTCGCCAATCGGCTTCCTCAGGACGTGCTCACAACCTCCATCTTGGTTGTGGGCTTAAATAGGGCATCAGTCCCTCATAATTGATTGTTAGTAATTAAAAACATCCAATTTTCTCAAAAAAATTGATTTAACATAATACTTTATAGAGCTTAAATTCAGAAGTACATCAATCTATAAAAACTCATTTAAAAGGTTATTCTTAGTAGAGAAAAATTCTTAACTTGAACAGCAGAAAAAATTTATGAAATCACAAGAATACATAGTATATCGACCATATTAATATTAATCTGATAATCACAATTTAAAGCAATACTACCTAAAAAAGGATAAAAAGAATTAAAAGAGAAAACTATTAGTTAGAACATTATAAGGCATACCCTTGCTATAAAAAAGGTAATGATTGTTATAAACAATAATAATAATAATCTTATCAGAGAGTGTCCCAGTGAAAAAAGGTGCATAACAGGGTGCAATCACAAAAAAAGGTTTACATCCATATAAATATAAATATAAAAAAGTGTACATCCATATAAATAGAAAAATATGAAAATATAAAAAATATAAAAAAAGTGTAGTTGTAAAACAGGACAGGATTGGAATTAACTAGAGAACATGGAGATATAGGGTAAGTATTGTATAATTAAGAATATAAAGTTTAAAAATATAAAGTTGAAATTAATTTAAATTAAAAAATTATTAAGTGAAAAATATATATATATATATTTTATATAAAATTAATTTTAATTAATTAAGAATGAATTATAAAAGTTATATTAATTATTCTTTTAAAAAATGACAGATTTCAAAGTCATTATTCAAGCCGTGTGGAACCATAGTATTTAAAATAAAGATCCATTGCATTTCGGCCTTCCCTATTTTCTCCATAAAATCACCTTCCCTCCATGTTCTCGAAACTCATTGAATTCCAATAAAGCATAATTGTGTGGAATCAGCCTGATGGTGTTGTGCAAATTGTGCTGACACTTGATGTTGCGCATACTTCCTCTTTATGTTATAGACATGCTCACCTATATGTGTGTGTAAAGATCTCGTCGTACGTCCTACATAATGTAGACCACACGTACAAGTAAGCAGGTATAAAACATTTTTGGAACTACATGTTATACCTTCCTTTATTCTGTATGTAATGTTATTGACCGTAAAATCCTTGACATGTTGCTTTTTACTTCCTGTTTTTTGACATGTGCTACAATAACCACATCTAAAAAAAACCTGTTGTTGATTTAAAAAATAATTATCCTGTTGGTGTGGTTCATCTAAAACATTATTAACTAAAATTGTATTTAAATTAGGGACCCCTTTATGTATAATTTTTGGTGTATCTGCTAAAATATCATTTAAAATGGGATCATCCCTGAGTATTGGCCAATATTTCTTAATAATATTTTGCACTTTGTAATTGTGTCCTCCCGAAAACTGACATATAAATGGGACATTAAGCACCGTTTTATTTACCTTCTTCTCCTTATACTGTAAAATCTCATTTCTTTCTAATTTGTCTACTTTTCTTTTAACTTCATTTAAAAAATCTTCCTTATATCCTCGTTCTTTGAAATCTTTAATAATCTTTTGGCTTTGTTCTAAAAAAATTGTTTCCTCTGTGCAGTTTCTTTTCATCCTAATTAATTGACTACTTGGCACATTGTTTAGCCATGGGCTGAAGTGACAGCTTGTGTGCTGAATGTAGCTGTTCACATCCACTGGCTTGAAGAAAGTTTTTGTTTTTATTTTGTTATTTTCAATATATATTGTGAGGTCCAGAAAATTAATCTCTCTGCTACTGACCTCCGAAATTAACTGTATACACCATTTGTTGGAATTGAGTATTTCCATAAATTCATGGAGTGAGTCTTCTCTACCCTTCCAAATTATAATGAGATCATCTATGTACCTTTTATATAACACCAAGTTCGACCCCCCCGCCATAGCCCTCCTTAATATGGATATATTCCCAATAAGCCATAAAGAGATTGGCGTAGCTGGGGGCGAACTTGGTGCCCATAGCCGTGCCGCATAGTTGGAGATAAAAATCTCCCTGAAACCAAAAGTAATTATTCTCTAGAATAAGAGATATAGACTTTAAAATAAATTCAATTTGTTGTGGTGGATATAAAGAGGAAGATTGTAAAAAATGTTCTACCACCTGTACACCTAAGTCATGTTTAATATTCGTGCATAGGGAAGCCACATCTGCTGTGACTAAAAGATAGTCATCTTCCCACGTGACTTCACTTAGTATCTGAAGTATACTTGTGGTATCCTTTAGGTACGAAGGTGTTTTTTGAACCAGTGGTTGGAGCATATAGTCCACATACTCAGATAATCTGCACGAAACCGAATTAATGCCCGAAACTATCGGACAACCTGTTTTTTTTTTTATATTTTTATGAACTTTAGGTAGGAAATAGAATACCGGGATTTTTTCAAATTTTATATTTATATAATCCTTTTCAGATTTACTTAGGTTACCTGTTTCAAATCCGTGGGTTATTAATAAATTAAATTTCCTTTTTATATCCTTTGTTGGGTCTTTACACAATTTTAAATAAGTTACCTGATCACCCAACAAATTATAGACTTCCTCAAGGTAGTATTCCTTATCCATAATTACTATACCCCCCACCCCCTTGTCCGCCGGCTTAATAACTATTTCTTTATCTTGTCTCAATTCTTTTAATGCTTTGTGTTCCTGTAATGAAAGATTTAATTGATATTTATTTAGTGGTTTCAATTTTTGAATTTCTTTATTTACTATGTTTTGAAAAGTAGTCATTTCGTCTGACGAGTGCCATTTTGGAAAAAATACAGATTTTTCTTTTAAATCAGTATGTATAACTTCTTCATACAAATGATTCTCTGGCCTTAAAGGAATTAAA
The DNA here is from genome assembly GCA_933207985.1 of Pelobates cultripes. Taxonomy (NCBI): domain Eukaryota; kingdom Metazoa; phylum Chordata; class Amphibia; order Anura; family Pelobatidae; genus Pelobates; species Pelobates cultripes. The sequence goes on from OW240915.1 coordinate 223,106,267, forward strand.
ATATTATTTGTCTCTTTATAAAAATGTTTTTTTAAACATAACTTTCTCATAAATTTTTGTAAATCTACATAAAATTTAAATTTATCTATTCCCTTTGTAAGCGCAAATTTCAAGCCTTTAGCTAATAGTTCTAAATGTTCCGCTTTTAAAACCTTTTTAGATATATTAAAAATACCTTTAGGAATTTGAGTTATATTTACTTTTTGTATTTGATCTTGTTTTTCTTGTTCATTATTTAAATTTTTCTTATTCTTCCTATTTATTCTCTTACCCCCTCTTCTCCTTCCACTATTTTTTTCTTGAACCTTTTGTTCAAGGGTGGAGGGGATTGTATAACCCTCTTCCTGGTTCTCCTCTCTAAAAAAAAGTGAAGGAGAAGAGTGGTTACTTTTATTTGTCTTTACTTTGAATCTTCTTTAAATATATTATCCCTGTCGTGATTTCTTTCATGTTGATAACTCCTATGTTGGTAATTTCGACTTCTCTCTTTTTGCCACTTATTTTCTGGGGAACGTTCATAATTTCTTTTTATTCCCATATTATTATTGTATCTAGAAGGAAATGATGATCCATGAAAATCTTTCCTAGAGTTCTGAGGATAAGACCTCCATGTATTGTTACGTAGAGAGTTATCTCCTTTATTATAATAAACAGTTTTCTTCTTAGTATATGCTGTCTTTGTTTTATAATCAGTTATGTCTCTTTTATATTTTTTCTGTTTTACTTCTACCACTTCATATTCTAACTTATCTAATTTCTCTCCAACCTTATATGACAGTTCAATAAACTCTTTTTCTGTTTTCAATCTTTCACAGTCTTTTTTTAAATCAGTGATTTCAGAGTCTAATTTTCTCAATGTAAGTTGCCTTCTCTTAATAATGAAGGTCATAGTTTGGATTGAGAGGTTGTCCATTAGGGCATACCACTCATCCATAAAATCTAGATCTTCCCTTTCAAATGTGGGAAGTTTGTTGAATCTTAAACCCCTAGGGACTATTTTTTCCCTAATATACTTCTCAAGGGTAGCTACTTCCCATTTTATCTTTAATTCTTTAGCTAGAAGGTACTCCAATTTATTGCATATAGATTTAATTTGTGTTTCTGTCTCTTTAAATGAAGTTAAAAGAAAAGTAGACAAATTAGAAAGAAATGAGATTTTACAGTATAAGGAGAAGAAGGTAAATAAAACGGTGCTTAATGTCCCATTTATATGTCAGTTTTCGGGAGGACACAATTACAAAGTGCGAAATATTATTAAGAAATATTGGCCAATACTCAGGGATGATCCCATTTTAAATGATATTTTAGCAGATACACCAAAAATTATACATAAAGGGGTCCCTAATTTAAATACAATTTTAGTTAATAATGTTTTAGATGAACCACACCAACAGGATAATTATTTTTTAAATCAACAACAGGTTTTTTTTAGATGTGGTTATTGTAGCACATGTCAAAAAACAGGAAGTAAAAAGCAACATGTCAAGGATTTTACGGTCAATAACATTACATACAGAATAAAGGAAGGTATAACATGTAGTTCCAAAAATGTTGTATACCTGCTTACTTGTACGTGTGGTCTACATTATGTAGGACGTACGACGAGATCTTTACACACACGTATAGGTGAGCATGTCTATAACATAAAGAGGAAGTATGCGCAACATCAAGTGTCAGCACATTTTGCACAACACCATCAGGCTGATTCCACACAATTATGCTTTATTGGAATTCAACGAGTTCAACATGGAGGGGAGGTGATTTTATGGAGAAAATAGGGAAGGCCGAAATGCAATGGATCTTTATTTTAAATACTATGGTTCCACACGGCTTGAATAATGACTTTGAAATCTGTCATTTTTTAAAAGAATAATTAATATAACTTTTATAATTCATTCTTAATTATTTAAAATTAATTTTATATAAAATATATATATATATATATATATTTTTCACTTAAGTTTTTTATTTAAATTAATTTCAACTTTATATTTTTAAACTTTATATTCTTAATTATACAATACTTACCCCATATCTCCATGTTCTCTAGTTAATTCCAATCCTGTCCTGTTTTACAACTACACTTTTTTATATTTTTTATATTTTCATATTTTTCTATTTATATGGATGTACACTTTTTTATATTTATATTTATATGGATGTAAACCTTTTTTGTGATTGCACCCTGTTATGCACCTTTTTTCACTGGGACACTCTCTGATAAGATTATTATTATTATTGTTTTTAACAATCATTACCTTTTTTATAGCAAGGGTATGCCTTATAATGTTCTAACTAATAGTTCTCTCTTTTTATTCTTTTTATCCTTTTTTAGGTAGTATTGCTTTAAATTGTGATTATCAGATTAATATTAATATGGTCGATATACTATGTATTCTTGTGATTTCATAAATTTTTTCTGCTGTTCAAGTTAAGAATTTTTCTCTACTAAGAATAACCTTTTAAATGAGTTTTTAAAGATTGATGTACTTCTGAATTTAAGCTCTATAAAGTATTATGTTAAATCAATTTATTTGAGAAAAATGGACGTTTTTATTACTAACAATCAATTATGAGGGACTGATGCCCTATTTAAGCCCACAACCAAGATGGAGGTTGTGAGCACGTCCTGAGGAAGCCGATTGGCGAAATGCGTTGACGTCACAAAAGGGGGAGGAGCTTGCAGAATACGGAGTCCCGAGGTGTCTGGTGGATGAAAACACACGAGGAGGTTCTTTTGCCGCTGAACAGAGAGAACGCCGGACTAAGCAGCCTGCCACCCCAATATAAAGCTCTTATAGTGAGTTGACATATATGTGTCACACTCAACAACTAATCCAGTAAGGGGCTTGTCACCCTACCATTTTTCTTTTATCTTATTTTTTATCTTATTTTATGTATATATGTACTATTTTCTCTGCATGTGGCAAATAATAAATTTATGTCATTTTTTCCTATTGGAGTTCTACCATTACATTTTTTAAAGTGATACTTTACAATTCGTGAATCACTATCTATATATATGCTTATATATTTTCCATACAATCTGCACTATTATTGTTTTCTTTTTTTCCTTGCATATACACCATTACTGCTGGAAGTTATACAAAACATCGAAAACAGTTTGTATATATATACTTTTTTCCTCTGTCTCATATATGGTAAAATTGCTCCACTCACTAGCACATATTATTTATACTTTAACTGTACTTCATGTAATCAATTAACTTGCAAAAAAGCAAGTGAATTGTAATTTGAGAATGTGTGCATCTTGCCATATGCATTTGATTTCTGAATTTTGTTAATATCAGTCGTTTGTAAATCTTCTGAATCCTACACTTTGTAAAGGATTCAGATGTCAAAGTATTGATTTTAATCCAAATGCATCTGGTCAATTACTGTAGATTCTGACCATACACTTGGCTTTAGTAAATATAAGAATTGTTAATGCAACTAAATTCAGTCATTTTCACTGGATTTTGTCCATCCCAACAAAATTCTTTGTTTTGCGTATAACTCTGTAAGTAAGGATTGGCAAGGGGGTGAGGTGTGTAAGTAGCAGTGAAGAAGAAAGATAAAAGAAAAGGAGATACACCCACAGTACAGTGGCAATAAAAAGAAGCAAACGCTTTGGAATTAGTTGGATTTATGCATTCATTGGTCATAAAATCACGTCGGTTAAATATAGACAAATCCTATATGCTTAACCTAATAATACACAGATAATAATAATCTTTCATGTATTTAGTGAGCACATACCATTAAATATTCACATTGCTGTGGAAAAGTAAGGAAACACTTGGATTTAATAGCTAGTTGATCCTCCTTTGAAAGCAATTTTCTCAACCAAGAGTCTCCAGAAGCTGTGGATTAGACATGCACAATATTCAAGAGAAATGTTGGGAAATGTCTTCTTTACAGAACTGCTCAAGCTTAGCCATATTCTTAGGATTTCTGGTGTGAACAGCTCTCTTGAGGTCATTCCACAATGTCACTATGTAGTCAAGGTCTAGGTCATCAAAGATTATTTTTATAACCTTTCTGTAGTGGATTTATTTCAATGTTTAGGATTATTGTCCTATTGCATTACCCAACTTTTTACTGAGTTTCAGCTGGTGCATCGCCACCCTGATATTATTATGTTGTTTATCGTGATCGACTTGGGAATTAATTGTTTCCTTGATGATGGCAAGTGTTCCAGACCCCAAAGCAGCAAGCATCCGCAAATTATGATATTCCCTCCACCTTATTTAACTGTTGGGATGTGCTTTCATGTTGGTATGCGGTGCCTTTTTTATATTATACATTTCTGCATGTTCTTCCCACACAACTCAACCTTAGTTTTATCAGGCCACAAAACAGTTTCCCAGTAGCATTGTAACAGTGGTCTTTGGCAAACTTCAGTTTTACAGCAATGTTATTTTTTGAAAGCAGAGGATTTCTACATGATGCCCAGCAATGGACACCATGCCTGTTCAATGTTCTCTATTTAGTAGACTCATAAAATATGTTATTCAGTTCCAATAAAGTCTTTAGCAGTCACTTTAGGGTTCTTTTTTACCACATTCAATTGGGATGTGTGCCCTTTGATTCATCTTGCCTGGACAACTGTTTCTAGAGAGAGGAGCTACAGTACTAAATAATCTCCATTTATAGTCCACTTGTCCTCCAGTGGATAGATGAATATCTAAGCTCTTTGAAACAACATTGTAACCTCTTTCGGCTTTATACTACAAAACAATTCTTGGTTGCAAGTCTTCTGAGAGCTATTTATTGTGAGGTCTGAGTCACATCAACAAATGCTTTTAGTGAATAGCAAACTCAAAATGTTTGAATGCTTTTTATAAGTCAAAGTAGCTCTAACCCACAACGCTAGTTTCAAATATTGGACAAAAGGTTGGCCAATTTCTAACTGTAATTAGCTTTTGTTAACGTCATTAGTCTAAGGTTTCAGATACTTTCTCCAACCTACCCTGTGGAAATTCGAATTATATATTGTATATGTACAAGACCAATACAATAATTTGTGTGTTATTAGGTAAAACAGATTACATGTGTTGATTACTGTAACTTACATGAACATCAAACCAAAAATTAAAAGAAATGAATATATAAATGTAGTAGGGTTCACATACATTTTCTAACCACGTATTTTTTCTAATAATGGTGCTGCTGTGCAAATGAAATAAATGCAAACAATACATTAATCGAACATAGTATATACCAATTTACAGTTTCACATGTTATAAGACTACTTAAAATCAATTACTACTTGCTGTATAACAAATATCAGGATATTGTATTGCATGGATGCAAATATGTTCTTTTTTTTAAGTTTGGTGGTAGTAAATCCAGAAGTAAGGAGTGTGTAATCTGCTGGTACACAGAATAGGCATTATCATTCATTCATTCATTCATTCATTCTAACAAACATTTTGTCTTTCTAATCCTATAATTTAACTTACTGTCCACTGATATTGCTTTGGCTATGTCAGAAAGCTGTAACAAGCTAATATTGATTTACAGATTTCCAAAAACTCGACTTTTATTACCTCATCACCAGAATTATTATAAGAAAGCTAGTGTGCCTTCAATGTTCTAATGATTGTCTTTGATTAACTCATTAAGGACCAAGTCTTTTTAGCAATATGACAGGTATGTAACCAAGCCTTTTTTGGCACTTTTGTGTTTGTTCAATACAATTTATTATATGTCTTTTTAAAGGAGAAATAAGGCTTTCATTTGATAGGCCATATGTATGCATAATACAATTTTAAATATTAAAAAAATGTAAAAAAACAACAAAAAAACATTATTCTCGTTTATTTTTTAATAATTGTTGTGCAAAAAAAGAAAAAGAAAAGAAAAGAAACTCAGAATAAAGTAATAAAAAATCTAGCACAGAATATATTCACTAATTAGTCATGATTGTTAAAATGCCCAATAAGTCTATGATTTGAATACATTTTTACAAGTTATAAAAAAAATATTGCAAAGAGTGAATTAGTTTTAATGCTTAAACTTTGAAAAATGTGGGCACACACTCCTTAACACTCCCTCCCTCACCTTGCCACACTCACTTTTTAATTCTGCCACACTCACATACCCCCCAACTCTCACACGCATCCCATTGATCCTGTCACATTCACCCCCTCAACCTACCACAATCTACCTCCTATTTCCCCTACGGTTGTCACCGCTTGAAGATAGTCATACACAATCACCTCGGAAAACATGAAACTCAGTCCTTAACATAAACACATGACACAAATCACCCAAGCAGCCCCCCTTACACACAACACTTCACAAGCAACTGCCACACACGCATATGCTCCCAGACATATACATGCACACAGACAAAGAGACACAAATTTACACACAAGGATGCTCAGGCACATACACTGGTACACAATGCCAGAGACACAGACACCCAGACAGAAATTCTCATACATTCTCATGCATATACAAAGGTGCATAATTCTAGACACACTTAGCATCTCCTCCCCCCCATACATCTATCAGTCTCATCCAAACACACCCAACTCTGAGCTACTACACACAATTCTCAGTCAACACATACACAATCAACATTAACAGAGACCAGGTTTTAGAAATGGGCTCCAATCTGGCAGCCTGACCGGGCATCCTTAATCCATCTCTGTCTAGCACAGCCTTTGTTTAAACCTTTTGTTCTGCATACTCAGAGGTCAGGTAGATGCACTCATGACAAATTATATGACTGCTAGCCTTGGGTGTTTTTCAGTGTTTATTTTCATTAATTTCATAATGTTTGCTAATATTGCTACTATTCTTCTGGAGTAGAGATTGTAGCAATATTAGTCCAGTGATGTAGATGTAAAAAACAGATAAAATTTGAATCTTGTAATACCTTTTTTATTGGACTAACATAATTTTTTAATGACAATCTTTCGGGAGAACCTTGCTTTCTAAAGACAAGTCTTGCTCAGAAATGCTTCAGACTTGAGAAAGCTTGTTGTAGAGGAGTAGATATGTAAATTGCAATATTTCCGCTGGTAGACATAGTCAGCATATAAATAAAGAGTAGCATAGTATTTCCAATCCCATTCCCCAACAACTGGACGACACGCAGTTTTGGGATTCAACTGAACTTTTATTGAACCACAGCCGTAAGAACACACCTTTAATTACATTATCTCTCCGTACAGAAAATTACACAATATTGGTTAAAATATCATAATTCGTAAAATATTTATCCGAACTCCACGAAAGACACTTCACTGAAATACCGCTCAGATCCATTTGTTAGAATAGTTCCAGGCAATTGCAGGCTTTGACCGGTCTTTTTTAGGGAGTTCATACGAATTAACAAACGAACATACACATCTATAACTGGGTAGTTGTGTGTCTGACGGTCGGTGCTTTAATTTAGACGAATGCCACTCAATTTGGATGAACGGAATTATCTGCACGAACGGTATGGAAGTCTAGCGGTGTTCGCGAGGTCGAGTAACCGATTTTAGTTACATGCACTAGATGACGAACACCGCTGGGTGTTCATGCACAAAGATGGCCACCGCCACATGTTCGTTAATACGAACGGCGACCACCCATTCAACCATTAGGTGTTTGCGGTTTCCCTATGTTGACAGTTCTTAATTGGAGACACAAGACTCCATTGTGTGTTCCTCCATTCAGTATTTTATTCGACTTTATGAACAGTATATCCCTGTTCTGTTCATGAAGTCAAATTAAACGAATGCACACAGTCTTTGCACATTTAAATAAATGAATGAACACAGTTTTTGCACAATGAAGTGGTTAGTTTTGCCACACTTGTCATTAACAAATTATTTTACTCCAATAACAAAGGTATTACAAGATACAAATTGTATCTGTTTTATACATTCTTTTGTAGGATATTTCATTTAAACTGCAAATGTTAGCAAGCAGTGAATGGAGTTTCACAGTTTTTTTTTTATTATTTAAAGGGGCACCATAGTCACTACAACAACTATAGCTTATTGTTTTTATTCTGGTGAGTATAATCATTCCCTTCAGGCTTTTTGCAGTAAACACTGTCTTTTCAGAGAAAATGCAATGTTTACATTACAGCCTAGGGATACCTCCACTGGCCACTCCTAAGATGGCTACTAGAGGTGCTTCCTGGGACAGTGCTGCACAGTGTGCAGTGCTGCCATGTAGTGTACCCACCCTCTGCATGGAGACACTGAACTTTCCTCATAGAGATGCATTAATGCAATGTATCTCTATGAGGAGATGCTGATTGGCCAGGACCGTGTTTGGCTTGTGTTGGTTCTGACCCTGATCTGCCTCCTTAACAAGCTCAGCCAATCCAATGTGAAAGCAATGTGATTGGCTCAGAACACAACTTCTGAGGATATCAACCAAGCAGGAAGATCAGTGGCAGAGCCAGCAGCAGACTGCAATAATTGTAAAATGTTGCTGTATATACACAGGATTAAGGGAGAGCAGATAGTGTTTTTAAATAAATGCTTGTGTTCCTGACCCTATAGTGTTACATTAATGTTTAGGGGTTTTTTTTAACAGTGGATTTGGTTTACAGTTAATTAATTTTTTTTTATTTTTTTTTTGCTTTTTCAAAAGTCTGATATCCGCTAAATAAAGAACCCTGGCCGAGATTAAATTAATTGAATCAGCATTTAAAATTATTCCAATCTGTTAGAAAACGTTTTTAGAAGTCACCTTTAAAGTCTATACAAAAGGTTATTGGGAGGCACACTCAGAACGTGCATCTTGCAGGAATTGTGCTGTCATAGTGACCAAAATGTATACATAATACAGATTTAGGAACAGCGCACACATAAAAATGCATTTCTAAATTCTTAAAAATCACCTATGTCAGCAAACAAATACGGGTATTCAGTTCCACCATACAGCGAGGAGCTTAATACAATATGGCCATATGGTGGAACTGAAACCCCATATTTGTTTGCTGAGATAGGTCATTTTAAGAAGCCTTATAGAATTTATAGAATTTAGAAATGTATTTTTAATGTGTGCAATGTTTCTTAATCTGTACCGTTAAAGTCTATGTCATTTTTGTAGCTCGGTCATTAAAAGGTTATTCATTCTAACAGATTGGAATAATTTCTGATGCTGATTCAAACAGTCTATGTCATTTTTGTAGCTTGATCATTAAAAAGGTTTTTTCATTCTAACAGTTTGGAATAATTTCTGATGCTGACTCAAACAATTGAGTCCTATATTAGAATGCAATAAAACTGGACAGGTGTTTTTTTTTTCTAAATTAGACATGAAATCATTGAGGTTTTTGATGTAAATAACCTGTAGCCTGATTTCAGCCCAATCCCTACTTGTACTCAATATTAATTAGCAAACATTAACTCATACCATTAAAATGGGTTAGTCATAGTAGACAAAGTTCCTGATAAAAATAGACTAGTCACACACTAGTTAAATAACATAGTTTCTCCAAATGTAGTAGGTTTTGCATAGCAACTAAAAACAAAAGGGTTGCTATTATTTGTTATAATCAATATTGGATGTTACTAAACAAATTGAAATCATAAATTACAGACAAGCTTAGATTCATGTTTTATATTTGCATAGCAAATAATTGAATACTAAACACATGGAATATTCAAATATTTAAACAATAATTTTAAGAAAACAGAGTGGCAAGTAAATAGAATGATGAAACTTGAGAAATGGAATTCAAATACATCTATGGATGTTTCACAATTAATTATAAATGACATTTGCAGTCTTTCATTCCAGGAAAGTTTACAGGATGTGACCAAGGAGACAAATGAATTTTAAATGAAAAGAAAAAAGAATCTTTAGAAATCACTTTCATAGTATCTGTAGAAAGATAGATCTCTGTAAGAAACTCTTAGTAGTTTATCAGAAAGGTCAAGTACCCATTGGAACATTATTTCAAGCTATCTAAAGACAATTTACATTTCTAAAGATAAACTCACTAATGATCTTGCCGATAGAAAATCACAAACAATAGTATGAATTGCACAACATTAGTATTCATGCATTATTTTATTAACACATTTTACTTACTACCCTTTCTGTTTACATGTCTGCTACATAGTTACAATAACTCAATTAAAACATTAAACAGTTTTGTTCCATAAATGATATATTATAGTTATAAATGATATATTATAGTTACAGAAATGGCTGTATATACACTGATCTATATACTGATTTATTTAAAAAAGAGACAGCTCTTTCATTGCAGTATTTTATTTAAGCTTGCCTTTTTCATATATCATTTGCACATTTCTTATTTTTTATTTGGTATTAATATAATTCTGAACTCATATGATGTTATTTACACATATTCAAATATAATTAATATAAAACATGCTTGAAATACTGGACAATGAAAATCTCAAACAAAATATAGTTAATTAAAATGTAAAATAAAAAATAAATGCAGCACACTGAAAAAAAAACACATATAAATTGCAAAGATATATGATTACATGGACACCCCAAGTGTCAGGAATCTGGTCGGGAAGGGGTGCTGACTAGTGCAGCAACCTCTACAGAGTGGAGCCCAAAATGCAGATAAACCAATGTACACACAAATCAAGGCAAAAAATAAGTGTATTTATATTTACAAGAAAGACAGTTAAATAAATCAATAAACACAGATAACTGAATGTGGCAAAAAGGCCGCTGGATACAGGGAACGCAGGTAGGCCTCTGAATACAGGGAACGCAAGCTTAATTAAATGGTTTTGTCGTATAGATCACACCCCTGCAGTCTCACTCAATTCTCTGCCATTTTATAGTTAAATTATTTTTGTTTGAGTCCCAGCCACACCGTCCCCACCTGTGACCTACACAGCCTCCTCACACATTTCCAGTAAAAGGTTGTGTTTATTTTTAAACCTCCATTTAGAATTTCATATCTCCTAATTTACCATTTAAATATAGGAGATAATTCGCAACAGAAACCCCAAGAGCACAAAGACAAAGCTTTGCTTAAAAAAAACATGATTAAACTATGATAACCATTTTTAGAATAGGGACCAACCCTAGTCAATATTCACAGTTAATGTACCCATTAACAGGAAGAAAACTAAGTTTAACTCTAGAGGCAGCAGAAGTGGGAGAAGAATACAAAAGAGAAAAATAGAGACAAAAAAATTGTGTATTTTTAACTTTTCCCAGAAAGTACTCAATTCTACCCAATTGTCGGTTTTAAGTAAATGTTTACAATTGTCCCCTCACATATTCTTTAAATTATTTCAAGCTTTCTTAAATGTGAACATATTAATAAGAAAAGCTACTTTTAAGTTCTTCACAGACTGAACCTACCCATTCAACACCTGAAAGCTTGTCTGTAATTAGAACCAATTTAAAAGAAAAAAGTTTTATCCTTCCAATTTTAAATCAGGTCTCTAAGAGGTTGATGCATTGAAACAACTACAAGTGGATGAGGACATTATTATTAAACCTGCTGATAAAGATGGAGGTCTTGTAATAGTATCTAAGGATATGTATATTGGAGATGCTGAGAGACAACTTCGCAATAAGAAAGTATATGAAAAATGAACGAATAAAAGAAACCTTGGTTCAGTAATTAAACAAAGGAAAAGTTATTAATATACTCATTAAACAGGAGAACGATTATCTAAACATTAATTTTCCAAAAACGCCTGTCATTTAATTTTTGCCTAAAAAAAAAAAAAAAAAATGAATAAGCTCCTCCAGGCCGACTGATTTTTCAGGGATTAATTCTCTCCTATGCAATATATCTGGATATGTAAACATTTTACTCCAACCCTCAGTCAGAAATCTAAAATTCTACCTCCAAGAATCCATGTTCTTCCTTCGTATTTTAAATATTTTTTTTATGGCATCCAAATTATATTTCATTATGAGTGATGTACAATCCTTATACACCATTGTCACGTATTCATCCGCTTATAAAAATGTGGTTAATGGCATTTACTGTCCACACATGAAAAGTTGTGCCGAGCAGCAACCAAACCCACAGAATGGTTAATGCTGAGCAGCAATTATGCAAATGGAAAACTGGTAACTGCCTTTGGGGTCAAAGGCCGGTTACAGCCTATCAGATCTAGAGGAGGGGTATTTAGGCCCAGTTCTCATCCTGCTCAGTGCCCTGTCGTGGTTTCCTTGTGGTTGTCCGAGAGCGTGTTATTGATTTTAGTTATTCTGGTTATTTGACTTTGGCATTGTTTTTGACTTCCCTGTTTTCTGGCATCCCTGACTCCTGGCTTTTCCTTATCGTTGTGACTCTTTCTGTATCCCTTGACCTCGGCTATTCCTGACTATTCATTGGTACATTAGTCTGGCCATTCTATGGTCCGGTATACGTTACCTATCAGTCCTCTGTGTTACACAGTTCTACGTGCTGGATCATTCTGTAATCCTGACACCATTATTTCCCACCACATAAAGATGTGGAGCTTTAAAAAAGCTTAAAAAAAATTAGAACATAATTTTACACCAACAAATTGATCTTATTATCGGAGGTACTTAATTTAAATAAAAATTTATTTTTAGGGTTTTTTTTAAATTATTTTTATCTGCAGAAAAGAGGCATGTTTATGGGGATCAGGTTTGCTCCTACCTATGCCAACCTCTTTCTGGCTGATTGGGAATCCAGTGCCATGTCTGTTCGTCCACCCATTGTAAAGCACTGCGGAATTTGACGGCGCTCTATAAATCTCATAATAATAATAATAATATCTCAGACTCAAAAATACTGTACAGTCCAGACACATAAAGGAGCCCAATACACAGGCAATAACAACACGAGTTGTTTACTCAACCACACCAATGTCAAACCACTTTCCCTTTGCAACAATGCTCTCATTGCTTTAGGCAACAATGTGAAACTCTCTTTTATGATACAATGGGAAAACAAATTGGGTATAGCCTTCCCTCTCTCTCACTGGAAGCAAGCAATCCAACAAACTAAATGATCATCCAACAGTTTTTTAAAACGTCTGTTAAGGAGATCCTTGAGAGGCTGGATAGTACTTTCCTGTTCGAAAAACAGTTTACAGGATTAGGGACCGAATATAACAAGAGTTTGGAACAGCTAGATTAATACTAGAAACACCTTTATGGGCTAACAGCTCTCATCATTCTAAAACCTAAATGGAAGAATGGAATTTTTTTTTTATATTTTCCAATACACATTGGAAATTATTTTGGAGCAAAATCCGCTATGGCCCTTCCATAAGTTATATAGAGTGGGATGCATCCCACACCCATAGTCACCAGGCTACAGTAAAAAAGGATAAGCTTACACACCCAGAAAATAAATGTTATAGCTTGAAGGTAGATTATCTTAACCTTTGTTTTTTTTTTCTGTTTGTCTACTCTCTGCTCTATGTCTTACTCTTCATTTCGTTATCTTTTTCTCTCTGTCTTTCATGTCATTTACTTTTGCTTCGCCCTTTCACACAAGTCAAAATATGGTATTATATAAGCCGGTGTAATCAAATAATAGGTTGAGCATGATCAAACTACATTAAATCACCCTAAAGTATGGGACACTGATAATAAAATTCAACCAATTATTGTGTATATTAAATTTCATGTACAACATTTGTTTATTTAATTGCTACCATGCTTGTCTACTATACTTAATGCTGTACAAGCTTTATTATGTGCAAATATTTTATGTACGTACTTTGAGATGGAGATGCTAATTTGTAAAGTTATGGATTAGATTTCTGTTATATTTTTTGTATTGGACTTTCTAAAAACATTCATGTGTGTTATATTTGTGACTGTGATGGATGTTATTTTGATATTGTAAAAATTAATTTTATTAGTTATAAAATATTTTACCAGGAAAGATACATTGAGATTTCTCTCGTTTTCAAGTATGTCCTGGGTCCACAAAACATTGCATTGATACATTATGGTACAATAAAATACAAAAACAATATTAATACACAATATATACAAAATTTAACATAGAACAGGTTGGAAATATATAATCAACCATGAAAGTGCATTCTATTTTGATATATGTATAGAGGGATCTCTTAAAGGACTTTAGGCTTGGGGAAGATTTTAAAGTGTGCTGGAGGTCGTTCCACAATTGCAGGAGGATCGGGCTGCTTTCTTTTTGTATTGAGGTAGACTAAATAAAGTTCTAGTACTGGATCGGAGGTAATAGGAGGTGGGAACAGCTGAGGAGAGCATTTTGCTACGGTAGGGTGGGAGTTTCCCAGAAAAGCTCTTAAACACAAGGCTGGAAAGATGAAGGGTGCGTCTGGATTCCAGCGACAGCCAGTTTAGTTCTTTTAACATGTCACAATGGTGGGTCCTGTAATTACAATGTAGCACAAATCATCAGAACAAGTTATACAATGTATTGAGTTTATTAATGTGGGATTGCGGTGCAGATGCATACACTACATCCCCATAATCAATGATTGGCATCAGCATTTGCTGTACAATCTTTTCCTTTACTGTAGGGCCTAGGCAGGATTTGTTTCTGTACTCGGCACCTAGTTTTGGATAAAGTTTAGATGCAAGTTTTTCTATGTGGAGGCCCAAAGGTAGATATGGGTCTAACAACATACCCAAGTATTTAAAAGAGTGGACTGCGGTCAGTGTGCTATTTGAATTTGTTTTGATGGATAGGTGGGAATTGTGTAATTTGTGTAATTTAGGTACTGTTCCAAAGATCATTGTGACAGTTTTGTCAGTGTTTAGGAAGAGTTTGTTTTTTGCGATCCACTTTTCTACCTTTGTAAACTGGTCTTGGAGCACAGCCTCAAGCTGCGATAGATCGGATTTGCTCGCATAGATTACTGTGTCGTCTGTGTACATGTGTACATTTGAAGATTTGCAGACATTAGGCAGATCATTTATAAATAATGTAAATAGCAGGGGGCCGAGAATGGAACCTTGGGTAACACCACACGTGACTGGGAGAGAGAGGGAGTTGCTGTCAGAAATGGACACATATTAAGAGTGATCCGATACATACGATCGAAACCAGGTTAGCGGACAATCACCATTACCTGAGTTTTTGAGTTTGTGCAGTAGAATTTCATGGTCTACTGTGTCAAAGGCCTTTGCAAAATCAAGGAAAATAGCTCCAGTTAGGTCTCCTTGTTCCATGCCAGTTTGGATATCATTGCAAACTTTTTAAGAGGACAGTTGTAGTGGAGTGATTCTGGCGAAAGCCTGATTGATCAGGGGTCAGATAGTTTGATTGTTGGTAGTACTCACATAGTTGCGTATGGACAAATTTTTCTAAGATTTTTGACGATACCGGGAGCAGTGATATTGGGCGCTAGTTAGAAACCAAAGTAGTGTCACCACTTTTATGGATAGGCACTACTCTTGCAGTTTTCCAAAGTTTGAGTATATATCCAGACACCAAGGATTTGTTAATTAGGGTTGCGACGGGTTTAGCAATTGCTGGTGCACTGAGCTTCAACAGCTTTGCTGGGATTTGATCAGGTCAAGACTGGTTTTTCATTTTTAGATTATTAAGGTGTTTTTTAATGACAGTAATAGGTACAGGTCTAAAAATGAACTTGTCTATATTAAGCCTTTGCAAATTTAGTGGGGTCTGATCCACATTTGTAGTTTCAGGATGTGTATCATTTATTAGCATGGCAATCAGGGCAGTGGAGCATCTGACAAAATAATTGTTAGAGGCATTTGCTACATCTAAGGGAAGTTGCAGGGTTTGGTTATCCACTTTGACAGTGGAGGGTTGGGAGTGGATTGGGGGAGTTTGTAATTTATTTATGACTTTCCAAAAGTTTCTAGGGTTTGATAGGTTATTGTTCAGATTTTCACAGAAATATTGAGCCCTGGCCAATTTTGTTTGTTTTGTGCATATATTTCGCCATTTTATATATGCACAGTGATCATTCATAGAGCCAGTACGCTTGAACTTTGACCACAAAGAATTCCGGAACTGGTAGATTTAGATGAGGTCAGCTGTGATCCAGTTCATTTTAATCTCACCTTACGCGGCGGGGCATGCAAATTCCAAATTTGTAGGAGTTCAGACTGAAAGAATTCAACAGCAGAGTCTAGATATGTGATAATGTTTAATCTGTGGGAGGTTCTTGATGTCATTAAGAAAGGATTCAATATAAAAATTTTTGAAGGACCTGGTTATATTAACCTTGGGAGAGGAATTAATAGCCTTTATTTTGCGCACGCAGTACACAAAACATTGATTCCTGAAACTGTTTCGGAGAACACCGGCCTCCTGGATTCTATCAGGAGAAGTGGAGAGAACCCAATCGAGCAGGGTATGGTTATGGCTTTTAATGTTTATGCGAGTTGGGGAGGAGATTAATTGCGCTAGCTGCAAAGTCTTAAACAGCGTGCAAGAACTATTATTTTTAGGATTCAGCCAATCAATATTAAAATCTCCAAAGACCAACAGTTCACATTTTGGGTTTTGAGTTATGGTTTCACTAAGGAGATGGGCTATGTCAGATAGGGAATGGACTGGGGAGCTAGGTGGGCGGTAGATTCCAGCAACAATGATTTATTTACTGCACGGGATCTCAATTGTGCCAGAGAGGAAATCAAAGGTGGCAGAAGGGCTAAGGTTTTGTAAAGTGGTAAACTTTATGGAATTGTCAACATAAATTACAATGCCTCCTCCTCTCTTTGCTCTGTCATTTCTAAAACATGAATAACCCTGTATTGCAATGGCGATGTCTGGTATTGTAGTTGGTAACCATAATTCTGAGAGCACAATGATTTTTGTTTTTTAATGGGAACACCAGGCTTGCAGTGCATCCAGTTTATGGGGTAAACTACAGATGTTGCAGTGCACAAAAGAGAGGCCTTTTTTTCCTTAATAAAAATTAAATATAGTAAAAATAAAATATGAAAATCAGTGTTTGCTCATACTGGTTTAGTAATTTAAATGTCTGTTCTGTGTCAAATGGTCTTAGCACTCTTCAAAAATTAGTTTTCTTTTTTAGAAAGTTAATCCAATATTTCTAAATATGTCAGTAAGTTTTCCTTTTTTTTTTTTTTTTTTTTGAAACTCCAATAAAATGTTGGAAATTCTATGAGTTAAAGTGTGATTAAAGAATAAACACTTTCTATTGTGAGTTTTGCCAATTCTGATGTAACGATGAATGTGCTCACATTGGACTTCATGTCTTATGTATAAAGTCCTAAAAACATAGAAAACAGTCTATAATGATATAGGCATTTCTGGTGGTCAGACTTTATCATGTATCTTCTATATTACTTTACATGGTTAATTAATTAATCTGTTCAAATATTTAATGTGATTTGATATACACAATCTATACTCTCACATTATATGATACCTTATTTATATCCCATTAGATAAATATATTTGTCTAACTTATAAACGGTATATTCTCACTCAGTAGAGAATAGTTTTAATCTATTATCAGATACTTTTCCCTTCAAGGCTTTCACATAATCTAATAAAGCAGTGTGGAATGCTATTAGAATAAAAATAAGATATGGGCATTTACTTTTTCAGTTTTAGAATATATATAATAGAAATCTCTTACATATCTACTTTATATAGCGTTTCTAAAAACAAAACAAGCAGACCATGAAGAAGCTGTAAAACAAAGAAATATCTATGCTCTCTCTATTAAATATTTTACTAGATTTCAGATGGAGGTCTGCACCAAAATCTATAGACAGATAGACATTAAAGTCAAGTGCCCAATACCCACCACACGCTCCAGCGTCCTGTTTATGGTGAGCGGTGCAAGGGTTAAGGATACTGGAGAAATATACTATATACTATTCAATGCCATGATACACATGGCTCTGTGAAGTGCGTGTGACCAATTCTGTCCAATGAGTTTCCTAATTTTTTTGATTTTTTACTGTGTATTGTGTCTTGTTTTCAGTGATTACAGACACTGGGTGTAGCTGTATATACCCCTTATCAGCACCAGAACACTTTTCATTTTCATCATTGGTGTATACTTCTTGTGCAACTTATCACTTATAATGCACAGCTTAAACAGAGTATTCCTGTATAAATTGTTTTAACAAATGAAAGAGGATGAGTATGTGCCTCGGCTGGTGGCACTCTATCTGGGTCCAAAATGCTGCACACAAAGCTTCAAAGGCCACATTGAACTTGGTTTCCCAGTGGGACAAGTGCCAGTCAGAGTGGTGGCCATCTTTGGTTCACCACAAGTTTTTTTTTTCAAGTTGAAGGAGAGCTTTCATGCCTTTAAATAGTAGTTGCCTTCCCCGATGGGGACTGGGATATTATCCACTAGTTTGAGAGGTTGGGGGGTAACGGAAAGAGTCATCAGTGGGCAGCACTCTTCAACATGGGAGATTGGCCACCTCCACCAGTTAACAGATGCATAAGGCATGGAATCCAATATGCGTGACAGCCCATTGGACTGGATCAAGTCAAGCAGGTATCAGTGTAGGCAATTGTAGTATTGGCCTGTGGTCTCAGCAGGAGATTTTCCATGTCACTGTATCTCAATTTAGACATGATTTTGAGTGTAAACAGCCGGAGCTAAGTAGAAACACGTCCGGCCATCTTGAGCCCACACTGCATATAATTTGATAATGAGTGCTTCCCAGTGAGTGTTTTAATGATTCTGAGTAATATTGTTATTATTATTAATACGATAGTTTTACTTTCATTTTACTTCCTTTATTAAATATCAGCAACATCTTTGCTAACAGAAATAATGTATTAATAATTTCATATAACTATAGAATTTGCTGAATTTTCAGCTTGTGAAAACACATTCCTTCCTCCCGTACTTGGCAAACCTTATGGATCAATTACAAATATTGATTGTGATTAGGACTTATTAATTAAAACATAAATATCAAATTTCTTGCATTACTGATTTAGTCTAATTTAATCTGTACTACTATAGTAATTTAAACTGAAGTTTATTTAGCCTTATCTAAAATGTACAAAACCCAAACGGTGTGCCCACCTATCTTTGGAAACCTCCAGGCAAATCCAGTTCGTTCATTCATTTAAAGTAGACTGAGGTTCGGTGTACCCATCGTGGAAGGTGTTTAGTGAGCAGCACAGAAGTAAAAAGCCAACACTCCAGGACAAATATGAAGTAAAATACAATAAAGAATAAACCATATAAAAAGAATAATGGTTAAGAACAAAATACCACAAAAAGGGGATCACACTTGACTACACAAGGGACAATATACCAAGATTAAGGCTTAGCATTTTAGGAATCCACTTACACAAAGCAAGTAACATGAAAGACATAATTTAAACCTGTAAGAACCCTTGTTTACAAATAAAAGATCAATTTTGTCTCCAAATAGTTCAGATACTTACTTATATCACAACCTATGTTTACAAGCTTAGCACTTTGAGCTCTTTGTATACTTTGCATTTGAAGATATTTCACATTTGCTCCATTGCATTTTTTTAAATACTGCTAAGGTGGATTTTACTTATTAGTATTTAAGATCTAATTAACTTGTCCTCTCATTCTATCTTTCATTTTTTGTCCAATATACTGCTTAAAGCAAAACGTGCATCTTAATAAATAGATGTTATTGATAGTGTTACAATTTATATATCGTAGAGGTAAAACTGTCATTGAGTAAAATATATCCATATTTCATGTATAACTTTTTGCCACATTTATAGGTGCCTTTTTTATTATTGTTTAACAAGCTTAAAAAAATGCTTCAGGCCGATATAAGTAAAGAGGATGATAATATCGACCCCAAGGTAGGAGCCCACCTAGCAACCATTCCACATCCACATTTTACAACATCTTTAACCTCTTAAGGACCAAACTTCTGGAATAAAAGGGAATCATGACATGTCACACATGTCATGTGTCATTAAGGGGTTAAACTTTTTATCAGCAGACAACAATGGAAGATCTTTGTTTATGATCCTCTTAACTAAACTGTGGACTGTCATCTGTCACAAATATTGGGACATTTATCCTTTGTTGAAGACATTCTCTTCCTCATATTTTTTTCCATAGTTTTTTTTCCCCTTCTACATTTAATTCCCATGGATTCCTTCCCATTTAAGATCTTACAGAATTCCCACAATGCTTACTAAATAGCTTCCGTAACTTTAGTCATGTCATTTCCACAAGCTTATTGATTATCTTTCAGGGCACATGAATATTTTTCAAAAATCATCTAACATCGTGGAATTTCTCCATTTATGTATAAATTGCCCTATTTGGAATGGTTTTGAAGTTGCATGGAGGTGGGAATGATAGCACATGCAATATGGAAGTGCCATTACATAGTTTGCAGTGTAATCTAGTGATCACAGATTACACACAATGGTTTAATTCTAACATTGTTATCCACTAAAATGAGAATTCAAAGTGTCCTTTAAATTTATTTTTATTTTTTGTAAATCTGTTTTTATTAGATAGAGTAATAGTAGTACAGCTTATTCGGTTCAGTGTTCAGCAGATTGAGGTCACGTACGACCTGTGTGTATCTGCTGCAATATGTTCAAATAAGGCACAAGCATAACATTCGTTCCTGAGAACAACTCCGTTGCCACTTTACATTATGGCAATCTAGACAACCAACGTTCAGTTTATATTGATTAACTAGTACATAGTTCCTGTCGTTACCCCTCAGGGTGCATTTATATTACGTGATCGGTCAGCCACGAGCTCTCCCTAACTCTTTTGTGGGTGTTCGTAGTGGGTGTGGGAACCTATGAAGGTTGACGTCGTATGCAGTATGTTTTAGGTAGCTATGCGTCGTGTCAGATCCCTACGGACTCGCTAAACTTATGTTTTGGTAAAGTGTCTGTGGTAGGTGGTGGGGAATCATAGTTTCCCTGTCCGTGCTACCATGTCTGTCCTTGTGCCACGCATCTGTTTGTGGGTCTACCTTTTCTAACTGTATATCCGTGTTTTGTAGCTCTAATGGTAGTGTGTCTTGTTTGTTTTTTCCTCGGGGTATGTGACAGTGGCGTGTCTACGTTAAGTTGGTTGTGCGTGTGTGTATATGGGAAGGAAAGTGGGTGGATTGTAATCACGAGAGTCGTGATAGAGAAAAAAAGAAGGAAGGGAAAAGATTAAGGGTAGAGTATTTAGCTATGAAAAGAGACATGGGCCTCGCCCCGAAGGCCCGGGTCCCCCCCCGCAAGCCTCTCTCGATTCATCCTATCGAATCCTGGACATAAATGTAAACCACGGGCGCCACAGTTCTGCATGTTTATCTCCCCTACCCAGTAGAGATGCTTGCATCGCCTCCGCCCCCTGAATGCCCTCCACCCTACGGATCCACTCCTCCACGCTGGGGGTCTCTGTCTTTTTCTCCTTTAAATTTAAGACCAAAATATCTGAACTGCAAACAGTTCAGCTATTGTGACCTTAAATTTGAAATTCACTTTGAATTCTCACTTTAATAAATAACCTGTGGGGGACGGGGTTTGACCGCCGAACGAGATGGCCGCCTAAAGACAGAGCTCCGCACCCGAGACTCATAACTGCCCTGCCAACAGCTGCAACCACGAACAAACGATCTAACACCTGTACTAGACACGGCCCTAGCTGGGCCCCTGTACCTAACATGGATGCCCGGCCGTAAATCATCCAAAACCAGCCAAAGAGAGACCATCTCAGTAGCAGAGATGCTGACTACAAAGAGGCATGCAGCATGTGGCGCCCAAGCGGACCAGACCACTAAACAACTGGAGGTAGATGAACCGGCACTGCTGAAAGGGAACCCTCCTGACACCTCCAATGCCACAATATTACAATCACTTACGGAGGTGAAGGGATTCCTAGCGGCAGAAATTGCGCGCACAGTGGTGGAAGTCAAGGCCAAAATAGCCGCCATCGGTACTCACACCACAGTGGTCGAGCAGCGCGTGGCCCGCCTAGTCTCAGCTCATAACAGCTCCGCAACCCTCTCCAAAACCCTGAGGCACCGGATCACGGATCTGGAAATTGAACTGGAGGACATATCCAATAGAGCTCGACGTAATAATCTGCGCATCCGCGGCCTTCCCGAAACTGTCAGCGACGCAGAGCTGGAAACTGCCCTAGTGAACTGCTTCCGTCAAGGTCTACCAGACATACCGGAACACCTCTGGATGATCGACAAAGCCCACAGAGCCCTCTGGGCCAAGGGCCCTAATAACAGCCCCCCCAAAGACGTTATCATAAAATGGCACTATTACCTCAGATGCAGCAGACTGCAACCATATAAATGGAAAGGAACAGAATTACAATTGTACCAAGACATCACCCTGGCAACGCTGCAAAGACGAAGGGACTGGAAACTGATCACAGACCTCCTGCGTGAGAAAGGCATTCGCTTCGCATGGGGCTACCCATTCAAGATTATCGTATTCAATGGCCCCAAGCCCTCGATATTGCTACCTTCTATGGACATACAGGCGTTCCTGTCAGGCCTCGACTACAGCTACCTCTTAACAACCAAGAGGGACTGGCTCTACTGCCAGAGACCTGGCATGGACGACACTCCAGAGCAACCTGAATCCATCAGTGGGGACCTGAGGCGATGGTCTGGCCGGGAGACGGGCCCACATGCAAGCAATTTTATTAGCAATTTTATTTATTTATTACAACTACATGTCTGTTCATCCACCCATTGTAAAGAGCTGCGGAATTTGACGGCGCTCTATAAATATCCTAATAATAATTAGTTTCGTAAGTTTAAAATTTTTTTTTTATAATTAACTTTATCTGCTGCACGGACAATCTGTATAGCTAAACTGGGGACTGACCTTAAGAATGGCACGGTATATGGCGACTAACGAGGGAGGGGTGGGACGCGCACAGTAATGGACATATTTATGATAACTTGCTATATGTTAATGTACGTGCAATACCTAAATATGGCAACTCACACCCCAACCAAGTCTTGTGTACAATAGGGTAATCACTGGGAGTCTGCAATTAACAACTACAGTAGCTCCTGTCTAAAAGGGGGGGGGGACAAAGCCAAAAAATAAATAAATAAACCTACTGAGGGAAACGCCGAATCAGCAGTGGAACATATGGCTCCATTGTATAACTAGACCCAGAGGACTGTGGAGGGGGATGGATGAGAGAGGGATTGACATACAGCTAGTGCCAGGGCTAAACATACTACATAATAGATGTAAACCGCCTTTCACCAAATCCCTAGACATACACAAAGAGAGCATACACTTGTAAGGCTCCCCCTCCCCCGTTGACATCGACCCCGACCTGCGACACCCCTCTAAAGCCTAAAAGGAAACATAATGGCACCACACCAGATGAACCCGTTATAGTGGACAGGGAGCCTTAGGACGATGGCCCACTGCGTGATCGGGCACTGGTGGTTCCTTTGGACCCCCACAAGAAGACAAAAAGTACCCAGGACACAGTGACACAACAAACCAGGAGGAGGGCGGCCTATGCCCCCCCCCCCCCATACCCAAAGGTCAAAAAGAAACAGTGATGGTTGTTTTAAGATGAAAATGAGTCTCGACAGGGTGCTTGGCAGCTGAGCCTCCACCCCACTAGAGGAGATGCCCTCAGTGTGGTGGACGTGCGCCCCCATAGCTCCTGGTGAATTGTAAGACCCAGAATTGTTATATAGACCCTCCAAGGAGGAGATCAAATTGTTAACTTGTTTCTCAGCAACGTTCTAACCTGTATATTTGCATATTGTCCTTTCTCAGGTAGTAGATAACCTATCACCTACTGCCTCTACTTCTTCTTCTCTTTCTCTTCCCACCACTTTATATCACTCCTGTCTATATGCTCCTATCCCCCAACCTACCCCCCCTTTTTTCCCCTTTCTTCCCCTACCCCTCGGAGGAGGTGCTACAATATGGGAGAGGCGGACGGAGCAAATGCTAGTGAACGCACCTCAGACCCACGACAGAGACTACGTGCACAGTGTAAGTACACTTATACACTACACAATAACACGACATGGACCTCCAACTGACCTCACTAAATGTTAATGGGACTTAATGCCCCCAACAAACATAGGCTACGCCTACGGGAAATCAACAGACAAAAAGCTTACATAGCATTCATACAAGAATCCCACATGCCACACACCTCTAAGCTGCAGCTAACAAACCACATCTACACAACATCATACGCTTCAAGAGTGCCCTTTAAAAAAAAATGGAGTAGAAATACTCCTACATAAAAGATGCCCCATACAGATCATGGGGGTCCAAACGGAAGGCCGGTACGTGGAACTCTCAGGCACGATGCATTCTAATACCTACCACTTCATCAGTGTATATGCCCTGACCACCCCTACCCCATGGTTCTCTGATTGGAGCTCTCCCTAGGGGGATACTCTTTCTGGGGGGGATCTAAACGCAACACCCTGCCCAGCAACAGAACGCAGTGGGGGACAACACCTATCCCGCTCACATAACAGAGGGGGACAAGACAAACTGTTACACAAATTTATCCAAAACACGGGCCTACTAGGCCCCTGGAGACTCCAACATCCAGGAGAATGGGATTATAGGTTTTACTCAGCAACACACAAAACCTATTCATGCATAGATTTATTTCTCACCAACAAAATTGGCATGACCTGGATTAAGACCTCTGTGATCAACCAGATTTCATGGTCAAATCACGCAGTCATCGCACTCACATTAAAAACCCCTAGCACCAACACCCAGTGGAAATGGAGGCTGAATGCCTCCCTTCTCAGGGACCCACAGATCAAGGAGGATCTCCAAACAGAAATTGTCCACTACTTCCAGACTAACGACATGCCAGACATATCCCCAACAACCCTATGGGCGGCCCACAAGACAGTGATATGCGGACTCCTCATACAGATAGCGACCCGACGAAAAAAAAAAATATGAACGACTGGCAGACTTGCAAAGGCAACTACGAAAAACAGAGCGACAGCACAAATAGACGATCACTCAAACCACGACTAGAGAACTAATGGAAATCAGACGACTACTCAGGGAATTAATGATAGATGACATCAGCAAAGAACTTAGGAGGACGAAACGACTTTTCTATGAAAAGTCTAATAAAATGGACACGGTCCTTGCGAGAGCCCTTAGACCCAAAACTAATGCCCCTTCCATAGCCACGATACGGAACAAACAAGGACAGATGCTTACAAATCCTATCCTAAAGCATATGTGTCAGCAATAACAACATTCCTGGATGGAATCCAGCTCCCACAACTCAAAGCAGACTTGATAGCACCCCTAGGGGACCCTATAGATGCAGAGGAAGTGGACAGGGCGATAGCAGGACTCAAAGGGAACAAGGCCTGACGGCTTTGATGGGGCATTCCTCAAGGCCTTTAAAGAAGACCTCATACCCCACCTGACCAACATGTATATACATTGGACGAAAAGAGAGGCCCCAATGCCAGACCTTACAACCGCAAATATCATACTCATCCAAAAAAAAGATAAAGACGCCACACAGGTGACCAACTACCGCCCCGTCTCACTCATAAACTTCAACATAAAAGTATATGCTAAGAGACTGTCAAATAGATTGAACTCCCTTCTTACGCATTACATACATGCAGACCAGGTGGGCTTTGTGCCCACCAGACAACTTCACGAAAATACACAGAGGGCGACTGTGGTGGGCTGGGAAAACCCGAACGCCTGCTCTGGTCCTCTCCCTGGATGCGGAGAAGGCATTCGACAGAGTCCAGTGGCACTATATGTTTGCTCTACTACAAAAACTACAAATGCCGGACTCTTTTATAACAGCAGTGAAGGCCCTATACACCAACCCCAGAGTGCAAACAGTACTAAGAGGGGCACCCCTGCACCCTTTCAAACTCACAAAAGGAACACGTCAGGGCTGTTCCCTTTCACCCCTATTCTTGCCCTAGAACTACTCCTACACCTAATAAGATCCCACCCGCAGATAACAGGAATAAAGATAGCAATGGAAGAATTCAAAGTCTCTGCATATGCAGATGACATACTACTCACCCTCACTAACCCAATCTTCTTACACTCCTGGAAATGTACACTCAGGTCTTGGGTTACAAGATCAACCTACACAAATCAGTGGGAATGCCGATAGGAATGACGGAGACAGACGTCACATGGTTAAAACAACTCACTAACCTGCACATAAGCCCCCGACCTATTAAGTATCTAGGTGTCAAACTGACAATCAACCCCAAAGATCTATATGCGCAAAATCACCAGCGCATCATAAATATCCTCATAAAAGATTTGGACAAATGGCATGAAAAACCTATATCGTGGATAGGGAGATTACAAAGCATCAAGATGAATCTCCTTCCACGCCTCCTCTTTCTGTTCCAAGCTCTACCAATAAAAGTAACTAAGGGAGACCTAAAAATGCTGCAAACAGCGATAGACGACTTCATTTGGGCTAGAAAGAGACACAGAATAGCAAAACAGACTCTATACACCCCCAAGAGTAGAGGAGGACTGGGACTCCCCAACCTATACCTCTACTCCTGTTAAGCTACAGCGGTTGTGGAGTCTGTGGTGGTTTTGGTGTCCAGTGTGGTGCTTGTGGTCCTCGGCCCAGGCTTGGAAGCGTCCATCAACAGAAGGTACTTGGTCGGAGTACGTTACATACACCTTACATACACCTTGCCTATTCCACCCATAAGGGCAGTCTAGATGCAAAATGTTTAGAGAAACCTTGACAGCTTGTTCTGTGGATAGTTCCAAGTCAAACTTTAAAAAAAAAAGAGCTCACTTGGGCCATTACTGAGATAAGCTATACCATTTGCATAACAGACTGATCCCCACTCATGGCGATAGTTCAGATCCAGAATCCTGACAAGTTCCATCTGCATGATATGAAATACAGCAAACCTGTATGATTGTATTGGCTTTTGTGGGGCCTTATCAGCAAGGTGTAGCTTATACCTCTTAAGGCAGAGTGACCACAGGGTACACATTTGAAACAAGGAAATAGTTTTACTCTTAACTTACTAACTTCATCCTCCTCCTGAGCATAGACATATAAAATTAACCCCCCAATCCTACACTCAATACTGTAGATTGTAGTTTAAAGTTAAATGAATGCTCCAGGCAGCACAACCACAGAGCCACAGCTTGCTGTAGTAGGTTTTGTGTCAGTAGTGGTCTGGCACCCCTCCCTACATCTCTCCCTTTTTTGAATTGTTAAACTTCTTACCTTGGGTCTGCTAGGGAACCTCCTTACCTCTTCTACTGTTTTGCGAAAACCCGCGTTCCTCAACAACAACTTTGGTTACTTTTCCTGAGCTAAGCTTTCAATGCAGGGTGATCAGTTAATGGAAGTTCCTGGATAGCAACCTCTGACTTTTGTGAAATGGTAGTGGAGGTGGAAGGCATACAGAGTCAAGAATGCGTTGACTCCTTATAGAGAGGGAGCTCTAGGGCACACCTGACTGTACTGATTATGGTGCCTGGAGTGTTCCATTAATGACAGTGTAGTTCAAAGCAAGCATGATTGCTTCTGGTTTTACTACTTGTTTATGAGGAGCAAAAAAAACCTATATATATTATATATAGTACTATACTGTTTTGGCATGAATGGGTTCATTGGGTAGAAAATATCAAGAAGACAATCGTGTGTTAGGCATAATAATCCAATACTGCAAAAACTTTCCAAATTATTTATCTACAAAAACTCCCATAGACTGTATTGGTGATTTCTGCACCTCTCTCCTGAGCTTGGGACATGTTTTAACTCTCAAGGGACTGAAATCATGCACTGTTTATCCCATTAAAAAGTAAGTCAGGGGTTCCCCAGTTTGGTAGTACCAATAAGTTAAACTATCTTGATATTAATGTTGGTTGTTCAAACAAGGTTGAATACAGGATGTAACGGAGCTCCTTGTACTCCGACTGAGTACCCTCCATTGATGGATGCTCCTAGCGCTTCCTGAGGACTCCCAAGCACTGCAGCAGACACCACAATCACCGCAACCGCCATATCTTGACTGGAGTCTCGCTGTCTTCCTTCCACCCTGAATCAGCTTCTGTCCTCCAGGACTGTGTGGTGAAGACCCCTCCTCCAAGGAGAGCGTGTCAGGCACAAGCTCTTAAAAGAGCTAAGTGACTCAAGCTCAGGGGAGCATGCAGAGCATAGCAATCCCCAGTGTGATTATAACAGCTCCCTCCAATAACGAGACAAGGCTATGTTTAGAAGGATCAAGAAGAACTGTCAAAACCTTTATTTCCCTTGGGACCAGCCAATAGGGTCACCACAATAACATTGTTGTGAAACCTCAATAAAATCACAAACAGTCAAAACATATCAAACAACACACAGTGACTTATCACAACACAATAGCACATTTTTAAAGGGGTGGGGGGAGACAATATTTAACAGTAAATATCTCACAGATATTGCCTGCAGAATTAGCAATATGCAAATCTACCCGAATATGCAAATGAACCAGTCTTGCAATTCAGGTAGTGCATATTGCTGTTGCTACCAACAGAGGGCACTAGACAAGCTCCATAGCCAAACCCACCTAGTTGGTAGCAAACCCCAGCAGTACAAGAGAGCAGGCAATACATTACACAGTACACACACACACACACACACACACACTATAAACAATTACATTACACACACCCTGCACCTATAATGGGTACAGGGTGACTAAAACATAAGATAAATAAAGCAGCCTACATAAATAGTCTGAATGAAGGTAGAATAGGGGCTTTAAAGCCAAATACATCAAAGAGTCATAGTCACAGGGGAGGAGGCTGGCAAGCAGGCCTCTCCAGTACCAAGTCGCGAAGGGCACTTCGTCACATATCTCCCCTTCAGGGGGAAGACTAACCAGGCACCTGACTTTCTGTCGGTCAGTGCCTAAGTTAGTCGATTCACCCACCGACCATACGCAAGTGCCAGAGTAGCCCACCCACAACAAACAGAAACATAGAAACATAGAATGTGACGGCAGATAAGAACCATTCAGCCCATCTAGTCTGCCCAATTTTCTAAAAACTTTCATTAGTCCCTAGCCTTATCTTATAGTTAGGATAGCCTTATGCCTATCCCACGCATGCTTAAACTCCTTTACTGTGTTAACCTCTACCACTTCAGCTGGAAGGCTATTCCATGCATCCACTACCCTCTCAGTAAAGTAATACTTCCTGATATTATTTTTTAAACCTTTGTCCCTCTAATTTAAGACTATGTCCTCTTGTTGTGGTAGTTTTTCTTCTTTTAAATATAGTCTCCTCATTTACTGTGTTGATTCCCTTTATGTATTTAAATGTTTCTATCATATCCCCCCTGTCTCGTCTTTCCTCCAAGCTATACATGCTAAGATCCTTTAACCTTTCCTGGTAAGTTTTATCCCGCAATCCATGAACCAGTTTAGTAGCCCTTCTCTGAACCCTCTCTAAGGTATCAATATCCTTCTGAAGATACGGTTATTAGAGCAGCCCACCCACAGCAAACAGTGACTGCACCTGGGTATTCCTCTGGGGTGATGGGGCAACACGCTGTGGGGACTTGAGGGGCAGAGGCCAGCGGCGCTCTGCCCTGATGCCAGCGCTTCTGCTGGGAGGAGGGGGGGTGCAGGCCAGTCCTGTGACAAGGGGATCGGTAGGGCAGAGGCCAGGGGCGGTCTGCCCTGATGCCAGCTCTTCTGCTGGTATAGCCTGCAGGACATCAGGCTCTGGACAAGGGACAAAGGGAGGGCAGAGGCTGACTGCACTCTGCCCAGCTGCCAGCTCTTCCGCTGGGGGGCTTGGGACATAGTCTGGCTCAGTAGCCAGGGGAACGTGGGGGTCAGTGGGGGTTAACATCTCCCCTGTTAACCCTGGGGCCAAGTTAGGAGTTAGCTGGGGAGGGGAATTCGTACTTACCCTCTCCTCCTGTTGTCCCTGTGAGGGTAGTTGGGGATCTGGACAGGCTGTCCAGCATCCCTGTAGGTCGGGCACAGAGACCACGGTCCCCTCTGCGCCATCTGGGAGATTGGTGTCTCCCCTTGGTAGGGTAAGCTGCCGCTGGGGAGATAGGGTGCTGTGCTCCTCTCCCTGAAACACAGGCTGCCGCTGGAGAGGGAGACCGCCTGTCTCCACTCCCATAACATTGTCCTGCTCCCTGTAGGACACACTGCTGCTGGGGAGGAAGGACGACACCTTCGGCTCCCTGTAACTTGCACTGCCGCTGGGGAGGAAGGACGACACCTTCGGCTCCCTGTAACTTGCACTGCCGCTGGGGAGAGAGACCAACTGTCTCTGCTCCCTGTAGGACACACTGCCGCTGGGGGGGGAAGGACGACACCTTCGGCCCCCTGGAACGCACTGCCGCTGGGGAGTTAGGGCGACACCTTCGGCTCCCTGTAACTTGCACTGCTGCTGGAGACTAGGTGTCCATATCCTCAACCTCCACAGTTGTCGCTCAAAGGCCATTGCCGCACTGTTCTCAGCACTCAACTGGCGCATTACTTGGTGGACCACCTCGTTCGAAAGGTCTGGGCCATAGCAGACCAACCGCCTCTTTACCTCCTCAATGTAAGCGTCGTCCTCGTAGCGACGTATCATGTTGAGGTGCTCTTCGCAGGGCTCTATCCATCCCTGCTCCATGCTGCTGTAGTTAGGGACACTGCACAGTGGCTAGCGTTGCCCTCAATAACCTCTCATACGATACCAGTGTCTCCGAGCTGCTTCTCCTCGCACTAGGACGCCATCCCACCGCTGCCACCAATGTAACGGAGCTCCTTGTACTCCGACTGAGTACCCTCCGTTGATGGATGCTCCTAGCGCTTCCTGAGGACTCCCAAGCACTGCAGCAGACACCACAACCACCGCAACCTGACTGGAGTCTCGCCGTCTTCCTTCCACCCTGGATCAGCTTCTGTCCTCCAGGACTGTGTGGTGAAAACCCCTCCTCCAAGGAGAGCGTGTCAGGAACAAGCTCTTAAAAGAGCTAAGTGACTCAAGCTCAGGGGAGCATGCAGAGCATAGCAATCCCCAGTGTGATTATAACGGCTCCCTCCAATAACGAGACAAGGCTACATTTAGAAGGATCAAGAAGAACTGTGGTGACCCTATTGGCTGGTCCCAAGGGAAATAAAGGTTTTGACAGTTCTTCTTGATCCCTCTAAACGTAGCCTTGTCTCGTATTGGAGGGAGCTGTTATAATCACACTGGGGATTGCTATGCTCTGCATGCTCCCCTGAGCTTGAGTCACTTAGCTCTTTTAAGAGCTTCTTCCTGACACGCTCTCCTTGGAGGAGGGGTCTTCACCACACAGTCCTGGATGCTGGAGGTCCGTACAGGGTGGAAGGAAGAGTTCTTTCCCACACAGTCCTGGAGGACAGAAGCTGATCCAGGGTGGAAGGAAGACGGCGAGACTCCAGTCAAGATACGGCGGTTGCGGAGTCTGTGGTGGTTGTGGTGTCTGCTGCAGCGCTTGGAGTCCTGTTTGAAAATCGTTTTCGATTATAATTAACCATGAAGAAACAGTTCTCTGAATATTCAAGTAAACAAATACTGTGGAAGAAAAATAATATAAAATTAGAGACATAATAGTTTAGTGAAGCTATTTAATAATTGTATTCCTTTACTTATTTGGTAAATGTTAAAAATGTTTCAGTAGAGGGTGTGACTAGCTTTCGAACAAGGTGATGGTGTACCTTCGGAGCTCTGTAGGATTGGGCCAATTGCAGACAAATTGTAAACTTATTGATAAGTGGCACAGCTCTGTTCAAGTGCTATAAAGTATGTTCTTTTCTTACTAGCCTACCTATGATGATTTTGATAGGTAGTTAGGTTTTTAGTCATTGATAGCTTTGGCTGCTCACCAGCTTTACAATATAGTTCACAATGTTCAGCATGACACTTTTTCAACCACACCAGATCCAGTGGTATCTACAAAGTGAACAGGTCGAAGTCCTACTGTTAGATTGATGCATGGATTTTTTAACCATTTGTTTTTGTTAGGTTTGATTTTAATTGCAATATGCATTTTGGAGTGCATATTCATGGTCCTATTACCTAGCTTATGGATTTTTGTTTCTTTGGGAAATATAGCACTGATCAAGCAGTGATATAATTGAGTGTTTCACATTTATTACAAGTTATTAAAATCTTATCTCTGAGCCTTTATCAGAGGGAAGCCAAAACGTTGTCTCCACTTCCTTGTTTAAAATAAAGACTACCTTTTAGAAGAAACCTGAGGTGTGCCTGCATATTTATTATTTACACATACAGATACAGACACAAAGAAACATACAAGTCAAACATTTAGCCAAGCTCCAGTTTCCTACCTTTTTGATGCGGGAGAGTGCCTTCTGCTGGCTGGGGTTGTTGGAAGTTATGGGCATGCTCATTTCTTGGTCAGGCCCTCCCCCTCCTCTGCCTCCCACCCGATGCTTTGTCTCAGCTGGGAGGAAGTGACCCACTCTGACTTTCTGCATGACTGGGCACCTGATGGTCCATGTCTATTGGGTGGCCCCTCACCCCGTGGTTCCCAACATGTCCAGTGCAGCTGCACCTGCGGTAGAACTTTTTCCCATCTATTCCTGGGGGAACTGGATTGTACCCCTGGTGGTACACTTACCACAGGTTGGGAACTGCTGACAAATGATAATGTTATAATGTTTGGAATGGTTTTCTAATGGAGCCCTTATGTTGCCATCCTCAATGATGTACTGACATGTTTCTCTGTTGTTCTATTATGTCTATATGACAGCTTCTAACATTTAATCTGGAGTGGCGATGGCGATTTCTATATTTTCTAGAACATTTTTTTTTTTTTTTTATCCTAAGTCCTTTGGGAAAATAACTGCTTTAGGAAATTATTAATAGGACAGCAATAGAAAGTCTGTGTTGGGCAAGAATTGGAGGGTTTGCAGATACTAGAAAATACTAGGTATGTAACTATTGCAAACCAAGATTCTATGTACCTCCCAGAAAAACATGTAAAACAAATTACATGTATATTTTCATTGTAGATATGCATACGAATTGTTATTTTTCTTTTATTATTTTTTTTTTTACAAAGGACAACACAAGTAAGATTGTAATGGGTTCATATTTCCAGACCCACACAATGCGTTTGAGAGAAATTATAACTTGCAGACTTGTGTTAGTGTAATGTTTTATATGTCAGCAAAGTAAGTAAAAATAGCACACTAATTCCAATCAGATAATCAGTATCTATTCATAGAGATTAAGAGGATCTGATCCAAATCATTTATACATAAAATCCCTTATAAAGAATAGTATTTCATAAATGCTGATTATTTGAAATTTACTTTGAATTCACTTTAGTAAATAACCTATGTATCAGTGCTATTCGTTAAAGTGAGAAAGTGAATTTCCAATTTAAGCTAAAATGAGCCAAATTGGAAAATTATCCATCTCAGCTATGCTACTTTGGTCTGAAATTTGAAATTCACTATGAATTCTTACTTTATTGAACACCACTGACAGTGGCAGAACAAGGTCCAATAAGTCAAGGCAGGCTTCATTTCAAGGTCAAATCTATAGCCAAAGGTTAGTAAGCTAAAGAACAATAACAAGGAAAAACATGTAAGGCAATGCATCAAGGAGAATTCTGTACCAAAAGAAGTGTGACAATCATGGGATCTTTAGTCTTTAATGACACATACTTCAGCACTGTGAGAATGACACACAATCCAGCTACTTGTAGAATTTTGTTCAACATAGCACAGATGAGGGAGAGACATTTTTGCAGTAACACAATCTCATGGCGTACTTGACAAAGAGTATTAACATGCAATGGGCAGGCACAGTTATTGACCCCCATTATTTGTGGACCATAAGGATGCTGTGTGTAGATCAACCATTTTGTTATAAAATATTATGTCTGTAAATGTATTATGTGAGTTTATCTACTCACATATCCACCACACAATCATTACTATACATGCAATTATGATGTTACAGCCTTGCACAGCTGAATCAGAGGCACTGTGGGGAATCATGCCATTAAATACTTTATGCATCTGTCTATGCCAAGCAAAATGTGTTTTGTAACATCTGAGCCTCACTCTGTTAGATGGAGACCAGTTACATTCTATATTCAAGCTGGATTTTCATGTAAATTATTTGACTAAAATTGAAGATTGAAACATCTACTGCTCCTGTGTTCAGCCAAACTCTTTTTATGATAGAATCAGCTCACTGCCCACTTGAATCAAAATTAATTCAAAGTAAAAATTCAAATATTAGGCCAAAATTGGCAACATTCTCCAGGTCAGCTATGTTTAAATTTGAAATTCACTTTCTAATCCAAACAATGTACACTTTAGTAAATACCACTAGGCATGTATGAGCACATATTTTACAACATAATAGCTCAATTTTTACATAAACATTGAAATAAAAAAAGATGATGTATATAGTGTGGACAATATACTAATGTTGCCTCGCAAAAAATCTCATTATTTTGTTCTACTGACGTAGTAAGTAAGTGACAAAATGAAAATACATATGAGTCCTTTTATTTGGATTCCAGTGTGAATGTCTGTCCAGACTTCAATCCCTCTAGGCAAATTATATGTCCCTTAAGGGAAAATAACAACTAATTTCCAAAGTCTGATTTTCTGTCTAAATATGATACTGAAAGCAAAATACTATGTAAGTAAAATACAATGCTATATTTAGCTAGAATCCCATATATTGTATGATTATTGGCAACCTTGTCTAAAAGGTTTATCTGCTGAGTTGAGTCCTACACTAACAATTCATTATGCTGCAAAATTTCTAACAAGATAGAAAGGGATATTTATTTTTATAAATCCCTACAACTAATCAACCCTTAATAGGGCACACAAGGGATAGAAAGCAGCACTGTGAATTCTTATTGCATATATATATATAGTTTTGGTAGGTGGCCTACACTGGAGAGACAGACAATTGTTCATTTTGTTTTACATATTTTATACACATATAAAACACAAAACATGTGTGATGTATAGCATGCAGTATACAATGAGTAGCCCTCTATTAGTGTTATAGTGAGGATACACATTTAGCTTACATCAATAAGCAATCTTCAGTGAGATATCACTCCAATGATGTTATGACAGACGTCGGCAGAAATAATTCTTAAATCTTCAAAAAACTTTAATTACTTAGGATAAACATAGAGACAAACGTAGTGTGAAATAATATAAAATGAGTATAGTAGATATAATACTAAAAGCACTAACAAACACATCAAAGGCACATCAATAGGTCCTAAAGACCAACTAAAATGGCGAAGGGTAGTGTCCCAGAAGTTCATCATCGCCCTGCTTAAAGGACCACTATAGGACCGCCCGGCTCTGGAAGGGGGAAAGGGGTAAAAACTTACCTTTTTCCAGCGCTGGGCGGAGAGCTCTCCTCCTCGGATCCTCCTCTTCTCCTCCCCGTCGGCTGAATGCGCACGTGCGGCAAGCGCTGCGCGCGCATTCAGCCGGTCGCATAGGAAAGCATTTACAATGCTTTCCTATGGACGCTGGCGTGCTCTCACTGTGAAAATCACAGTGAGAAGCACGCAAGCGCCTCTAGTGGCTGTCAATGAGACAGCCACTAGAGGAAATAGGGGAAGGCGTAACCCATTCATAAACATAGCAGTTTCTCAGAAACTGCTATGTTTATGAAAAAATGGGTTAACCCTAGCTGGACTTGGCACCCAGACCACTTCATTTAGCGGAAGTGGTCTGGGTGCCTAGAGTGGTCCTTTAAAGGACCACTCTAGGCATCCAGACCACTTCAGCTTTATGAAGTGGTCTGGGTGCCTGGTCCAGCTAGGGTTAACCCTTTTTTTTAATAAACATAACAATTTCAGAGAAACTGCTATATTTATAAATAGGTTAATCCAGCCTCTAGTGGCTGTCTCTTGACAGCCGCTAGAGGCGCTTGCGTGCTTCTCACTGTGAAAATCACAGTGAGAAGACGCAAGCGTCCATAGAAAAGCATTATGAATGCTTTCCTATGAGACTGGCTGAATGCGCGCGCAGCTCCTGCCGCACATGCGTATTCAGCCGAAGAGGAGGAGAGGAGGCGGAGAGGAAGAGGAGAGCTCCCCGCCCGGCGCTGGAGAAAGAGGTGAGTTTAACCCCTTCCTCACCCCAGAGCCCAGCGGGAGCGGGTCCCTGAGGGTGAGGGCACCCTCAGGGCACTATAGTGCCAGGAAAACGAGTATGTTTTCCTGGCACTTTAGTGGTCCTTTAATATTATGAGTGTAGAGCCTCCTGATCTTTACTCTCCAGAGCCACAACTAGCAGTTTAATAATTAGCTTATTCAGGCTATGAGCTTCACTTGTGTGGAGTCTCCTTCCTGGTACTGCATAAAGTATGAAGATATCCAATGTAGTAAAAATAAAATAAACTTTACTGGATCCAAAGA
The DNA here is from genome assembly GCA_933207985.1 of Pelobates cultripes. Lineage (NCBI taxonomy): Eukaryota > Metazoa > Chordata > Amphibia > Anura > Pelobatidae > Pelobates > Pelobates cultripes. Next base: position 223,142,578 of record OW240915.1, read on the forward strand.
TTTTTTTAAAAACTAGGCTGGATGCTTTGTTTACAAAAGAAGATTTTCATATAGGATTTCCATGAAATAACTATAAAAATTTATATAAAATGTATACTTGTACAAAGCGTATATTTAATCTAAAAGCAAGGCTATAACATTCTTTGTCAAGCAATTAATTAAGTGCTTAATTTCAAACAATACTCCAGTAACAGTACTGGTAAAATTCTTAATAGATCTGAGGAGATATTGGCACATTTTACAGTGCCACATTTGAAAAAGAACTTTGGATTTTGGAGTGGGCTGTTGTTTTAAAGTAGAGGTAAATCCAGGAGCCAAAAATAATTTAAAAAAATTTGACTTGTTATAAATAACCTTAGGTTTCTTAGGTAAAACTTCACCTAGTACATCATCCTGTAATAAAATAGGCCAACATTTTAAATAAGGCTTTCTCAATCCATTTAAATACCAAATTATTAGACGTGTACCAGTGAAATGTTTGTTTCATACAAATGATTTTGTCAATCCCAAATTTTGTCCGCAAACCATTTGTTTTCAAACAAAATTTGTTACAAACTAATTAGTTCTCATCCATTAGGACGAAAACAGCATTACACATACACACAAAAAAAAAAAAGCAAGGAGGGAGCCGGCAGCGCTACCAGCTACCTCCTAGTAATAAATAACCATTCCTACCCCTCCTGCATTAAAACCTATGTGGGTCACTATGACCTCCATATTAATAAAAAGGAAGTTAAATCCTCCTGCATGCCCCTATTCATAGCATGCCGCAAGTAGGGGTATGTTGCCTAAACAGCAAGCAGCCAGTGGCTGTTCACTGTCATTTAAAAGTAAATATAAATCAGTATGGGGTTCACTATGACCCCATATTAATTAAATCCTCCTGCATGCCCTTACTTGCGGCATGCCGCGAGTAGGGGCATGTCACCTAAACAAATTTAAAACTACTAGTCACTAGTGCAATAAGGGGGGTTCTGTCACAGGTTAAATACTCTGCATGCCCCTACCTATGCCAGGTACCCCAGTGTAGTAGGGGCATGTGGTCTGAACAGTGAGCAACCAGTGGCTGCTCGCTGTAATTTAAAACTGAATATAAAAATCAGTATCTTATATAGAAGTGATAGAGCGCTACAGTAAGAGTATGTGTAACCAATAGATATAGCAAAAACAATAACAATGTTGCAATATGAAAAAGTAGCTATTTAGATCAGTAACACAATAAGGCTGTGCCACATTTTACACGTACTCTTACTGTACTCTTTACACTTCTCTACAAGATACATTTATGTCCAGTTTTAAATGGCAGCGAGCAGCCACTATGACCCCCATATTAATAAAAGGGAGGTTAAATCCTCCAGCATGCCCCTACTCACAGCATGCCGCGTGTAGGGACATGTCGTCTAAACAGTGAGCAACCCCTTTTGACTCATAACATTGTGATTGGTTGATTTTCAAATTGAAAGCAACCAATCACAGTGTTATGAGTCAAATTACACAGCATGGGAAAATTCCAAATAACTTTTCCACGCTGTGTAAAATGATACAGAGCACTCTGATTGGTTGGATTTCAAGCCAACCAATCAGAATGCTGTGACAGGTAAATGTAGAGACATACCTGTCAGTCTTGACATTTAACTGTCATAGCACTCTGATTAGTTGGCTTAAACCAGCCAATCAGAGCATTCTGAGCCTAATTGCAGGGCGGGGGAAAGCCTTTCCTCGCCCTGAGCTCATTTTGCGCCTTGCCCTACATGGGTGAAGAAGGATTATTTTTTTACTTTCAGGATTTTTGTTTTCGGCTTTTTTTTTTTGGCGCTCTGTTTTAGTTTTTTTTAGTTTTTAACAGTTGCAACGGATATTATGGATTTTTATTTGGCCTTTTTTGGGGCTGAAGAAAGAAAAGAAAAAAGAAGACATCTAATGGTAAGTATGAAATTTTATTTTACAGAGTTAGTTTATTGCCCCCTTCATTATTATTAGGGTGGGGGGGGTAGGTTATTTTTATTGACTAGGAGCTTGAGGACCCCTAGTCACTTTATTATTTGTGGTCCTCACCCGTCACTCATGTGTGGGGACCTGGGGGTTACACTAGGTCCCCCCAATTATTTATGTATTTATGTTCCCCACCTGCCGCTCATGGATGGGGATCCGGGTGGGACATTAGGTCCCCCCTTTAATTAATTACGGTCCCCACCCACCGCTTATGGGTGGGAACCAAGGGGGACATTAGGTCCCCCCATTATTTATTTATTTAGGGTTCCCACCCGATGTTCATAGGTGGGGACCTGGGGGGATATTAGGTCCAACACCATTATTTATTTATTTAGCGTCCCCACCCGCCGTTCATGGGTGGGGACCAAGGGGGACATTAGGCCGCCCCCTTTTTTTAATTAAAGTCCCCACCTGCCACTCATGGGTGGAGACCAGAGGGGACATTAGGTCCCCCATTTATATTAATAGGATGGGATTGTTGGGGGGTACTATGTCCCCACCATTTTAGTTATATTCTGTTCCCCACCATGCCAGGTCTCCCCTTATTACACTAGCGACTGGGCAGCAATAGTTGCCCAGTCACTAGTACTTTTAAATTTGTTTAGGCAACATGCCCCTACTCACGGCATTGCTGCGAGTAGGAGCATGCAGGAGGATTTAACCTCCCTTTTATTATCACTATGACACCCATAGGTTTTAATGGGGAGTGGGTTAGAAATGAATATTATTACAATGAAGAAGCTGATAGCGCTGCTGGCTCTCTCCTTGGTTTTTTTTTTGGGGGGGAGTTGCACATGCGCAGTGTTATTTTCTCTGTGCTGTGGGGGTCATTTCTCCTGCAGCACGGAGTCTATTAACCGAACAAAACGAAATGAAAAGGTAAAGCATTTGTCATCTGCCTCTTCGTTTTGTTTATATTTCGTTTGTAGGGCTTTCATTTACGTTTTAGTTAACGAATAAGAAAAAATAAACTAATTTTCAGATGAAATCATATTCGTACGAAAACGAATGCAAATGTCTACAAATTATGTTGTATCCTGAAAGCTAAATTAAAACTATATTGTTTATTACATACTATTAGGTACTATGTGTACCTTGTATTTGGTAAAATGTTATATTTTATACTTTAGACTTATACGTTAAACTGTTTTTTTTCGGGTTTTTTTAGAATACAGATTGACTATCCATTTTCCAACAATAATGAAGTGAGGTGGGTTAAGGCAAAGAATAACATTTAAAAGGATAATTCTAAACAATGCTAACACTAAGGCAATTTGCAGCAGTAATGGTGCTCGGAAACAACAATTTTGAAAAGTTAATTTTTAGTGGTTTAAAACAGAGTCCCCAAGGTGCCCACAGTCTGTTCTTTCTAAACTGGATGTTTCGCCTCCAAATTAACATTGTCAATTTCAATAAAATGTTGACAGCATTGATTGGCTTAGAGTGTCTGAGTGCCTCTAAGTATTGCTGTTATTATAAGAGAGTACAAGGGCAGAAAGTGGTAGAGGTTATTATTTATACTCTATATGAATGGATTATTTATACATGCTCTAGCCAGGCATGTATGAAATGGATATTCTATACAGAACCTCAATATCAAAATCTCTTTATTTATTAATTGTTGATTTAATATTATATTCAGGCCAGGAAGATTGGGTACCACATGACGGCAGCCCAAAACCTAAAATCTGTTGGAGGAGTGGTACATTAAATGCAGGATGGCACAATATTTTGAGTTAGGGAATTCGTAGGTCTCTTAGGAAATATATTTATCAGTGCCATATAGATAGAAGAATTAGGGGCATTACTTTATCCTCACTTGACATAGTAACTCCATGATAAAAGACAGGCTAGAGGATGACTCTCTCTGTTTATTAACCATATTCTCCTGAATGTTGATAGCTACACCTAACTTTTTTTATAGTTTGTGTACATCCTTAAATTTACTTATTTCCAGCGCCTCAAATCTTCAGATTCTAACAGTGGTAGTGTGATGTTTGAACATTCTAATATTCTACTCTCTAAATTATAGGAATAAAAATTGAGTTTTGCTTCTCAAAATTTAGCTTTTTTGTTTATTAGATTACAGCCAACATACTTATTTTGAAATTTTTTTTTTCTTTTCCAAATAGAAGAAATACTAAACTATATACTTTTTTTTTTTTAAAGGTGATGTCTATCTGAAATGACATAAGTGATTTCTCGATGTAAATAGAATGTACTAAATTCCAGAAGACAACAAAGCTTACTTCATGCAACTTTTTTTTAATAGGGTGATCTGACAATAAAGTTTTAAATCTAAAAAGTATTCATATTAATGAAAAAGTAATATGCAGTATGTAAATGAACAAATCATAGACACCCGAATCACGACATTGTAATATAGTAGATTCAAAGAGCTTGTTCTTGCACTATGACAAATGTAAATATTGCCACGCGTGAGATATGGAAATGTCACATTTGTCAGTGAAATTGCTTCTGGTGGCTGTCAATCAAATACCCTCTAGATGCAGTTAGTCTCATTAAAGGTGTTGCATTAATAAAAATCTTCACATCTGCCTTCACCGAACACTGTTAATGCTTCTCATGGTTAAGCATTGAATTCTGTTCTACTATATGAGCAACATCCATTTGGTGGCACACATGCACTGTAGGGCCTCAATCCTTCTCTATGAAGAGACCTGGACTGATCCAAGATTATCAATAATAAAGATTTCAAAAGAGAAAGAGCATCTGCCGTGGTAAAACTAGGACTGTGCTGGAAAAGGGTGAGTATAGTTTTTCATTTATTTATTTTTAACAGGGAGGAGCATATAGTCTAACTCATTCATGCAATAGTTCTACAAAGACACAGTTAAACTAGTAAGTACATATGCAGGACAGATGACATATATGTATTCAACATTATGTACCATGAAATTTGCATTAACCCTTGCAAAAAAAAAGAAACATAATTATAAATGTATTCTGAGGTTATTACGCAACTGACTATACCAATACTTTACATATTTATTATGTTTTTGTTTATTATTAAAGAATATTTTTTTAAATAGAATGCTATTTTTAGTTTATGAAGTTTCAGCAACTCTAGGTTTCATTTTTGTTTTGATTGATAGACTTCAGACAGGCATTTTGAAAAAAATGTTGTTGTGTTTTAACAGTTATATTAATTTTCAGCAGTTCTAGGAGACATGGCAATTGATTGTAACTTTTTCAAATGGCAGAATAAGAGACATAGGTAAAACATGATGCACTTTTAATTTGAAACCATTCTTTTGAAATTATTGATATTATTTATAAGGTAGCATGCACAAATCAATAACATAATTTTAAAATACCTTACAAGGAAAACATGTTATGTTTAATTTACACGACTTATCAGAAAAAGAAGCATTTATATGTTTTTGAAACAAACTATTTAGTACAATGAATTAAACCTACAATGAGAAATGTTTCTAAACCTACCGTAAATTAATCTCAATACATACAATAAAATAATCTGACCACTGAATCAACATTGTTTTATATGTGCAAAAGTCCCTTTGCCATTTTTCAAGTGCTACTGGCTTAATGAACAAGAAATATTTATTAGTTGAGAATTTAACACGTGAAAAATAATATTTACCTTTTTGCTGCTGTTTTAATTTGTCAGATGTAAAAATAATGGTAGGCATCCTTCTCTTCAACAAATAAAAATCAATAAATGAATAAAGTGAAGAAAACATTGCTTTATTTGTCATTGTACAGATACGGAATTCACATATATCTTTATTTTGGTGACTTTGAGATAAGTAATGTAAAACAGTTTTCTAAAGACTACACACAGGGAGGGTTGTTTCTTATCATGTGAATTACTGGTTATTAATAGTGGAAAATGTATTCCAAAATAACCAAACTGAATTAGTGATTTGGTTATATCAGGTATTTGTAAAGTGAATTTAAGTGAATTCTTGGCAATTTGTGCTTTTAGTGAATAACTCTGAGAGTGGTACAAATAATAAAAAATGCATGGTTCATTGAAGACAGAGAGAGAACCATGCAGTTTTTGGAAAAGCAGAGAAGACCATTCAGGGCCACCAATCCTTTGCAGCAGGAGAACTGCAGATCCCGCAATATGCAATGAACAAAGTAGCAGCCGGGCAGCAGCACAAGCTGATGAAATTTAAACTATGTTGATTGGAAAGCAGAACACTTGTATTTCACAAAGTTTGCTTGCCCCTCCCCTCCACCCCAAAATCTTTACTTCACATTGCTTGTGTTGTTGCTTCCTTCTTTGTTCTTGTTATAATATGTATGTCAAGAATTTAGAGAAATGGACTACTCTCCCCTGGCATTAACAATAGGCCCCCATGAATCTGTGATGGCTATAAAGATTTAAAGATGTAAACTCTATGGAAGCCATAATTGCTTCATTTATGCAGGCTTCTGTGGTCCCCATGGATCATAAACATTTCAGATCACTCTCAAAGGTCTCAGCTCCTACCTAGTCGAATTTGTGTCTCGGAGTAATGAACTGCTCTGATTCCTACATCTGCCCAGTTATCAGTTACTCCTCTATATATTACTGCTGCCCTCTCCCACTCTCTAGGTTTTTCTTTTTTTAATCTTGCTCCCTTTCTCACTTTAGTGCAGTGTTTCTTAATTTTAAACATAGTAATGTTATTTTATGTTTCTTCCATTTGCGAATAATTGCACCAACTGTTGTCACCTTCTCAACAAACTGCTTGTGTAAGTCTACAGTCTTGTCCCTGACATCCTTGGACATCATATAGACTTCCACTGCAGCCAATAGAGGCTTTACTGGCTGCAGTGGAAGTCTATATATTTGGGCTACTAAAGGTAAAGCAGACTTACCTGCTCTTACCATTAACAGATTTATTTAACCAATCATTGTTAACAGGAGTAGTCCCAGAAGATTGGAAGTTAGCGAATGTTGTGCCCATTTACAAGAAAGGTAATAGGGAGGAGTCGGGCAACTATAGGCCAGTAAGCCTTACTTCAGTAGTGGGGAAAGTGATGGAAACCATGTTAAAGGATAGGATTGATGAACATCTAAAAACACATGGATTTCAAGATCAGAGACAACATGGGTTTACTTCAGGGAGATCATGCCAAACTAATCTTATTGATTTTTTTGATTGGGTAACTAAAATTATAGATCAGGGTGGTGCAGTAGACATTGCTTACCTAGATTTCAGTAAGGCTTTTGACACTGTTGCACATAGAAGGCTTATCAATAAACTGCAATCTTTAAGTTTGGATTCAAATATTGTTGAATGGGTAAGGCAGTGGCTGAGTGACAGGCAACAGAGGGTTGTAGTTAATGGAATATATTCGAAGCTTGGACTTGTCACCAGTGGGGTACCTCAGGGATCTGTACTTGGACCCATTCTCTTTAATATTTTTATTAGTGATATTGCAGAAGGTCTTGATGGTAAGGTATGTCTTTTTGCTGATGATACTAAGATATGTAACAGGGTTGATGTTCCAGGAGGGATAAGCCAAATGACAAATGATTTAGGTAAACTAGAAAATGGTCAGAATTGTGGCAACTGACATTTAATGTGGATAAGTGCAAGATAATGCATCTTGGACGTAAAAACCCAAGGGCAGAGTACAGAATATTTGATAGAGTCTAACCTCAACATATGAGGAAAGGGATTTAGGGGTGATTATTTCTGATGACTTAAAGGTAGGCAGACAATGTAATAGAGCAGCAGGAAATGCTAGCAGAATGCTTGGTTGTATAGGGAGAGGTATTAGCAGTAGAAAGAGGGAAGTGCTCATGCCATTGTACAGAACACTGGTGAGACCTCATTTGGAGTATTGTACACAGTACTGGAGACCGTATCTTCAGAAGGATATTGATACCTTAGAGAGGATTCAGAGAAGGGCTACTAAACTGGTTCATGGATTGCGGGATAAAACTTACCAGGAAAGGTTAAAGGATCTTAACATGTATAGCTTGGAGGAAAGACGAGACAGGGGGGATATGATAGAAACATTTAAATATATAAAGGGAATCAACACAGTAAAGGAGGAGACTATATTTAAAAGAAGAAAAACCACCACAACAAGAGGACATAGTCTTAAATTAGAGGGACAAAGGTTTAAAAATAATATCAGGAAGTATTACTTTAATGAGAGGGTAGTGGATGCATGGAATAGCCTTCCAGCTGAAGTGGTAGAGGTTAACACAGTAAAGGAGTTTAAGCATGCATGGGATAGGCATAAGGCTATCCTAACTATAAGATAAGGCTAGGGACTAATGAACGTTTTTAGAAAATTGGGCAGACTAGATGGGCCGAATGGTTCTTATCTGCCGTCACATTCTATGTTTCTATGTTTCTATGTTTCTATGTTTCTATGTTTGTGAGTTAATTTCTTATCTTTCCATTAATTTAGTACTCTTTATCCTGCAATATTATACTATATATGTTTTTTGTCCTCTTTTGTGTACTTCAGTTGGAGCTGTGACTTACCTCAGAAATAATGTTAGTGTAAGTTATAATTAATTTTATGCACTATATCACTTTAAAGTGGTGCTTTGCATTTTGCACTTTTAGATCACATATATGTGCTGATTGTTTTTATACATCTTATTACTTGTGAGTGAAACAGTATTTTGCACTTTATATTACACATTTGATGCTGCTAAATGAATTTGCACTTTAAATTTTAGCGCTCCTTTTTTTCAGTCTTTTACTATAATTGAAGTGTTTTGGGTTAATACACAATATAGGTGCTGCTCAATTTTAAAAGTTTTATTTTATTTTGTGTTTGAAGTGTTTTGGGTTAATACACAATATAGGTGCTGGAGACGATGCTGGAGACGATGATGAATCCAATTACGATAATTCTGTTCCCCCCACCACTGCATACAGCACTTTGCCTCTGTTCCAGGAGCTACTTCTTTAAGAGTATGATGAGACAGATAAAGTAGAAGAATAAAGTCTGGAAAGGCTGGCACCTAGTGTGCACTCAGCTCTTTCATCTCTTTCACCATCTCCAAGTTGCTTTCACCCACACAACGCCAATTTGGCTGTCTGCCACCTGCACTGTACAGTGAAAACCGGGACTAATCCGCAAAGAGAAAACTCTCCAAAGTGCCAGACGTCATCGAATGTGAGCGCACATACACACACTGACACACAATTGCATATATACACTTTGAGACATGCATGTATATACACTCAATACACGCATACACATACACACTCTGATACACGCACAGATACACTGATTTACAGAGACACACAATGACACACACACACATTGACAGATACAGTCAGACAAATACAGTGTGTATCTGGCAGTGTGTATTTGTAACTGCATATGTCTCGGATTGTATCTGAAAGTATGTTTGTTATGGTACCTCCAGTAATAAATGAACAAACCGCCGTTTAGTGAATGCTCCCCATTCGCAATAATGTGGTCTGGTAGCGTGTACAGTATAACCATGCGAACCGCCAGCTAGGGAACACTCCAAACTCCCGAACGGTACCTGTACGGCTCTTTCCCTTCACGAACTCCAAATCCACGAACTGACAATATTAGCCGAACGCCAATATCTTCCAAGCGGCAAATAATTCCAATAAGCAGTCTCTAGGCGTCGGTAATAAAATCCCCCCAATAACGAGACCAAGCTCCGCTTTGAGGGTAAAACACGAACTCATTTACTGTGGGCTACCTGCCCGGTATTTATGCAGGTCTCCCACTTGGTGGACACTCCCCTAGGGGACCAAATGGGAGACTGGAATAACAGAAGGACATAGGGACATTTCAGACATACATCCCCACAATATTCCCAGCATGCATCACAGTTCCCTCCCCTCTGCTCAGGAGATAATTGGGAAGTAATTCAATTATCTCCCAGAGCAGAGGCAAATCGCCATTTTAACTCAAAGTTATAAAACACATTAAAATATATAACTTTCTAATTGACGGACATATTGTATTCGTGTAACACATCCCCAGATAGCCTGGATCTGAGTGCATATTATTGGCAAATAGCGCTCAGATCCCATTCGCATAGTTCAATCGCCATGGAGTCAAAGTTTATTACAGTTCTTCGGTATGCGATTGACTCCATGGGAAGGCTATCTGGGTTAAGTCCATTTGTGTTGTTGAATCTCCCGAACGGCCGGCATTCGTATGCTTTTGTCGATTGAGAAGGGGAGGTCGACGGCTTCAGCGGTGTTCGGTTGAAAAAGTGTCCGTTTTTAGTTCCATGGAATAACCGTCGAACACCGCTGGGCTTTCACATAGTTAAAATGGCCGCCGCCTCGTGGTCGACATACGAACGACGACCACCCGGTATTCGGTTTTAATTGAGAAGTGTCTGTGGTTAAACGCAATGTTCTAATTGGGATCAATAGGTTAACCAGCAGCACACTTCTCTTCTGGGTGGCCGTCCGTTCGGTAGTTCCGTTCGACAAAAAAAAGACATTCCCTTAAACAAAGCATACGAATGGGGAATTCATGCAAATGGCAAAACAGACGAACACAGTACTTTTAGTCCATACAGATGGGTCTGTCACAATGTTGTTTCTGGCAGTGAGTATCCTTGTGCATCTTTGAGTTTTATCTGTATGTATGTCTATCCATGACTGTGTCTGCAATTCATATCTGTGTCAGTGTATCTTCTTTGCGTCTGTGAGTGTTTGTGTCATGGGAGCTTCATTCGGTATGTTGTGTGTATGTGGGGTATGCTTGTGGTCTGCTTGTGTGAGTTGTGTTTATGGTGTGCCTGTGTTATCTGTGTGAGGGGTTATTATGTGAGTATGAGGATAACTGTCTGCGAAGTTGTGCCTTTGTCTAAGGTTGCCTGTGTGTTTATGAGGGTGAACAGGGTCTGCCTGTAGCCTTTGTGCATTGTGTTTATGGCAAAGCTATATTTCCTGACTGTGTGTGTATGATGAATGTCTTCAGCTGGTGACTGTGACCAGGTGAGTAAAGGGATACCAGTGGCAGGGATAATGTGACAGTACATAAATTCTAAAAAAAACAAAAATGAAAGTGTAGGTACACTAAAAACTGAAATGGAGGTGTTAGTTAATGAAGACCAGGAAAAGGCAGGAATTTTAAATAACCATTTCTCCTCCGTATATATTAAGGAAGAACCCATGGCAATAGATGTGCAAATGATTGTGACTAAAAACTTGCAGAATAATTGTAATTGGTTAACTCAAGACAAGGTGCTGCAGCAACTAAAGAAAGTTAACATAAACAAAGCTCCAGGGCCTGATGGTATCCATCCACGTGTACTTAAGGAACTAAGTGTAGAAATAAGTGAACCTCTGTTTTTAATCTTTCAAGATTCTTTTCTTTCAGGAAGTGTACCGGAGGATTGGAGGAAGGCAGATGTGGTTCCTATATTCAAAAAGGGTTCAACATCCTTGCCTGGAAATTATAGACCTGTGAGCTTAACTTCTGTGGCTGGTAAAATATTTGAAAGGTTATTAAGGGATAATATTCAAGAATTCCTTGAGAAGAACATGGTTATCAGCAAAAATCAGCACGGTTTTATGAAGCACAGGTCATGTCAAACTAACTTGATTGCGTTCCACGAAGAAGTAAGTAGAAGTATAGCTCAGGGTGTTGCTGTGGATGTGATCTATTTGGATTTTGCAAAGGCATTTGATACAGTTCCACACAATAGATTAGTGTTCAAACTCAAGGAAATCGGTCTAGATGAAAATGCTTGTTCTTGGGTAGAACATTGGCTTAAAAACAGAGTACAAAGAGTTGTCATTAATGGTAAATTTTCAAGCTGTACAGAGGTGGCAAATGGTGTCCCTCAGGGGTCTGTTCTGGGACCCCTTCTATTTAACATGTTTATAAATGATCTTGAAGACAGCATTGAAAGTCATTTTTCAGTGTTTGCAGATGACACAAAACTTTGTAAAACAATACAATGTGAGCAAGATTACTTTGCTGCAGAGGGATTTAGATAGACTGGGGGACTGTGCACTCAAATGGCAGATGAAATTTAATGTTTAAAAATGCAAAGTTATGCACTTCGGCGTAAAGAATACACATGCAAAGTATACCCTTAATGGAAGCGAATTAGGGATAACAACACACAAAAAGGACTTGAGAATTGTTATAGACAACAAACTATGCAACAATGTGCAATGTCATTCAGCAGTGGCCAAGGCCAGTAAGGTATTGTCATGCATGAAAAAGGGCATTCATTCTAAGGACAAGAATATCATTTTGCCTCTTTATAAATCACTGGTAAGACCCCATATTGAATATGCTGTGCAATTTTGGGCACCTGTTCTAAAGAAGGATATGATGGCACTAGAAAAAGTGCAGAGGCGGGCTACAAAATTAATAAAAGGAATGGAACATATCGGCTATGAAGAAAGGTTAACAAATTTAAACCTATTTAGTTTAGAAAAACGTCGCCTGAGAGGGGATATGATAACATTATACAAATATATTCGGGGCCAATACAAACCATTGTGTGGAAATCTATTCACAAACCGGACTTTACATAGGACACGAGGCCATGCGTTTAGACTGGAAGAAAGAAGATTTCGTCTAAGGCAAAGGAAAGGTTTTTTTACTGTAAGAACAATCAGGATGTGGAATTCTCTGCCTGAGGAAGTGGTTTTATCAGAGTCCATACAGATGTTCAAACGGCTACTAGATGCATACTTGCAAGAACAGAATATTCAAGGATATAATCTTTCAATGTAGGGTAATAACTGCTTGATCCAAGGATAAATCTGACTTCCATTCTGGGGTCAAGAAGGAATTTTTTTCCTAGCTTGTTGCAAAATTGTGCTTCAAACTGTTTTTTTTTGCCTTCTTTTAGATCAACAGCAAAAAACAAATGTGAGGTAGGCTGAACTTGATGGACGCAAGTCTCTTTTCAGCTATGTAACTATGTAATGGTTTGAGGTGGTGATGGTGAGAGGGAGATGGGGTGATGAGAGGGAGAGGGGCTGATGGAGTAAGGGGGTGAGAGTGAGAGGGGTAATGGTGAGAGGGAGAGGGGGTGATGGTGAGAGGGAGAGGGGGTGATGGTGAGAGGAAGGTGATGGTGTGGTGGGTGATGAGAGGGAGATGGAGTGATGCTGAGAGGGAGGGGGTAATGGGGAGAGGGAGAAGGGGTGATAGTGAGAGGGGGTGATGGTGTGGGGGGATGATGGTGAGAGGGAGAGGGGGGTGATTGTGTAGGGGGGTGATGGTGAGAGGGAGAGGTGGTGATGGTGAGAGAGAGGGGTGGGTGAGAGGGGGGGTAATGGTGAGAGGGAGAGAGGTGGGTGATGGTGAGAGGGGGGGTGATGGTGAGAGGGGGTGATGGTGAGAGGGAGAGTGGTGGTGGGGTGGGGTGATGGTGCGAGGGAGATGATGATGATGGAGGGGGGTGATGGTGAGAGGACAGGAGTGATGGTGAGAGGGGGTGATGGTGAGAGGGAGGGAATGATGGGGAGAGGGAGGTTGATGGTGGGGAGAGGGTGATGGTGTGAGGCGGGTGATGGTGAGAGGGTGATGGTGAGAGGGAGAAGGGGTGATGAGAGGGAGGGGTGAGAGGGAAGGGGGGTGATGGTGAGAGGGAGAGGGGTTGATGGTGTGAGTGAGGGGGGGTGATGAGAGGGGAGGGTCTGACGGTGTGGGGGGGTTGATGGTGAGAGGGAGAGGGGGTGATGGTGAGAGGCAGAGGGGGTTGATGGTGAGAGGGAGAGGGGGTGATGGTAAGAGGGAGGTCATTGACAGAGGACCTGACACAATTTGCCCTAAAGCAGTTAAGGTGGCAGTGAGGCCTTAGCCGGCTGCCTAAACCACCAAATTAGAGAGCACCCTCTGCATGTGCTGGGCACTGCTCTCAGCCAGAGGGTAGCCTGCAGTCTGAACAGCACAGCATAGTGCATGGAAGTCTCTTGATCTCCCTGCTGGCCATGCTGTGCTTGGATACTGCTGGAGGTACTGTGGGGAAGCTCAACGGACACTTTAAAGGTAGTGTCAACTCTGCTGTCTGCAAAATCATTAAAAATAAAATTAGTTTGCAATGACTGAATTTCATTTGCAATGCTTATGATCATGTATACATTGTTGCAGGGGTGCAGATCCTGGCAAACATGTATACACAAGTGCCACATTGAAGGGGTTAATGCAAAAGATATGAGTGATGGTTATGTTACAGTTACTGAATGATGATTTTATTCAGAGATTAAGTAAGAAAATTAAGTTACCAACAGAGGGGGAGAAGGAGGAGTAGCAAAAAAAAAAAAGAGTTAAAGTTTCTAAAATAAATCAACACTTTTATATTTTGGGGCAGATAACGGGAGGTTTTCCAACACTTCCATTAACTCTACATAACTAATTGAGTAGCATAGGAAAGCTGATACTGCAAGTACATGCACACTTATATGGGAGCCAGCATGCGCGCTGGTTCAGCTCAGAGAATTCAATAGCACTATTAATCTGTGCTAAGAAAAAAAAAAAGGGAGGGCTTTCTAAGGCTGTAGGTGCTAAGGTATATGCCCAAAGAAAAAAAAAAAAATCAGATCTAAATGCATGTTGTCACTGTGTATATATCTAAATTATTAAACATACTAAACCCTAAATTGTTAAAAAAAAAAAAATGAATAGATCTATATATAGTTTTTTTGATTGACCAATTTTGTCCAGAAATGCAGAATGGATTAAATCAAATCACCTGAAACAGGTTTTTGTGCAGTTGATATGGGCTTTATGTGTTTTACTAGGTTTTATAGACCAGCTAATTTGTCAGATATTTTTTTAACCAGGGATGGGATTAAATACCACAGCTAATTTTGGAATTTAGACGTCTACTTTTATGTGCAGCAAGTTCGCAGGAATTAAATTACCTTTCGCATCCGTTGATTAAAAAAAAGCAATATTTATGCATGCCACACTTGAAAACATATTAATAACTTTTAATAAATGTTTGACACCTCTCTTTTGATTTTCTGTTCAGGTGATAAACTTCATCTATTTATGACCACAGACCTGCAGACATATTTAGGTTTCACATGTGCTTTCACGCAGTGTCACATTTGTAATCCATCGGGTTCTACATTTACTTTCAAAAGAATCATGATTCTTCGAAATTTAGGGCGAGTAGTCCAAATTCAACAACTCTGAAATGCCACTTCCTCAATCACCCCCAGCTAATTACTGTAGATAAAGGTCCTTGCTCTGCAATATGTCAATCCCTCACAATCCACTTTCAGCAGGAACATAGTGCCAGTCCTATGTGAGAGTATTGAAGAAGGAACTGTCTAAGGCTGTAGGTTAGTCTGTTGAACTTCTCCAGCTAATTTGTCAGATTTTTTTTTAACCAGGGCCTTTGTGTGGCTCTTTCTCCCCCCCAGAGCCCCTTTGTGTGACCCTTTACCCTCAGACCCTTTGTGTGTCTCTTTACCCCCTCAGCCCCATTTAGCTTTGTGTGACTCTTTGTCCCTCAAGCCCCTTTGTGTTGATCTTTCTCCCCCCAGGACCTGAGTGTGTTCTTCTATCACCCCTCAGCCTGTGTGTCTATTTCACTTTCCCAGCTCTTGTGTGTGTGTCTCTTTCATTTTCCAGCTAGTTTTCTGTGTCTTTTTCACCTCACCAGAACCATGTCTCTTCCACCCTTTGTGTGTCCCTTTCCCAATCCTTTTGTGTCTTTCACCACACCAGCCTCAAATTTTGTCACTGCCTAAACCACCTTTGTGTGTCTTTTTCTTTCCCAGTCATACAGACATTTCTATATAGCCAAAATGAAAAACATGCAAAAAGACCCAAACAAAGACACACAATATTTTCAGTATTGTTAGTGATATATGTTTAATGCCAAATATGTTGTGTCTTCATTAGGCTATGCTGATGAAATGGTGATGTAATATAACACAGCATCAAATTAAAAAACCAACGGCAGCTGAAGAAAGTATATGATCGATCAGCGTCAGGTATGTAGAGAATCAAACCTCATTAAGACTGAGTATCTAGCACCCATGGAGAGTGCAAAAGTAGACTTGTGGATTAATTTTGCATATGAAGGAATGAATAAGAACAATCTCATAGATCAGGACTTCCCACCAGGGCACATTTTTACATTATCATCACATGAGCAAAGGTGAATTTTTCATTAGAACAGGTGGATCTGAAATAAATATTGATTAATTCACCTACATGTGTCTAGCAGGATGCTTGACATCTATTGTACCTCCTTAGTATGAACATTCTGGGCTGCAGAACTGCTAGGAGTGTGACACTTTACTTGAAATGAAAGTTGAAAAGGAAATTACATAAATGACCTAATGAGTAAAGATTATTTTATTATCATTTGAACAGGTCAACAGAATTGAAAATCAGGATTGATAATTTAATAAATGTTTGCAGTCAGAAATACTCAGTAATGCTAATGTTTCAATACTAACATTGTGCAATGTTTTTCTATTTATGCATATTTTATTTTTCTATTATTTAATGAACATACATGCTTGTTGATAGTTTTTTTTATTAAACATTAGTTTAATTGTTTTAATTATGTTGCCTGCATACATGCTTTTCATTACAATTTTTGTAAAAATACATTTGTAGGTTGATTAAATAAGCAAAACTTAATTTTTGGACAGCATAAGTAAAGACAGGATAAAAAATATTTAAAATTGTCAGTATGTTTAACTCTTAAAATCATTTAATACTTGAACATTGCAAAATTATTGTTAATGATAAATATGGGCTTCATGTGATTCTATTTTAGATTTCACTGTGTGGATAGCCATTTAAATCCTCATGGAAAGCAAAAGATTAATAGAAAACACATGTAAGAATGACTGAACTAGATGGATGCAAGTCTCTTTTCTGTCAATGTACCTATGTGACTACTGTATGTAAAAATCCTTACAAAAATAATAAAGTCATGCAAATAAATGTAACTGGCAAAACAAAACATTTCGCTATTTTAAAACCTGTTAATACCCTAGACCTTTACATCTAACACAGATTGCTCTGACTTGACAAAATAATTCTGTCACTCTGAAAAATCTCTAACAATAAAATCTGAACAATCCCCCCTTTCTTACAGTTGAAATATGTTGCTGTAAAGTCCACCATTGATTGCAATTAAATTAAATTAAATTCAATGTTGGGGTCTCAGGAGCTACATTAAATGGGAAGGTATTTGAAAATTATTCTTTCTGCTTCAACCAATGCACATTACATAAAGGCGCATTATAAAATAAGTGTTTCCACCTATTAACAAGATGAGAATCATTACGTTTTGAAAACCATTAACCAACCTTTTTGTGTCCCTTTCATTTTCCTTTGCATTTTTATCTTCCTTTTACATTCCTTTTCTTTCCCTTCATTGCCACTATATTAAAAACACACAGGATTATTTAAGTGAGAATTCAAAATTAATTTCAGTAAAATAGTTGAAAAGGTTCAGTGTACAACTTTGTAAATGCACATTGAGAAAGGAACAGGGGTCCAGAAAGATGTGTCTTCTTGTGCTCTTCATTTAAAGGGACACTACAGGTACCAAATCAACTTTAGTTTAACAAAGCCTCCTCTGGCCATGACTGACACAGTCTGCATGAAAAAAAAATTGTTTTCATTTTTAGTCAGATGTTAGATTGCTCTATACTTTTTTATCTCCTGCTCTGTAAATAGAAATCTTATCACACACAGAAGGCTCCTGTAGGCTATGAACAGAGCGGAAGATAAGAAATTGTTAATCAAACAGATTGCACAAAAAGGAAGTTTAAACATTAGATCTCTATTTTCAGGAAGTATAAGGCTGTGTAAGGCTGTGAAAATCCCACAGCCAGGGAGGTGTGACTGGAATTGTATAAACAAAATAATTTCACTCCTAAATAGTAAAGAATTGAGCAATGAGACAGCAGGGGCATGATCTATATACAAAAACTGTTTCATTAAGCTAAAGTTGATTTGGTGCCTATAGTGTCCCTTTATTGTTTTTCAGGGTTTCACAAGTTGCCCATATTAAAGTAGCACTGTCTTGCCAAACATACCTTTCCCCAATTGCTTCCTCTTCTCTTCCTCTCTCATGATCTGTTCTTCATTTCTCCCTATCTGATCTAGTTTTTAAAAAAAATATAAGACAAAGTAGGGACTACTGTTGCCCTCCCCACTCCACCGAACTACCCCACCCATGAGTGGTGGGTGGGGGTCCTCAGTGCCAAAATGTTGGACCTATTGTAACCCCTTAAATGTAAAAAATACCACCCCACATGTGACTAGGGGTGATAAAAACTTTCAATGCACTGTTCCAATTATTACGCACAGTAAGTTTCAAAACACTTTCTAAGTTGTAAAGAACTGAAAAATTTCATTTGTTGTGTTTGCAGCATATTTACTGAAATCAAAAGCTATTTCAATCAAACTTATAACAACATTTTAACTTTTTAATCATTTTAACAGGTCATGTTACATTTTAACATAGAACCTCTTATTTCATAGCAGCTTCACAAGTCTTGCATCTATTGACATTTGTGGACAGTTTCTACTTGAATTTGTTTTCAAGATGTCAGAATAGCCTCCCAGAGCTGCTGTTTGCATGTAAACTGCCTCCCACCCTCATAGATCTTTTGCTTGAGGATGCTCCAAAGGTTCTCAATAGGCCTGAGGTCAGGGGAGGATGGAGGCCACACCATGACTTTCTCTCCTTTTATCCCCATAGCAGCCATTAATGCAGAGGTATTCTTTGCAGCATGAGATTGTGCATTGTCATGCATGAAGATGATTTTATTATGGAAAGCATAGTTCTTCCTTCTATATCAAGGAAGAAAGTGATCAGTCAGAAACTCCACATACTTTGCAGAGGTCATCTTTACACCTTCGGGGCCCTAAAAAAGGGGCCGACCAGCTCTCTTCTCATGATTCCAGCCCAAAACATGACTCCATCACCGCCTTGCTGACATCACAGATTTGTTGGAACAGGGTGGCCGTCCACCAACCATCCACTACTCCATCCATCTGGGCCATCCAGGGTTGCATGGCACTCATCAGTGAACAGGACTGTTTGAAAATTAGTCTTCATGTATTTTTCTGCACAATGCAGCCATTTCTGCTTGTGAACATTGGTTAGTGGTGGCCGAATAGAAGGTTTATGCACAGTTGCAAGACTCTGGAGGACTCTACACCTTGATGTCTGTGGGACTCCAGAGCCACCATCAGCTTCAAATATCTGTTTGCTGCTATGTAATGGTATTTTAGCAGCTGCTCTCTTGATCCGATGCATGGATCTGGCAGAAATCTTCCTCAATGTGTCTTTATCTGCACAAACCCGTCTGTGCTCTGAATCAGCCACAAATCTCTTAATAGTGCGATGATCACGCTTAAGTTTTCGTGAAATATCTAATGTTTTCATACCTCCTCCAAGGCACTGAACTATTTCACTCTTTTCGGCAGCAGAGAGATCCTTTTTCTTCCCCATATTGCATGAAAATGGTGCTCTGCTTAATAATATGGAACACCCTCCTTTAGTAGTTTTTCCTTAAACCGGGCTCACCTGGCAATCTAATTGTCACAGGTGTCCGAGATTGTTTTCAGTGATCAAAAGAGCCCCGAGACACAATGCCATACATGAGTTGAACTGAAAAACAAAATATTTAATCTTTGTGACACTTAAATAGAATTTGCATAATAATTTGGAACAGGGTATAAATATACACTATACTTACACACCATGCACACTCTATATACACTCTATAAACACACACATTACACTAAAATATAGCAGCAAATGATATTTCTGGCACTTGTTCCTTGTATATGCAGCAGCTAAACCTTCCCATACCAAAGTCTCTGGTCTCTCTGGTCATAGATGCAAATAGAACAGGAGGTGTAGGAAAGCTGTGCTTTACAGATAAAATCCTTGTAGTGGAGTAAATATAAATGAAAAGACAAAATAGGACAGGAATGCAAACATATTGTAGTATGTCTAGAAAGAGTAGAGGCAAAAAATAAAGAAAATTATTGCACTCACACTTTTCTGGAGCTATAGATCAGCTCCAGATCACAGGGTATGGACGTTATAATCCCCGTCTGTGGATGTATAGATGGTCCTGTTCCCCTCTGGTATCTTGTCTTCATGCCAATAATCCACATTATATATCCAGGATGATGTTCCAGTGATATGCGAAGAATATAAAAAACACAAATACTGCTCTCTGTCTTTATAAAACAAATAAAATAAGAAAGGAGATATACCCACAATGAATGAGCAGATAGGTATTACTTAATCCTTAAAGGGAAACTCCATTGCCAGGAAAACAATCCATTTTCATGGCACTGCAGTTCCCCTCTCTCTCCAACCCCCCAATCCCCAGTTACTGAAGGGGTAAAAACCCCTTCAGTCACTTACCAGAGGCATCGACATGTCCCACGTCACTGCTTCTTGCTCCACCACCGCTCCTCCCAGTGATTACGTCGGCCAGTGGGCGAGACTGATCCCATCCACTGGCCGGGAAGAACTAATGCGCATGCGCGGCAATGCAGCGCATGCGCATTAGAGCTCCCCATAGGAAAGCATTGAAAATGCTTTTCAATGCTTTCCTATGGGTAAATGAGTGATGCTGGAGGTCCTCACACAGCGTGAGGACGTCCAGCGATGCTCTAGCACAGCTTTTCTGTGCTATGATGCAGGAAGTGCCCTCTAGTGGCTGTCTAGTTTATAAAAAACTGCAATAATTACACTTGCAGGGTTAAAAGTAGTGGGAGATGGCACCCAGACCACTCCAATGGGCAGAAGTGGTCTGGGTGCCTGGAGTGTCCCTTTAACAGCATAGGTGGTTTTTCCCCCTGCCCCCGGGAATGTGAGATGCAGCTTCTCCAATATAATATGTTCAATGAAGGTCCAAAAGTAAAATACAAATTCATTTTATTGCAAAATAAAATAAAAAGAATATAAGTAACACATGTTACGCGTTTCACCTATACAGAATGCTATATAAAGTGTTACAGGAAGAGGGACCTTCACTCTTTAAATAGCTGTAAAATTCAAATAAAATGGTCAGATGATGTCACCTTTATATTTTGCATCAACTCTTTCTAGACATTATATTTGCATTTCTGTCCATTTTGTCTTTACTTTTATATTTGCTCCCTTGGATTCCACTACAAGGATTTTATCTGTAAATCACTGCTTTCTTACACCTCCTGTACTACACACCTTACTCCCCCTGCGACACACATACACACCACACCCACTCTATACCCCCTATAAATTCACTTCATCCCCTATGCACTAACACACACACTATATACCGCTATATACAATACACACACTACACCTCCTGTGCACACACTGTACCCCTATACACACTCTACACCCCAGTACACACACTATACCTCAATACACTACACCCCTAAACACACATGCACAGTAAACCCCCTAAACACACATTAACGTGCCTATACACACATGTGCACTATAACCTCTATATGCATACAGACACAGTACAGCCCTTACATTCACACACAACACCCCCTAGGCCCACACACTATAAAGGCTCTATAAGCATGCAGACACACACATACATTACAGCTCAGAACACACTACAGCCCCTAGCCACACATAGTATACCACACACAGACCCTTTTACACACTACAACACAAACAGTTTCCTCTACACACATGCAATCCTCCAAACAACCTCCAAACACACAGGGGGCATTCCAACACATTTTAATAGCCCTGTTCCAATAGCAAACGCACATGCTTGCATTGTGTAGAAAAAAACAAGACATTTTTCAATTTTTTTTTCTCCATTTGAGAGCACTAGATACTAATGGATAATTCGGATAATTACATAATCATTTGGGGAGTGCGGGGATTGGTGTTTGTCATTAATGATGACATGACACACCCATGCCTGGCCCTACCACTCTTAATGTTAACTGTCTGGGAATTTTTGGCCCAGCCATGCTCTTAACCATTAAATATATTTTTGTTAATTTAAAGTGATAGATTCAAAACAGGTGACAAATTATCTGTGTGCTTTTTGAATCTATGTCACATTGATAGACATATTGTCGTAGCTTGTCCAATCTTATACAGGCAACATTATTTAGCCTATATAATGAGAAGCTAGTGGTGATTTGATGAACTATTAATTACTTACAGCAACTTATGCCAAAATACCATGTACTAACTGATGTGATTTAAATGTAATGGCAAAAAAAGGTTCTCACTGGTGCGAAATTGCTTCATTGGAAACTCAAGAAACTGTAATGTCACTAACTATTTACTAAATGGAAAATAGAGACATACAAGGTTATTCCTCAATGTGAGAATGAATTCAAATTGAATTTCAAATGTAAGATCAAAATAGCCAAACTAGCAACATTTTCTAATTCAGTTATGCTTCCATTTCAGCTATTCACTTGTTGCATAATTTGACTTGTTACCCGAAGGCAACTGAGTGCCACTCTCTGCCTTTGCTAATGCAGGATACCTAGATTTTTCTAAGCAGTTGCTTCTGTTAGTTCTCCTGAGCAGAGAGTGGCACCCATGAACACAAGGTAAAAAGTCGATGCATTCCAGAATGGTTTGTCTCCTCACGGGTAGGTTGCCAGGGAATTCCTTTCACCATAACAGCTGTAGTGAAGTGGTTATGTTGCCTGTATAGTTCCTTATCTAAAGAAGATAAATGCATTATGGTTAATTTGATACTATTCTGTTATTAACCCAGCTACTGTTTGCAACTATATTTAAGACCTGTGCCATTTTTTTCACTGTTGTAGTGCAAGCTTTATATATACTTATACTAGGGAAATTACTTAGCTGATTAAAGATGAAGGATGTTTTAAATTACTTTGAAGAATTACTCATTATTTCTTTTATGTTGCTTAGTATATGATTAGATTTTAAAGGCGTCATATTCTAATGAGTAGATAGAGAGAGAGAGAGAGAGAGACAGACATTTATATTTTATATTACAATTTATTTTTGCATTACTTGTTTATTCTATGCTATGTTGCTTTCAAACATTGCTCCATGTGCTTATGTGGGTTTTCTGGGTTTCCTGTAATGTTCAAAGAAATAACAGAATTTAGGAAAATAACATTATGAGAAGCCAAGTGATATTTAGTTAGTAACGTTTCAAAGGTTCCTTTATTTAAACAAATTATCTGAATTGCCTTTATATATTATATTCAAAATAAAACCAATTACAACAAATTTACAATTGTTTCAATACATTTAATCAGAACTTTTTTCTATTAAATGACAACGTCGTTCATTTTGACATACTTCTCTGAAATCAATATGCTATTAAGTAACAATGCTCCAAACGACTAGCAAATATCACTTGATAGAGAATTGTACGTGATTTGCTGGATATTGATTTTGAGCAATATCTAGAAAAGAATGTGATATTTGATTTTACTTTATTGATTCCTTTTCTATTTATTGTAATTTCAGCTCTGAAAAGTAGTGTAGATGTGCTGCTAGTCATTAATAATTTAAACCCAATTTGCTGTTCACTTCATATCTGTATCTAAATACAAAAATTAACAAGATTATAATACATGAGACCAAAATTTAATGTAATTAAACAAAAACATTATTTAATATCTAAATATTTCACAAACATCTGTGACTAATTTAAACAAAAAAAAACTAAAGCAAATTAATAGATACAAATAACCAATTGATTTTTAAATGAAAGTGGCTCTGTCAGCAGAAATAAATGTAATCTAATATGTTTTTACATAACTCCCTCGTGCCTGAATCTCTTATTATTTTCCTGAGCGTTTTAGTTTTCATAAACGACAAAAGGAAAAGTAGGGAAAACTTTTCCTTAAGTATAGACAAAAGTTGAAAACAGGCAGCAGTCCCTCACCAGCAAATCCTGCCTTGTGATAGCGAAGACATTCCAATCAAATGGCAGCAATCGCAGTCTTGGGTTGTCATAAAAGTGCCTCCTTGAAGATAACCCTTTAGAGGCCAGGGGTTTACTTGCTGTGACCCTAGGGGTAGCAAGTTTATGCCATCACTATAACATAGAGAACATATGGATTTACTTGCTCTGACCCTAAGTGTAGCAAGATTTTGTCATCATCCTATTTCCTGCAGTGACTCAAGGGCAGCAGGCTGGGCAGGCACATACAGAGCATTTATATATACACATACTCCCATCTAACTTATCAATTTCATCTCTGTGCCATTAAAAATGCATTTCTGAAATGCCAACAGATATGTTACAAGCACATATTTCCACACTCCCGAAACTGGGCAAACCAACAACAATTTGCCAACACTTTAGGCCAATTTCACTACTCAATAGCGACACAAAGATCTATGCCAAAATACTAGCAGACCGCCTCAAGAATATCCTAACCCGCATAGTACACAATGATCAATCAGGATTTGTCAAAAGCAGACAGGGCTCTGACAATATGAGGAAAGTCCTGGACATACTAGCACATATGAAAACTCATAAACTAGAAGGCCTTCTTTTAGCGCTGGACGCGGAGAAGGCCTTCGACAGACTCAACTGGGTATATATGGAACAGGTATTGATCAAATTCGGATTTTCCAAGGTATACATAAAAGGCATAATGGCATTTTTCTCTAAACCGTCCACCAAAGTTACAAACGCAGGATTCGTTTCAAAACCTTTCCCAATCACAAACGGCAACTGTCAAGGATGCCCACTCTCACCCCTATTATTTATATTGTCTTTAGAGCCCCTAGCATATAGAATTCAAACCCACAAAGACATAAAAGGTATTCTCATAAACAACTCAGCCAGACCATTCCCTGCCACATCTCATAAGCACCCTAGATGAATACAGTAGAATTTCCTACTATAAGCTAAACCAGACAAAGACCCAGGCACTACCCATACGACTTCTGTAACAGACCGTTTTGCACAAAAGGGGTAAAAAACATTTAGGCGATCAGCCCCCTTTCCAGAGATGCAGGCACAGCTACTGCAGAACACCAAACACACGAACCACCAATAAGTGAATGCTCCAAACACCCGAACTGCATACAAGGGAATGCTCCAAACACTCAAACTGCATACAAGGGAATGCTCCAAACACTCGAAATGCATACAAGGGAATGCTCCAAACACCCGAACTGGAACCTCACGAATAGCTGTTAGCAGACGAACAGGAAAAGCACCTAAGCAGCTTACACTCCTGGCAATCAGTCTCTATCAGCATACAGTAAATCCCCCCAAAGACGAGACAGAGCTCCATGTTGAGGGTCAAGCAGTGGTCTGTTTAATGAGGGCTACCTGCCCAGTATTTATGCAGGTCTCCCACCTGGTGGACACTCCCCTAGGGGACCAAATGGGAGACTGTGACAAGGGACAGACAAGCAGACAAATAGGACACACAGTCACAGTATATTCCCACAATGCATCCTGGCTTCCTCCCCTCTGCCCTGGGAGATAATTGAGAAGTAATTCAATTATCTCCCAAGACAAAGGCAAATCTCCATTATGCACATGGGGATACTAAAACAAGCATTACTGTTAAAATACACCAGGTAAGACACATTACATTAAAACTATACATTTAACATATCCCCAGATAGCTCAGGTCTGAGCGCACATTATTAAGTGAATGGCGCTCAGACCACACGAATACAGTTTAATCGCCATGGCTCCATGGGATTCCTATCTGGGGTATAACACATTCAAACAAAACTACCGATTTTAGTACCATGAAAATAGAGACGAACACCGCTGTGCATTCGTATGTTTAAAATGGCCGCGACCTCGTGTTCGGGATACGAATGGCGGCCACCCAGCATTCAGCAATTAAGCTGCGGTTAACCGCAGCTTCAGGGAGGTTAATTGCCGGCACACTCCAGCTCCCAGGTGGTCTATTCATTTGTTGAATCTACCGAACAACCGGCAGAAAAGCATGAATATAGCTTTTCTGCAGGCGAAACAAAGTCTTTTAACAAGGGGCCATAGTCCAGAGGCAGCAGGCGAGCAACCAGGCTTCTCCAATGCAATGTGGCGAGATTGGTCTTGTCACAATTTCCTACAATGGAAGTTATAACATTAAAAAATGAATACTTATTTGACTGGAGACAAACATACGTTACATACCTAGGAGTAAAAATCGCAGCCACTTACAGAAGCATTAGCACACTTAATTTATCCACCCTACCACGAATGTGTAAACAAACTCTATACAAATGAAGGGATGTCATGTTTTCATGGTGGGCAGGATTAATGCCGTAAAAATTATTGTACTCCCGAAGTTGCTCTATGTATTTCGGATGTTACCGATACCCCTCTCACCCACATTGAGCAAACAAACTCAAAACATACTATCAAATTACGTCTGGGAAAAAAAGAAGCCTAGACTACCTCTATCTCTCCTACAGTCCCCTAATAAAGAAGGTGGATTGGGGTTCCCCAACATTGCAACCTACCAGAGAGCCACACTCCTTGAAAATGCGATTAAACTTCATGCACCAAAACACACACTACAATGGGTATTTCTTGAAAACGAATATGATCCCAAAAACTCAGCAACGGACTATATGTGGACACCTAAATACCTTAGAGACAAACACAAGATACTTCTACCCCTCACTAAATACGCAATAGAGTCCTGGGACCACCTTCACCGCTCTCACATGACCAACTCGAACTTCTCCGTCTGGGCACCTATCACAGCCCTAAACTCTATCTCCCCGTAACTGTCCCTACACAAGTGGAAAGAACTAGGGGTTGCCCGTATGACAGATATTTGCCTACAAGGAGCCATAATATATTTTCCAGAATTGCAAAACACATTCCAGTTACCTCCATCCTTTATTTTCCCATATCTCGAACTAAAAAGCTTGATATCGAACAAAGTAGCACACCCTCCACCAACCACACACACTCCAAACCAGGATCTTCTACTCTTATATAACCATTGTCATCACTCAGCAGTCAAAAACTAAACCCTATCTGTATGATACAATACACTCACAGTGGGGAAGAGAATGTACTTACTCCCCCACAGATAAACAATGGTTAACCTCACTTCAAGCTCTAAAAGGCATCACAACATGTTACTCCCACTGAAGCTCACAAAAAACGTATTTACAGATGGTATTACACACCTGACAGACTCCACAAAAAATACCCCCATACCTCACCTGACTGTTGGAGATGCGGAAGAGACAAGGGAACAATGACACATATATGGTGGGAATGCCCAAATATTAACGCACTATGGATAGAAACACAAAAAAATTGGGAACAAATGGGAATCAAACTCCAACCACTTACACCTACACTGGGCCTGTTTCTACTGTTCCCAGGTACATTATCCCACATGGATAAACAATTAACGGTAATGACGATTTTAGCAACACGGAATGTTATAGCATGCCACTGGAAAAAAATGGAATGTCCACCTACAACAATGATATGGCTCAAAACAAGGCAATTTCTCCGATACAAACTACCACAAGATATAATTGGCATAGATGGACTGAGCTAGAAAAAGATATGGGATGTGACACCCTAAGCTTCTCTGTCTACCCACAACACCCACAACCAAGACAATACCCACTCCCCACCTCATAGTACCAGCTAGGCGATGATGGAAATGTACAGGTTGAACACACATGTAGACGGAGAAGATCCGACACTGAAAAGATATAGTTAAAACATGCCCAGGATAACCATGTTAACCTACACCTTATGAGCAAATATTAAGCAGATGAAGAGTAGCACTGGATAAAACAGTTGGCACAATAGGTGACTTACATGCGTCACCTATCATGGTATTAAATATAGAGTATAAGCCTATATAAATATCTGTTAAAACTGTGTTGACCATATCATACTCATGGTACATTTATATATGAGACCTGTAAATGTATAAATGTGTTTGTTTCACCCCCCATTACCTCCCTTTTTCCTTTTTGTACCCCTATTATAAGGAAAATATTCAATAAACTACAAGTTAAAAAAAATAAATTAAAAAAAATGCGTTTCTGGCTATTCACCCCTGGACTCATTCATTCATAGGCCTCTGTACCTTTTGGTAGGTGTTCACCATTCGTATTCACTTATTCTAGGCTTTTGTGCCTAGTAATATGCTTTAGTGGTTATTTGACACTTTTATTTACTTAATTTTAGTCCTCTGTGCTTTTCACAGGCATTTGCGGATGTTCGCCACTTATATCCACTTAATTTTAGGCCACTGTGCTTTACACAGGTATTAACGGTTGTTTGCTACTTTTATTCAGTTAATTTTAGGCCTCTGTGCTTTTCAGAGGTATTTGCGGCTGTTTGCTGTTTTGTTCACTTTCCCAAAAACCTCTGTGCTTTGTGGGTGCATTGCCGACTGTTTGACACTTTGTTTGCTGTTTCTTTGCCTTTGTGCTTTTCGTGTACAATCGCGGCTATTCGCTTGTTTTTAGGTTTCTGTTTCCTGTTCATTCACAACTGTTTGGTGCTTTGTCCTTCCATTTGGGCCTTTCTGCCTGTCTTTGTGTAATTTCTAGGCTCACAGAATATATTAGTTTTATTTTAAAACACCTCAACTAGGCACAAATAATAGGGATTTAATTACAGTGTATGATCATACATTGCATAATCCTTTCACAACCCTGATGTACCCCATCTTTGGCAGGTCCTACTCTAGCATCATAATACCTGCTCTTATGAGATTAATCCACTTATGTGGGAAATGCTTCCTCTTGGGATTCTCCTGGGCAAGGTTAAATAGGGAATATGGCACCGGAGTCAAGGCCAAATCTCTTGGTTTGCACCGCTACCTTCCCAGGTGCCTCATTCCAGGAGCCTATATAACCTTGCACAGCAGAAAGTCCCAAGAGGAAGCATTTACAAGTTCAATGCAGAACTTGGAAAATGACAAATACTCTTAATTTCTCATGCTTTTTTTAGATTGTAATTATATTAAATTATGTTTCATGTATAAATATTTGAATAAAATGATAAATAACAAGTGTGGGTGCACTTAATATGAAAGAGGCGAATTGTGGTTGAAAAGACATACAGTTAAATCCCAGGTTTTGTTTTGATCAGAACTTACAATTGCCTCCTTAAGAGGTTACGGTAATGGAGGCATAATGATAAGAAAAAAAAAACATCACAAAGCTGCTTTAAAGTCACATTAAAAATCACTCTCCAATATCATAATTAAAGGGACACTGTAGGCACCCAGACCATTACAGCCGATTGAAGTGGCCTGGGTGCTGTGTCCCTTTTGCAATTGCACTACCAGACAGCCACTAGAGGGCTTCCAGAACCGAAGCGGGTGGCTGATGTCAGAGGGGGAGGAGCGAAGGGGAGCCTGACACAGCGCTGAGGGACATCAACACTGGATTGAGGTAAGTGACTGAAGGGGCCACGGCTTTCTTTTCCTGGCACAATGGGATCCTTTTAAGAAATAAGTGTGAGATTGTATAATCTAACCCTAACTTTCTGCTGCTTATATTTTAGAGAGTTTTACATACTAAAACAAAAAAGTATACACGTTATTATGAACACCTGCTCATTAATCTAAATGTCTAATTAGCTAAACATGCAACTGAAAACCAGTGAACAAAGACATATTGAAATCAAACAGGAAGGAAGGTTTTAACTTTTTAGAGCACTTGGTTGATTTTGCACTTGGGTAAAATCTCTATACCGGTAATGGTTTACACCTAAATAGAAGCAGGTCTGCTGTGCTAGTGACAGGATGGCTAGATGGTTGGAATAAATGTTAAACTAGTTGTTTGAGGGGTGGGGTGGGAGTTTGAATGGAGGTTGTAGGGGGTTGGAGGGCAGACACAGAAGTCTACAAAATGTACATAGAAAAGGATAGATATGGGACTTAGCTCAGCATGTGGGGTGATCAGAACAGATGAGGAATGTAATAAAATGTATTGCTTTAATTCCCCTATAAGAATATCCATTCATTGGAAGTACGATTTCATATCTCCATGCACTCTTGTATCCACTATTATTAATTAATCCCCAGTTCTTTATCCTGCTAAATTGCACCTAAGTCACCGCCTAATCTCTTCTCCTTTATAGCCTCCGTCTCTTGCAAGCAAGCCTGGTCATGTTTTAATATATTTACTTTCACAACTACTCAATTATATTGATCAGCTGCTACTTCCTGGCTGCAGACAGAACTCCTACAATCTCTCACATTGATTACTCCCATCTTTCATTCTCAACTATCCCTGCCTTGCTGTCAAACTGCTACACTAATAAACACCTCCGTTGCCTTGTCTTATAAAGTTGCTTTTCTAATGTTCTCATTCTTACTCTTTTCCCTTTTTATGTTTTCTCTTTTTCAAAAAGTTCATTCCACCCACCACATCCAAGTAACTTAATCTGTATTGCTCCTTCTACACTTCCTTTACCCTTTGTTTCATCCCATGTCAACTTTTCAGACATGTGCTTGTCCTCTCCTGCCACCTCTAAAACCCAAAGCTCAAAACATACATTCAAGTCCAATTCCCACCTTAGCAGTTTGCGATCTGTTTTTAATCCTTGTCCTCATGCCTCCCAATATGTCCACAGGTCCACCAGAACAACTGACAATCTCCTTTATTTATCCTGTTACTCAACCTCATCACTTTCCTTAACTGTGCCATTTGAAACACATGCTCCGTCTGTAATACCATACAATCTACTGCCATTTACAGTCTCATCTCTCACTTCTTAAACCTCCTGGCACTAACTGAAACCTGTCTCTCTCCCCCTCACACTGCCTCCCTATCTTATGGTAGATTGCTCTTATCCCACACCCCCAGGCCATGTGATACTAAGAGTGTTGGTGTCTGGTTTTTGCTCTACTCTCACTATTCCTTCCAACCTTTTCCTCTTTGTTCTTCTACTTCTGTTTCATATTTTGAAGTCCACTCTATTTGTCTTCTCTCAGCTTGTGTTGCTGTAATCTACTGTTGCTATACTTCTGCCCTTTCCTTTCAAATAATTTTTATTGAGTTTTAAAAGACACAAGTTACAGACATGATACATTTTTTTTAATACAGATTACAATATGGGGGGAAAAACAATAATGATATAATACATCCATAATATTTAAGAGAAAAAATAATAAATATATATACCTGTGTTTTTACATAAAATGTAAAAAAATATTTAATATTATAAGTATAAGTACAGAAGATGACAGAAATAAATACAAAGTTTAATATAATAAAAATAACAATAAATGAAAAAAAAATACAAGAAAAAGAACATTCACTTTGGTTGACTGGGGGGCATCACCCCACACTTTACTTTTTTACCATGTCCTCTTCTTTTTTACCATGCCTTCTGCTGAGAATCCGGATACTGATACTTTAGAGAGAGTTCAGAGAAGGGCTACTAAACTGGTTCATGGATTGCAGGATAAAACTTACAAGGAAAGGTTAACAGAACTTAACATGTATGGTTTGGAGGAAAGACAAGACAAGGGGGATATGATAGAAACATTTAAATACATAAAGGGAATCAACACAGTAAAGAAGGAGACAATATTTAAAAGAAGAAAAACTACCACAACAAGAGGACATAGTCTTAAATGAGAGGGGCAAAGGTCTAAAAATAATATCCGGAAGTATTACTTTACTGAGAGGGTAGTGGATGCATGGGATAGCCTACCAGCTGAAATGGTAGAGGTTAAAACAGAAGAAACTTATGTACTTTTCTCTGATGAAGGTGCGTCTTGTACAGTACCGAAACGTGTGTCGTGCGTTTTTTTTATTATTTTCATATGGACCATGGGCGCCTTACACGGCACTTTAGTTTGCCTCACATACTTTCTTTCCAATATGTGATTTCCTACTTTTTTTCACTCCTATTTCTGTCTAGTCAGTTTACCAGGGAGAGAGGCTGCATAATTAATCTTTTACTGCTAGCTTTTCTAGCAGCTCATTTGGTATCTTTATCCTTTACCCTGAGACTATCTATCTTCCGAGAGACTGTATCCTCTGTGACCTTATCATTCAATATCCCCAGGAAGGATGCAAAGTTCTTATACTAAGGGCATCCTGAGGGAGAATTGATATAGAAAATTATCCTGATATGTCCATTTGTTGGATGTAACTAAAAACATGGCCTCTGTCTGATGGCTAGCTCTGCCTAACAGTGCACTTACAATATACCTTTTACCCTAAAATTAGGATTTTTTTGACAGAGTGTACCTCTGGGTGTAACTTTGAATTCTATACCATTTGAGATTTTCGGATAACACTAAGTCTCTATACTAGGGGACATTCCCCCGATATGTCAGCATTTTGGATAAGATTTGATATCCCTAGGAGGTTTTGATGTATATATTTACTTTTTTGATGTACATATTTACTTTTTTGAGTATATATAGAGAAGATGTGATAATAATATTAGGGAGAGTGTTACACAGAGTCAGACTAAATAAAGCTTGTTTGGTTAACACTAGCGACAGTACCTATTTACCTGATTATCTATATACTCCTGTACACATAGGAGCATTTTGATCTTTATTTTCATTTCTATTTTTAATTTTTCACTTATTATTTCTTCATTTGAGACTTCTATTCTGTCCCTATCCTGTTGCTATGGAGAACCACTTTCTAGAGATATCCTACTCATTTGTATTTAGATAATTTTGTATATACATACTTTCTACTTATTAGGCTACTTTACCTTCCAGGTTATACAGTGGGTCACATACAATTTTCTGGTTGTGACCACCTGTTATGCTCATCCTTTTTTTACTCATTGGGGTAGAGGTTAACACAGTAAAGGAGTTTAAGCATGCGTGGGATATGCATAAGGCTATCCTAACTATAAGATAAGGCCAAGGACTAATGAAAGTATTTTAAAAAATGGGCAGACTAGGTGGGCCAAATGGTTCTTATCTGCTGTAACATTCTATGTTTCTATGTTTCTATCTCCACATAGCTAACAACCTGTTAATAGTTAATTTAGTAATCTTTGCATCATAACCCAATCATGATATCTGCAACGTTGTATCTACCGTAACATCGTAGCAGTACTCAGTGATACAGTTGCTAATGACATTTCTAGTAACTAGTGGGTAATATTTTATACTTATCCATGAATACTATCTAAATGAAAGATAGGGTATATTTATCGCACAATTACTTGTTGCAGAAATCTGTTTGTCAACTGTGCAACTATCTGGATGGTCATTACGACTGCAATTGCAGATTTGACTTAACACTGGGAGAAATATACCATTGACATCACTATCCATTTTGGATAGACATATTCTCTTCACTCTATACCCAGTAGATAATCTATGCTGGCATCCTTTTTTGGCTACTAGTATTAAGGAGCATATTACCCTTAGCATTATATTAATATAGACACAGCACAATACCACTATAGACATAGGTCTGACACCTTTTTCTCATTTACTAGCTATTTTGTATTTTCACAATAGTGTATCAAGGTGCTAGTCTACACCTTTCCATTTAGGCTGTTTTAGCCATTATATGTTTGTATTTTTCATTAATTAATATTTGTTTTATTTTTAACAATATATAGCACTATTTGTATTTTTGTATGTTGGTTATCTTGTTTCTTTCTGTCCTATTGGAATTTTAGCCTATTGGTTAAATATTACATTTTAAATATACTTTATGTGTACATTTTCAACTGTTTCTATTTAATTCCTCCATTCCTCTCTGTTTTCTTGCATGTCTACACCGGGGTTATCCCCCAATAAGAAAGTGTTGTAACTTTTTGGCTCCATTCTTCTTTTTTTCTCTCCTTTACATTAATCAAATTCCAATACTGTTTTATTTATGGACATGTCCAAAAAATATGGCCTAAGGACCCCACTTGTCCACAATGTCTCCAACATTTGTTTGAATTTGATCATTTTAATTTGTATAATTTTGAGGGGGCTAGGTACCATCTGAATAATAATTTATAATGGGATTCATAATGAGAGATGCACTGTGTAGTGCCTTTCAATGATAAAATAAAACCATTCCAATTGTCCAGATCAAAGGTCAGGCCTAAGTCTCCCTCCCAATGTAGCATGAAGTTTGATTTCTCATTTTGTTGGTTTCAAAAGTCAAGTAAAAAATAGATATGGTATGTTTCCTTCCTGGATCTGAAAAATAAATGTTTTCTATAGGTGAAAATAATATTGATTTCTGATTCAGATCCAGGTTGGAAACATCGAATTTTAAACTTATCCAATCAATTAACTTTTAGTAAATTGGGGCGTCCGAATCATCCAAATTATAACTTTCTTTTAATTGGTTAATGGGTATCAATTTATTATTTTTTTATAAGATTATCAATATGATTAATTGAATGAGAGGACCAATATGAAGAGTCAAAAACAGGTATTTCTTTGGTTAAAATTGATAAAGGAGTTGCTTTTGATCAATTTTTTTTTGGCCTGATCAATTTGAAAATTAAGTTCCATGTTTAAATAGTTGCTTTTGTGGTTGGAAATAATGAATATAGTTTTGGTCTCAGATTTGTGCTAATCCATAGAATTTCTTTAATTGAGAAACGGTAATTTTTTGATGATTACATTTCCAACCATTGGGGTTTATGTGAGTCCAAATTGAATGTAAAGGATCACTATAGTGTCAGGAAAACAAACTTGTTTTCCTCACACTATATCATCCTTATGACCCCCCCTCACCCCAAGGGTCCCCCTCCCTTGGTGCTGAAGGGGTTATGCAAGAGCCGTGCGTGCATTCAAACAGTCCATAGGAAAGCATTTCTCAATGCATTGAGCTGAAGTGGTCTGGGTTACTATTGCATTCCTTTAAGGGCAGCTGCTGCATTTGTAGCATGATAGTAATGCATAAAATCTTGCAGGCTCAAACCTCCCCCAGATCTGGTGTTTTGTAAAGTTGCCAATTTGATTCTACTTGGCTTATAATTCCAAACACATTTTCAAAGTGTCAAATGTATTCATTTGAAACATGAGATGGGGATTTTTAAAGGTATGGCTCTAATGAAATATTGTATTTTTGGGAGGATGTTCATCTTAATCGAGTTAATTTTACCTAACCAAGAGATTTTGAGATCACACCAATTTTCTATGTCTTTTCTAATTTTTGGCCAACTTTTCTCAAGTTGTAATCATGCATCCTTGATAGGTTCTTACATAAATTTATGTCTAAATATGAAATATAAGAATCTCTCCAATTAAAATCAAATTTATTTTTTAAAGTATCCAATTCAAGTCTTGGGGCAAAAAGGGAAAGAGCTTGTGATTTGTTAGTGTTTAATTTATAGAGGGAGATATTACCTAATTCTTCTAGGATAGACATTAGCGGTGTAAGTGAGGACAATGGGTTTTTTATGAACGTATAATGTCATTCACAAATAGGCCACTTTTATGTTCTTTGTTTCCCATCACAATGCCTTCAATCTCTGCACATCTTCTAAGGATTTCCGCCAAAGGCTCCATTACCAACACAAATAAAAGTGCGACAATGGGCAACCCTGTCTTGTACCATTAGATAATTGAAAACTATCTGATATGAAACCAGATGCAGAGACTTTGACTATTGGATTAGAATATAAAGCAAATACTGCCCCAATGAAAGGCTCCGGTAAGCCAAATCTTGACATAACTCCCCTAAATTACTCCCAGTGAATTCTATTGAACGCCTTCTTCGCATGTAAAGAAAGAAGAAAATAAGGTGTGCAATACTTTTTCCCTTTCCTTTGCCAAGCAAGATCATTTTACCTCTCTTATCTTCACCTACTCCCATGATCCCAAACACCTCTTTTATACATTTAACTGCCTTCTTCAACCCGCTGCAACCCTGACATTAACTCTCAGCTATTGATGTTGCATGTCACTTTACTGACAAGATCCATCAAGTTAGTAATGTAGACTCCCTTCTTTCCTTATTCTTACTTACTCTTCCTTTAATTCCAACTGCAACCCCACCATTAACTATTCTCACAGCTGGTGATTTTGCATGTCACTTTACTGACAAGACTAACCAAATTATGAATGCAGTCTCCCCTTTTTCCTCCTCTCCTCCAATTTCAAAAAGCTCATGTGTCCTGGGATTTTCACACAAAATAGCCTCTATAAATTACACCGAATGGTACAAAAAAGGGTCAATTATTTGTTATAATATATTTTTAAGTCAGATAAGTCAGAGGAGAATGACTAATCTACTTTAAAGAAACTGAATTAACCAATCATTGAGCCTTAAAATAAATGGACTACAGCAGCAAAAGACCACACTTCTGTCAACTAAAAAAATAAACTTCATTGAGCACTTGTGCTCCACAACTGGACAGTAGATAATTAGAAAATTAGGCTGTTTTGACATATATCAATTTCTGTTGCAAAATGCATTTGATCAGATCAAAAATTGTTGTACGTAACATGAACTCATGGATACATCCAACCTTCTGTCAGTGGCTCAGGATAATGGTCATAAAGCAAATGTGAGTGGCATATCTTATTGGTACACATTAGGCCATTTTAATAGCTCCTGAGTGGCATTAAAATATAGTTGCCCACCACTCCCTTTTGTCAGGATTACACGTTGATCCAGCACGCAGTACTGTGTCACACCTTGGACTAAGGATAACATATAACCGGACCTTAGAATGGCCGGACTTAACGTCTCCAAGAATAGTCAAAATACTTCCCGAGGTCAGGGACACAGAATCAGACAAAAAGATGAGGGAAAGCCAAAAGTTAAGGATACCAGATATCAGGGAAGTCAAAACAAGGCCAAAGTCAAATACCAGAAAATCAAGATCAGGAACGCACTCTCGGATAACCATAGGCAGGAAACCACGACAGGGCAATGAGCAAGAGGAGAATTGGGTTTAAAAACCCCTCCTGTGCATCCGATTGGCTGTAACAGGCCTTTGACCCCAAAGGCAATTACCAGGTTTCCATGTGCATGATTGCTGCTCGGCACAACTTTTCCTGTCAGGACGGTAATGTTGCTCGGCACAACTTTTCCTGTAAGGACAGTAAATGCCATTAACCAAATTTTTATGTGCAGATGAATACCCATCCCATGATTCCTACTTCAAGCAAGATAACACATGATGTTGCAAAGAACACATTATCTCAGCGATCCACAAACCTGACCACACATTCACCACATCAAAATCCAATTTAATAAAAACAGACATCTTGGAATCATGCAGGGTGCTAGCATCATTATTATCAAAGTTGTAAAGTGTTCAGTAACAAAATTGACATAGGATTGATGGAAAATAGAGGTTTCAGGTGATGGAGGCAAATCACATGTCAAATATGATGCAGTAATGATGGCCAGAGAGCAAGTACATGTAGGGGGTGAAAACATTAGATACCATAAGTCAAATATACTTTAAACCGGTGTAAATATTTATTGCAATCAATTTTCAGAAAAACCATTTCTTTTTTTTAAAAATACTATAAAATATAATCTTCCCATAATATCCAGGTAAATGATGTTATTACAAGTGGAGTACTTATATAAACCATTATAACAAATTTAAAGGAGAGGCTGTTAGGACTTTTAGTAAGGTATTTTTATGAAATGCTGAATTTCTGACTGTTCAAACGAGGCTTGGAAAGGGGAATTCAGAATGGCCATCAGACTTGTTATATTGCAAGTGGCTTTAAAAAAGGAAATAGAGACATTTTGGGGGCTTTTAGAGATTGGTTACCTCCTGTATGCAAACCGAGGCAGTTTTAAAAGCATCAAGCTAATTTATGAATTAAAGCATTTGTATTGAGCAATCCAAAACAATACATGCAAGACTCTTAAGAACACATACAAATGAGGAGTGACATGCAAACTAGGAACTATTTAAACAGTGCTTGAATGAGCTGATTTTACTGACTGAGGAAGCCTCATTTTAAAGGGTTAAAAGCACTTCAGAGATTGTTTTGTGCGCTATTTAAGCACTTACTGTGCCTTATTTTGTTATTTCTTTTGTTTAATAAAGTACATCTAAGTATACCTGGATTGTGGAATTGTTTTATGTAGCAGAATTTGAAAGCACTATATGGGAAGGGTGTCACCTGGCAAACACACAGTTGTTTAACCCCTTAAGGACCAAACTTCTGGAATAAAAGGGAATCATGATATGTCACACATGTTGTGTCCTTAAGGGGTTAAATTTCAAGACTCCTGTACATGAGTGCAATTTCGTATGGTGTATTTTTTTATACTTTTTGTTACAGTTACCCCAGGCTAGCTGAGGGTTGGACCGTAGAAAGGATGCTCCTAGCACTCACCAAGGACCATCAGCACCATAAGTACTGCAGACCCCACGAACCACCCCTGCTGGGTTGGGGTCTCGCCGTCTTCTACCCACCCTGGAACTATGACAAGGCTCCAGGTTCCAGTGGGGGAACCTCTCTTCCTCCCAGAGAGCGAAGTAGGATCAGGAACAAGAGCTTTTACAACAGCTCAGTGAAGTTAAGGGAACATGCAGAACATAGCAATCCCTGTAGTGATTATAACTGTCCCCTCCAAACACGAGTCAAGGCTGCTAGTTTTGGGTCAAGTAGAACTGGTTTAATGAGCATACAGGTCTTTCTTATATACACATTTCCCCACAAGGTTACCACCCACATGGACCTTGTGGAACACAGGACACAAAGTTACAACAGCCAATCAAAACAGTGCAGTACAGTCAGACACTCCCAGCTAATGCACACAAACCCTCCCCTCTGCCTGTGAAACAATTACCAAACACAATGGACTAACTTAATTACCACAGGCAGAAAATATAAAAAAAATTCCAAAGTCCAGAAACACCCCAAAATACAAACATATCCCCATACATCCCTGGATAGCCCTGATCTAGGTGAACAACATATCCAAAAATCACCCAGATAAGAGCAGGGGTTCAAAAGTTTTATGGCAGTTACATTTGACTGACTGCAAGCATCGCTTTCATGCCCAAAACAGTTCCACAGATTTAGGCTGTGCGGCTGGTCTATCTTTTCCTCTATCCTGGAGATAATTGGCTTAAGTGGCTGTAGTAAGCCAATTATCTCCAGGTACAGGAAATATCTCTAAGTCCAAAAACTGTTACAAAAACCACATAAAAATATGTAACTTATAACTTAATATAATACAATGTTTAACCTATATGTCGAACATATCCCCAGATAGCTTGGATCTGAGCGCTCAATATGTCTGAAAAGCGCTCAGATCTCACAAATACAGTTGGATCGCCATGGGGTTAAACAATAGCAAGGGCTGATGAGAGATTGAGGATGGACAAAGAAGCCAGTTTCAACTGGTCTGGCAGTGTCCCTGGGATAACGCCCTGCTGGAGAACAATAGGACAGTTCGCAGCTTTATTACTTTTCATGACTGTTTTATTGGACTTTCTGCACTATTATAAGTTTTTCTATTTATATTTTTGAAGTCAAATGTTTGTTTGAGTCTAAAAGGAATAAACTGATATTATTGAATGTGCATTTTATAAACAGGTTTTTTTAGGGTAGTTACATCGTATTATGTATTATATCATAGTTGTTATGATAAACTAGCTTTCACTTTTTATTTATATTTTTAAAGGGGTACCATGATTAAAAAACTTTCGAATTATTACAGGTGATACACGAAAAATTAGAATATCGTGCAAAAGTTAATTTATTTCAGTAATGCAGCATAAAAGGGGAAACTAATATATGAGATAGATGCATTACATTTAAAGCAAGATAGTTCAAGCCGTGATTTGTCATAAGTGAGATGATTATGGCTTACAGCTCATGAAAACCCCAAATGCACAATCTCAGTAAATTAGAATATTGTGAAAAGGTGCAATATTCTAGGCTCACAGTGTCCCACTCTAATCAGCTAACTAAGCCATAACACCTGAAAAGGGTTTTGGAGCCTTTAAATGGCCTCTCAGTCTGGTTCAGTAGGAATCACAATCATGGGAAAGACTGCTGACCTGGCAGTTGTGCAGAAAACCATAATTGACACCCACCATAAGGAGGGAAAGCCTCAAAAGGTAATTGTGAAGGAACTGTATCAGAGCACATTAATAGAAAGTTATGTGTAAGGGAAAAGTGTGGAAGAATAAGGTGCACAAGCAGCAGGGATGACCGCAGCCTGGAGAGGATTGTCAGGAAAAGGCCATTCAAAAGTGTTGGGGACTTTCACAAGCAGTGGACTGAGGCTGGAATCAGTGCATCAAGAGCCACCACACACAGACGGATCCTGGACATAGGCTTCAGATGTTGTATTCCCCCTGTCAAGCCGCTCCTGAACAACAAGCAACATCAGAAGAGTCTTACCTGGGCTAAAGAAAAACAGACCTGGTCTGTTGCTCAGTGGTCCAAAATCCTCTTTTCTGATGAGAGTAACTTTTGCATTTCATTTGGAAACCAAGGACCCAGAGTCTGGAGGAAGAATGGAGAGGCACATACTGCAAGATGCTTGAAGTCCAGTGTAAAGTTTCCACAGTCTGTGTTGATTTGGGGAGCCATGTCATCTGCTGGTGTTAGTCCAGGGTCAACGCAGCCCTCTACGAGGAGATTTTGGAGCACTTCATGCTTCCTTTCGCAGACAAGCTTTATTGGGGTTGCTGACTTCATTTTCCAGCAGGACGTGGCATCTGCCCACACTGCTAACAGCACCAAAGCCTGGTTCAATGACCATGGGATTACTGTGCTTGATTGGCCAGCAAACACGCCTGACCTGAACCCCATAGAGAATCTATGGGGCATTGCCAAGAGAAAGATGAGAGACATGAGACCAAACAATGCAGAAGAGCCGAAAGCTGCTATTGAAGCATCCTGGTCTTCCATAACACCTCAGCAGTGCCACAGGCTGATAGCTTCCATGCCACGTCGCGTTAAGGCAGTAATTGCTGCAAAAGGGGCCCAAACCAAGTACTTAGTCCATATGCATGCTTATACTTTTCAGATGTCCGATATTGTTCTATGTACACACCTTGTTTTATTGATTGCATGTAATATTCTAATTTACTGATATTGTAGATTTGGGGTTTTCATGAGCTGTAAGCCATAATCATGGCACTTATGACAAATCACGTCTTGAACTATCTTGCTTTGCATGTAATGCATCTATCTCATATATGTTTCCCCTTTTACATAGCATTACTGAAATAAATGAACTTTTGCACGATATTCTAATTTTTCAAGTATCACCTGTAAGCACTTACAGTGCAATATTAGTTGTTTGGCACTATCAAAGTGAGTTCAAGGTGCATTTCAAATTTAAGGCCAAAATAGCTGAATTGGACATATTCTCTAATTCAGCTGATGTTTCCAGTTTGGCTCTTTTGTCCTAAAATATTACATTATCTTTGAATTCACTGTGAATTCTAACTTTAGTGAATTACTGTGCATGCTTTATATACTCACTCAACATGCTATTATTGGTTTCTATGTCTTTTGTTGTGATGTTGTTATGAGTGACACAAGGAGTTCTCGAGTAGCTAAATAAATTGTTGTTCTTATATGCACTTTTTTAAACAAATTTACATATTTATTGAAGCACATGTTTACACTTATAATCATAATTATATTTTTTTAAATAGCATTTGTTAAATAGAAAAAATTATTTCACCAACATATTTTGTCTTGCAACATATTTTTGGTTTCTAATACCATTGCTTTACTTTGGGAAGAAAAGCACAGAGGGAACAGAAGTATTAGGAACTGTGCTTATATCTTATTATTCAGAAGAATCATAAAATGGACAAAAATATAGACCTTTTGGTCATTGAGTCAGAATACAAGTGCATCAATAACAGAATTTTCACATGGCTTGAATATCAGTGGATGCTATTCCATCATTCATCATAGCAGAAGACAGCCACTGGCTGGCTGTTCAGCAGGCATGACCTCACTCTCCCATGCCCCCACTCACTATGCAGTGAATGGGGGAATGTTTGTTAAACAATGAACAGCCAGTAGATGCTCACTGTCAAAAAACAACTTGCAACTGGGTAGCTATTGTTGCCCAATAGCCATTACATACACATACATGAATAAATTAAAAAATAAAGTAAAACCAGGGACATAGTGCCCACCATGCCTCACTGTAGAGTTTATGTAGGAGAAACATGATCACCCATGGGCATTAGATGCAGGATATTAACCCCTTCAGGATGGAGTCAATAGTGCACGTTCTGATCAAAACAAAACGTAAACAAAAACTGGAATTGCGCTATATGTCTGTTCAACCGTAATTCACCGCTGTCACATTAAGTGCACCCACACTTATTATATATCATTTTGTTCACCAGAAAAATTGCTTTAATTGATCATTAACTATTCATATATGGAACATAATTTATTAGGAATAAAATTTAATAAAATGTGAGAAAATAAGATTTTTTTAAAATTTGTATTTCCGTCTGACATTTTAGCCGTGAATGTCATAATACTGTTAGGTTTTACTGCAAAAAATGCACATAGTTGTAATCAGTGATGTCTCACGAGTACAACAGTACCCCCCATTAACAGGTTTTATGGTGTTTTGGAAAGTTACAGGGTCAAATATAGAACGTTCCATTTTCAAATTGAAATTTGCCAGATTAGTATTGTTACCTTTGAGACGGTGTGGTAGCCCAGGAATGAGAATTACCCCCATAATGGCATACCATTTAAAAAAGTAGACAACCCAAGGTATTGAAAGTGGGGTATGTTTATTCTTTTTTAGTAGCCACTTAGTCACAAACACTGGCCAAAGTTAGCGTTCATATTTGTTTTTGTGTGAAAAAAGCAAAAAACTAATATTTGGCCAGTGTTTGTGACTAAGTGGCTACTAAAAATGACTGGACATACCCCATTTGCAATACCTTGGGTTGACTACTTTTGCAAATGGTATGCCATCATCGGGGTGATTCTTATTCCTGGGCTACTATATGGTCTCAAAGGCAACATTCCCAATCTGTCAAATTTCAATGTCAAAAAAATGAAATGCAAGCCTTATATGTGACTCTCTAATTTTCCAAAACACCATAAAACCTGCACATGGGGGGTACTGTTATTCTCGGGAGACTTCACTTAAAACAAATAATAGTGTTTTAAAACAGTAAAACATATTACAACAATAATATAGTCCATAAAAGTACTGTTCGTTTGTAAAAAATGCAAAAACCATCACTTTTACTTAAAATATCATCGTTGTAATACAATTTACCAGTTTGAAACACTAATATTTGAGTTCAGCGAAGTCTCCTGAGTAAAACAGTACCCCCTATGTACAGGTTTTATGGTATCTTGGAGAGTTACAGGGTCAAATATGGTGCTTGCGAATTAAATTCTCTGCATTTGCTCTCTGTGCTGTCAGGCATGTCAATCGAATTTTTATTAATCAAATCACATAATTATGTTAAAAGATTACTTAAATATACATGTAGAATTTATATATATATGCATTTATAGGTATTTAAATTCTACGTGTATACTAATGTAATCTTTTATGTAATTATATGTATATATATATATATATATATATATATATATATATATATTTGCGGTTATTTGTATTTTGTATATAGATAGATATATATAGAATGTCATTCTAAGTGTACTTTGTTACCAATATATATATAATACACAAGATCCAGCGCACTCACCTATCCACTAAACAGCAACTTCAATGTTGAAAGATTGTATTTGTTTTTTTAAAAACACCTAATCTAGGCAAAAAAAATGGGGGTTTAGTTACATTATATGATCATACATTGCATAAGCCTGCCACAACGTCAATGTACCCCATCTTTGGCAGGTCCTACACTAACAGCCTAATGTCTGCTCTTATGAGATTAACCTACTTGGGGAAAGAAATTCCATCTGGGGCTCTCTGCAGTACAAGGCTAAATAGGGCCCTGGGATGAGGCACCTGTGATGGGGTACATTGACGTTGTGGCAGGCTTATGCACTGTATGATCATATAATGTAACTAAACCCCCATTATTTTTGCCTAGATTAGGTGTTTTTAAAAAAACAAATAAAATCTTTCAACACTGAAGATGTTGTTTAGTGGATAGGTGAGTGCGCTGGATCTTGTGTATTGTATTATTTGGCCCCCAGCAGCACCCCCATTTATGCATTTTAAGGTGAGTGCAGCCAACCCCCTCTTGTTTTATTTATATATATATATATATATATATATATATATAACAAAATACAGTTAGAATGAAATTACATATGAATATATAATTTATATTAAATTTTGTTTCATTATTTTATTTATTTATTTTATTATTTTATTTATTTATTATTGTAATTATACGTACATATATATATATATATAACATATGTGTTATATATATGTAACGTCATTCTAAGTGTATTTTAATACTAATATATGTACTTAAATACACTTTGTATGACGTTACATATATATAATATGTATATATATATATATATATATAAATACATTTCTTTTTTATTTTATAACATGTTTAATTATTTTTTTTTTTACTTTCCCACCAGCAGGGGGACTGTCTGACATTTCAGACAGTCCCCCTGCTGGCAGATAAACAGCCAGCTATAGGGGGCCATGTGATCGCTCTTTGAGAGCGATCACATGGCCCCCGGAGGCCTCATTTGCCGGGTGAGGGCTGCCTGGGCTGTCAGGCAGCCCTC
This sequence comes from Pelobates cultripes, assembly GCA_933207985.1. Classification (NCBI taxonomy): domain Eukaryota; kingdom Metazoa; phylum Chordata; class Amphibia; order Anura; family Pelobatidae; genus Pelobates; species Pelobates cultripes. The sequence goes on from OW240915.1 coordinate 223,187,101, forward strand.
CAGAACAGGATCGCAGCGGAGGTAAGTCCACCGGACCTCCAGGGATAGAAAGCCGTTACGGCGTTCTATGCCGCCGCAACGGCTTTAAAGCCCCCTTAATGCGGGACGGCATAGAACGTTTTTGTGGCCAGCTGGGCAGCTATCAATTAAGAAATAAAATGAGGGGGAACATTATAATGTCCCATCTGCACTCACCCATGGTTAGTGACTAAAATCCCCACCCTAGCCTAGTGTCCATCAAACAAGACCATATCCATGGTCTGTGGGTGAGGACTCTAAAATAAATTAGTTACACAATGGGGTGGAGATAGCATAGTTCTGTAATATTAAAAAAAAAAACTATAAATTAAAAAAATTGTACTTACCATTGAATGTCTTCTTTCTTATAATAAAATGAAAAAGTGCTGGATGGCAAAAAAAAAAAAAAAGAAAAAAACCAGCTGTAAAAAATAAATAAACCCCAATGCTTTAAAATTAATCCAACTTCACCTCATGGGTACTCGGAACTTACTAAGCTTCTATAGCAAGAAAAACTCCTATAAGTGCTTTCCAACAGTTCGAAGTCTTGTGTGAAGATAGTGGATACTGTGTGAATCCACCACTTTAGCTTACCTTAATAAACAGATGCAAGACATTAATTGTGACAATGCTTATTAATAGCAATAAATATCATTAATTTAATTAAATACCCGACATTAACATAATGTAACAATAAACATTTTCAATTCAACACCCTTGACAACAATTCCCGCTGATCCTGGGTACCTGCACTTCCCCCTCGTCCTATGCACAAACTGGCCTCACAACTGGCCTAACATTAACTCCCTGCTAATCACTGGCCGGCCTCTGGCTCAGTGGGCACGTACCTTACCCATGATGAGCCCTAATCATCCTTTCCACTGGACCACATGTCCAACCCTGATTGAAACACAAAGAAACCATAAACCATATCTCAAAGGGAAGGAGAGAAGCTGTTGCAAGCTGTGATTATTATGATGGCTGAACCCCTTACAGAAAATGGCCACACTTATATATGATACCCTCCCCTTACCCAGGGCCCCACACCTATTGCTTACTCAAGACCTCCCCTGCCCTGAACCCATTGGCGGATCCAGGGGGGGCAACGGGGCAATTGCCCCCTCCCCCCCCAAGATTCTCCCATGCCGGCTAGTGCAGGGCTGGCATTGTCCAAGTGCCAGCCCTGTTAGGTGCCTGCGGACCGGGAAGAGAGATCAGAGATCTCCCTCCCCGGTCCGCAGGCACCGTGCTGACAGCCGGCAGGGCAGGGAGAGGGAAGAGAGAGGACCCAGGAGCTCAGCCTGCAGCTCCTCCAGGTCCTCCTCTCTTGAGATTTGGAGCATTGCCGCAGTTACTACGGCAACGCTCAAAATCTCGCGAGAGTGAACTCTAGCCCTGGAGCTGCGGGCTAGAGTTCACCTCACCACCACTTGGACCACCAGGGATTCCCCACCGGACCACCAGGGATTCCCCACCGGACCACCAGGGAATCCCACTGGACCACCAGGGAACGAAATATTTTATTAAATACATTTTTTATTATTATTAAAAAGCCTCCCTATCCTCCTTCCCCCTATACAAACACTGCCCCCCATACACACTGCCCCTCAAACACTGTCCCCATACACACACTGCCCCCATACAAACACTGCCCCCCATACACACACTGCACACACTGCCCCACAAACACTGTCCCCATACACACACTGCCCCATACACACTGCCCCACAAACACTGTCCCCATACACACACTGTCCCCATACACACACTGCCCCCCATACACACACTGCACACCCATACACACACTGCCCCACACACACTACACACCCATACACACACAGACACATAAAGTGCCCTACACACACTGCTGCCCCCCCATACACACATTGCCCCACATACACGACCCCCCATACACAGAGTGCCCCCGTAAACACACTGCCTCACACATACATACAGCGCCCCCTATACATACAGTGCTCCCCATACACACATTGCCCAAAAACACATACAGTGCCCCCATACACACACTGCCACCCTCACACACACACACACTGCCCCACACATACACTGCCCCCTAACACACACACTGCAACCCTGACATACACTGCCGCACTCACACACACACTTCACCGCTCACACACTTCACCCCTAACACACACCACTGCTCCTATGCCCTATATCCCAGCAGACCCCAGGTAAGTTGTCAAACTGTTCTTAAATGGTATGACTACTTACTCTGGGGTGGGATCCTGGCACTACTTGCACCATAACTACTACACTGAGCTGTAGTGGTTATTGTGCCTGGATTATTTATTTAAATAATCTACAAGTGACCCTCCCGAGATCAGGCTCTGGATCCACCACTGCCTGAACCTAGACTCCCCCTACTCACACATGTCACAGTTTTCCTGTCTAGCCTATGGCGTGCCTTCTCAGGGTCTTAGCCAGAGCACAGTGTGTTGGTTGGCTTGGTTAAATGAAGACATTCTTTTTACATTCTGTTGCTATGTTTAGTAAACTGAACTGCTAGTAATGCTTCTGGATTCCTACAAATATCTACAAGCAAGCTATCTGACTACTTTTACATATCTATTCTGTCACATCTACTCTATGTGAGAAATAAAATGCATTTTTCACTTTTATACTATCATTTCAGGCCTTGTGTGAAATATTGCAAGATTGGTTGCATACTGTCTAAAGCTTTTCATTTCCCAAATGTTATTATAAAAGCCGAATGAATACTCAAAAATAAAAATAGTGTAAATTTACATAATTTCACTTTTTACATTTGTCTGCAAAGAGATATACACACACACAATTGCTGTCTTATGACATGTTTATATGCAAGCTGTGTATTCCTTGCTTCAAATACATGCTATGCTAATAATATATCAGTGAAAAACTTTTTCAGCCTTTCACAGGCCCATCAAGGAGGAGAACGTAATAATTTACTCTTGTTGGCTCCCTGCCTCATTCCTCAAAACCTTGCTGCTTGTTTGGTTGAAACAGAGCCACAGCAAACTGAAATTCATATTGATTACCCGAAGTGAGAATGCTCTGCTTTTTCCTCAGTTTTATGAACTATGTTAAATCGGTGCTTATGACTATGCAGATCTGCTCAATTTGCAACCTTAGCATGCTGATTAATCTGCTTTATGCCTACATTATTAGCGGTTGTAACCTTGAAAAAAATTTTGGGAAAGTTCATCCTTATTTTTATTTCACTTTTTATACATTTTTTTTCTGTGTTATTTTGGCATAAAATTACATTGAACTGGGCAATGCATGAAGCAGATTTCTACAATTATAAACAAAAGTCTATTGCAGATTACACAAAACAGGGAATTAAAAGACATATCAAAGTGAATTTTCTAAAAATTAAGATTAATGTTTGGCCAGGGATGAAGAACACAAAGGGTTAATTTCATATCTCAAAAACAATGAATATAAGAACTCTAAGAAAATTTTTTTTTTTTTCTTAATTCGGTAAATTCCACTAAGGTTTTAAAATAATCTTTGCTCATTTGTTCCATTACAGAGAGAACATATCTGAAGCATATCAGACTAGTCCCACCTGTATGGGCAGTCCAGAACCGAAATGCCAGAAAGATCCCTCTGCACGAGAGATACAGCAACCCCAGATGCTTGTAGTACAGACATGGCTGGCGCGTCCATAAGGCAGCACAGGCAGCCACCTTAGGGGGCACCGGCTCTGGGGGGGCGCAAGATTTCAATGACCTGCAGGAGGGAAGCGCTCCCTCCTGCCAGGCCCCTTCTGGACCCCCCGGCGTGGCTGTGGTATAATCAGAGGCGACAAGGGAGATGATGCCGCGGGAGCCGGAATATGACATCATATTCCGGCTTCCGGGATCATTAGACATTCCGCAAGGGAGCAGAGCAGGGAGATTAGTGCTTCCTCAACACCTGTGATTATACCACAGTCGCATGCCTCACAGAAGCCACACTGGACCCCAGGGACAGATCCACACCAGGTCTCCAGGTAGGGAGGCTGGGTGGAAAATGTTTAATTATAAAATAATAATTAGTGAGTGTATGTCTGTGTGTGAGTGTGTGTGAGTGGATGTGTGAGTGAGTGTGTGTCTGTGTGTGAGTTTATGTGTGTGTCTGTGAGTGTGAGTCTGTCTGTGAGTGAGTGTCTATGAGTGTGTGTGGGTGTGTGTCTGTGAGTGATTGTATGAGTGTGTGTGCATGTGAGTGTATGTGTGTGCATGTCAGTGTATGAGTCTGTGTCTGTCAGTGTGTGTTTATGAGTGTCAATCAGTGTGTGTCTGTCAGTGTGTGTGTGTGTCTGTCAATGAATGACTGCGTGTCAGAACAGTGAGTCTGTTTCTGTCAGTGATGTCTGTGTGTTTGTCATTAAATGTGTGTGTGACTGTTAGTGTGTATACACCACTGAGTGTAACGTGGAAGAGCGGAGCCAAACTGACAGGAGGTGCTCACTGAGAGAGCACATCCTGTCAGTCCAGCTGGGTACAGAAAACTGAAGCTCCTGTAGGGGATCTGCTCCGCTCAGCAATGCTACAAGAGAGGTAGAAGGCACACCAGGAAGGGGAGCGTGACCACTAATGGGGTGGGGGGTGCACCAAGGGACAGGAAGGGGAGGGGAGAGAAACACCATAGGACAGGGAAAGAGGAGGGAGGAGAGAGGAACACTAAGGGACAGGAAAGGGAGGGGACCAGTAATGGACGGGGAGGGGAGAGGGGCTGGTTAAGAGGCACATAGGTGAGGATGTTATTTTTTTTGGGGGGGGCAAGGAAAAATGCGTCTTCGCCTATGTACCCAAAAATCCTTGCACCGGCCCTGACTACAGAAGACATAGATAAATATGTGAAGTGGCTACAAGTTGATATGACCACAGTGGAACATGGTTGGAAATGGAGTTATGCAAGCAATGTCATAAAAATGAAAACAGAGCCATTGCAAGGGAATCTAGATAAAGAGAAAGACTTTAATGGGGCATCAATAATCACAGAAGCATGATGGAAAAGATTCAAGGACACTTGGTATGAGAGGTGTAGAATATAAGAACGGTCATAAAGAAGGAGGGCATGAATATTGTTTTAAAGAGAATGCAGAGGTCTTGTAATGTTATTTAATTACAGGGCAAAAAGTCAATATATTACTATTCACATGAATTTATATACAATACATACTCAGTGGAATCAAGAGGATTTTATATTTTGCTTTTTTCTAATTTCTTTTTTCTAAAGAAAACAAAGAAGAAGCATTTGAATTGCTGTATAGTTCAATGGACATGTAATTCATTTGCATTACATTTTCAAACAATTGTGGTAAAATAACCTTTACATAAATTTATCTGGTTAAATGACAATGTTGCTATGGTACCACAAGCTAAATAAATAGTGCATTCACAATTATGTAGAATAGTAACACTCTAATCTGTCAACATAATTGGTCAGGCTAGGTTAGGTTTGTAATTAACGTGATATGTTGAAGTTTGCAGCTTTATGGTTTGAAAAATACAATCAGTATATTTTTCAACTTTAATCACAACTGGGAAAAAATGTTCAACAATAAAAAATAGAAAAGTAAAGTTCCGAATAATATCATAAAATAAAAGCAAATGGAAGTGTATTGTTTTTAATGCAATCCAAATGTAATATAAACAAATATGCTCATATAAAAGGAAATAGGTATAATTAGCACATATTGCTAATATAGTGCTGAAAAAGTCTACATTTATCTCTGATACGGGCATTAAGGACACCATGTGATTTATATATATATATATATATATATTTATATATATATATATATAAGATCCTTAATGAAAATTATATTTTAAGCAAATGCAATTTAGCTTTTGTAAACTCCGCCTGTGTCACAGATGAACGTTATTTGAAGATATCCACCAGTGTAATGTATTTTTAATTGTGAATAATCCACTTATATACATTATGTTGAAATGTAAAAGCAATTTAAGTTTATTATGGTGATAAAATGTATAAGATACATTTTATAAGTAAAATGTCAGCAGCTTACTTAGGAATTTAATTTAATTTTACAATTGGTTACTACATATAATATTTTAAAATTTGCTCTCTTTCCTTAATTTATATTTTCAAATTGTATTTTTTATAAAAGGCACAGTAGCTACACATGATCATGCATTTAATAATCCTTCAGATAGTTACTGAAACTGTGGCGATTTTTCAAATAATACAAACACATTGTCATATAATAAAAAATATGAAATCCAAACACAATAATAAAATATACTATAGCAAGATGAAACACTTTAAAATCGATCACACAAATTCATATACTTATAGAATAAACATCAGATAATTATTAGGAATGGTGCAGTACGGGACTGACTAGTAACATAAAGTTACATGTAGATTCATCATATAATATACACTGCTCAAAAAAATAAAGGGAACACAAAAATAACACACACTAGATCTGAATGAATTAAATATTATTCTGAAATACTTTGTTCTTTACATAGTTGAATGTGCTGACAACAAAATCACACAAAAATTTAAAAATGGAAATCAAATTTTTCAACACATGGAGGTCTGCATTTGCAGTCACACTCAAAATTGAAGTGGAAAAACACACTACAATGCCTGTGCATTCTCCTGATGAGGTGACGGATGGTCTCCAGAGGGATCTCCTCCCAGACCTGAACTAAAGCATCTGCCAACTCCTGGAGAGTCTGTGGTGCAACGTGACGTTGGTGGATGGAGTGAGACATGATGTCCCAGACGTGCACAATTGGATTCTGGTCTGGGGAATGGGTGGGCCAGTCCATAGCATCAATGCCTTCGTCTTGCAGGAACTGCTGACACACTCCAGCCACATGAGGTCTAGCATAGTCTTGCATTAGGAGGAACCAAGGGCCAACTGCACCAGCATATGGTCTAACAAGGGGTCTGAGGATCTCATCTCAGTACCTAATGGCAGTAAGGCTACCTCTGGCGAGCACATGGAGGGCTGTGCGGCCCCCCAAAGAAATGCCACCCCCCACCATTACTGACCCACTGCCAAACAGGTCATGCTGGAGGATGTTACAGGCAGCAGAACGTTCTCTACGGCGTCTCCAGACTCTGTCACGTCTGTCACATGTGCTCAGTGTGAACCTGCTTTCATCTGTGAAGAGCACAGGGCACCAGTGAAGAATTTGCCAATCTTGGTGTTCTGGCAAATGGCAAATGCCAAACCTCCTGCACGGTGTTGGGCTCTAAGCACAACCTCCACCTGTGGATGTCGGACCCTCATACTACCTTCACGGAGTCTGTTTCTGACCGTTTGAGCAGACACATGCACATTTGTGGCCTGCTGGAGGTCATTTTGCAAGGCTCTGGCAGTGCTCCTCCTGTTCCTTCTTGCACAAAAGTGGAGGTACCGGCCCTGCTGCTGGGTTGTTGCCCTTCTATGGCCTCCTCCATGTCTCCTGATGTATTGGCCTGTCTACTGGTAGCGCCTCCATGCTCTGGATACTACGCTGACAGACACAGCAAACCTTCTTGCCACAGCTCACATTGATGTGCCATCCTGGATGAGCTGCACTACCTGAGCCACTTGTGTGGGTTGTAGACTCCGTCTCATGCTACCATTAGAGTGAAAGCACTGCCAGCATTAAAAAGTGACCAAGACATCAGCCTGGAAGAATAGGAACTGAGAAGTGGTCTGTGGTCACCACCTGCAGAATCACTCCTTTATTGGGGGTGTCTTGCTAATTGCCTATAATTTCCACCTGTTGTCTATCCCATTTGCACAACAGCATGTGAAATTGATTGTCACTCAGTGTTGCTTCCTAAGTGGACAGTTTGATTTCACAGAAGTGTGATTGACTTGGAGTTACATTGTGTTGTTTAATTGTTCCCTTTATTTTTTTGAACAGTGTATAAGATCAGACTTGAAAAAAATAACTTTCTGATGAAAAGGTATAATGAATTGTAGGATAAGGTACAAAGGGAATGGGCATTATAAAGTGTATATAGTGTGATGCTGTGCTGGAGCTATCCACACAAGCAATCAAGGATTTCTTGTAATACAGTTTGGGCATGGGGAAGGCAAACATATGCTAGTGTTTTGGATCAAAGAAAACTTTGATAATTTGTCTATCTACAGCTTCCAAATTGATTAATTAATGCGTGCACGCTTTCCCTAGAAGTAATTCACACCGGAGACAAAGTTTCTGATCAGTGAAAAACCCAGGAATGCTTTATTCCCCGGAGTGGGGGCTCCTTCTTAAAGCAAAAATACGTCACAGTTTAAACATACAGTATACATTCACCATTTGGTTAACAGAGAAAGGGGGGTCTTGTTTAAACCCCCCTACAGGATGTAGTGTCATCATTACAGACTTCTGGATACACGATGGGAGGGGGAGTGAGTAGTTTCTATCAGTTCTAAACCACTGATTCTCCATTTTGTTATACGTGGCATATAGCTGTTAACTGGCACAAAGGTAGTGGGGGAGGCTAGCAGGATGTGAGGAATTTACATAGTAAACAGCAGCTGAACACATTGAAAGGGGGAAGGGAATATTTACTCTAGAAGCCAGTTTTAACATAGTGAACAGAGAATAAATAGACATTAGTAAATAGCCATTTTATTTTAATTCATCTGTCCATAACAGTCCCCCCTTAAAATGGCAATTTTTACTAAAACTACTATCTCTCATTCTAATACTGTCCCTATAGAAAAATAACAAAAGGCTATCTTGCACATCTGTCTGAACAGGCCTCGAACACTTCACTGCGCGGGTAACCCATAGCAGCTTGTCCACTACTTCTCCCGCGGCAGACTTCTGCCCGTAGAGACAGACGCTATCCCTAAATGTCCTTAAGAGGAAGTAGCTGTTGATTTAGTGCGGTGGGACTGTAAGGGTGTATGTGGTGTATCACGGTCGATGTCGTCAATCTCTTGGTGAAGGAAGGTCGGGGTGGTCTGGTCGATTGTCTGATCAACTGTCTTTTGTAGGCATTTCTTAAGACAGGGTAACACACAACAAACAAGAAGAGCGAGGATGATTATCGTTATTAAAATGGCAACACCTATTTGGGCCAGAGCACCTTGCCATCCAGACATCCATCCAAACCATCTTTCCCATGGATCTGTGGCCCCAGAATTTCGTTTCAGTTCATTGGACAAACTCTTTAACTTTTCTATTGCCAACGTTACCTTACCATTAGGGCCTGTATTATCTGGAATATAGGTACAGCATGTCATGGTGTCTGGGAGTATTTTACATACTCCCCCTTTCTCCGCCAGGATCATGTCTAAGGCCATTCTATTCTGGAAGGTCATCTGGGAAGTAGCTTGTAATTGTTCCGCCAAACCTTGGAGGGCATCTCTTGTATAATTTACAAAACGTTGTTGGTTATAATAGATGTAATTGATCCAATTTAAATTTTTATTGGCCGTGATGATTGGGAAAATAGATTCGAACCCTGCGGACACTTCATCTCTTGCTTTAAACTCATTCGGCACCCCCCTTGGCACTCCTATGGCATCTATGTAAATATGAGGATCAAAACTGCCTTTTACAGGAGTATCTCTCTTTATTCTAGAGTATTGGTGTGATGTACCTGGGTTATCTTGGTGTCCATCAGAGATTATGTGTATAGGCATAATTACCTTAGCTAGGGCACATTCTCCCCACCATACGCCTTCCAATCTGGTTCTAATCTGCATATCCCCACAAATCCAATATATGTCTCCAAGGGATCTTATTTGTTGTTGGATTAGGGTGGGTGGAATTGGGCTATATGTGGCACAGTACTTTCCAGTGAAATTACCAAAGAATTGGCCTACCCCATCATATATACCATAACAAGTGTAGTTACCTGGGTATATGGTGATACCTTTATCTGGCTTAACATCTTTAAGGATAATTGGGTATTCCTTTACCCATGATTCACATTCCGTCCGGTCAGTTTTAAGTATAGTATAGAGACTTAGGAAACACATCTCTATCTCCGGAGGTATGTTCAAAGGGACAGTACCTAAGTGAGGCCTCGCTCCTCCACAGACATAGCAGTTAGATCTGTTGTGTTTGTTAGCGTTATATTTCATCCACTCAAGCCATAAGTTAGTGTCAGAGAAACCCGTCTCTACAGCCATAGTGTCCTCATACGTGGGGTTAGCTATAGCTATCATCTCTTTTAGAGTTTTGATATGTGGCCTAAGAGGATTAATAGTCATGTGCGTGGCACCTACCCATTCAGGTGCGTCATACATGTCCCGTAAGTAAAAGGTCCCCTGTTTATTGTATGAACCTCCTCCCTTCCAGTACATTCCCATTACATATTGCCCAGCATCTCCAGGACTGGGATGCTCTATGTTTAAAGCTAGTTTCATAGGTGTCGCCCCCCCTGGTTTCCTGAACGTCATTCTTTTCAGTAAGGACTCCCCATTTGTATCTAATCTGTCTAAGGCACTTTGTGGTCTATAGCCCCAAGCTGGCCCTGTATTCCAACCTACTGCCTTCCATGAGCTACACTCATATCCCCAGTAGTCATCAGTCACACATATGTATGGGTCCTTAATGTTAGGTATGTCTTTGTACACTGTTGACAACAATGCTGGTGGAAATGTACAATTTACAATATCACAATAATCAAATGCAAATGTGGCTACCCGTGTACTAGAGGAATTGTATCAAAATGTATAAACATGATTGTCTTTGGTTATAGCGACTTGTTGGGCCTTTATCAGACCTAGCAGCAAGAACAAATACACAAAATTCATGCTATAACAGGATCTGCTTCCTCTGGATCTGGGACTTTCTTGCAATGTGAAGCGTGTATCCAAGAGTTCTTTCCAGCCAATTTAACTGAGGTAGTCGTGGTTAGAACGGACCATCATATCTGGGTTCAAGGGTATGTTTTCTCAGGAACTTCTTAACCAGAACCCAATCACCAGGGAGCAACTTGTGTGTGCCTGTATCGGACTCTGGATCTGGAATGGAAGAAAACACTTGGGCATGTATCTTGTTTAAAACTTGGGAAAGAGCAGTCACATAATTAACCATAGTATCTGATTGCAGTTGGAGTTGTTGAGGAAAGTAACAACCTAACCTAGGGGCTGAACCGAACAAAATCTCATAAGGAGACAGGTTAAACTTCCCTCTTGGTGTGTACCTAACACTAAATAGAGCTATGGGGAGACTCTCTGGCCAGGGCAGGTTAGTTTCTTGGGCCATCTTAAGCATTCTGGCTTTTAAGGTGCCATTCATGCGTTCTACCTTACCACTACTTTGTGGGTGATAGGGTGTGTGGAATGCAAGGGTCACCCCGAGTGCTGCCCAGACTTCCTTAGTCACTAGTGCTGTAAAAGCCGGGCCCTGGTCACTTTCAATCACTTCAGGAACTCCATATCTACAGACAATTTCAGTGAGCAACCGCTTGGCAGTGGTCTTGGCGGTCATATTAGTGACCGGAAAAGCTTCTGGCCATCCTGAGAACAGGTCCACCATAACTAGGGCATATTCATACCGGCCACTCTTTGGCATCTGAATGTGGTCAATTTGGACTCTCTGGAATGGGTAGTGTGGCTTCGCCAGGTGTTTGGGGGACACTTTCTCCAATTTTCCCGGATTGCACTTGGCACAGATAGCACAAGACTTACAGTAGGTTTTAGTCAGAGTGGTAATACCTGGTGCTTCAAAATATTTAGCAATTAAAGAGTTCATGAGTGTCTTAGAGAAGTGCGCTGCTCCGTGGGCCCACTGAACCACAGCCGGATACATACATTTAGGTAGACAAAATTTGAGATTGCTAGTATATACTCCATCCTGCAAGGTTTCTCCTTTCTGTTTCCAGCTTTGCTTTTCTTCAGGACTTACAGCTGCTTGCTGTTCTTTCAAAAACTTGAGGTCTGTAGGTAAGGTTTGCATGGGAAAAATAGGAATTTCCGCACCGGACACTCTTCTGTCCACTTCCCTTGATTGACATGCAGCATCTTTGGCGGCTTGGTCAGCTTTATGATTGCCATATGTTTCTTCCGAATTCCGTCTTCCATGGGCTTTTACTTTCAGTATGGCCACTTCTTCAGGAAGGAGTAAAGCATCCATCAATTCCTTGATAGCTGTACCATGTTTAACTGGTGTACCGGTCGCTGTCAGAAAACCTCTTGTTTTCCATATTAATCCAAAATCGTGTGCTACGCCCAGGGCATATCTTGAATCCGTGTAAATATTAACACGTTTCCCTTCAAACATTTGGCATGCTACAGTGAGGGCTTTTAGTTCCGCTTCTTGAGCAGACATAGACGGGGGAAGTGGGGATGCTTGAAGTACCTGATCTACTGTGGTCACTGCAAATCCAGTGTGGTATCTTCCTTGTTCATCCGCAAATCTGGAGCCATCCACAAACAGTGTGCAGTCAGGATCTGGCAAAGCCGTTTCATGTACTGTAGGAAGATGGGCTGTTTCCATCTTCATCTGTTCAAAACAGTCATGGGGAACATCTGGGTCAGGATCTATGGGAGGGGCATCTTCACATATTTCTGTGTGATATTGTGGGTAACCAGTAGTCTTACAATTCACAGTTCGTTTGGTAACACCTTCTGTGGAGAGTTGGTCTTGATCTGTGGCACTCCATTCTTTGGCTAATGGACCAAGTTCCTTCCATGAGATATTTGGAGATTTAGTAATAGAGACATGAGGAATTGCCATCTCCCAATGGTGGTACATATGAGTCACTTCTGTGGGTAATTGAACTAAAACTACAGTGTTACCTTTTGTATCACAGTATATGTCTGTCAAAGTGAGACGTACTTCAATCAATTGAAACAGTTCTTCTTCATACTGAGGGTCAGGCCCCGGAACGTCTCTGAACCACAAAGTACAATGCCATAGAGAAGATGGCTGTTCATCGTGTGGTACTGTGGGCATATGGACATCCAGATCAAGGAAGGCATCAGGATCTATGTTCAGACTGTACCAATAGTGTGGTACTCCCCCCTTGGGAAGCGGCAGAAGAGTGGCAGGATTCAAAGTGTAACATCGCTGTAAGGAGACATTATCGGGTAACATTAAAGTTGTTTGGAGACGAAGATGCCTTTGAGTAGAGAGATGTTTAGGTTGAACTTGATTCAATATCGCAGAAAGATCATGGGGGGCGAGAATGGTTAGCTTGTGACCAAGGATTATGTCACACGTCTTGTCCAGGAGAGCACTTGCCGCAAATACAGCCCGAAGACAGGAGGGTCCTCCCCTGGCCACAGGATCCAACTGACAGGAGTAATATCCTATTGGACGTTGACGAGACCCATGAGACTGAGTGAGAACACCAGATGCATGTCCCATTTTTTCGTAGACGAAGAGCTTGAAGGGCTTCTCGTAATTGGGAAGGCCCAGAGCAGGAGCAGTAACAACAGCACGTCGTAATGCGAAGAAGCTGGTAAGGGCTTCAGGAGATAAATCAAACGGTTCAGTTTTGAGGGCATCGTAGAGTGGCTGCATCAGTGTAGAGGCTTCAGGAATCCAGGCTCTACAGTAAGAGATAAGACCTAGGAAGGCATGGAGGGACTTGTGAGCCGATGGAGGGCAGAGTGATGTGATACCCCGCACTCTGTCTCTCGTAAGGTGCCGGGTGCCATGAGAAAGACAATGCCCCAAAAATATCACCGAGGGTTGGCACCACTGCAACTTCTTCTTAGATGCTTTACAACCTTGGGCGGCCAGGAAACAGAGGAAATCTTCAGAGGCACATTCTGCAGTCGGGAGATCGTCAGCACAGAGAAGGAGATCGTCCACGTATTGCAGGAGGAACACGTCTGTGTGAGATTTCTGCCATGGTTCCAGGATGTATACCATGGCTCTTGCAAACTGGCTTGGGGAATTTTGTGCTCCCTGGGGCATGACTGTCCAGGTATATTGTTGGCGGTCATGGGTAAATGCAAACAGGTATTGACAAGAGGGATGCAAAGGCACGCTGAAGAAGGCATTGGCCAAATCCACCACCGTGAAGAATTTAGCTGAAGGAGGGACCTGGGATAGAAGAGTATGAGGATTTGGAACAATGGGAGTTTCCAAGACGGTAACATCATTGACTGCTCTGAGGTCTTGAACCATCCTGTACTTGTCCGGTTCGCCCTTTTCGGTCTTTTTCTTAACTGGAAACAAAGGAGTGTTACAAGGCAACACACATTTAATCAGAGCACCCGCAGCCAGCAGAGTTTCAACCTGTTTGGAGATAGAGAGGGCCTGAGCAGGTGTCAATGGATATTGTGGTCTTCTGGGCGGACTTGCTCCTTGGAGCAACTGCACAAATATCGGAGGGACTTTAAGTCGTCCAATATCATCGGGACCAGTAGACCACAGTTGCACAGGAACTCTGTCAAGTGCACTGGGGGAATTGTCTAGGACCCTTACATTCCCATGGGGTGACTCCATGTGGAGTAGGAGGGGTAAAGAACAAAGGGCTGAGGTATCTTCACTGGAGAGAGGGGTCAATAACTGAACCTTGCCATCTGGAGTAAAGGAGATGGAGGCCTGCAAGCGGGACAGAACATCAGCTCCCAACAAATTAAGAGGACAAGAGGGAGACACTACAAAACGAGTAAGGAGATCAGGGAAAGTACCCACCCGTAAGGGCTTAGTTAATGGGTTGCTACAAGGGGTACCGTCTGGACCAGGGTATGTACGTGTAGGTGTAGTTGAGTAGTATTGTTGTTGAGCATGTTGTGCAGGGCGTCGGTGTCTAGGCATAGGACGATTAGAGGGCAGATAATTGGCTGAGGCTAGGTCATCAGGATAATAAGTAGTATAGTTAGCATAATTGGAATCATGTGTCGGATAACCTAGCGCTTGAGCAGGAGGATAACCGGCCACAGGATACAGTGGCCGTAGAGCCTGTGTGCGCTGCCGAGGTGCTGGAAAACCTGGACAATCCTTCTTAAAATGACCTAGTTGCTTACAGTGAAAACAAGTTCGACCTTGTGGTCTTGGAACCTGAGCCATGAAAGGGCCCGGTAGTGTGGTAACAGGGAACCCAACAGGGGCAGGTGTAATTGCAGGGTTATGTAATGAAAACATTAAAGGAGTGGATTTCTTGTGCTGGGGCAATTGGATCGACTCCAGGCCTTTAGCGACCAGGAGGAGAGTATCCATGGGAATTATCCTGAATTCGGGACGGGACAGGACCAGGCCTTTCCTTATAGGTTCTTTAAGGCCTACAACGAAAGCGGCTGATAGCATCTGGGTGTGGGCCTTATTACATGTATTGAAACCCAGATCAGAAAAGGTTTGAGTTAACCTGGAATGAAATCTTTCAACCGTTTCTGATTTTTCTTGAACAATATCAGCAATAGAAGTAGACTGATCAGTCAACTTATCTTGAGCCCATGCACGGAGTTGTTCACAAAATGTGATATCAGACTGATAATCCGTGTCTGTAGTGAGACGGGCATCATCAAAGCTCTTTTCCATTATGGGCCAGTAAGCATCCCCTGCCTTAATTTCACACAGACTAAACAAATCACGCCATGCTGCAGAGTAAGTTTTACGGATTTGAACAATCCGACGGAAAAAGGGCATGGGCTGTTTCTCAGGGTCAGGAAGTGAGTGTACCAGTGTTGCAGCTTGGGACGGGTTGAAGGTAACATACATTAAAGGGGCACCCTCCTGATCATGCTGGGTACTGCAAGCACCTGCTATGGGAATGTGAGGCAGATTAGTCGGGGTCTGTGGAGGCTGCACCCCCTGGACACTACCATCAGCAGGGGGAATGGGAATCTGTTGGCTGGATACACAAGCCATGTCAGGAAGAACTGAAATCGGTCCAACAGTAGTACTGGCCGCAGGGTGACTAACTGTAGGAGTAATGTGGACCGAATCAAGTTGTGAGGCAGGGGGAGAAGTGACTGATGTAGCAGTGGAGGTAGCAGGATAATAGCCTGATGCTGCAGGGGTAGCAGCAGGAGGATAGCCTGATGCTGCAGGGGTGACAGCAGGAGGATAGCCTGATGCTGCAGGGGTAGCAGCAGGAGGATAGCCTGATGCTGCAGGGGTGACAGCAGGAGGATAGCCTGATGCTGCAGGAACAGTGGATCCAATAGTCATAATAGGGAAAGATACACTGGGGGCAGTTATGAGACGGGCGGGAATGGAAGAGGATACAGAAGGGAGGGAGGAAGCGACCACAGGGGTGTTGGTAGGGGAAGTTACCATCATGGAAGGGATGGGTGTGTTAGAAACAGGAAATGGTGACAGTGAAAGGGGAGAAGTTATAGGGAGATGTGAAAGGAATTGGGCGTGGACAGAAGCAACAGGAGTTGGAAGAGAGGGTGTAGCAGCAGAGATGGGCAAGAGAGGAGGAGGCAAAGAAACAGGAAGGGAATGTGTGACTGGGATTTGGAGTGGAGAAGGAGAGGGGGCTGGAAAATAACATGAACCGTCTGCCTTAAGGACAGGGTACAAGGCAGCAGGGGCTGGAGAGCACGTGTTAACATGAATGGGCTGTGTGGAGGCTCCAGGGGCTGGTTGAGCCACCCCCCTTTCTGGCCAGGCCTTATCATATGGAGGAGGGCTGGAAACGCCTTCAACAGAT
>OW240915.1:223203769-223375651 GCA_933207985.1 Pelobates cultripes
AGTAAGGACTCCCCATTTGTATCTAATCTGTCTAAGGCACTTTGTGGTCTATAGCCCCAAGATGGCCCTGTATTCCAACCTACTGCCTTCCGTGAGCTACACTCATATCCCCAGTAGTCATCAGTCACACATATGTATGGGTCCTTAATGTTAGGTATGTCTTTGTACACTGTTGACAACAATGCTGGTGGAAATGTACAATTTACAATATCACAATAATCAAATGCAAATGTGGCTACCCGTGTACTAGAGGAATTGTATCAAAATGTATAAACATGATTGTCTTTGGTTATAGCGACTTGTTGGGCCTTTATCAGACCTAGCAGCAAGAACAAATACACAAAATTCATGCTATAACAGGATCTGCTTCCTCTGGATCTGGGACTTTCTTGCAATGTGAAGCGTGTATCCAAGAGTTCTTTCCAGCCAATTTAACTGAGGTAGTCGTGGTTAGAACGGACCATCATATCTGGGTTCAAGGGTATGTTTTCTCAGGAACTTCTTAACCAGAACCCAATCACCAGGGAGCAACTTGTGTGTGCCTGTATCGGACTCTGGATCTGGAATGGAAGAAAACACTTGGGCATGTATCTTGTTTAAAACTTGGGAAAGAGCAGTCACATAATTAACCATAGTATCTGATTGCAGTTGGAGTTGTTGAGGAAAGTAACAACCTAACCTAGGGGCTGAACCGAACAAAATCTCATAAGGAGACAGGTTAAACTTCCCTCTTGGTGTGTACCTAACACTAAACAGAGCTATGGGGAGACTCTCTGGCCAGGGCAGGTTAGTTTCTTGGGCCATCTTAAGCATTCTGGCTTTTAAGGTGCCATTCATGCGTTCTACCTTATCACTACTTTGTGGGTGATAGGGTGTGTGGAATGCAAGGGTCACCCCGAGTGCTGCCCAGACTTCCTTAGTCACTAGTGCTATAAAAGCCGGGCCCTGGTCACTTTCAATCACTTCAGGAACTCCATATCTACAGACAATTTCAGTGAGCAACCGCTTGGCAGTGGTCTTGGCGGTCATATTAGTGACCGGAAAAGCTTCTGGCCATCCTGAGAACATGTCCACCATAACTAGGGCATATTCATACCGGCCACTCTTTGGCATCTGAATGTGGTCAATTTGGACTCTCTGGAATGGGTTGTGTGGCGGATTGCACTTGGCACAGATAGCACAAGACTTACAGTAGGTTTTAGTCAGAGTGGTAATACCTGGTGCTTCAAAATATTTAGCAATTAAAGAGTTCATGAGTGTCTTAGAGAAGTGCGCTGCTCCGTGGGCCCACTGAACCACAGCCGGATACATACATTTAGGTAGACAAAATTTGAGATTGCTAGTATATACTCCATCCTGCAAGGTTTCTCCTTTCTGTTTCCAGCTTTGCTTTTCTTCAGGACTTACAGCTGCTTGCTGTTCTTTCAAAAACTTGAGGTCTGTAGGTAAGGTTTGCATGGGAAAAATAGGAATTTCCGCACCGGACACTCTTCTGTCCACTTCCCTTGATTGACATGCAGCATCTTTGGCGGCTTGGTCAGCTTTATGATTGCCATATGTTTCTTCCGAATTCCGTCTTCCATGGGCTTTTACTTTCAGTATGGCCACTTCTTCAGGAAGGAGTAAAGCATCCATCAATTCCTTGATAGCTGTACCATGTTTAACTGGTGTACCGGTCGCTGTCAGAAAACCTCTTGTTTTCCATATTAATCCAAAATCGTGTGCTACGCCCAGGGCATATCTTGAATCCGTGTAAATATTAACACGTTTCCCTTCAAACATTTGGCATGCTACAGTGAGGGCTTTTAGTTCCGCTTCTTGAGCAGACATAGACGGGGGAAGTGGGGATGCTTGAAGTACCTGATCTACTGTGGTCACTGCAAATCCAGTGTGGTATCTTCCTTGTTCATCCGCAAATCTGGAGCCATCCACAAACAGTTTGCAGTCAGGATCTGGCAAAGCCGTTTCATGTACTGTAGGAAGATGGGCTGTTTCCATCTTCATCTGTTCAAAACAGTCATGGGGAACATCTGGGTCAGGATCTATGGGAGGGGCATCTTCACATATTTCTGTGTGATATTGTGGGTAACCAGTAGTCTTACAATTCACAGTTCGTTTGGTAACACCTTCTGTGGAGAGTTGGTCTTGATCTGTGGCACTCCATTCTTTGGCTAATGGACCAAGTTCCTTCCATGAGATATTTGGAGATTTAGTAATAGAGACATGAGGAATTGCCATCTCCCAATGGTGGTACATATGAGTCACTTCTGTGGGTAATTGAACTAAAACTACAGTGTTACCTTTTGTATCACAGTATATGTCTGTCAAAGTGAGACGTACTTCAATCAATTGAAACAGTTCTTCTTCATACTGAGGGTCAGGCCCCAGAACATCTCTGAACCACAAAGTACAATGCCATAGAGGAGATGGCTGTTCATCGTGTGGTACTGTGGGCATATGGACATCCAGATCAAGGAAGGCATCAGGATCTATGTTCAGACTGTACCAATAGTGTGGTACTCCCCCCTTGGGAAGCGGCAGAAGAGTGGCAGGATTCAAAGTGTAACATCGCTGTAAGGAGACATTATCGGGTAACATTAAAGTTGTTTGGAGACGAAGATGCCTTTGAGTAGAGAGATGTTTAGGTTGAACTTGATTCAATATCGCAGAAAGATCATGGGGGGCGAGAATGGTTAGCTTGTGACCAACGATTATGTCACACGTCTTGTCCAGTAGAGCACTTGCCGCAAATACAGCCCGAAGACAGGAGGGTCCTCCCCTGGCCACAGGATCCAACTGACAGGAGTAATACCCTATTGGACGTTGACGAGACCCATGAGACTGAGTGAGAACACCAGATGCATGTCCCATTTTTTCGTAGACGAAGAGCTTGAAGGGCTTCTCGTAATTGGGAAGGCCCAGAGCAGGAGCAGTAACAACAGCACGTCGTAATGCGAAGAAGCTGGTAAGGGCTTCAGGAGATAAATCAAACGGTTCAGTTTTGAGGGCATCGTAGAGTGGCTGCATCAGTGTAGAGGCTTCAGGAATCCAGGCTCTACAGTAAGAGATAAGACCTAGGAAGGCATGGAGGGACTTGTGAGCCGATGGAGGGCAGAGTGATGTGATACCCCGCACTCTGTCTCTCGTAAGGTGCCGGGTGCCATGAGAAAGACAATGCCCCAAAAATATCACCGAGGGTTGGCACCACTGCAACTTCTTCTTAGATGCTTTACAACCTTGGGCGGCCAGGAAACAGAGGAAATCTTCAGAGGCACATTCTGCAGTCGGGAGATCGTCAGCACAGAGAAGGAGATCGTCCACGTATTGCAGGAGGAACACGTCTGTGTGAGATTTCTGCCATGGTTCCAGGATGTATACCATGGCTCTTGCAAACTGGCTTGGGGAATTTTGTGCTCCCTGGGGCATGACTGTCCAGGTATATTGTTGGCGGTCATGGGTAAATGCAAACAGGTATTGACAAGAGGGATGCAAAGGCACGCTGAAGAAGGCATTGGCCAAATCCACCACCGTGAAGAATTTAGCTGAAGGAGGGACCTGGGATAGAAGAGTATGAGGATTTGGAACAATGGGAGTTTCCAAGACGGTAACATCATTGACTGCTCTGAGGTCTTGAACCATCCTGTACTTGTCCGGTTAGCCCTTTTCGGTCTTTTTCTTAACTGGAAACAAAGGAGTGTTACAAGGCGACACACATTTGATCAGAGCACCCGCAGCCAGCAGAGTTTCAACCTGTTTGGAGATAGAGAGGGCCTGAGCAGGTGTCAATGGATATTGTGGTCTTCTGGGCGGACTTGCTCCTTGGAGCAACTGCACAAATATCGGAGGGACTTTAAGTCGTCCAATATCATCGGGACCAGTAGACCACAGTTGCACAGGAACTCTGTCAAGTGCACTGGGGGAATTGTCTAGGACCCTTGCATTCCCATGGGGTGACTCCATGTGGAGTAGGAGGGGTAAAGAACAAAGGGCTGAGGTATCTTCACTGGAGAGAGGGGTCAATAACTGAACCTTGCCATCTGGAGTAAAGGAGATGGAGGCCTGCAAGCGGGACAGAACATCAGCTCCCAACAAATTAAGAGGACAAGAGGGAGACACTACAAAACGAGTAAGGAGATCAGGGAAAGTACCCACCCGTAAGGGCTTAGTTAATGGGTTGCTACAAGGGGTACCGTCTGGACCAGGGTATGTACGTGTAGGTGTAGTTGAGTAGTATTGTTGTTGAGCATGTTGTGCAGGGCGTCGGTGTCTAGGCATAGGACGATTAGAGGGCAGATAATTGGCTGAGGCTAGGTCATCAGGATAATAAGTAGTATAGTTAGCATAATTGGAATCATGTGTCGGATAACCTAGCGCTTGAGCAGGAGGATAACCGGCCACAGGATACAGTGGCCGTAGAGCCTGTGTGCGCTGCCGAGGTGCTGGAAAACCTGGACAATCCTTCTTAAAATGACCTAGTTGCTTACAGTGAAAACAAGTTCGACCTTGTGGTCTTGGAACCTGAGCCATGAAAGGGCCCGGTAGTGTGGTAACAGGGAACCCAACAGGGGCAGGTGTAATTGCAGGGTTATGTAATGAAAACATTAAAGGAGTGGATTTCTTGTGCTGGGGCAATTGGATCGACTCCAGGCCTTTAGCGACCAGGAGGAGAGTATCCATGGGAATTATCCTGAATTCGGGACGGGACAGGACCAGGCCTTTCCTTATAGGTTCTTTAAGGCCTGCAACGAAAGCGGCTGATAGCATCTGGGTGTGGGCCTTATTACATGTATTGAAACCCAGATCAGAAAAGGTTTGAGTTAACCTGGAATGAAATCTTTCAACCGTTTCTGATTTTTCTTGAACAATATCAGCAATAGAAGTAGACTGATCAGTCAACTTATCTTGAGCCCATGCACGGAGTTGTTCACAAAATGTGATATCAGACTGATAATCCGTGTCTGTAGTGAGACGGGCATCATCAAAGCTCTTTTCCATTATGGGCCAGTAAGCATCCCCTGCCTTAATTTCACACAGACTAAACAAATCACGCCATGCTGCAGAGTAAGTTTTACGGATTTGAACAATCCGACGGAAAAAGGGCATGGGCTGTTTCTCAGGGTCAGGAAGTGAGTGTACCAGTGTTGCAGCTTGGGACGGGTTGAAGGTAACATACATTAAAGGGGCACCCTCCTGATCATGCTGGGTACTGCAAGCACCTGCTATGGGAATGTGAGGCAGATTAGTCGGGGTCTGTGGAGGCTGCACCCCCTGGACACTACCATCAGCAGGGGGAATGGGAATCTGTTGGCTGGATACACAAGCCATGTCAGGAAGAACTGAAATCGGTCCAACAGTAGTACTGGCCGCAGGGTGACTAACTGTAGGAGTAATGTGGACCGAATCAAGTTGTGAGGCAGGGGGAGAAGTGACTGATGTAGCAGTGGAGGTAGCAGGATAATAGCCTGATGCTGCAGGGGTAGCAGCAGGAGGATAGCCTGATGCTGCAGGGGTACAGCAGGAGGATAGCCTGATGCTGCAGGGGTGCAGCAGGAGGATAGCCTGATGCTGCAGGGGTGACAGCAGGAGGATAGCCTGATGCTGCAGGAACAGTGGATCCAATAGTCATAATAGGGAAAGATACACTGGGGGCAGTTATGAGACGGGCGGGAATGGAAGAGGATACAGAAGGGAGGGAGGAAGCGACCACAGGGGTGTTGGTAGGGGAAGTTACCATCATGGAAGGGATGGGTGTGTTAGAAACAGGAAATGGTGACAGTGAAAGGGGAGAAGTTATAGGGAGATGTGAAAGGAATTGGGCGTGGACAGAAGCAACAGGAGTTGGAAGAGAGGGTGTAGCAGCAGAGATGGGCAAGAGAGGAGGAGGCAAAGAAACAGGAAGGGAATGTGTGACTGGGATTTGGAGTGGAGAAGGAGAGGGGGCTGGAAAATAACATGAACCGTCTGCCTTAAGGACAGGGTATAAGGCAGCAGGGGCTGGAGAGTATGTGTTAACATGAATGGGCTGTGTGGGGGCTCCAGAGGCTGGTTGAGCCACTCCCCTTTCTGGCCAGGCCTTATCATATGGAGGAGGGCTGGAAACGCCTTCAACAGATTCAACAAAACAACCTTTTTCATGATACACAAAGACTTTCTTCCCCTCTAGGTCTATCTCCTCCTCAATCCACCCATCCTTCTTAATCCCTCGAGCCACCCGATACCAAGAATCTGCGGCCTTCATTAACCCATTATCTAACAATATCCCATGTTTATCGTTTAAAAGTTTCCTCCAGTCTTCCGCCTGCAATCTGCCACTGGGGGACATAGTAATACCACACAGTTTAATAATTTTCTTAAGTTTGGCTACAGCTAAGTCCCCAGCTCTTTCCTTTACAAGGTCACATGCTAACCGACCCCGGGAGGGGCTAACATTAGTTTGACCCATTTATACACAACAGTGGTATGGATAGAGAGAAGCAGACCCTGGACCAAAAGAGAGTGAGAGACTGAGAGATAGAGAGAGAAAGAGAGAGAGACTGAGGTAGAGAGAATGAGGGAGCGAGAGAGTGGGGGAAGAGTGTGAAAGTAAGGGAGACAAAAAGAGTGAGAGAGAGCGAGAGTGTAGGAGAAAGTGAGCAAGAGGCTGAGGGAGATAAGGTGAGAGGGAGATTGAGAGAAAGAGGTTTAGGAAGAGAGAGAGAAGGAGAGAGAAAGAGACTGACTGAAAGAGAAAGAGAGGGAGAGAGAGAGAGAGAGAGAGAGAAAGAGACTGACAGAAAGAGAAAGAGAGGGAGAGAGAGAGAGAGAGAGAGGGGGGTTTAGGAAGAGAAAGAGAAGGAGAGAGAAAGAGACTGACTGAAAGAGAAAGAGAGGGAGAGAGAGAGAGAGAGAGGGATTTAGGAAGAGAAAGAGAAGGAGAGAGAAAGAGACTGACTGAAAGAGAAAGAGAGGGAGAGAGAGAGAGAGTTTAGGAGTTATAGACTAAGGGAAACGTGCATCAAGGTCACATGTACGTCCTAGCAGAGCACAGAGAACCAGAGTGATGCAAAAAAAAAGGGAGGGGGGAGGAGAGGGTGAAGCAGAGTTGCAAGCACGAAGTATTTAACCATGTAAGTGCCTAAGCACAGCTCTCCTCAGTACAAAAGATAGAATAGGAGCGCTACAAGACACAGAGAAAATATAGAACAATTAACATATATGGTACCCGACAAGACATTTACATGCAAAAGCACAATATACAGATGCAATTAAATCACAAAGTCCTTAAAATAAATGCCGGCTTATAATAACTCAAATCACACACACAGAAACACTCAAGCACATAAACCGCTCCTTTACCGAAGCTTAGCTAAAATACATTTTTAAACTCTTGACCGAGTCCCTCAATAACTTCTCTATCGAAGCTTAGTTAAAATACATTTTTAAACTCTTGACCGAGTCCCTCAATAACTTCTTTACCGAAGCTTAGTTAAAATAAATAAAGAGCCAGGGTTTTTCCACCAAACCCGAACTTGGCTAAATCTGCAAGTGCTTAACCACACTTGGCAGCATTATATAACAGTATTAAGCAAGTAGTAAAACAGATTCTCAAACAGACACTTTCACACATAAAACTCACACTCAGGACTCAGGCTGTAGATAGACAAGTGACAGGTTCTATATAAAAGGGGACATTCGGGCATATATATATTACCTGTCTGAAGACGTTAACCACCGGAAGCCGAATGTGAAGGCACGGAGAATAAGAGAAATCCAAAGAAAGGAAAATATAGGTAAGCAACTCATTTAACATATGCAGAGGTGATCAGGCTCCGTTTCCAATCTCTGGGAATCCTTTGTTCTCCTGTCTTGGGATTTGACGGCTCCCTTAGTAACGTATCCCTTTCAGTCCCATCTGGGGTGACAAATTGTTTTGGATCAAAGAAAACTTTGATAATTTGTCTATCTACAGCTTCCAAATTGATTAATTAATGCGTGCATGCTTTCCCTAGAAGTAATTCACACCGGAGACAAAGTTTCTGATCAGTGAAAAACCCAGGAATGCTTTATTCCCCGGAGTGGGGGCTCCTTCTTAAAGCAAAAATACGTCACAGTTTAAACATACAGTATACATTCACCAATTGGTTAACAGAGAAAGGGGGGTCTTGTTTAAACCCCCCTACAGGATGTAGTGTCATCATTACAGACTTCTGGATACACGATGGGAGGGGGAGTGAGTAGTTTCTATCAGTTCTAAACCACTGATTCTCCATTTTGTTATACGTGGCATATAGCTGTTAACTGGCACAAAGGTAGTGGGGGAGGCTAGCAGGATGTGAGGAATTTACATAGTAAACAGCAGCTGAACACATTGAAAGGGGGAAGGGAATATTTACTCTAGAAGCCAGTTTTAACATAGTGAACAGAGAATAAATAGACATTAGTAAATAGCCATTTTATTTTAATTCATCTGTCCATAACACTAGCTCTGTGGAGCTAACAGATGCGGAAGAAAACCTCTCTGGGTGACAGCCAGGGACGTGTTTCTGCCCCCAATTATAGACGCACTGATATTGACACTGTCACAAATATGACAAACTCCACACAAAAAAAGTACTTTAGCAAGCTGCACATATAAAAACATTATATGTTTAGAGTAATGTAATATCAACTGGCATTGTTATATAATATAAATATGTAACAGAGGACTGAAAGTGAACCTGAAATGGCAGATATAGGTTTGAAGTTTGTTAATACCATTAAAAGCTCATATTTTCATTTATTTCCACTTCCCCTTTTTTCTGCCCAGAGCACCAATCGTGTTTTCGGTGAGTGTACACTAACTGTAAGACACACCTATCTTGCAGGGTCCTGTTTGCTTTCCATAACAGGCTAAAAGTCCCGAACACTTTATGTTGGATTTATGGTATGTAAATAAAATTTATCTGTTCTCTTTCTATATCTCCCTCTCCATCCTCAGATTGCCTATCCAAAGCTCCTGCAATAAATAATTCTGACTGTTTCTTTCCATACTGCTACTGTTGCATTGTTTTGTCTTAGGTTGAAGGCAAGTAGGAGAGACATGCAGAAGAGGGTATACCTGATAACAAATATGCAAAACATAGTCTTCTTTATCTCTGTGTCAATCAGCACAGAGTGAATTAACCGAATGGAGTGGGAAATGGCTGTTTTTCATCTCTAATTTTAGAAACATCTAAACATTTGCTAATGATTCTACTATTGTCTGATGAAGTCTGAGGAACAGATGAAACGCCTTGGTTACGAGAAAACACCCTGATTGTATATAGCATAAATATATTTTACTGTTTATATTCAATGGATTTTTTTTAGGTTTAGAGTTTTTTTGTTTTCTAATTGTAAATAAATATATATTTTTATCCATTTTGGATTACATTAACCAATTTACCACCTGGGGGGGGGAGGAGAGGGGCAACACCCAGCAAATAGATGTACTGCACCATAAAAAGAGCCTAATCTAAGGCTCTTGAACATGTGAGTTACAATTTTAAATCTTTGAATATTTCTGGTTTTAAAATAATTGAAGAAAAAAAAGAAGTGAGTAATTTTGAAGAAGGGAAGGAGTCCCCCCTGTTTGAAAGACTCCAGAGTAAAAATATTAGAACCAAATTTAGGGCTCTGGTTCATGTGAGTTGGCACTTTAGGGGTTTATTTCTCCTACACACATTGCCAGCAATACCCTTGACCTTGTATTTTCCAACCTGCACTTTTCTTCACCAAACATTTGCCACTGTATGACCATCTTCTCACCTGCACTGTCAATGTACCCCTCACTCAACATATTAAATCTTGCTCACCTTGGCCTATTAGGAATCAGAGCTCTCTTGATCTGCATCACTTCTCTTCCTCTCTTAAGCCTCCACTTTCTCCTCTCTCAAGCCTCCATTTTCTCCTCTCTCAACTCTTTTTTTGTCCCTCTCAAGATACTTCATACTATAATTCAATCCTGTCTACCACTCCTGACTTGGCTGCACCAAATTAAAGCTCACTTTAAGTGTCAGCTATGCCTTAAACCTTGGCACAGCAAGTGCACCTGCTAATTTCAATGATGTTCCCATACTGCAGAGCATTGTTGGAGAAAATTCCACATCACAACTGACTTCCTACATTAAAAAATCATGTTATGGAGTAGAGATCATAGCACCTCATTTGACTAAACTCTTTAATAAAATTATGATGACGGGCAATATCCCCCCCCTGAGGGCACTTATTCATGCACTCATTTCCTGACCTGACTACTGCAACTCACTACTTACACGCCTTCTAAATACATGCATTGCCCCTTTTCAATCTGTAATAAATGCTGCCACCTTGCTCATCTTTTTGGCTGACCACTACTCCCACAAGTCACACCTTTGACTATTACATTGGATTCCTATACCCTTCAGGATCCAATTCAAACTGCTAATATTTACCTACAAAGCCCTCAATTACTTCACTTCTCACTATATTTCTTATTTATTCAACAAATACACCCCTTTTTGTTCCCTATGCTCTTTGAGTGACTTTATTTTAATGAAGTAAAAACTACTGCTTAAAGTAATTGTAATATATGTTAAAAAATTGTAAAATTCTAGATACCAATCTTATTCAGAATATATTTCAAGCATGCTGAGGTTTAAATTGTCCATAATATACATATTTTGATCTCACATTTATATTGGAAATCTTTGGAATGCCCGCATAAGGCATATCATCATTTTAGCAATAAACATTTCATGTGACACATAATCTGGAATAAAATAATTTCAAGTAATTCACATCACTGAAAAGACATATTCTCTTTTTTTTCCTTTTTTAGTAAGTAATTTGGTTCAGACCACAATCATCACACCAACATTTCCCATCACCTAGGTTACACACAAACCATTACACTCTGCTTCCCTTTACTCTGTAATACTTGACAACAAATCATTTTATAGCTGGGTTCATCTTTCCAAGAATCATACCTAGACCTGGAATTTCAGCTGTGTAGTAAACTCCCAACAATAAAACAAATAAGAAAACACTACCTGAGGATGACCATGACAACATCTTGGCAGTTATGATTAAATAGATATACATTTTATGGAATAATTTAATTTAATTTAATTATTTATTCATGAAACATTATTCTAAATGCAGTATTAACTGAAAATGCAATTTATTTTACGTTCATCATATACCGGTGATTATTATTATCATTATTATTATGAAGCATATAAAGCTATTAAATATTATTCAAGTAATAGTACCTAATTCAACAAGTTTAATAGCTGTTGCTAGGAGCTCCCTCAAGAAATGTCAGTCCTCACAGCAAGTGATGCTTTTTTGACATATGGCATCAAAGAATCATTAAAAGCACACCTGCTACAGAAGAGGTCTTTTAGCAGACTTCCAAGCAGAAAGGTTATTGGGAAAATACAAAGGCCATATTTTTGTTTGAGCAGAAGAGTATTACGCTTTAAAATATAGCATTTACTTATACTGTAATGCAATTTCTTTATATGTAAATTTGTCTCTATTTTTTTTTTAATCAGCTAACGCTTTTCACTGTTGCTGAAAAAAAAGTGATGAAAAAAACAAAAACACACAAACATACACACACATGCACACATTATTGATATTGCTGATACTCTGGCTAAAGATAAGGAAAAGGGAAAAATGCTGTTTTAAAATATACAGGTTTTCAGTTAAATGTGGTATATCACTTGTACTGTGTTAATTTTGAATTCAAATTAAAATCATGTATTATTCACAATGAAAGTCATTTTTCAAAATTAAATTCTATTTTGACTGCTATTTTCTTGTATTTTTTACACCATCAACTTACAAAGATGAAAGAACCAAGCCTTTTTTTAAAGATTACAAATTCATTGCAAGGGACATAAAATGAGTTTTCAATACAGACTTTTCCCTGACCCCTGTAATCCTTTGATGTGGTCTAATGGGCTGCCCTCATTTAGTCATTATTAATGAGATTCAATATGAAAAATGCAGTTGACAATGCAAAATGTGGCTTTTGTAATAAATTAACCATTGTTTATGGATTTATATGTGTTAGTCAGGATTTTAAAGACAAACAGATGTCTTTTTTTTAGGGAGAAAGGTTCTGTATTACTTAGAGTTAATGGTGTTAACCTTAACAAATATTCAGCACAAACAGAAGCAGAACAGCGCCATGACATAAGCACACTGCCTTCACATCTTACAATATAAAACATCTTTTTTTTCTTCATCTTTTGTTCAGTACCAAACAGTCAGTTGCAAACATGGTAAAGTTGCTTGATGGATTGATTTTGATAGATTATGCAAATATACATTTGCCTTTTACAATTATATTGAGTATTGAGGGGCGAACAATTGGATTACTGAAAGTTGCATATATCTGGACCAAGTAATTGAGAAGGATTATCTCAAATGAAGAAGCACATCTTGTGTGAAACGTGTCTAGAGCTATGTACCAAGGACAGGTGAAATCTGCACTGATAAGCCATGAACTTGGACTACAATTCAGCATGCTACTTGGTTACATATCTCATTTTTATTTGTTTTTACTTGCTCTGTTATAGCGTAATAAATGTTATTTTATCTATATTACTTGGTTCACTTTCCTAGATGGTGTAACATATTCCTCCTCACCTTGCGGTATTTGCGCTCAGCGGCCGTGCGTCTGTATCACTAGCTCCTGCAACATGTTAATGGACGCCGGCTGCTGTGCATCCACGCCTTATTATAACCCCACGTCCACCCATGTTAATGATGATGTCAGCGTGCGTGTGATGTCACGCGGGAGATGCGCACGCACGTTCCGGGGTCAAAGGCCGATTTCGGCCAATCAAATTTGTAAAGAGCTTATTTAAACTCAGTTTTACTTTTCCTCATTGCCCTGCCGTGGTTTCCCTTAGTGGATGTCCGAGAGTGTGTTCCTGAGCGTTTATTTCTGGTTATTGACTTTGGCTTTGTTTGACTTCCCTGTATTCTGGTATCCCTGACTTTTGGCTTTCACTTATCTGCATCCCAATCTGTGTCCCTGACCTCAGCAAGTATCCTGACTATTATTTGGTATGTTAAGTCCAGCCATTCTAAGATGTTACATTTTAGTTCTAGGTGTGATACAAGTCTACGTGCTGGATCAATCAGTATTCCTGACATTACGACATGGCGATAGATCCTGTAGAATTGTGTCAGCACATAGTAGCTTGCGAGAGAAAGCTAGAGGACAATGATCACCATATGGATCAATTTGCCCAGGCTTTCAGTATGCTTCTATACTTGAACAGTGCATATACAGCCTGAGGCTACTCTGAATATGTCACCTCCGCCTAGTGTACCTCCACCTATAGTACATAAGGCACCTACTATCTCCCTATCGTATCCCCCACATTTTGATGGTAATATTCCGGGGATTCCTGAATCAAATTGATTATCATATTGAGGCCTCACCAGGATCTTTTCCTATGAATAGAGCTAAGATTGGTTACCTGATGAACCAACTTAAAGGTAAAGCCTTAGCTTGGGCCAATCCACTATGGGAGAGTAATAGGAGTATTACACATAATTACCAGGAATTCCTGACTATTCTTTGGTACGTTAAGTCTGGCCATTCTAAGGCCCTGTAAGACGTTACCTTTTAGTCCTAGGTGTTATACAATTCTACGTGCTGGATCAATCAGTAATCCTGACATGTGGTGCCTGACTAGCTTCAGGCTGTCCTTGATTGATTTAATGCAGGGGTTTTGAACCTTCGGCCCTCAAGATGTCCTGCACTACATTGCACATAATGCTATTACAGCCATAATGCTGGCAAAGCATCAAGGGAGATGTAGTTCACAACATCTGGAGGGCTGAAGGTTCCCCACCCCTGATTTAACGGATCTTCACGTACTGGGACCTGGTGATTCCTATACCTGGTCCGTGCAAGCATTTTCTTTATGACAAAAAATGACCAATTCCATGCACTGAATTCTCTTAGCAGAGTAGGGATATTATCTGCTTACTGTATAACAATTTCTCCATTAAAATCTATGAGGAAATTGCTATTTAAAAAAAACAAAGCAAGCCATATGTACAGTTTCTATGCGTTCTGGGAGCTTTTTTTATTTGCATAGAGAGCTTTTATTTTCTTTCTAGGGTCATGCCTGAGATACACAATCTAGTAAATAGTAAACTTGTGCAATAGTTCATTTTCAGATGGGTCATCTGAATCTAATGCTTTTATCCACACCCGGACGAATCGATTGTCCAAGATTGAACTGTGGACTTTTATTTATTGATTTTCAGACAAATCCAGACAATTGATTCACCTGAGTGTGGATTAAAATGGATGGACCATCCAAAATAAACTTTTGCGCTAGTCTAATAAATACAATTTTGGAAAAATATTTCAACATCAGTTTTCTTGCCTTCAGGCTCTAGTAAATAGTTCCTATTAAATCTTACATTATTTCTTCTTACACAGAAATTAAGTAGTTACCATGTATTTTACACTTCATATTCTTTTTTTTGCTGGCAATACTGGTACCCAATGAGTTTCCTTTATTTAATTTAGCAGTAAAGAAACATGTTTTTTATTTTTTAAACTGTTTCTTTTCCCAGCTCTTGGCAATGAATAATTCCGGCTCTACTATTACTAAGTCTATTGAAGAATTATTGTTGGTAGTGTTTTAAGACAAGTCTCCATTGTATGTATACATACAATAGTTTCTCTGCTTTTGTGTTTGTGCTGTATACCTCCAGGCTGTGCAGGAAGACATGTACTTCAGAATGCAGTGAGACAAATATAGTTATAGAAAGTACATACTAGATTTTTGTATTTTCTCTTTCATCCTATTAACCTTTAGCTCTCTTGAAAAGTTTCTGTTCTTACCGCAGAGCACAATTTCAGCTTGATATGATTAATTTAATAATTTAACATCACATCCAAGAACTAATAAATATTTTCTTATACTGACATCTTGTATAGTTTATTATTCAATTTGTACAAACATACGTACATGTAAAAACAAACAAACAAACGAAACAGTTTAGGGGCAAATGAATGGGTAAATGTAAAATAGTTCATTCATATTTGCTGCTTTTAATGTCATGCACCTAATCTTGACTGCATCTACCTCTCTACTTTATATCTTGCATGCATGTGTGATTCAGGGCTGCAAGGTTATTCATATAGCTGGCTTGTGGAAGATACAAGTATGCCCCAGTGACAGGCCCCAGTTAAAGGGCTCTATGCTTCTTCCTAATAGTACAATAGCACGGTCAATAAAAGGTAGGAGTAATTCCTATATGCCAGCTGCCGAAGTAGTAATTGTTTATTATCAATTGTCTGGATTTAAGATGACAATTATGATGATGTGATGTTGAGCATGAAGACATTTTTACTACTCTGTGAATGTATGTATTTACATAACACCTTAAATAGGAATTTTCAATACTCTGGAACATTGGAAACAAAAAACATCAACATTGTATACAATTTAACTGTTAATCTTTTTTTTCAAACCTGCATTATACAAGTTTACTTTAGTGTTCCTTTAACAGCTGCAGGGAAGAATTCAAGCATATGAGGATAAGTAAACTAACATGAGATCTCCCACTTAGCACACCATTTCCTTTCTCACACAGTTACATAGTTCAGCTACTCTTTGACTTGTAATGCAATCTTTATTTCAACTTGTTACGGTTTTCTTAGTGTTTTCTTGTAAACTTCTATAATTGTGTTTAAATATCTCTGCTTCTTCTGATGCCTTTGTCGATATGTTTCCAAACCAATATTTTCTAGCACAAAAATACCTAGCTATTACTCTACATCATTCTCCTCAGCTCCCCAGGAATCTAAAAATATCTTGTATCACATGTTAAATTACATTTTTTATCCATGGACAAGTTTGAAGATAAACTGTCAAAAGCAATGCTAAAAAATAGGATCAAAATTCTTGCATTTATTTGCAGGGTATATAATCATAACTTTGTTAAATAAATTGATGCCAGATGTCTTTAGACTCCCACAGCCCTGAAGGTGGAAGATACCGGGCAATAACAATAAATAAATACAAATAAAAAGAGGAATGTACTCAAAGATGCCAATCACAAAAATACATTATTTTTTTCATTGACTTTATATGAAGGACATTTCATATTTAATTTCTCACTTCAGTCACCATAATTTTTAAGGGCAAGATGCTGAATTATAATTATAATATATTTTGAAAATTTTTCATACTCGAAAAACATAAACATCTGAGGTTATTGTTCTATATTTTCTACATATATATATTTCCTACATATTTGTATATATATATATTTACATTTTTTCTAAAACGTATTTCAGGCCACAAATTTCCTTTTTATCCTTATGTGGTTTTTTATCTTTTCTCTTTGCAGTACTAGATGAAACAAATTGTACATTTTTATTTCTCTATCGCACTTAAACTTGGTGCACACTGACAATTCTTCATCTATAAATCCTAACAAGTAACAGGCTAGTTTTAGATTTTGGCATGAAATAGAACAACTGGCAGAAGTTCTGCCTGAGGCAACTCTTTAGGGAAGACAGACGGGATAACCACAATCATCTCTAGTAAACTCTTGACTAGATTTACAATACATAATTAATAAACTTCCTTTATATTTAAGTAAATCTATTATAAGTTTAGAAAAAGATTAAATTCTGTAACGTTTAAAGAGAAACTGACATTTTTCTGACACATTTTCTCTTTCTCTTACCCCCAATATACCTTTTAGTGAAGTGTTTTAAGTAGTAAAGGAGTGCAAGTACATATAGTACCTGCTTTTGCATCCCTTCCATTTTCTTTTGTTAACAACTTCCCATGATGCACCTGGCATTCACATTCTGTCATGCAAGTTCTTAATTTAAAAATATATGTTTTTGTTTATTTACTTAATCCTTTTAAGCTTTTCTCTGTTAATCTATGCACTGATTTTATCTTTTTTTGGAGAAATATGGGATATCATAATTTTTTCCTCCATGCTCACAGCACTGGTGAGGTAACTACTCAGCCAAGATATCAGATTGATTGCAATATGTGTTCATTTCTGACAGCGACTCCCTCCTTCTCCCAGTCACGTGTGGTGTTCTCCAAGGTTCCATACTCGGTCCCCTACTATTCACATTATTCATAAATGATCTGCCTAATGTCTGCAAATCCTTAACTGTACACATGTATGCAGACAGCACTGTAACTTTAGCTAGTAAACCCAATCTAATGCAGCTTGAGGCTGTGCTCCAAGACCAGTTCACAGAGGTAGAAAAGTGGATAACAAAAAACAAACTCTTCCTAAACACTGACAAAACTGTCACAATGATCTTTGGAAAAGTACCTAAATTACACAAATTACAAAATGTCCCTCTACGCATCAAAACAAAATCAAATAACACACTGACCGCAGTCAATTCTTTCAAATAATTGGGTATGTTGTTAGACCCCAATCTATCTGTTGGCCTCCACATATAAAAGCTTGCATCCAAAACTTGGTCCCCTGTACAGAAATAAATCCTGCCTAAGGCCCACTGTAAATGAAAAGATTGTACAGCAAATGCTAATGCCAGTCATTGATTATGGGGATGTAGTGTATGTACCTGCACCGCAAACCCACAGTGTGCTACAATGTAATTACATGAAAAGAACACAAAACACACTAAAGTGCAAATATCCAGGAGCTAAATGATGATATAGAATGGAATGGGTATAACAAATATACAATTTTAAAACAAAATTATAAAACACAATTCGAACTGGCTTATAATAATATTGCAAGAAAACCCATGTACATCACAGTGGGATCACAATTTAGTGGTAATCAGATGTAATTCACCATGAAAATGGTAAATAGTCCCAAATAATAGTCCATATGTGTTGTAAAAAGTAACTGATCTAAAATATGTAACAAATCCTTATGTTACTTTTGTATCACAAGTAGCTATGACTCAGTAATAACTGTAATAACAATGCCGGGTGAGCAAAGCACCTATGACTTTTTATCTACTTAGAGTATTAAGATAATGCAGAGTCCAAAATTGAAACAAATGGCAATTTAGTATAGACAAACTAAATGCCTAAACAAACAATAACCTTGTAAATGAAAAATGTTCGCTGGAAAACCAAGTTGATAAGTAAAAACATGTAGAATTTATTGAAAAATAAAAAGATAAATAAAACTTCAAAATATAAAAATGACGGTGAAGATTTGAGGTTGGAGAACAGTCTAATGAGTCTCAGATGTGAAAAAGTTAATAACCTGTGTTCCAGACCTGGGTGGATATTGATTGAAACGGAGAATCCTTCTTTTCTCCCTCCTTGCAGCCGGTGAGAACGGCGTATGAGTCCCTGTATTCTCCGCCTTTGATCTCACATTGAGGGGTGGAGCTGGAACTCGCACGGGAGATGTCGATGAAACTGGATTCCGGGTCCGGAGTACTGTGATCCACAGGGAAAGTTACAGAGACTTGGCTGTCTCCTCACAGATTCAACCGTAAATTGCCTTACGCGTTTCGTAGGGTAGCCCTACTTCATCAGAGGCTTGTAATTTCCCTTATCGGTAGCAGTTTATATGCCATGGGTTAATTACTAACAATCAACTGGTTTTCATATTCTGTTTGTTACATTTTCAAACATCAAAGCATCAGAAGCATGTTCGATATAATAAAATCAGTAAATAAAGATTTTGGTATAAATGACATCACAATTATTTTCGTCTTGTTTCAAAATGAAATGCAAATTTGTGGAGAAATAACTAATTGAACTATCGAACATATATGTGCAGATGGTTGCATACAGTGTGTGTATATTCACCTTGGTTTATAATAAATATTAAAATAATAAAAATTAAAATAGTAAAAATTACAGTAGTAAAAAGTGCAAATAGAGATGAATAAGAAACTATTATAGAATACTCTTATAAGTGGGATAAATAGTACAAACAGGTTGCAGCAAAGATTGATATTTGGCAACTAATTTTATCTTAGAGATACTATTAACACATATATACATACTGTAAATATCATATACGGGTTGTGTACATTATAGTATACAGAGAATTGTGAAACAAAAATTGTACATCGGAAACTGGATAAGAATAACACAAAATAAACAGATCCAAAAATATAATCAGGTCAAAAAATATACAATAGATCGAAAGATAATACTGTCTGGCAGATAACGCCATATTAATGAATGGTAGTCAATACATAAATTAATGACTATTAATGAATATATATTAAAGATAGCTACAATTAATCACTGTATAAAGTATGTAAAGAAAAATAAATATTATGGTGAATAGCCTACTTAATTAGATCATACTTGCATTAGTGATGAGAAAAAATAAGTAACAGTAGCATAGTGAAAAAGGATAGTTAGAAGTATAGCTTTATATGTGTAATAAAATTGCAGTGAAAATTATTCTTAGCGTTATATATACGAGGATGACCAAATATCTCTTTGGGATTCCATATCCCTAATTGTTAGCATAAAGGTTGAGATATATTAATCATATGTGGAACAGAACTTAGAACAGTGAGGGGAGTAAGAAATGGTGATGGTGTGGTTACCAAGTGAAAAAATATTCCTAAATCAGAGACCTTTCTTGCCACAAATAGATTAATTGATTAAAAGCACACTAAGATATATGACTATAACTATCAATTAAAAATAAATAGTGGAATAAAATGAGTGGAATAATATTATGACAGAGTGTCATATAAAATCTCATAAAAGAGACAAGCCATAAAAGGGTAAATTCAAGAAATAGAAACGATAAGATAAGAGATGGTGATTAAAATAAAAATAGAAATAGAAATGGAGATAAAATAGAGATAAAATAGAAGATAAGTTAAAGGGAAAACAATCTATCTTAAAAAAGCATTAAGCTCAAAGTCCACGTCCACGAGTCCTTCAGGTACTAGAGTGTTGAGGGAAAAGATCCACTTTGCCTCTGCTTGATTTCATATATATATATATATATATATATATATATATATATATATATGTGCACTCACAATTTTGGAGCCTTCTGCTGGCCAGTAAATAGCATGTAGTGGAATAATCCACACTCTTGGATACATACAGATTCCCAATTTTAAATAAAAGAAATTTACTCACCGATGTAGAGCAAAATGTTTTTACATCTACATCAGTGAGTAAATTTATTTTGGCATAGTTGGTATATTCCCCACCAAGGAAATTGCTGAATCAAATGTCAGGATAAAAGCAGGAAGGTTTAAGGATGATGAGAAATGCTAATTTTATTGAAAATAGTACATAAAAGCAAGGATGTAAGGATTTTAGCTACACAGGCGAAGACACATTTTGATGCCTCCCCCACTCCTCCTTAAAAAACAAATGCATCTTCACCTGTGTGTCTCGTAACCCCCTTTTGAATTTTTTTTGTAATTTATTTTTGTGTGTTATTGTATGTATAATTTGTCTGAGTGTGGGTGTGTTTATAGCAATGTGTGTACCTGCCATGTAAAAATAAAGGTGGATATTCCGGTTCTATTCCTTTCACTGCTCTCTTAGAGTTTAGTCAGAGAAAAATACTGGTCTTTGTATTGTATTTTTGAAGTACCAGTACCAGCGAGGCAACTTCAAATGATGTTTGTGTTGATAAAACACCAGTCAGGTAGAAACACTAGTGTGTATGTAAAAAGGTTTATTTGTGGTATACTATTTGTGGCTAAGCACTGCAGTGTGTGTGTATCTAGGGGCTGCAGTGTATGTCTGTGTATTGTACAGTGGTTTAAAAGTGTATGTGTATATCTATGAACTTTAGTTTGTGTGTATGTGTGTTAATATAGGAGCTGCAGTGGGTGTGTTTGTATACAGTGGTTGTATTTGTGTTTTTGCAGATGTAAAAAAAATAGATGTATTTTATTTATTTTATTGTTATTCTGCCATACATTTATTTTGTTCAGCTTTGTTGTTTTTTTTCTGTGTGTATGTATGACATAATTTTTAGAGATTTTAGTTATCAAAATGTTCCTTTTTTGTCCCATGACTCAAACTACAAACACTATATCAGCTTTTGTAGAATGCCCATATTTCTCTTCTAACCAAGCCAAAGGTTGTTCATTATAGTTAGATTTGCAACTCAACCAGGAACAGTTTTCCCATTTGGAAGAGTAAATTCCTGCCTACAGGCACATGTTTTCTGATAAGTATCCTTGGTCAGTCTCTTCTGTAGTCCAGTCATCCAATCAGCCTCCTGTGCTTGATGCTTTCAGAAATAATTTTATAGGGTGTAAAATTTAGTGATGTTTCAGCTCCTCCGGTGTTTGTGTGTGAGGCTGGACAGGATATGGAAGGGACAGCCTCTCACGCAGGAAATGCCTAAGACGATGAGCTGGGACAGCACTGTACAACAGCTACTGTAGCTTTGCTAGCAATTATAGTGAGTACTTTGTAAATAATCATTCAAACTCCAGCTGTCCTAAGCAACCCTTTTCCCTAACATTAAATTTAACCCTAAAACCTGATCAAACCCTTTCCTTGGTCCCAAATGTAAGCACTCAAAGCATTAACTTGAGTCATGAATTTAGCTCATCTTATTGACTAAATACCCCCCTTACCATAATACTAGATTTAATCCATTATAACATTAAACCCAATAATCCTACAAAACCCTTATACCGCAACTAGAACCCCTTTCAAGCTTTTAATCCTCTTAAAACTAAACACTCTATATAATGAAACCCTAATGTTGACCTCTCCCAAACCTTAAACCCACCTTTACTATAACCACTTGTAACATAATTAACCTTGCATGCATTTATACAGCTCCATATACCTACAGTCTACTTCCCCTACTATACTTCCAGATTCAAACATGATTTATTAAATCAAATACATATTCAGTTGTCAGATTTAAATATAACAAAACAAAACAAAACAAACAAAAAAAACACACGTGCAGAGAATGGTGAGGTGAGAATGGTGCTAATAAGGAATGAGTGCAGCTTCCCCACTATCATAAACTACTATAGGGGGTACAACATTCCAAATATAACTTAAAAACACAGATAGGGAGTACATAAATACACAGATAGGATTTCAAATATAAGTTTTGATATTCTCATGCCTGTAATTTCCAGCTAATAAATTCAGTAAACTTACGTTATGTCATTTTTTTTATGATGGGGTAAAGGAAGCCCTTAGAATTCTGTGCCTACATGCACCTGACAAATTCAGCTCTGAACTGAACTTAAATTTACTTGTAACTTGACAGCATTCTTTTCATTCAATTTACATTAACAGATATAAGATATGATTAATACGTGTGAGTTAATATCCTTTCAGTAAATAGTTTTTTGTAATATCTAGGTTTACTGTTCTGCTTTTTCTTTTGTTTATTTATTCATCTATTTTTCCACAGAGATTCAGAATTCTAAATAGCCCTGTCTGAATCACTTATATTGTGGCCCAAGCTGATTTATTTGCAAGGCACTTAATGGCAAGAATTCTTAGATCTCACCTACAACAGACTCTCTCATCAACTAGATTGTGTTATATAATTTAACATCTGCAAGCGAAAGTGCTTTACATCACTTTTTATTGTCTCCAAACAAATAAAATATGTAGCAACTAAAGTGAGATTTTACAACTGAGATTTGTCATTTGAGACTTAAACTTATGCAGACCTACTGAAATAGTCAAGTGTCATTTTAGTCAAGATTATATTTAGGTCACATAATAAACATATGTAAACATACATTTTGCAAATTTGCATGAGCATACCATATTTTTTTTTCCCCACAAGAAAAGTGTGCTGTACTTCTTTTGAGATATATGCGTGCATGTTTGGATATTTCACAGACAGTCTCACAGTTAAAATTATTTTTCCTTTCTAGTGGAATAACATAGCAATGTGCAAGTCAAAGCTAGTGTTCAATGATTTGAAGCTATTCTAATAAGAAAAGACAAAGACACACTAGAATATGCCAGGACCTTTTTTTTCCATTCTCTATTATTCTTTTAAGTGCCAGTTGAGGGGATAACAGACCAAAATGTGCATAGTTTCCCGACGATCCTATATGCCACTTTAATACCCATTGTGTCTTCCCCCCCCCCCAGATTTCTATACCCTGGCATCTTATTTTCGTACCCTTTCCCAGTAATAGTTTGCGCTACTCTCCTTTTTTCTTATTTACTATTCTCTTCTTCACTTGCCTACCCCATTCCAAAGTCCTTGCTCTGCAACCAGTCCAAACATCCCCCTGTTCTTTTAGCATTTTGTATAAGCAGGTTGATTAGGACACATTAAAAGGTACTGTGACAAACTCTCCTTTTTACCTGAGTTTGCCACGAGCTTCTGTTGGAGCCTGTGAAAAAATAATGTAAAAGTCTCTGTTCGTGCAATTGAGATTATATGGTTAATTTACCGAACAACCGCATGAACCAGAGACCACCCTAGAGCTTGTTAACACCTATTAACAAATTGGAACATTTCTCACCGCAGTGTTCTAATTGTTCGTCTGGGTGGCTGCAATTCCTATAGACAACTACGAGGTGGCGGCCATCTTGTTCACATGAACGCAGGCAGCGGTGTTTGGACAGGAGTCTCATGGAACTAAAATCGGACACAGAAACTCCCCTACACCGCTAGACTTCCATCATTGCCTGCATTCGGCTCTATACAAGTTAGAATAGCACTGTTCAGTGGGATCATTCGTCTGGATGAAGGGAACAAGCTCCAGGGTAAGACTATTGACTCTGTTCAGTAGTTTGTTCATTTTCAAACTACCAAACTAGACCAACCGCAAGCCTGATTCTCTGGAACTGTTTTGGGCATGGGACCATGCCTGCGGTCGGTCAAATAAATGACTTCCATAGAATATCTGAACCCCTGAACTGAGCTGGGTGATGTTTTGGATATGTTGGTCACCCAGCTCAGGGGATGTGACATTTGTGGAGATATTATGTGTTTTAGGGGAACTTTTGGGACTTTTTAGAAATGTGTTTTTTTTTCTGCCCGGAGATAATTGGGTCAATGTAGTATCTGATCCAATTATCTCCCAGGCAGAGGGATTGTTCGCCTTGTGTGGGAGTGCCTTACATTGTAAATGTGCTATTATTGGTTTGGAAGTTTGTATCCCTGTCCCCAACAAGGTCCATGTGGGCGTACCCCTTGCTTGGGGACTTGCATAAAAGGCCAAGTGTGACACTATTAAAATTCTATTCCAGCTTGCACTCCAAAACTGTGTGTCATCCTGGTATTGGAGGGAAAGAAGATTTACCCCTGTTCCTGCTGTTCCAGCTTGCAGGGGATTCAACGGCGAAAGTCCTTGTAAGGACTAGAGCTAATTCCCATTCGGCTCCAGGAAGGAGGGGTTCCAGGGCCCCCAGTCAAGCCACGGAGACTGTGGGCAGAAGTGCTGTGGTTTGTCCCCAGTTCCAGCTAGAAAGTGGTCCTTTGGCGGAGGTACATTGGGGATACCACATCACCTTATGTTTACTTGAGTTATTGTCCTGGAATTGGTTTCTAGAGTTGTTTTCCACTTGCCCATCGAGTTCTTGATGAAGGCTCTTATTGTCTCGCTGACCTTGTAGAGAGCCAAGCATTCCAATATCCATGTGTGTGAAATTGTGTCTTATGCTTTCTTGTAGTCAATCATCCATGTCGTGCACAGATTGTTCTATCTGGTCTTAGAATCCTTTGTGACTGCTCGGTCTACCCTTTCCCTATTTCTTTGTTCTAATTTACTATTCTCTTCTTCACTTGCCTACCCCATCCTAAATTCCTTGCTCTGCAACCAGTCCAAAAAATAAAAAAAATAAAAACTGGTATTGTTCATCCTATTTCACTGTTGTTATTTTTTTTAAGTTATAGGAGAAGGGCACACTCCATGGGGAAGTAATTCATGGTTTCTGGGGTTGGTCCACAGACAAGTTGTTAACTTGATCATACATTTTATCATTACTAAAACAAGAATCACAAGAATTGTGCTAGACATTGTCCTTTTAGCATTTTGTATAAGCAGGTTGATTAGGACACATTGAAGGTACATTCAGAAATGTTATTATATATATACAACCCAGCCTATTAATGAGACTTATAAATAGTTATGCTAACAAGTATAGCATTTATGTGTTCACAGAAATGTTCTATATTTGTTTTACTGAGTGTACATATAACTATTCTATGAAGATATATATTTATTATGTCTTGCCATATGTCTCATATTCAGATATTCAGATATAATGTAAATATAAGCATCTAGAAACACCCCACTAGGGACAAGTATTGACAATTAGAGATTAAAAAAATTCAGACAGCTGATAATGAATTAATTTAAGTAATTGCGAAAACACAGAAACTGTTTATGTTGGCAATGTGACAAAATTTACATCAGCAATCAATTTTCCACTCTTAGTTATATATTCCACAAATGCCATCATATTACTAGTAATTTTTAAGGATTCCTTGTCTATTCAAGTCAATGTTTAATATTTACAAACAAGTGAAATTATTTCAGTTGTTGATAGAACACATATTTCTCCCACTGAATGTGCTGCAGAAGATAAGTTTAATTTAATTAGTGTGGTCATTTCATAAAGCGAAGGAGGGAGCCTCTGCTGTTCTCCTTATTTTCTTTTAATATTATTACAGTAGATTTGGGAGAGTAGTGATTGTATACTATGTAAAGTAATACAGCGTTTTTCAACACAAATAGGTGTTTGTGTTGCAAAATGGGTTAGCACTTTGAGGAGTTACTGCAGCAACATTATTGTGTTTGAGAGGTATAGAAAA
The DNA here is from genome assembly GCA_933207985.1 of Pelobates cultripes. Lineage (NCBI taxonomy): Eukaryota > Metazoa > Chordata > Amphibia > Anura > Pelobatidae > Pelobates > Pelobates cultripes. Next base: position 223,229,528 of record OW240915.1, read on the forward strand.
TAGTGTAATAGCTATTGGCGCTAAATAGAAAGTGCAAAAAATGACATTCAATATGTAAGTAAAGGTGCTGCTTGTTACCACTGTGAAACCAATCACACAAGTTTCACAAAAAAAAAATGTAAACACAAAAATAAAAAGGTGAACATCGCACTAAAAATAGTTTTGGTTTGTGACAGCGTACCACAAATAGTGATAAAACTTATAAAATGTAAATGCATCCCTTTTAGAAATTTCTTGGTGGTCACTAAAAAGATAAAACACACAATCTCATAGGGCAATACAGCAGGTAAAATGAAAATATGGTAGGGTAAAAAAGCACTAGAAGTTCCGTGATGTCACCATCTTGGTACACCCGAAGGTGCACCTCATCATATCCGGTTTCCACCGGAACAATTATATCCTTCAACGTAATTTCTGCTACCACCTACCGGACACTCTGGCCATATTGATACACCTGAAGGTGTACCACGTCATTTCCAGTTTCAGCCGGAATAGCTGAATCAGCCATGTCGTCACTGCCTCTTTTGGTTCCGTAGCTTCCGCTGGAAATGCTGTGGCAGCAATCTTGGCCCTCCTTTTGGCTTTTTATTTTGTATATCTCCATTGAAGCAACTATATTAGGACTCCAGAAGCAACTTCCAAATTGACATAGTACAATATTAAAAGAAGATATACACTATATGTCCATCTTGTGTGTAGAGGGAAAAAAAGGGAGGGCAGGGGGTGGGAACAAAAAATAAACAAGTACAGAGAAAAGAGATCATATATATATTCAATATTTAAAAAAATATTTTAAAAAAATTCAAAAATACTCAAATATAATTATACATTTCAAATTCTATATTTAAACCTTCTGGAGAGAGGGTTTGCAATTCAAAAATCCACTTAATTTCTGTCTTATTCAATAATTTCAAATGGTAACCTCCTCTACCTTTCGGCTACCCTTGAAAACAAAAAATACATTGTTGATATATCTTCTATAGAGGACCAAGTTCGCACTCCAGTCATGTCCAGAATAAATATACAACTCTTCCCAATATGCCATAAATAAGTTAGTATTGTGTTTGAGGTTAATAACAACAGCACAGTACTTGCAAAATTGCACAGCACACAATCGACTGAAAAAAGTAAGGAAACCAATAAAAAAATAGTCCTAGTGCCCTCCTTCTGACACTGCCCTGGTTGGGTGGGAACACTAATATTCATAGGCAGAAGGAGGATTTAGTGTCTCATCCTGCCCCAAAAATGGGTGGTGCATGTGGGGCTCTAATTAATTATGCAATTGTGGGTGGACATGGCATGTCCCCCTAACATTATCCCATGTAAAATCAGTGTCCCTACCTACTACCCTCACCATTGTAGATGCGAACATCCATTTTGCTCAATAGCTTAGCTGTTCATATAAGGGTTAATTTGAACCAAGAAGAGATTTGGAATTGTATCTCCAATTCTCAGAAATAAAACTTATCTATTTACGGGAAATGTTATTAGAACATGATTTTGGATATCTACATGACATGACATGATAAGGATTCTGGAATGACCTTGTTAATTGTCCAAGATTTTGTATTTGTAGTCATCTGGGTTTTATCCAATATGCATACATTATGTAACATCGAATTATAATTAAAAACAGCTGTTTATAACTTGTGAAAAACAATGTCATTGTCACGCCCATATGCTCATTTTCCCCCCTCCCATCCTGCTATGAAAATGGGGTATAAATATAACTGACGTATGAATACAATTTGAATTGGTTATTGAACATGTCTCTGCTATTCATTTCCAATTTCCAATTTATCCCCAACAAACTGGTGTCAGAAGTTTTTGGGTGCAATTGGACGGAACGGAGATGACAGGTAAGAGGATCTTTAAAGTCCTTCTTTACCTGCTTCTCCCATCCCCCACACATTGCATTTGTAATGGGGTTTTTCACTATTTAAAATTTTAAAGGGGATTTTCACTGCATAATGTCTTTGGTAGACATGGTATTTATAAGTCTTAGGTAGACTTCTATTACTCCTTTGGTAGGCAGTAGTAGTTATGTGTACATGTCCTCTTTGGTAAGAGGTTCACCTTTGGCCAGGTGTTAAGAAGAATTTCAAGCCTTTGGTAGGCTGTGATGTACTGTGATGTACATTTACATATGGGAGACGTCCCTAGATTCCTCTTTGGTAGAGGTTGCCTTTGGTAGGTTGTAAAACAGATTTCCAGTCTTTGGTGGACTGTGGTATTTATTTAACGTAGATGTTAATTTTGCAGACTAAAATGGTTATTGAAAAAAAAAAAAGGGGGTTAAAAGGTATGATGGATGTTTGGCATTACTCCGGCTTGCTAATTTATATGCTATTTTATGGTGTGCAACGCTGATTTTAAGTATAAAGTCTTAATTGAGGAAATGTAAAAAGTACATGTAAAAGGTGATGAAGAAAAGAAAAAATTAGAGGTTATTTAAGGGGGGCTACAAATTCTATAACTAACATGATTTCTCTGCATGAATGTTTGTTTGCATAATGAGCCCTTATTTTTATACTTGGACAAAAGTACTATAAGCCCACTACACTTTTTCATGAGAGTGGGATGTATGATTGTTTATATGATGAGTCCTTTATTTTCATATTGGGACAAAAAGTCACTTCATTCAAAACGTCAAACACCACATTCTTTCTGCCCTGAGTGTTTGTTGCAGAGAACTTTTGTTGTAAATTTAGATGATTATAAATTAGAGAGCAAAATTTATATTTTCAGCGTTCCAACACATGCTTCATTTTTGTGCTGTAAGCTAACTTGTAGTATTCCAGTATGTCACATGTTGTATGTGCTTTAAATTGTATGTATTCTGTAAATTATTGTATGGGGTTGCTGAGATTTTATTGCTTGTGACCCAAACTGTGAAGAAGTGGGTTTGAAATTTTGCTCATGAAATATAGGATCAGAAAACCATGGACAAAGGTTTTTACCTGTGTTGATATGACTTTTGGAAACTCAAACTGACTGGTCAAAATTTTGCCATGCCTTTAACATGGAGTAGTATAAATATTTTGAGTCTTTGAGAGTTCTGACAAATGCAGGTGATACCATGTCTGTGTAATCTGGTCCAAATGTTCTATAAGCGTATAAGAGAGAAATTCTATTGACAGGGTACATATGTTGCAACTGGTTAATGCAAGTTTTATACAAATGTTTAAGTCAAACGCGTTATATGGCCATACGGGATCCCTTCTTTAAAAAGAAAAAATAAACCCTTTGGTACCAGAAATCTTAAATAAATCTGATACAAACTAAAATTGGTATACCTTACAATAATATGTTCTGAATACAGCTGTTAGAAGTTTATTCTGTGTGAATGATGATTGTTATAAATGTTTGTTTTGGTTACTCATTTTAAAGTATGCAGTTTTAATTGTCACGTATGTTAATGGCTATTTTGCTGTGTTATTTTAAATTATATTTGGATAAGTTTGTCTTAGTATTGATACAGATGGAAATGGCAGCATAATAATCTATTAAATAACTGATTTATTATTGAATACTTGTCCAAGAGCAATATGAGTTGTAGTCTTAAGAAAGAAAAAAAAAAGAGGGAGTCTGTTTTTGTAAATTTTAGCTGATTTCCAAAATTCTGTTGCAATAATGGACTTCCTGCCAAAATTTGACTTTCCTGTCCAGTTGCCAGGTGCTCTGATCTAATCTTAAAGTAGTATTGCTTGCATAGTTTGCAGACATGCATAATGCACAAACATGAGAACCTATATTATCTCTGTCACAGAGTGTGACATTTATTAATTTATTTTGGATTAATATGCTTTTTGTATTGGCATGTCTGCTGGATATCTGCTACATGTTTTCTGTGCTATAAGATGACGTGTGATATTACAATGAGTATGAAGAATATTTAAAGAATATTTGCATGTCATTAACGCAAGCCTTTAGTATCTTTTTACAACAGATTAAAAAACGCTGATCAGCCAACAAGAAAGGGGCCCCTGGGAAAGAAAAAGAAAAAATATATCATTTGCTTTTCAAAATCGTGGATCCATGTTTCAGTATTATTAGGGCAGTATTTAGAGTTAACTCTACTTTTAAAGTGCATTGCATTATTTAAGAAAAATAAAAATTTGTTATCTTTAACATAAACAATTGTTATGTTATATGGTTATATAACAAGATAAATTATGGATGTGTAGGATAGGTTTTTTCAAAAATTAAGATTCATCTAGTATGCCTCATTGATTATAGGAAAATTATGAAATGGTATTTTTAATAGAGATCAGATAATTTATTTTGAGGCAATTCTAAACTACTGTATTATATTTGTATTGGTATATTGAAAGCATTTTGCTGACCCAGAAGAGAATAAATAATATAATAATTATAAAAGGAACCATACTATGGGAAGAGGTCACCCTATGAACCCTATTAAACTCATTTTTGATAAGCATATAAAATTTAGAATTTTTGATACTCAATTTGAACTCAATTGAAGTATTACAACCATATCCTTGCAGGTATAGGAAACAGCTGCAATATGACTTTAATATTTGCAATATATTAGTGTTTTTTCAATGTATTCTGACAATGGAAAAGTTCCTAACCGCATGTCTGCATTACACCTATGACCCAGACTGTCAGTATTGCAAACCCTATATGAAGACTCTGCTTCACTGTTTATGTATACACCCCTAGACAACCGTGCTATACATGCACAATAAATCTTCAAAAGCCTATTAATATTATATCTGTGTGGTACACAAATAGGTGTACACAAAGAGGGGGTGTGAGTTAGGTCATCTCGACCTTCATATGGAATATGCTTCCTCCTTGTTCACTTTTGGTCAAACTGTTGGTCTGTGACTGGCCCTCTTTGACCCCAACTGAATTTCTTGGGAAGATTCATGAGAAAGATACGGCAGGTTGTTTTGATATAAAGAAAGAGGGAAAAGTATGTTGTATCAGTCACAAAAGGATTGTGATCTTAAGCAGGCAAGACAAAGAAATTTTGGAGGTGATAGGAGATTGAATCAGAAAAGTTTCAGAGGCAGAGAATTTGATCAAAGGATCTAACTTTTGTAGAGGTGGTAACTTCAGCACTGTTTTAATTGTGGATAGCAGGGATTCACCCCAAGGTGCTTGTGGTGAACCCGGTTCTCCTGGTCAACCTGGCCCAGCTGGCATTCAAGGACTCCCACCCTGGCAGGTTCCTCAATACCAACCAAAACTTTCAAGCTATACCCACACCCAACAACCTCAGCCTAATACACAGATGGTTCATGTTTTTAATACTTTATATATAGTTTTGATAGATAAAACAGTATTAATGCTGGCTCTTAGAGGATATACAAGCTGAAGTTGGGACCTAGACATTGTTTGCATAGGCTGTGCAATGTGAAATAACTAAAATAAAATAGGATAATAAGTATGCTTAGTCAATTTGTAACGTGGTATCCTAGAGGCATCTGCAATAAAATAAGTGGGTTTCCAAGACCTGACAAGTGAGGGCAACTTAATATAACATATGTCTACAGTTTGCTGTCCCTTCCTTATCAAAGGCCACTTGCAACACAGCAAGACAACTCTTCCGAAACCTGTATTAAACAAAGCACTTTAGAACAATAGTAATTTATTTTGTTTCTCCTATTTCATTCCTAGTTGTTCTGAAAAAAATATATATATTGTTTAAGTGGGATAACTGTATGGAGGTTCCAACATGTATTAAAACATGATCACACACCGACAGAACTGGTGGCTTTTTGGACATCGGGATCTATAAAAGGTTTCGGTTTCCAAAGATGTTATCAGGGTCCACAAAACTGACAGACTTCAGCATTTCAATTTTATTAAAGTAATTAATTGAGATTATCAAATCAAGGTTTAAGTTTAAGAACAAGCATTTTATTGGGAATTATACCAATATGTATATGTTAGTGTTTTAGTACTCAACAAGCATTTATATAGAATGAGTGCTTCTCTCATCCATACAAAGGCATTCTAAAAGGGAAATTATGTATTCAAATTTTATAAAGGACAAATTCAATGAATTATAAGCAAAACTAAGAGAAGTACATGTTACACTAGTTAAGAGTTTAACTTTAGTATCCTATCTGAGTTTAGCCTAGATAATTAATTTATTGATGTCGTACTGATCCTTGTGTTTGTATGATTATAGAGACCGTACTGGAGTATTTGTGCCGCCTGATATTTGGGACTACACACCAATCTCTCTGGCTGACCTACCTGCCTACTTACCTTTTTTGCAATTAAATCTGTTTGGTCAAAATCCATGCTGGCCGAAGAAACTGAGATGCTTACTTATGAGGACATAAACTAACTTGGAAAGTCCTGAAGATGCAGTGCTGTCTAATGCCGCTATTTCTGTATTACCCTTTCAACAATTGGGGTGTTGCACAGAGTATTGTGGTGAACATCCAGCAAACAGAAGAATTAAGAACTATGTGGAAGCTGACATTGTCTTGTTGTCAGCCATATTGCTACCCTTAGCTATGTTATGGTGTCTAAGATTATAGAACAAAGTTTATGGTGTCTAAGATTCTTTATACTCCTTGAAAGACTTATAATATTTTTCTGGACTATGCTGGACTATTGAACTATTTTGTTATTTTTATTTTTGTAGAGTTAGCCGGAGAGAGAGGAAGTGTTAGCTTACTCAGGCATGGATGTACTATGTGTGTCATTGATGTATGTTGAGTGTACCAAGGATGGATTCCCATGTATTAAGTGTGGATATGACTGGACCATCGAAATAGGGATTTGATTAGGAGGCATAGGATGCAAGGTCATGATTTGGATTATTGCTAGAATTGCAAACTGATTAGAAATGATCTTATGATTTAATATGTAAATGGGCCTTTTGAAACTAATCAAGAAGTGTTTCCCAATCCCGATACCTGAGCTATTTACTTACAAGTGCAGGTTTTATAAGTCACTAATGCTGTCAACGTGAGGGGATGACATGTCTACACAGTCATGGCCCTCACTTAGAATTTACCCAGATGTGCTTTTTTCCTCAATTATGAGTTTTTGCCACTGGGTTTTTTGACCTGGCCCAAGTTCACTGGGTGGACTGGTCCAAAGAGGGGAAATAGATTTTATTCCCATTTTTGATTATATGTGTTTACGTTGTGAATTATAATAATAATATTCTCGTTGTTGGGAATAATACACTTTGCCTGTTTTGATCCAAGGCTCAAGTTGCAGATAACATGATGTGCAGTCTGTTTAAAATTGGTTAAGATGTTAGCTGTTTGAAATTTTTAACTTGTATACTTAAAAGATGTGTACAACAGATGATTACAGAAGCTGAAAATCGACAGCTCGATCTCCTCTTAAAGGGAAAACCTACGGCACAGAGCAAATGGGGGAAATCGAGGTGAAGAAATAAAGAAAGTCCCGCAGACGTGATTAGCACGTCTGAATATACCTCCTTTCGTTTCTCTGCCGCAGGCCTCCCATGGATATTCCGTAAGGTAGATCATGATATGATCTAAGAGGGGAATTGTAGATGCGAACATCCATTTTGCTCAATAGCTTAGCTGTTCATATAAGGGTTAATTTGAACCAAGAATAGATTTGGAATTGTATCTCCAATTCTCGGAAATAAAACTTATCTATTTACGGGAAATGTTATTGGAACATGATTTTGGATATCTACATGACATGACATGACATGAAGGATTCTGGAATGACCTTGTTAATTGTCCAAGATTTTGTATTTGTAGTCATCTGGGTTTTATCCAATATGCATACATTATGTAACATCGAATTATAACTAAAAACAGCTGTTTATAACTTGTGAAAAACAATGTCATTGTCACGCCCATATGCTCATTTTTCCCCCTCCCATCCTGCTATGAAAATGGGGTATAAATATAACTGACGTATGAATACAATTTGAATTGGTTATTGAACATGTCTCTGCTATTCATTTCCAATTTCCAGAGCTCTGTATGAGTTGGCAAATATCCATCATCCACAAAGGGCCCGGGCTGATTTTATCCCCAACAACCATATTAATAGTTTGATAAGGACAATTAAACTAATACCTGTTAAAACGAAACAATATATATATATATATATATATATATATATATACAGTTGTGCTCAAAAGTTTGCATACCCTTGGAGAATTGGTTATATATGTTCTTATGGGATTCATATTCAACTGTAGGTTATAACAGAATAGCACAATCATAAAACAAAACATGGAACAAAGAAAAAAAATGAACTGACCCCTGTTCAAAAGTCTGCATACCTCAGTTCTTAATATTGTATATTGCCACCTTTAGCATCAATGACAGTGTGCAGTCTTTTGTAATAGTTGTCTATGAGGCCCCTAATTCTTGCAGGTGATATAGATGCCCATTTGTCTTGGCAAAATGCCTTCAGGTCATGCAAAGTCTTTGGTCATCTTGCATGAACAGCACGTTTGAGATATCCCCAGACTGGCTCAATGATATTAAGGTCAGGAGACTGTGATGACTACTCCAGCCCCTTCACCCTGTTCTGCTGTAACCACTGGAGGGTCAACTTGGCCTTGTGCATGCATTCATTTTGCCATCAATTTTCACAATATACCTTTAGAGCTCACCCCCCCCCAAAACATCAATGAGCCACCACCATGCTTCACAATGGGGAATGTTATTCTTTTCACTATAGGCCTTGCTGACCCCTCAAGTGCTTATGATTGTGTCTGTAAAGCTTTATTTTGGTCTTGTTACTCCAAATTACAGTTGCCAGAACCTGAGGGCCATGTCAAGGTGTCGTCAGGCATATTGTAACCAGGCTTTTTTGTGGCATTGGTGAAGTAAAGGCTTTCTGGCAACTCCACCATGCAGCTCATTTTTGTTCATATATCATCATATTGTGCTCCTTGAAACAACCACACCTTCTTTTTCCAGAGCAGCCTGTATTTCTCCTGAGATTACCTGTGGGTTTTTCTTTGTATCCTGAACAATTCTTCTGGCAGTTGATGATGAAATCTTTCTTGGTCTGCCTGGCCTTGGCTTGGTATCAAGAAATCCCTGGATTGTCCACTTCTTAATAAGTCATTGAATAGTACTGACTGGCATTTTCAAGGCTTTGGATATCTTTTTATATTCTTTACATCCTTATAAAGTTCCATTACCTTGTTACACAGGTCTTTTGACAGTTCTTTTTTGCTCCCCACTGCTCATTATCTAGTATGCTCAGTGCATTCACATGAGAGCCATCAAACTCATTGACTATTTAAACACAGACACTATTTGCAATTTTAAAAGCCACAGGTTTGGGAAATTTGGCTGTTGATAGTACATGTCTGACCCATTTGACTTGGATAGAGTAAGGTGTAAGCAGTTTATCTGTCCAACACCTTCATCTGAATGTTTTAGATTTGACAATCTTTGATTATATTTATTTGTACATATTTAGATTTATACCAAGTGACGTCATGGCACCGTCTCACGCGGTGTCATGATATCACGTAACGGTTACATTGTGCGTGCAGTCCAGCCTGGGCATCCTCGGAGCAACAAGAACATTGGTGGAGTGAGTTAATGTAATTTCTGTACTTTGGTATTTATTGATGTATGTTTACACTGTATGCTTATCCTGATGAAAGTCTACTGGGGCAGACTGAAATGTAGATTTTTTATGTGAAGCAATAAAAGCTAAGTTTTAATACGCTAGACAAAGTCCCTGGAGTGCTACCTATTTTTCCTTTGTATTCAATTACAGACAAGCACCAGGCATGAAAATTTTGAGAAATTGAAGAGGGCAGGATTATTTGGAGATATATATATATATATATATATATATATATATATATTTATTTATTTGTGTACGGGGTAATTAGAGGACATACAATTAAAAATATGTAGTTCGATAAGGACAAATGTCGGTTGAGGTGTGCCAAAACCGATGAGAGGTTAGGCGTGCAAAAAGAGGGCCCACCTGGTATTGATGAAATTAATAAAGGGTGAGGTGGGAGGGGAACTTCCAAATGGCTACGATAGGTAAGCTGGATTACTTGGGGATTTAAATAGGAAAATAATGCCTTCCATATGTGTACGAGGTAATTAGAGGATGTACAATTAAAAGTATGTAGTTCAGTAAAGACAAAAGTCGGTTGAGGTGTGCTAAAAACCGACGAGAGATTAGGCCTGCAAAAAGAGGGCAAAAATATAAAACAATATTAATTCTCACAAATTAGCAATTGTTTAGTTACCTTATCGAAAAGGAAGTCTGATTTCCTCCTGGGTTAGGAGTGTTCCTATTGTGATCCTACGTCCCATAATTCTAATTATATTTGATGTAACCTGCCCATTAGAGGCTGTTGTTGCTGTATTGACATGGAATGAGTGGCCCGAGTAGGGGGAAGGATTAAGGACGGGGTGGTGTAATAAAGTAACAAATATAGTTATTAGAGAAAGTAAGGGGTATTTAAGGACCTGGCTAACCTGGACTTTGACTCCAATTCTAAAGTTTAACCGGGCACAATTTAAATATACCCGATTGATTTATATTTAGTATGAGGAGTAGATATAACGTAATGATTGTTGATTTCCGGAATTCTTGACACATGATTGAAGGTTGAATGTTTTCCGACAGTAAGACTATCTTTTAGGCCTCAAGAAACCCTGGAAAGCCAAGTAAGCTGCTGACTTAATTACTATGTTAGTAGGGTTATTAAATGGACGTTGATGGTTAATTTGAATATTTCCCTTAAGATTTACTGTCGATAGGGAGTGAATTGGATGATTTGTAGAGTTTTTATCTCTGACACCTGTCCACACACTTTTACTAAATAAGAAACCAAATAGGAGCTGTTGAGTATATTGTTTACATGTACAGTTAAACTCCTGTAAGTATAGTTTCAATTGTATTGTAGGCTAGTTTCAAAGAGATGTGACAAAACTTTGGGCAAGCAACCATTTACAATTGGAACGCATTTATTATATTGAAATCATACACCATTTTACACATATTGTAAGCTCTAGAGTAAGTTCCTTAGTATTGGTGGACAAATTTACCTGCGTAATTGATCACTAACTTAGTGCAAGATTAGATCTTTTGAACTGTAGAGGATCTCTGGGCTGAATGTACTTTAAGCTCAACCGTTACCTTTAAGCAAGGCCAGACTTCAGGAGTGGCCAGGGCGGGGGATACTGCAGGGGACCTGGGATGACAGGGTTAGCGTGTCTATTAAATATAGAATGTCAACTGGAGCTATTCTTGCAGCCTCCTGTATGGAAGGAAGGAGAGAGAAGAAGAAAAAAAAAAAAATATATATATATATATATATGTGTGTGTTTTACCCATGCAAAACTTTGATGCCAATTGAAATATGCTTTGTGTAGAGCTGGCTTGTTAACGAGTACTGATAGGCGAAGATTTTAAACATCCAGTGAGAGGTGAGGCCCCGCTATCCGCCCAGTGGCTGTGAGAGGCTCTACCTTGACCTGGGCCATATAGGCCCATAGCCACCACGCGACGTAGCGGGGTGTTGACCTGTCGGTTGCGGAAAAAGACAATACTTGTGGCCGTGACATGTGAAGCCATACCTAAGACCCTGCAGAAGAGTATGAGTAGCTGGCCTCAGTTCTTCTTACCCTTGGCAGGGCTTGTTTCTTGTGGATGAGTGTGAACATAACCATACATGCGTGAGCAAAGTGAGAACCAGAGAGAAAAAAGACTGGAAAAGGCATTTGACAAAACTACCGGTTATGATGTGAATTGAAGAATAGAATGAAAATATAGTGACTAACAGTAGGGAAAATGTGTGCTCTTAAGAGAGGAATCTGAAAAGGAGCTTTTGATTATGGTTTAAACTTAAAGATGATATGTGTTGTACAATAAATACCCTATGATAGTTTCCTTGATAGGCTTGAAATCATACATTTGTCTGTGTTATTAGATGCCTATAGGTGTAACTTTTAGACAGAAAACAGATAGCGTGACCGAAAGTCAATCCTGATGGACTTCTTGAAATATAAAGTAACATAGTGAAACATATGTAATATTAAATAGCGTAACGTATGATTGAATGCATATGGAGAACCTTGCGAAGGTCAAGCGTGCAGAGACAAGTCCCTATTTTGTGTTAAGGATTTGAATTGTAGTCGTTTGGTCGTAATGAAGGTCCAGTGATGCCTCGATGCTTGATATGAAACAAGTGGGAACTCTAGTTTATCATATCTTCATTAGACTTACTTATGCTTTAATCTGCGTTGCATCGTATAAAAGGACGTAGATGTGATCATTAAGCAATGGTATGAGTCATGGTATAGTAATCTAGAACTCAATGTACTGTAATGCCCCTAATGGATTGCCACGTAAAAAATAGTATACTCTAAAGAATAAAATCTGGAAAGCAGTCACTATATGTACGTAAGCGTATTGAGGACCCGACGATGGTCCGATGCAATTTGCACAACGTGTAAATGTAAAAGGCAGCTTGAGGCCCAATATACGTCTTTAACTGAAAATATATATGTAAGGAAAAAAAACACCTGAAACAATTGCTGGAGGAACACCGCTGATCTTGGTTTCTTCTTTAAGATTACTACTAAATTGATATGGCACCTAGTGTATGTGGTATAATAGGATCACAAATTGAGTGACAAGTAGGGGAAATATATGTATTTGGGTATCATCCTTGTACTGTTATATCTAATTATCTAGTAGACCCTTAGCCTGTAAGTGATTGAAGTATTGAAAGCATGGATTAGCCTTGTATGATAGAGGTCTGACATACTGTTTGTATCACTGCCAGGGGTATATAAACTCACAATCGAAACTAAAGTTATAAACGAGGCGGGAAATAATCTGCTACCTGATCTGAGTATCGGGTCTGAAATATAGTGCGTATGCATGACGGGGTCTGCAGGCGCCATTCACCACCTCTCTGTTACCTGTGTTTGTGTGTGTGTGTGTGTGCTGGCTGACTAGCTAGTGCCACAATGTGGCGAAACAATTACTCTAGGTCGGTGACAGGTGAGGCCCTGCTAGGTGCCAAGCGGCTTGAGAGGCTCTATCTATGCGTTGGCGCGAGGGGATAGCGTGGCCACTGAATGTTGTGGCAGGGTGTCGGCCTCTCGGTGAGAGTTAAACGTAAGATATAATGGGAGTGACAGGTGAGGCCCTATCTATGCCACAATGCAAGGCGACTAACTATGATTTGGCCCGAGGGGCATAGTACCTCCGAGTATGAGGATGGGTGTTGGCCTCGCGGGACCACTAACCTAAGGTGAAGAAGCCAGGGGGAATAACAACTAGTTGACACCTAGGAAACTGATAGCCAGCCACAGCTAACTAAGTGAGAGAGGACATACCATGGGACGAAAACGAGGGGGGGAGGAGTAATGAGTTTGAATCGTAAGGCCAAACGTAACTAGAGTGCCCTTTGAGCACGTTGGGGTCCAGATGGTCAGACTGTATGGATTACGTATGTATGTGTGTGTGTATAGCACTTGGGCTCACAAGTGCCAGATCGTAGCCCGGTTTTTAATGCAAGTCGAGTATACGTTATTGTTGAATTTTTTTAAAAAATGTTTTTAAACAAACATCCCTGTTTTCACAACGGGGAGAGACACGTGATGTGAGGATCTTAGCATCATGGGGAATGACCACATGTATCTGCAGTACAAAATCAACCATCATTATTCATAATATATGTAATGGTGTAGATGTATGTCTGGTCAGACAGCTAACACATAGAGATACTGATTGTTCATATTGGCAGTATTGTGAAGGCCACAGCCCATATTGTTATGCTGTGGTTGACCTGTATTTTATTGGACAAAACCAGTAGCAGTTCTTGGTTACTTTTTTTTTTTGGAATGTAACACTAGTTCATGAACCTTTCCATGTAAGTAACAGATCTAAACAGGATTTGTGGCAGCATCAACTAAAATGTAAAAGCAATGGAGCTCCCTAAAATACCATTGCAGAATTTAGGATTGCGTTATTTTTGTAAAAAAAAATTTAAACACCTGCTTGTTTATAAATTGATTTGTGTGTTCATTTATGTAAAAGTTACGTATTGATGTGTATTATTACGTTTGTGTGTATGCGATACCCGTTCGGTGGTTAGCGTGTTAGCATGTGTGTTTGTACACACAAAATAAAAGCAACTTAATGAGAGAGTTTGCTTCATTTCAGGCATTAACTTGGTAAAACTGAGGGTTCTGTACGTAAACAGCAATTAGAGGCAACAAAATAGCTCAAATATACTAGAGGAGAACAAGTGTTACTAGCCAAGAGCATAAATGGTTAATTTAGCCATGCAAGGAAAAATTTACTCTTAAAGGGTCAATGAAACAATGTCAAAATCCTGCCTGAATGCTTAGTACTTAAAAAGTACATATGTTTATAACAAATATATATTCAAAGCTGTATGCTAGTCAGTGCTAATAAAACAAATATTACACACATCTAGATTCCCATAAAGAACAATTCACTGGATACCATACAAAATTATCAATAATTTGTCATTCTAAAAAAAAAGTGCAAAAGACAATCACAGTCGGTATTAGCTGCACAAAACAACATTTGAACGAATGGTATGGCAGGTGTATTGTGTGTTCATATGTTTTGAGCGTTCGTGGGTTTTGTTTGTTTGAAATATGTAAGACTTGAATTGAGAAGGTGTTGAACGGCGGGAATAGCCCGAACGCGGCCATTCTCGCCGATTACCTGATGTTTGCATGTTTGGCGGTTCGTGTTCGTTTGTTTGAGTTGCAAGCGTCTGAGCGAACGGAGGCTGGCGGAAAAGCCACACGGAATGACGGGACCGGAAGCGCACTGTTGAGCACCTGGAGGTTGTGCTGACGAGAGCATATATAAAAAAATGGAGGTTGTATTAGTAATGTAGTATTTATTATATATAATATATATATATATATATACATACACACACACACACACACATATATATACATACATACATATATATATATACACACACACACACACACACACACACTACATAAAACCTCCATTTTTTTTATTCATGTCTACTTTTTTTTTTTTTTAATGGCCGGTATCTGCTAGGCAGTCACCACATAATTAACCCTTACGCCACCAAGATTTTTAACCAGCGGTCAAATAGGATTTAAGACATTCCATCCAGATTTCAACCACAGTGCAAAATCAGAGATTGTTAAATAACACAAACAATGTCCAGAATCGGCAGTCATACATTACATGTGTACAGACCCTCTGTGCAGTCCTGTTTAATACCATGTACGCTTTCATTTTGTTCTTTTTATTTTATTCATGTATATTTAGAACAATCACTTCCACATCTTCCATACTGACTCATAAACGGTTAAAATATACTAAGCAGCACAGATCAGATCAGAGTTATTCTAAACGTTAATTATGCATACAATAATAAAAAAATGTAAATCTAAAATGTACTGTTGAGACTTATGTTTAATTTAAATTCACTTTGCATGCTGCATGACCAGCGAGATGTTTTGGAATGTTTTTTTTTTTCGCAAAGACATTTTATTTTGTGAGTGTATCATTCCATATACCATTTAGTGACATGCTGTAGGTATATGTGTGTGGGATAAATTTAGTATTTAGCAGAATGATGACTGTAGGAATAATGTTTATTAACTATAATTGTTTCTATACATTTATATTGCACTTTTAATCATTTGTGTGTTTGATTTTTCTTTATTGGAAACGAATGATTATAATTTTGAAGGCCAATATTTTACCTCTGATTTACTTTGGTGTAATAACAGAGAGCAACTATTTTGATCCTCATTAAGGCACACACAAGATTGTTATATCAGAAAATAGTATTTCAAATCTCAAATTCCAGTAATATTTTGCTTTGTGTTTTAGATTGTAAAATATCATCATTTCATTTTGAGGTCAAATAAGTCAAGGCTAGCAGAAGAATAGAGGCTTCCAGCAGTGATGATGGGTCAATCAGACACCTCTATTCTCAGCATGTGGGATCTGCTGCTGGAAAGGTAAGATAGTCTTTATATTCTAGGACATTTTCTAAACAAGGTAGCATTTTTTTCCCTTACTTGTTTCATTTTTAATGCATGTTTAAGTTTCCTTATATTCATTCTTAATTAGTATTAAAATATGTGTTAGTTAACAGGAAGTCATTGAATACTGCAAATGTGTAAAATACATAAAATATACAGTAACTAGTTTTCATAAAAATGCATTCTGAATAATATGACATTTCACATGAGGCTATAGTATAACCAGCGAAGAACAGAAAAAAGTAATATATAAGACATAACTCTTGTCCTGGGAGGTCTGGGAAGTCAAAGCATATTGCATACTTGGAGAAGTATAAAAAAAATTAAAATTAAAATAGTTATTTAAGGAACTTCAGCACTTAACAAATTTACTTCAAGCACCATGACCACTTTATTGATTTGAAGTGGTCATGGTGCTTGGAGTCTTTTCTAAATGAAACCCTGCACATAAAGCATTTAAGTCCTTTGTTGGTGGAGGTGTAATTTCACCTCTGGCATCGTCATTAGCTTTCCCAGTTCAAGAGCTAATGACCAGTGTTGAGTTATGCACATTTGGCATCTGTTGTCAGCTTAGCATGCAAGCGACAGGTGATCAATGGTGGCAAACTCCTCCCACCGTTGTGCCCAAATCATCCTCTCATCTTGTGTTACCTGACCTGCTTTCCCCTGCAGTGAGGGTGAATAATGTCACCATGACAGGACTGCAGGGATAACTTTACCTTGGAATTGGAATGCAGATAAGTTTTTTTTTTTTTTTTTACTTTTTTCTTTGTTGTGGGTCCAGTAAGGTTTAGTCTAACCAGAAAAATAATTCACAGTGTTTTATTAAAACACACTCTTTTTGGGGCAGAATTAGCCTTTAATTGTACACTTTCTTACAGAACTATATTGGAATATTTTATTTTCTATTTACATGATGTACATTTACAAAGCATGTTTTTATTCTACTACAATACCAAGAGATTGCCTCCTGCTTTCCCTTTTATTCCACATGGATCTAACATGTTTATGTAGCACCATGGTGCTCCTATGTTACTGATGTTTTTTAGGATCTTCATCAGGCCCATCTAGGTTATATAATGGAGTATTGTAATTATTCTGTTAATTTGATAACAAAAATATCCCATAACCAAAATGCCCTATTATGTTGAATTACAATGAAAACATCTTTAATCCTAAACATAGTTTAAATTGCTCAAAATGTATATAAACCACTTAGGGACCACATGGTGGTCTTTGCCATCATGCAGCGCAGAGCTTTAATGCCCAGAGATGGCAAAGCCTTTCATGCAGTAAAAGTACCAGCAGGGGTTAAATCCATGATGCTACCAAGGAACCCCAGGTATCTTGATAACTGGGGGTCGCTTCTTTAGCTAAAACCAGAATTAGTGGCCCCAGACTGACCAATGCAATATTTGCAGGGATAAAATGAGTGCTGCAATTAGGTATTTAACCCCTTAAGGACCAAACATCTGGAATAAAAGGGAATCATGACAAGTAACACATGTCGTGTGTCCTTAAAAGGTTAAAGTGGCACTCTCATCCCAAACTTACCTTTCTTTAATCGATTCCTCTTCTCTTCCTCTGTCAGGATCTGTTCTTCATTTCTTCCTGTCTGCCTAATTGCAGGGCGTGGGAAGGCTTTATAAGCCTTTCCCCACCCTGCAGAGCTCAGTCTGCAATGTGCCCTCCATGGGTAAAGATGGATTTTTTTTTTAGCATCTAGTTTTTTCTTTTTCGTCTGATTATTTTTTGCGCTCAGGTTTTTTCATTTTATTTTCAATGTGCGATGGGTATTATGGCCTTTTATTTGGCCTTTTGTGAAGATTTTAGAAAAAAAGACGACATCAAATGGTAATTTTTATTTTTATTTTTATTTAGGTACTTATTCTTTTGTTCCCTCTCACTTTTTTTAGGGTGAGGGGGGTAGGTAGGGGTTTATTATTATTTTTTTGGGTGGGTGTGACTAGGGGCTTGGGGACCCCTAGTCACCTTGGGGGGGAGGTTTAACATTTTCATTTATGGCCCCCACCCAATGCTCAGGGGTGGGGGCTTGGGGGGAAGGATAATAGGTCCCCACCACTGTTATTTAGGGCCCCCACCAATTTTTATTTAGGGCCCCCACCCGACCCTAAGGGGTGGGGGCCAGGGGGAGGACAATAGGTCCCTCCCACTGTTATTTAGGGCCCCCACCCACTGCTCAAGGACGACGCCAGGTCCCCCCTTCAGTTTAATAGCCCCCACTCGCGCTGCACAGGTGGGAGCTCGGGAGGGAGGATACTAGTTTTTTTTTTGTCTGTATTTTTACAGTGAGCAGCCACTGGCTGCTCATTGTTTAATGGACATGCCCCTACTTGCGGTATAGCAAGAAGGGGAAGAATTGTGAAGAATCCCCCTCCATTCATTCGGTACTTTACCTCCCTGCTACTTTATCCATGGATTTATTACTGTGACGAAGTGCCCTTTTTATGTGAATGTGATGTATATTTTAGAAGTTATGAATATGCTGTAAAAACTGTATTTTCCTACATGTGATAATTGATCTTCTATTGTATAAGATAATTGAATCACAGGCAGAGGGGAGGAATTGGTGTGGACTGTAACCTTTGTTTTATTGGCTACTGTAGATAGCGTGTGTGTCCCTCCCCTGCATGGGAGCAGGGCATAAAAGAAACTGTAGCTTGAATGCCTGTTGTTGTTACTTCCAGTAAAGTCTTGTTCCAGCATTAAGCCTTGGCTCATGTTTGGGGGATTGGAAAACTACACTCTGGGGATTGCTATAATCACTTATTCCCCAGAGTAAACTTTTGCAATAGCTTGATTTGTTCCTGCTACGCTCTCTGATTTAGGAGAGGTTCACCCACTGGGAGCTGGATCCTGGTCGTGGGGTCTTCAGTGCTGATGGTGTCGGTTGGAGTGCTTGGAGTCCTCAGCGAGCACTAGGCGCATCGATTGGCAGAGGTACTCAGTCGGAGTGCCAGCGTTCCGTCACAATTGGTGGTAGTGGTGTGATGGCGTCCTAGTGCGAGGAGAAGCAGCGCAGAGGCGCTAACGTTTGGAATTACAATTTGAGGGCAACGCTAGTATTCGTACAGTGCCCCTGTTCACAGCAAACATGACCTATGAGGGCGATGCTTATAGAGAGGAGATTAAGAGGCGGTTATCCAGATATGGGCCGAATCCTTCGATTCTGGCAACTATGCTCGAATTGGCTGCGGAGAATCGAGCAGCATGGGAATGCGAGTGCCAACTGCGGAGATTGGGGCTGTTTCTTTCTTCCCAGCGACAGACAGCATCCCAGGTAGAGGAGATTGTCGGTTCCTCGTCCCTGCAGCAACCATCATCACTGGGAGTTGAGACAGTCGCTCTGACTCCCCAGCAGCAGTGTGTTGTCAAGGAAGAGGAGACAACTGGTCTCTCTCCCCAGCGGCGGCCTGAGTTCCAGGAGGAGGTGATGGTAGATCCCTCACCCGTTCAGCAACCAGCGTCCTGGGGAGGGGAGGCAACCGGCCTCCCTCTCCTCCACCTACCAGAGGTACCTGAGGTAGTGGACCTCATAGACATGTCCTGGGGACGCACACAGATGGCAGGTGAAGATGGGACCGAGGTCTCTCCACCGTCCCTACAGGGATGCTGGGTACCCGGCCCAGATCCCAGCGGCAGTACATCTCCCAGGGAGAGGAGACACCCGGTCTCTCTTCCCAGTGGCGGCCTGAGTTCCAGGAGGAGGGGATGGCAGATCTCTCCCACCGCAGCAGGAGATACCGGGTGAGGGGGAAAACAAATAATAACAAAGTGCCAGCGCTATGTGCAAAAGCCTTCTATTGAGGCAATCTATGTATGTGTGGAAAAAATAAACAACTTCTCTCTATAGGTAAATGATGTCCAAACAACACCTATATATCACAGTAAGTTGAATTATACACACAAAAATATATATTAAAAATATATATTAAAAGTTTGCAAAAAGAGTCCAAAAGTTTCTTTGGGTTGGAGTCTTTTAAGGGTTAATCCTTTGTTGCAGTTGAAATGGTAACATCCGTGGATACACTGAAGCACTTTTGTAGGTTATACCTTAAAAGGATACAAAAAAAGGCTTTGCATAGTGTAAAACTGATTTAATAATAAAAAGAGATCCCCTTTCCCCCAAATATGGACTCTTACATTAGCAAATAGTGATACTTGTCTCCAAGATATCACAATCAGGTTTTCACAAAATCAGAGGTATGAATAGCTGTTTTACCGTCCACTGGTCCTGATGGTTCAAAACTCCCGCCCGATCTCAGCACTGAGGGGGTGGAGTATAGCATACAGGCTGACCGTGTCTGTGTGTGGTAAGTTCAAAAGCAGGCTGTCATCATCAAAACCTCTGCATCCGTTGGCACTTCAACGTGTTTCGCCTGTTCTCTCAGGCTTTTTCAAGATAGTGTAACGGCTGTAAGTGGCAGTCTTTAAATACAGTCTTGCCAAATTAGTGAAAATAGTCATATATTCTAAAACATATTATAAAACATATTGGATACAGGACACATCTTCTCTTTGGAATTATACACAGTCTGATATTCTTTTGTCCATGTATTCTTAACAATACTAAAATTCATAACATAAAAGTTACTAGCAAGAAAAATAAAAATAGACATAATTGTGTCAAATTGACGATCAACATTAATTAAAACACAAAATTGTGCTGCTGCAACTGAAAAAGAATAAAGTATATTATAAAATAAAATAGAGAAAGTGGATATTATATCAGTCAGGAGATTTCCCAAAAACACAAATGGCATATATAGCAAATTAAGACAAAATATCCACATTCATTATAAAAAAAACAGATAAATGTATCCTGTAGTAGTGAAAAAGTAAATACTATGATGTAATCTATATGCAAATTAAGGCAAAAGCTCATATTGGCACTTACCCTTTTAAAATTAGAAGAAAGAGAAAAAGAACACATAAAAATAGGCATTAAGCCAAAAAATAACAATGTTATTAAACCAAAAAAACACTGTACTATCATAAGGACATTTATCCATGGCTTGCCATAAGTTTAAAAGATTCAAATTCAGGCACCATATATAGGAACTTGTTTTGACTTGGTATACATAATATAGACCGAAGCAGACTCCTCACGCCCAACACTCCAAGTCATCCACAATATGTCACCAAAAACACACTCTCACAAAACTGACAGTGTATAGCTAGCCATTTATCGAAAAAACTCAAAACTAGGTATATAGAGCTGGCTCATAAGATATTTTTAAACCAAAAATCCAAGACATTTCATGGTAGGTTAATCTTTTCGCCAATTCTCCCCCTCTCCATGGAACATTAACCTTTTCTATTCCACAGAAAGTTAAAAAACCCGGGTCACTTCCATGGTGTTCCATAAAGTGTTTAGATACGGAATGTTTTTCAAATTTTCTTTTTATATTATATACATGTTCATTAAGTCTTATCTTCAACTTTCTTTTTGTCTGACCTACATATTGTAGTTCACACGGGCAACCTAAAGCAGGTAAATTACTTGCTTGGAGTGACACGTAATACACTCCTTTATATTATAAGATTTCTTCGTAACCGAAGATTCAAAATTAGAAATCCCTCTAAAAGGAGGGCCTGTGATTTTACATATGCTACAGTTTCCACATTTAAAGAAACCCTTGTCTACATTCAAAAAATGTGTTTTAGGTTTTGGTTGTCTAAAACTTTGCACCAACTGGTTCTTAATTGTCGGTGCACCTCTAAAGATGATCCTTGGATGTTGAGGTAAAAAAGTGGCTAGAGTTTGGTCTTTCTGTAAAAGATGCCAATGCTTTCTAATACTTCTTTTTAGAAACTGTGCATGGCTACTATAATTGAAAATAATGGGACATTTGAAATCCTGTAGAATTCCCTTATCCTTCTAAATTCTTAACTTTGTTAAGTGCCAACTCTAAACATTCCGGTTCATATGCTTTTTCTAAGAATTGAGTTTTGACTCTCTCTAGCTGTTGTTCGCATATTATAGGGTCTGTACAGTTCTTTTTTACTCGCTGAAACTGTCCATATGGAACATTTGTCAGCCACGGTGGATGGTGGCAGCTAGTTCTTAAGATGAAACTATTAACATCAACTACTTTAAAAAAAGTTTTAGACTTCAGTTTTTGTTCTTCTACATAAAGAACCAAATCTAGAAAATCAACATAGTCTAAACTATATTTAGAAGTGAATGATAAGTTATATATATTATTGTTCATGTGCTGTAAAAACATAGAGAGTTCTGCTTCCTCCCCTTCCCAAATGAAAAAGCAGTCGTCAATATATCTTCTATATAGGACCAGGTTCGCAACCCATGGATGACCACTCCATACATATGAGTCCTCCCAGTGCGCCATAAATATATTGGCGTAACTTGGTGCGAACCTGGTCCCCATAGCAGTCCCCGTGACTTGTAAAAAAACCTCATCATTATGCCAAAAGAAGTTATGCGTGAGGATAAAATTAATACATTGCACCACAAATTCAATCTGTTCCATCTGTAGTTCTGAGGGGGAAAACCGCGGTCTCTGTGCCAGTACTCCAGGGATGCGGCACGGGCGGTCCACATCCCCATCCAACCCCGCAGGGATGCCAGGAGGAGGAGGTAAGCAAAACTTCCCCTCCCCAGCTACATCCCAACTGGGTCCTAGGGGCAGTGGATGAGCCTACGATACCCACTGACCCCCTCCCAGCAGCAGAACTGGCATCTGGACAGAGCGCTGTTAGCCTCTGCCCCCCCTTTTCCCTGGGTCCAGAGTCTGGCTTACCATGGGGTACCCCAGCCTCTGCCCCCCAAGCAGCACCAGCAGTTTGCCTAGCAGCACCAGGGAGACCGAGGGTGTTGAGCTGTCCCACTACAAACTTGAACCTACAGGCCAGTACTGGTTATCGTGGGGGGGCTTCTCTGCTAATTTTTATTTGTGGGTGGGTTATCTGACTAACCGAGGTACTGACAGACGGAAGGTCAGGGACCTGCGTGCCTTGGGATTATGGACCCCGGGGAGGTCTGACCCTTTGAATGCTGTATGTGGGCAGGCCCACCAAACAGACTTATTCTGGGACTAATGACTGTCAGCCCGTCAGCCCCACTGGACCCGGAAAGGTCCAGTCATGTCTGCTGAAGCAGGGAGTAAAAGGGGGGCAATTGTGAAGAATCCCCCTCCATGCATTCGGTACTTTCCCTCCCTGCTACTTTATCCATGGATTTATTACTGTGACGAAGTGCCCTTCGCCACTTGTGCCTGGAGAGGACTGCTTGCCCGCCTCTTGTCCTGTGACTATGGACCCTGGGAGATTTGGCCCGTTCAATTCAGTATGATAGGAGTTATGTATTTTTGTATCCTTTTGTGTTTTACTGGGAACATATGCTCAATTGAGTCTGCCTCTATCCCTGGATAATTGGATTATTTTCCCCATTGTCTCCAGGATAGAGGGCTCTGTAAAACTGGTTTGAGCCAGATATCCATGCTGCCAGCCAGGCCCCAAAAGATACTTTACTAACTTCTGAACCCCTGGTCTGATTCATGCCATTTTTTGATATGTTGTTTCCCTGAATGGATTGATTGTGAATATATATAATTTTTATGTGAATGTGATGTATATTTTAGAAGTTATGAATATGCTGTAAAAACTGTATTTTTCCTACCTGTGATAATTGATCTTCTATTGTATAAGATAATTGAATCACAGGCAGAGGGGAGGATTTTGTGTGGGCTGTAACCTTTGTTTTATTTGCTACTGTAGATAATGTGTGTGTCCCTCCCCTGCATGGGAGCAGGGCATAAAAGAAACAGTAGCTTGAATACCTGTTGTTGTTACTTCCAGTAAAGTCTTGTTCCAGCATTAAACCTTGGCTCATGTTTGGGGGATTGGAAAACTACACTCTGGGGATTGCTATAATCACTTACTCCCCAGAGTAAACTTTTGCAATAGCTTGATTTGTTCATGCTATGCTCTCTGGATTTAGGAGAGGTTCACCCACTGGGAGCTGGATCCTGGTCGTGGATCCAGGGTGGGTGGAGACGGCGAGACCCCGGCGCAGCTGTATCGCTGGAAGTGGGGTCTGCAGTGCTGATGGTGTCGGTTGGAGTGCTTGGAGTCCTCAGCGAGCACTAGGCGCATCGATTGGCGGAGGTACTCAGTCGGAGTGCCAGCGTTCCGTCACAATCTTTACTTAGTATTAGTAAATTTGGCTGATAGACCAATTTAGGTCTTTCAGCCTTTTAGTAGATAGCTCCCTAATCCCATGGGAATTAGGAGCTATCTACTAAGCAGCTGCAAGATGCAGCCACGTCACGAATAGGATCGGAGTTTCATTCATTCAAATTAAATTCCGATCCGAACAAAGTCCCAAATTGCGTCCTAATACGAATGGAGAAACTGTTCTCATTCTGTTACGACGCAATTCGATAGTTTTGCGGGCATTCTGTCTAAATGACAGGATGTTCGGGAAAAGTGAAAGGAGGCTTCGCAGGAACACGGAGGAAAGATGAGAATTGTGGGAACGTTGCTCTGACCACCGGAAATGAAGCACACTTTTCTCCTCCACTGGTCAGAGATGGTCAGGCGTAGGAAACCTCCATAAGACAAATAGTCCCTACTTTGTCTTATGATTTAAAGAAAACTAAAGCAGACAGGAAGAAATTAAGAACATATCCAGACAGAGGGAGAGAAGAGGAATCAATTAAAGAAAGGTAAGTTCGGCATGACAGTGGCACTTTAAATTGGATTTATATCCAAATTGTGACAATGCAGGGAGAGCGGCAATTCCTACTCACAACAGGGAGTTTAAGCCATCAATGGATTGTATCAGCTGGGGGCCGTTTTTCTAAATCAAACATTACATAATCAAACAATTACACACACACACACACACACACAGCTCCTTGGATACCTAGACAGTCACACACAATACAATACACACACATTCACACAGTCATATGGACACCATACAGATAACATACACAGATATAGTCATACACACAGCCAGTCACATACTTACACAATATTAGTAACAACAGTCACTCACAGTGGATTTCATATTTATGGCTACACACAGCAGCTTCTTTGCCAGACTCATACAGGGTGGGGTAATGGGGCTGGGAGCTTGTCAAGACTGCATGTTAAAGCTGTCACTTACTTTACTGAGTCATACCTTGTTCCAAGTTGCCACACTCCTCTCTGCAGCATCCCTCATTCCAGTACTTGGTCACAAATGTCTTCTCTGTCCCTGGTGGTCCAGTGGTATCCCATATCAGTCCAGTGATGAAAAGCAGAAGTTCAGTTCATAATAACCACTCCTTCTCGGTGAGGCGGAGCACAGGCTGAGAATCTGTGAGGCTGTGCTCTGACTCAACATCGAGTGCCGGAACCACAAGGTAGTGGATATGATTGGACTACATCTCCTGGTGGTGTGCATCATTAAGCCACCAGGGAATCATATCAGTTTTATTTGCCGGTGTGCCTAACTTGTGAGCTGTGTTGGCTGCTAGGTGCTCCAGTTGTCATGGCTCCCTGTGTGACCATCTCAAAGGCTGGCCGTGCTGACAAACATACACTTACACACTATCAATGACAAACACACATTTATACATTATTGCACATCTTGAATTGTTTAATTTTTTTAGGCCCTTTAGGTCCTCTCCCTAGGGTTTGGTCAGAACATATACAATTGCCTTCGCCTTTAAAATGTTAATATGTATTTTGTAAACATTATGTTCTTTACACTGGCACCACTTCTGCAAAATTAATATTTTTGGTGTGCCCCCAATTCCCATGTTTCAGTGTGCATATGTATTAAATACTTTTGAGTGCTGTGTTCCATGGGTTTCTTTAAAACGGTCTAGAAAAAAAAAATGTAAAGTTAGTTGTTCAGCAAAGTCAAGTTCATTGCAAAATAATGTATTGCAAGAGACTCACAATGTCAGATGTGGTTAGAGAAATAGCTGTCCATATGGGTATAACAACTTTGCAATTAAGAAAGATTTGATTTCTACCTGACATCTGAAAATGAACTGGGTCATTTGTTCAAGAAATATATAGGTCACGAGTGTTTGATATGCATGCACAAAATGTTTGTTAGCAGAACTGAGAAAACAGGTAAAACATTCATGTACTAAATATACACTCCAATCACCATAACTTACCCTGGCAATGCATACAGTGTTCTCAAGTAAGACCATGTAGAGCTGCAAATATGGTCTGAGAATTCTCTTATGATGACTGAGGTCCTGTATTAGCTCTGCTTTGCTCTAGAGAGGCATTTGGCTTCTCCTGCTGGAAAAGACCAGACGAGGTGCAGGCACCTGGTGGGACCTATGCAACTTATAAAAATGTGCCAAGAAAATTAAGAAATTAACAAATATTAGGGCACGCCTGGCAGTACTACCACTCTAACAGGCTGTGGTGGTTATGGTGCTTTGAGTGTTACTTTAAAGAAATAATCAAGTATCCTGTAGACCTTTCCAATGAGGAAATCCATGAACAAAAATAATGACTGCAAATATGTAACTTTAAAGGGACACCATATTTAAAAATAAATTATTTAGTTGATATAGCCCAAATGAAAACATGTATTCATTTAATTATTGTTTTTATTTTGTTTATATCTGAAAACAGCTTGCAAATGCTGCAAATCTATTGTCTATAAAATGCTACTGGGTAAAGGTGGCTAAAATAATCAGATAGTACGGGTCTAAGAGTAGAGCTATCCATTGAAACAAACTTGCTTCATATTCTCCAGGCGTTCTTCCCAAAGCAATGGGTAAAATAATATACCACACTAACAGCCATGGCCCTGTTACTAGCACAAAGATGGACAACGTAGCCACTGCCCAGTATATCGGAGGTGGTGACTCAGATCTCTACAAAAATGCTATATGAACAATCGATGTACAACTATATACAAGTGGGGAAAGCCATGAGGGAAGCTCACATATGGTAAGATTACGAGAATAGAATACAAAATTCTTACCAAAACTTTACTACCACACAAAGGGATACATAAAATTCCCATTACCTGAACTACCCAACCTCAGTAGCGATCAACAGTGGTAGTAACTCACAGGGATGAGCAACAGAAATTTCCAATGTTAGTTTGTTGTTTATTTTCTTATGTTTGTTAAAGTATTTATTTTCTTATATCCCATAATGCTGTGACACTCTTTTCCACCTTTAAATAAGACTCAAACATGAGGGGACACTAACTACCAAACTGGTCCATGAACCACGGGGCATCAAATGTCCACAGCACTATAATTAAATATTACCAAAAATCTCAAATGTTAATTAATGCTAAATGTTTTATAAGAAAAGGATCTGTGCTGGGTGCAGACTTCCGATTGGGCCATCAATGTAAAGGTGTAATTATGCATTCATGTTGTACTGGATGTTTCACTACATGTAACCTCATTAATAAAATGTAAACATTATGTATGAACAAGTGTAATTTATAATAGTGACAATTTCTGTTGACTTCTGTAAAATGATTGAACACTTATGTGTGAAGCGTGTCTTTTCAAAGTGTTACACTAGATGGAAGCTACAAATTATGGACATCCGTGTACAAAACGAGACCCACCATACATATTTAGCACTGAAAAAATGCATGCATAGGAAAGAAAATCATCGTATATGTATATATATATATATAATATTATTATATTATATATTTAATATAATTATAGTTCTTGATGTTTTCTATCAGAGCAAAAAAACACAAAAATAAGTCCTGCGCTCAGACTCCTACTACTCCCGGGCTGCAGCACTGACCATAGTACGCAACACATACAATGAAAGCCAAACAAAAAAAAATTACTTGCCCACTATTCCAAATCCCAGTGCATATTTAAATAACTGGAGGTTTTTAGTTCTACTCCAATGGCCACTAGATGTAAGCCCACCGTCCACGTCAAGGAAAACCTGTTAGTGGGGTCCTACACTAACACTTCACCTTGCTTGCTTCAGCTTCAGGCAAAAACAAAAACCCTCTAATGAGACAGAGAGGAGTACTTTTCTAAACCCCTACATACTTAATAGTCCTTGATTGTGAACACATGGGGTGGGAGGCAGCATTGAAACATGGCTGTGTTATACAAAAGCAAATACAAATACACAAAAATAAGTCCTGCATTCAAACTCCCACTACTCCTGGGTGGCAGAAAAATGCATGCATAATAAAGGAAAACAGTGTTCAATATTCAATATATTTAATATAATTATATTTTCATGATTTTTTTCTATCACAGTACATCTGCTAGACAGAAGGGACCAATTTTTTTTTAAGAGCCATGGTTCTGTGGTGAAGATTGAGTGCAGGGATTTATCAGTTCTCAATATGTCCCCCTCACTAGATTCTGTAACTCTGAATGCAGAAATCATCATCTACATCATTGATGACATATAGGATTAGCTCAGAGTTCACATTAACATCCACATTGGTGAAGCCATGCTGCGTGCTTCATTTCTGCAGCCTTTCAGATCTGTATATTTCTTAAAGAAAAGCCAATGGTGTGCATTCAAGGTGCATACATGCCAGAAGTGCTCAAAGCGGATGCTGATTCCATTATTTCTTATAGATAAGGAATGGAAATTGTATTCATAATGTACTGTGTCTGGAAGTAAATCTATATAGCATGAATTTTACATGGGACCTTGTTTTTTATGTGTGTCAAAACATAATACAGGCACTATCTGTGATACTGTCGCATGCATTCAGTTGCATTTTAGTATGATGATGGCTCTAGGCTCAGATGTGTTTTTCAAAAAAGTGCCAGCAGGTTCCTTGCAAATATCTCCAAGCAGACTATGTGACCTTTCTTATTTTCTTTTTATTTCACCTTCCGTATGTGACAAAAATATTCATATTCCAGATCATAACCAGCGTGTTACATATTATTATGTAGATATCTGTGAGCTGCAATCAGAATACTATTCGTTTTCATTATGTGTTATCTAAACATTACATTTTAAATGTTATGCCTATTTTTTATGAAAGGAACACTCCAAGCACCATCACCACTATAACACGCTTTAGTGGTTGTGGTGCCAGGATTTTAATGGAAACTCTGGCCCACAATTGCTCTCTGGCAGCCAGAAGCTCATTGGTATTAAAAGGCTCTCTTTGCTCAGATCTTATAGGCACAAAATACATAAGCATCTCTTTTCTGGTGCCCATCCCTCTGTGTACTTTACTAGTACTATTTTTTTTATACATGTGTGTTTTTCCAATAAAGCTCCTTTATGTGTTTTGCATGATTGAGCCTTGACTCTTGCTCCTGTTCTGGATACTTGCTAGTTGCATTACATATTTCCAAGCGATGTGTACAGCACAATATACGACCCCCCATCTTGCATCGATGCAATATCTAATCTATCTAATCTGTATAATCTATCTGTACATAAGGACAGACACACAGACATTTCTAATTTCATTATTATGTTAAAAAAAAAAAGGATTTATCCACAATTCTGTATGCTACTATATTTTGTCAAGCTTGAGCTAAAGATTTTGTAAAGCAGATGTGCTAGCAACATTTGTTAATGCTTTATATGCTCTGGCCTTGTTTAAAACGGTTAACTCTTTTGGTCAGGTTCCCTTGAGATCTATGCAGTGCACTTGACATTTAATGCTGTACATTTTCTCCTACAAACTTTATTAAGTATTAAGTTGTCGTAAATACAAAAATTGCAAGAAGGATGTTTATAAAATATTTAGAAAAGTTAGACATTGTATTGCTTTTGATTGGCTATAATGGTGGAGTTTTCAAATATATATTGTAGCCATTTCCTAAATGCATGTTAATTGCACATAATAAAATTATACATACAACATAAAGTCTGTTGCAGATTGCCACTTAGGATACATGTCCTGTGAACCTAGTGTTTCTACAGAGCACAATACTTAAATGACACATTTATTCCCTTTACATCTTACCAGTAGCTTCATCTCTCTGTTTCCTAAGGCCATCACTTCCAAATTCCACCTGCCACCTCTTGCCTTAAATCCCCATTATATCCTTTAGATTCTAAGCTCAATAGCTGTCTGTGACAGACCACTCTGTCCCTGGATTTTATATCTTTTTTCTTATTTCCTCTGTTTGTTCAATAATCCTAATTTTCCCTATGAACACCCTGTGACTATAGCCCCTTTAATGATGAGAGACCCTATTTGTGCCTATTTGGACTCTGAACAATAGCACTTCGAACACCCGATGTAGTCAAAGTGGCCACCATTCAACATTCGAACACGTGGCGGCGCCCGTCTTATTTGGTCGAACTTGTTCACCAGTGTTTCGTCATCGAGTTCATGTAACTCAAATCGGACACGCAACACCACGAACACCGCTGAAAGGTTACCTTCCAGGAAACTTCGACAATTCGAACAGGAGTCGAACGGCGTTCAGTGAGTTAAAGCCCATGAACAAAGAACACACACTGACTATGTCCATTCACTATTTTGTTCGGTAATTCGAACGGTACTTCAACAGTTGAAAATAGACCGGCCACACAGCCTAATTCTCTGGAACTGTTTTGGGCAGGAAACCATGCATGTGGTCGGTCAAAATAGGACCTCCACCAAGATCCTTCTCTGATCTGGGTGATTTTTGGATATGTTGTTCACCCAGATCAGGGCCATCAGGGGATATGTCATATTTTGGGTTACTTGTACTATTTTATAAAAATGTATGTTTTTTTTCTACCTAGAGTTAATTAAGTTAATACATTATCTGCCTTAATTATATCACAGGCAAAAGGGAGGGATTGTGTACTGTATGTGGGAGTGTCGTTCCTTATCACATTGTTTTTATTGGCTTGCATGCTTTGTGTCCTGTGCCCAACAAGGTCCACCTTGGTGTCAACCTTGTTGGGAAACTTGTATACAAGGCCAGTGTGCCTCCATTAAACCTTCAGTTCCTGACTTCCCCTCAACACAGAGCCTCGTCTCGTGCTTGTAGGGAAAAGCTATACCTGCAATAATCCCTGCTCTTGGGATCGCTCTTTGGAGTATTATAATCACTAGCTCTTCTAAGAGCTGTTCCTGTTCTGCTCTACAGCCTCCGTCTCACAAAAGGGGAGAAAGGAAATGTCTTGGCGGCGAAAACCCCTCACTCTATCAGGGTGACCGCTACACTGTCTATCTAAGCACTTTGTATAAAAGAGCTTCTTCAATGGTTAGATCTTAGCTCATGGCAGGGCCTTCTTTACCTTTTGTGTTAGTCTGTGCATGTATGTTCTACCCTAATTGTACAGAGCTGCAAAATATGTTGGTGCTTTATAAACGGCAGCAATAAATAAAAAATTAAATAAGACTACAATTTATTTTTTACATAGCCACATTAGATATTGCAAAACACTGTAATAGTAAAGCTAGTACTTGATATGTATTTGACCCCATACGCCTGCTTTAGTGCAGTTTTGAACATCCAAAAGGAGTTGGATCGTCATCAGTGGAGGCAGAAACAAGCCACAACTAGCTGTGGAGAGCCCACCTGCACCATAAGTTTATGGCGTGTTTAGGGGCACTTAGCAGCTTGAGTTTTAACATCTCATATAGAGAATAAAAGTAGACAGTATATACTACTTACTGACGTAACAGCCGGAAAATATCCATACATCCTAAAGGCAAAATAAATGTATTCCATATACAAGTAAAATTAAACACCAAAGTCTCCCTCCGCCCTCGTCCCTCTCACTGGGACCTTTTCCAAGACACATAATGCCACCAAGCAAACATGAATAGGTAACAGGAGGGAACCACATGATCAAAGCATGTACATACAGTGAATAAAATGCATGGAATCTGCAGAAACAATCTAATCTGGAATACAAGCTTCAAGGAGGTTTCCATATTATATGTGTATACAGCCAAGCATAAAATATAGTTACTGAAACAAATACAGAGAATTTGAATTTACCAGTCAACTCACTACTCCTTTCTTTTACTAACAGATCCCAAAATCCTTGAGGATCTAAAAGAAAGTATTCTCCAGACTAGCCAAATGTGCCCTCTATCTTAATAGCTTTTTTTTCACATCCTTATAATAATGTCTCCTATGTCTAAGGACCGGGTGGTCCGAAACAAGTCAGGAAGATTTTTTGTGACTTTTGTTTTCCACTGTTTGTTTATGCACCTTGTGGAATAAACCTTTCCTTTTGAATTTGGAGCGCTTACTTTTTCTGGCATTATTTTTTGTTTTTTTTCTTTGAATTACTTTGAGGATTTGGAGTTCCTTGAGTCCCACATTGGTACATGGGGACTTTTTTCTTTATACCACTTTCATTTGTTTTTCATTTGGCCTTCACGGCACAGTGGTATGAGCTCTAATAATATCTAACTCCCCAGAAATTGTAACAGATTAAAATGCTTATTCTTCTATCACATTTTCTTAATTTAACTCAATCTTTCCTTAAAATACTCAAACAGATGATTTAAAATGAGAACCCCTACTTACATTAAAGAAAAAAAATTATACTAATGTAATGATAAACTGTACATTTCAGCTTCCCTTAGGAACACTATACTGGGGTTGCTACATAAAAACACCCATATTGGATCATTCTGGATCTACTAAAACCACCAATCTTCTTACAGGAAATTTCTTAAAATTTATCTGAAAATATGTCTTATTCTGTAAAACATGACAAACAAACAAAAAATGTTCACTACCTGTAGGGTTAGACCAACTGTTTAAAATCTCAGCATGTTGTCTCAGGCGGATTGATTTTTGTAGACATCCCCCATCTAAAGGTCTGTGTATTTGTTATTGTAGACAGATTAATACAATAATACACTTCTCTGGACTTTCTTCTACATTAGATTCATCCACTTCCTCTAAAGCTTTCATGGGTAACTATGTAAAACTGCATAGCTTTCCCCATGGAATTGTAACAGACAGAGGTTAACAATTAACGCTCAATTTAGGCTTCACTATGTAAAACACTATGTATTGACCATGATAGCAGTATTTGACCTGCATGCGCATGGGTAAATCAAGTGCTGCGGAATACGTTGGCACTATATAAAGGCCAAAAATAATAATAATAATAATAAGTGGGTAAACCAAATTTGAGAGCAGTATCTTAGAACTTATTATTCCCATCTGCAGGATGTCTGAGTCTCCAATCTCATCCATTAGAACTTGCATATAACAATTCTCTACACTTGTTGACTGAATGGTTTCCATTTTTGTCTATCACCCCAAGTCTTTATTAATAGATCTACCCACTCCCCTTGCTCATCATGTAAGGAATATGGCTAAATGCATATATTTCCTGCCTTTAGTCCTGCTGCAGATCAAACAGCAGAGTTGATGCAGGGATCAGGTGCCTTGCATTTTGAGGGGCAGATCGAGTGCCTGGAGATCCGCCTGTTTTATTGTCTTTTAAGATACATAACTAAAAAGAGACATGTGTCCATCAAGTTCAGCCTTTCTCACGTTTGTTCTTGCTGTTGATCCAAAACAAGGCAAAAAACAGTTTGAAGTGCTTCCAAAATTCCCTCTTGACCCCAGAATGGTAGTCAGATATCTCCTTGGATCAAGAGGCTGTTACTCCAAAAATGTATAATTATATCCCTGAATATAATGTTGTTGCAAGTATTTATCCAATTGCAGTTTAAACATCTTTATAGACTGATAAAACCATCTCTTCATTGAGAGAATGTTACATAGTTACATAGCTGAAAAGAGACTTGCGTCCATCAAGTTCCGCCTTCCTCACATTTTTTCCTTTTTTGTGGTTGATCCAAAAGAAGGTTAAAAAACCCAGTTTGAAGCACTTCCAATTTTGCAACAAGCTAGGAAAAAAAAATTCCTTCTTGATCCCAGAATGGCAGTCAGATTTATCCTTGGATCAAGCAGTTATTACCCTACATTGAAAGATTATATCCTTGAATATTCTGTTTTTGCAAGTATGCATCTAGTAGCTGTTTGAACATCTGTATGGACTGATAAAACCACTTCTTCAGGCAGAGAATTCCACATCCTTATTGTTCTTACAGTAAACAAAAAACCCTTCCTTTACCTTAGACGAAATCTTCTTTCTTCCAGTCTAAACGCATGACCTTGTGTCCTATGTAAAGTCCGTTTTTTTAATAGATTTCCACACAATGGTTTGTATTGGCCCCGAATATATTTGCAAAATGTTATCATATCCCCTCTCAGGTGACGTTTTTCTAAACTAAATAGGTTTAAATTTGTTAACCTTTCTTCATAACTAAAATGCTCTGTTCCTTCTATTCTATAGTCTCCCTCTGCACGTTTCCAAGTACCACAATATCCTTATTTAAAGTAGGTGCCCAAAATTGCACAGCATTATAAAGGTAAAGTTTTATCATTGATTTATAAAGAGGCAAATTTATATTTTCATCCTGGGAATTAATGCCCATATTTATACATGACAATACAGTACTGGCCTTAGCAACTGCCGATTGACAATGCATATTGTTGCCTAGTTTGTTGTCTATAACAATTTGAAAATCCTTCTCATGAGTTGTAAACCTTAATTCACTAACATCAAGTGTATAAATTTCTTGTGCATTTTTAACCCCAAAGTGAATAACTTTGCATTTTTCTACATTAGATTTTTTTCTGGCATTTGAGTGCCCAGTCCCCCAGTCTACCTAAAGCTCTCTGCAGCAAAGCAATATCCTGCTCACATTGCTTTACAGTGAGGGAAAAAAGTATTTAATCTCCTGCTGATTTTGAATGTTTGCCCACTGACAAAGAAATGATCAGTCTATAATTTTAATAGTCATATAATCACTATCCTTAAATAAAAGTAAATTTTTTTGCATGATCAGTCATATTTTCAAAATCAATGCCAAAATTTCACACAATATCTGCCAGGGTATGCAAACTTTTGAATATATATATATATATATATATATATATATATATACATACACACACATACACACACCCCCATGACTCCAACGGTCAAAAATAACCTACTAAGTTCTCAGTGATTACTTTTCTAGCTATTTCATTACCCCTACTTATACCCTTTGTGTCACTATTCCCCACTTCCTCTATCATGTAAGCTAATTGAGCAGGGCCCTCAACCCCTCTGTTCCTGTGTGTCCATTTGTCTGGTTACAATAACGTGTCTGTTAGTCCACTCATTGTACAGCGCTACGGAATTTGCTGCAGCTCTATAAATAATAAAATAATAATAATCAAAAGTATACATACCCTGAAATGTTTGGCCTTGTGACACACACAGGTTAAAATGTCAATTAAAGGTTAATTTCTCATACCCGTTGAGTTTTAAATTGCAATTAGTGTCTGTGCATAAATAGTCAATGTGTTTGTTAGCTCTCACGTGGATGCACTGAGAAGGCTATATATTGAACCATGGAGAGCAGAAAAGAACTGTCAAAAGGCATGCGTAACAAGACAATGGGCCTTTATAAAGATGGAAAATAAAGTAAAGAGATATCCAAAGCTGTGAAAATGCCAGTCAGTACTGTTCAATCTCTTATTAACATGTGGAAAATTTGGGGATCTCTTGATACCAAGCCAAGTCAGGTAGACCAAGAAAGATTTCAGCCTCAACTGCCAGAAGAATTGTTTGAGATACAAAGAAAAACCCACAGGTAACCTCAGGAGAAATGTAGGCAGCTCTGGAAAAAGAGGGTGTGGTTGTTTCAAGGAGCACAATATAACTATACTTGAACAAAAATGAGCTGCATGGTCGAGTTGTCAGAAAGAAGCTTTTACTACGCCTATGCGAGGACCTCAAATGCTTTAGTGCCAGTGGGTATACCCCTAATGTTGGAGTTTTTTCTCATTGCTTGTAAAAACGGTTCAATCGTTAAAACAAATAATAATGGAGATAGGGGGCATCCCTGGCGTATACCATTTTTTATGTTAAAGGGCTGAGATAGTTGACCTTTAACTTTGATCCTTGCTGGAGGTTGCAAATAAATAGCATCTAACTATTTCATCCATTTAGGGCCTAGTCCTAAGCACCTCATTGTGGAGTTCATAAAGGTCCAATACCTTTCCTGTGTCAATTGAAAGCATAGTGGTGGGCATCTGTGTTTGTTGTGCCATAAAAGCCAAGTCTATAATTTTGGTGGTATTGTAGTTGGCTTGCCTGGACGGCACAAATCCCGCCTGACCAGGGTGGACTAGTCCCTCCAGAAGTGGTTTTAGTCTGACAACATTTTAGTGAAAAGTTTCAATTCAACATTAATCAGGGAAATGGGGCAGTAACTAGTACATATCTCCAAGTGCTTCCCCTGTTTAGGGAGAACTATTATATTAGCCACTAGGTTAGATCTTGGTATGTCATTACCCCTTATTAGTGAATTTATAGGCTGCATAAATTGCGGGATCAGTTCTTTTTGAAAGGTTTTATAGCATATTAATGAGAAACCGTCTGGTCTGGGCTCTTATTGGATGGGGTTGATTTGATAGCGAGTTCCATGTGTGTGAAAGGTTGGTCTAGGGATCTAGCTACATTATGGGGAATAATTGTTAGAACTTATTTGATAAGGTATGACTCAATATACTCTGTAGAGGTAGGTGTATCTCTTAGATTATATAATGATTGGTAGTACTCTCGGAATGCGTTATCTATGTCTTCGGAGCCATATTTTCCTTGGAGGTTTTGATTTTGGGTACATATGTGTTTAGTTGTTGTTGCTTGAGTGCCTTTGCTAGGATCTTACTACTACTACTACTACTATTCCCCTGCATATAGAACAATTGCTTGGTCCATAGTAAGCTCTTTTTTGCTTGAGTATTTAGTAGAATATGTGGGTTAAGTTTCCACTGATTAAACGATTTGTGAATAGTTGCCATGGACAGTGACAGTGATATGCATGGTCTGATCATGTTATGTTTCCAATAACAGAAGTCATGACTAGACTAAGACTTTTGTGGGGGACCAAAAACATATCAATTCTCGTGTAGGTTTTGTTAGAGTTCTAGTAGTATGTAAAATCTCTTACTCCCGCGTTCAGCATCCTCCGGCAGTCGACTAGTTGATTTGTATATAGTATCTGATTCATTTGTTTTCTAGTGGCTAGGAAATATGGTTGGCTGTTGGAGGTGCTATTTACATGGGCATCCAATGATACATTAAAATATCATCCTATAATTAGTTTGCTTTCTGCTTCAGCTTTTACTTTAGACATTATGCGACTGAACTTTACACTTTGTTTTTATTGGGTGGATAAATATTAACTAACATCACCTTCATGGTTCCCAGACTACACTTCAGTATCAAGAACTGCCCCCTACTGTATGTAAATGGCACATGTCTCCCCACCATGATAGCTACTCCTCTAGTTTTATTTTTAGCAATGTTGCTATAATAAATTTGTGGACATTTTTATGGAATAGCTTGGAGCAGAAGCACCCTTCTGTGGGAAGTTTTGCCATACCTTTCATTACCACTGTACGTTTCTCTGGTAGATTTAAACTTCTCTCATAATAGGAGGTAATTGTAGATTATACTAGCTGTAGTGTAACCAATCTTAATTTTATTAATGACAGGAGGCGAATATTTGCTTAAGTCTCTCTTTATTAGAACTCCACAGCAGCACATTAACAGAGAGAAAAACACCAGAGACAAAACCCAGGAATCCATAAAAGGTTTCTCTCAACCAACTAATTCCTCTTTCACGCTGCGACAAAATAAAGTACATGAACGATACACCACAAATACAATAACAAAAGAAACAACATAAGATAACAATGAATGCCATCCGAAATTGGAAACGTGGAACCAGTGGATGAAGCCTTGACCTTTATCCTGTAGATTAGTCAGCTCTAAAAACTGTAGCCGAACCATTAAACTGAAAATGAGATAAAGAGAGTCGAAAATACTGATTAGCGAATGAAATTTACTGAGAAAAACATGAATCCCCATCATCAATACTGACGGTATAATATCCCAGATAAACCCCAACTCCCCCAGACTAACAAACCTAGCCCAGGAACAAACAAAAGTCAGTCAAACCAACCAACAAACCAGGGAAGGGAGAAACTGGGAGGGAAATATTCGCATCCTGTCATTAATAAAATTAAGATTATAGTTAGAAACACAGAAACATAGAATGTGATGGTAGATAAGAGCCATTCGGCCCATCTAGTCTGCCCAATTTTCTAAATACTTTCATTAGTCCCTGGCCTTATCTTATAGTTAGGATAGCCTATCCCACGCATGCTTAAACTCCTTTACTGTGTTAACCTCTACCACTTCAGCTGGAAGGCTATTCCATGCATCCACTACCCTCTCAGTAAAGTAATACTTCCTGATATTATTTTTAAACCTTTGTCCCTCTAATTTAAGACTATGTCCTCTTGTTGTGGTAGTTTTTCTTCTTTTAAATATAGCCTCCTCCTTTACTGTGTTGATTCCCTTACACTACAGCTAGTATAATCTACAATTTAACAACATGACAGGAGGCTTCATATTTGCTGTTTTAACGCTTGGAGCCCAAAGAAACACAGTCCGCCGTACCAACCTAACTTAGCGAAGATAGTTCCCATAACCAGCAGGAAAGTGTACAATGTCCTAGAGAAAAACGCCCGCCATGAGGGCGTCTGAAGTCGCAGAGTACCGACTGAAATGAACAGAAAGATCTATACGCCCCGCCAATGCCAACAACCACCAGGCGGAACATGAACGGCGAAGAAAAGGAAAAGAACCGTCTAAACAAACGGTGGCGTCCACCGCAACAAAAAAGAGGGGCGCGCAACCAAGACAAGAGTATAACCCTCAGGTCGACTAAAGCCGATAGACAACTAAGGTCCGAACATTCAAACCCATCTGAAAGAAGAAAAAAAGGGTTAGATAAGGGGAACAAATCTAGAGTAGGAGATGGCCAAAAACTGATGAAAACCGGAGCAGCACATTAACATAAAGAGAAACACCAGAGACAAAAAACCCAGGAATCCATAAAAGGTTTCTCCCAACCAACTAATGTAGAGTCGGAGATGGACAAAAAACAATGAAAACCGGTGATTGAGGCATAACAAACAACGCATGTACCCCTTAGGGAAATGAATACCCGTCCTCGGGAATAGAGAGGACTCACACCCTTATGAACCCGCACATCTAGCTCGAAGGGAGATACGAACAGAGCGAGGCCCGCCAAAAAAACAGTCGTACACCCTACCTAATCTAAGTGATACGACAGTCCCCGGTCAATAAAAACAACCAAACAATAATCGAACCCTGTAACAGTGTTTGCAAAATTTCTGTTAATCTGTACCAGACCCAACTCCGTCAGGGTGGCCATGCAGGCAAACGTCTTACGGTCGCCGAGATTAAGTGGGACAGGTCCAGGGAATCCGGGCACTAGTCTCGACTCGGCCGAAGCAGAGGTTATAAAACCAAGGTACAAGCAGATCGAGACACTCTGTGTTGAACACCCCTGGAAGGAAACGTCCATTACTGAGCAAACCGGTCTGTATGCCAGCTGAAACTGGATGAGGCTTAATGGATCCTCCTCCGTGGACTAAGGTCTTGACGCTGGGTCTTCACGGAAAACTATTTCAATTGTATGTGAAACTCTGATAGGGGGAAAACGTAGGAGGTACCTCCTTGT
Source organism: Pelobates cultripes (assembly GCA_933207985.1). Taxonomy (NCBI): domain Eukaryota; kingdom Metazoa; phylum Chordata; class Amphibia; order Anura; family Pelobatidae; genus Pelobates; species Pelobates cultripes. The sequence continues at coordinate 223,269,119 of OW240915.1, forward strand.
GTCCGATCCATCCTCCAGGACTCTACACCTCGAGCCACAGAGGGGGTCAATATTCCTCGTTTGAACATGAACTCCAGGGACCCAAACAAGGAAAACGCAGATCGGTCGTCACGGATCCAGCCAGCCCATTCGGGTAGACTGTCCAGCAAAACATCCCCAGTGAAAAAAAAGAGAAGGATCTCTTCGGATAGTTCTGGTGTGACGAGACCAATCTCACCACTGTGCATTGGAGGAGCCTGGTTGCCTGCCTGCTGCCTTTAGACAATGGCGCCATGTTGAAACGCTTGATTTTCCCCTGCAAAGACATGAAAGCCAGGCCATTCGGAGCTTGCCCTGTTTGAGCGGTGATACCCCAGATAGCTATGCCATGGAGCCCATTCGTATAATGAAAGACTATGGGAAAGGCTTTGGCTCCATGGCAATTGAACGGTATGTGTGTGGTCTGAGCGCCATTCATTAATAAAGTGTGCTCAGACCTAAGCTATCTGGGGATATGTTGCATGTCTGTATTTCATGTAATAAATGTAACCTTGTGTATTTCATTGTATTTTACTGTCTTTTTACTGCCATGTGCTTAATGGAGTTTTGCCTCTGTCCTTGGAGATAATTTGATTACTTCCCAATTATCTCCAGGATAGAAGACACTGTGGAACTGGTTTTGGGCAGAAAAGCCATGCTTAATTTGGTCACAAAGGACTTCGATCTATCTTTTGAACCAATGGACCAATTTTGATGATTTTGACATATTTTGTTTGTATTTAGAGTATGCTGATTCTGAAAATGTAAATGTTATGTGAATGTGATGCATACTTTTCAAGTTATGAATAATGTGGAAAAACTGTATTTCTCTGCTTGTTATAATTTCATTACCCATTGTGTAAGGTAATTGTATCACAGGCAGAGGGGAGGATTTTGTGTGGGAGTGTCTGAGTGTATTGTATGTGTTTATTGGTTGTTTTCAGAAACCCTGTGGGTGGTACTAATCTGTATTTAAGAACAATAAACCCACAGCTCTGTCTGTTCCTGCTTGACCCTCAAAACAGAGCCTTGTCTCGTTCTTGGTGGGATTTACTGTATGCTGTTAGAGACTGATTGCCAGGAGTGTAAGCCGCTTGGGTGCTTTTCCTGTTCAGCTGCTAGCAGCTATTCGTGTGTCTCTAGTTCGGGAGTTTGGAGCATTCCCTTGAATCCAGTTTGGGAGTTTGGTGTTCTGCAGTAGCTATGCCTGTGTCTCTGGAAGGGAAGATCTCCTAAGGCGGTTTAACCCCTTTTATGCTGGGGTGCCGTTACATCTGGTATGCCCGAACGTCCTAAATTCATCCAAACCTGCCAGCCAGGCTGTATTATCATCCAAATGAATGACACCCCAGGTTCTTATCTCTCCAGGGAGAAACTTGAGCCTGCTTTACCAGGAATGGGCCAAGCGGTCCTGGAAGTTCCCTGAGGACTGCGTCTAATGCAAAGTAACTAATGGCTATACCTTCAAGCGTAGTCTCGTGCGGGCTCCGAAGGCCTCAGATCCCTTGAACCCAAGCACCTCCAGTGGACCGAATTGACTAAGATAGGGTCTCCTGCAATCCCCAGGTTCAGGGTCCCATCTGTTTTGTCATCCGAAGGTGGAGGCAACTGTGACATTCCGGGCCCAGGGTTCAATCCCTTATAAACAAGTATGGGTTGGAGCTTTAGATAGGTCTAACATTTTTTCATATGAAAACTGGGACCCAATATTTTTCTCCGTATGTCCCGTAGGACAACCCACTCGTGTCGGGGAGAACCCTTGGCTTGTCAGTGGGCCATACTCTGGATCTCCTGTATACTAGACAGGCGTTGCCACCAGGAGAGCTGTAGCACCCCATCGGGGTCTAAGTCTGGGTATGAGGCTACTTTGTTTGGGAGCCTGGCTGGGTATACCACGCCAAGTATCTTGCGGGCTTCTCAAGTCAGCGATCTACAGTCCCAGCACCGATGTTACTAGGTGCCCGGGCCAAGACCCTTCCTAAGAAATTAGCAATTGGTCGAGGGTCACACAGGGGTTCGTTTAAGGTGACCCACGAGATGACCTTCTTCCACAGTCGTCGGAGCCCCTATAGTGGGCTTGTCCCACGGTGCCACTTGGGGTCATATCATAGTCCACCCCCCCATCGTCCTCTTCTTCTGAGAGGGACCGGTCCACCCTCCATTCAGCTAAGGCGGCCGTGGTGGGGGTGGGGTCAGGAGGACTATAACCCCTGGGCCACCTAGGCAGTGTAGTCTGGCCGCCGAGGCCGATCATATCGGGGTTAGACACTTCTCCAGAATCTAATCTGTCCGGGCGCCTGGTTTAGGGCCTTCACCCCTCCAGCCTTCACCCTTCCAGTAGCACTTGCCTGCTCTCCTCTAGGAGAGTCTGTTTCATTCAAGTCATCTGTCTTTATTAGACAGGTGGTCACTGCCGCGTCCGAAAGACACCACCTCCCTCGCGCCATATAGGCAGTGCCGATTGCATCGGGGTTAGACGCTTCTCCGGAGTCTATCTTCCGGGCGTCTGGTCTAGGGCCTTCACCCTCCTTCAAGTCTCCCGCCTTCTTTAGAAGGTGGTCGCTGCCGTAGTACCCCTGTGTTCATTCCCCCGAATGAAGGGATGACCGTGGAGCGGTCCTAGGCAAGGCGACCTCTAGGGGTATAATGGAGGAGTGTCACCGGCAGCACCCCATCTACTGACAGAGGCAAATTTGGCACCGCATACAACGTCCAAGCGTGAGTATGTAGTCACAAGGCTTGGCATGCAGATATTCTGGCACAGACAACGCAGGCAAGATCAATGGGGCACAGACAAAGCCGCCCAAATCGTGGGGCAGAGACAAGTCAGGCCCTACGGTGGTGCACAGGCAATAAATTGCCCTTCCATTCTTCAGATTAATTCTACAATTCACTGTTCGGAGAAGATGTACATAACACTTTTCTGCGCAACTGCACATAGCACACTGCTGCGCAACTGCACATAGCATTCTACGGTGTAGCTGTACATAGCATTCTACTGTGTAGCTGTACATAGCATTCTACTGTGTAGATAACGCTCTTCAGATGAATAGTGCCTAACACTCTGTGAACTGTAACCAACTCTTCTGTAACAGAGAGTGAAAGAAACAGCTTTCCATAGGAAAACAGAGAAAGTGAGGTTGAAGAGATGAAGTGCCTTACTCTAAAGGGCTCAAACCTAACACTCCAGAAATTAATTCATAGTAGTGACATTAGAATTTCCAAAAGGCAAATTTATACAACCTGCTTCCCCACCGGCGCACGGACCTAGGGCCCTGCAGTGTGGGGAGGCGAAATCAGGTCGGGAGCAGTCGCTCCCACGTGGTCGGGAGCCATCGCTTCCACGTGGCCGGTCATCCCTCCCACGCCACCCTCGGCCATGAAAGATAGTTGCTTCCCAGCGGTACGGGACGCGTGGGAGTGAGACAGGCGGAGGGGCAGTTCCCGCGTGGGACCGTCTGAGTCGTTATCTGCGGTCCCGGTGGCTGGACAGGACGGGAGGTAGTACTGAACTGCTCCCCACCGGCCACTAGGAACACAGAAAGACAATAGGAAGAAAACAGAAGGAAACCAGAAAGAACCGAAAGAAAATGAGAATAAAATGCCCGCTAGGAGAGCAGGGAAAAAATAGAGAGAGAAGGGTGGAGGAAGACACCCATACAGACCCCACAGAAAAAGGAAGGGAGGTAGAAAGAGCACGCAAGAAGAAAACAACCGCAAAATAGATGACTTCACCTCATAAAATAAATCCCAAAATCAACACACACTATCAAATCATGAAAATCAAATCATACAATCAAATCATGTAATTTAAATCATACAATTAAATCATTAACCTCAAATCCTGAAATCAAAGCATGAAAATTAAATCATACAATCAAATCAAATCTTAAAATCAAATAGAAGTAAAAGTATAGATCCCACAACCACCCATATAGAACAGGAGGCAGTGGTACTCTGACCTGTACTGTCTGCAGAGCAGCAAAGAAAGAGGAATTAGTTGGTTGGGAGAAGCCTTTTATGGATTCCTGAGTTTTGTCTCTGGTGTTTTTCTCTTATGTTAATGTGCTGCTGTGGAGTTCTAGTAAAGAGAGACTTAAGCAAATATGAAGCCTCCTGTCATGTTATAAAATTTCAAATTTACCTATCATGTCTATTAAGTTGTGTATGCCTTCATTGTGTCTCTCCCACCATGTGACATAGAAATTATACAGTGCTGAAACAGAAAAATTAATGGTTAAAACAGACTTACATAAAAACATAGTACTGCATATAGCAATGAGCGGAGAATATGTCCCCGGAGAACGTGAGTTAGGGCATATCCCGTCAATATCCCAGTACCAGATATGGAGGGGGGGCTGAATTAAATTGTAAAATAGTCATCACTTGCAGCACTATATTGGTGTGGGGGATGGGGGAAGGAGCCAACAGTTTTACAGTGAATTCTGTGGCATTTTAAAGACAACTAAAAGTAAAGCAGCGGTGTGTAGCGTCCAGCTTGTGGATCTATGTATGATTTTGTAATATTAGTCAAGTGACTTCCTCAAAGTCACATGTATGTTTTTTAGACTATGGTGGAGGTTTGAGTTGTAGTATTTGCAATTCTAGTGCCAAGCATTTGCTTGGGCCCCCTGGACCCAATTCCTGGCATGCAATCACGCCTCCACCCCAACGCAGTGACAGACTAAAGTAGAACGAGCCCTGGTGCAAGAATTTCATTGCAAGGTTGGAAAGAAGTTAGAACCCCATCTGTCGTGCAACTCCAACAATGCATTGACAGCTGGGGCTCTACCAATTTCCCATGCCTGCAGGGTTGTATTTAGAACTGTGTTTGTGTGTTTGAATGTAAGCATGTTTTTGTATGGAGTATGTTTGTGTGAATTTTTTTCTATGTGGTGCCTATATTGGGAAAATTCACATTGCTTATTAACTATTTACACATTACATTGTAAAATGATATTGTCTAGAGAAAGATATATATCCTATCCATCTGACACTAACTTTTCTACTGAAGCAGGTAGTTATGCAATTCTACCCTCTAAATAAAGACAGAAAAATCATTTTATCTTATCTGGTAAATCAGGTCATTGTGATAGTGATTACATTGATTTAGCTCTCACAACACATTTCAGTATTTAAAAAAGGTACTTCACGTAAAGCCAATCACATTGAGTACTAACAGAGTAAAAGCATACCCAGAGTGATTTTATAACATGGTTTACTTAAAGACAATCTTACACTGGAATAGATACTTTGCTTAGGTTTCAAGTTAAGTTGCAACAAGGAAAAGGCTTATTATGTGCCATTAGCTTTGCACTAGCTCTTATCTTCTGTAACGGATCGCCTGGCACCCCGACTGGGTACCTCCGTTGAAAGATGCTCCTAGCGCTTCCTGAGGACTCAAAGCACTCTGGCAGACACCCCAATCACCGAACCGGAGAAACAAATAAATTCTCCCAAGCATATGAATGCTGTAGACAGTTGAATAGGAACCATACGAATAGGTTTACTCTCCTAGCAGTCAAACTGGAACAGCATACAATAAATCCTTCCCCCAATAATGAGACGACACTTCACTTTGAGGGTTAAAACAGGAACTCCTGTACTGTCACATACAGTCTCTTTTATTCCCAATCCACAAACATAGTACAGCCCACAGGGCGTTACAAAACAACCAATCACATCACAGTTACATCCCACATATTCCCTCCCCTTATCCTGAGAGGAAACTCAATTATACATACAGTTAAAACATACTTTCTACCCAACTTTCATAACTCCAAAACCATACATCACATTCACATAAAATTACATATTTACAATCAATCCATTCAGGGGAACAACATATTCAAAAATGGCACAAATCAGACAAGGGGTTCAAAAGTTAGTAAAAAGTCCTTTGTGACTAAATGAAGCATGGCTTTCTGGCCCAAACCAGTTTCAGAGTCTTCTATCCTGGAGATAAGTAATTCAATTATCTCCCAGGACAGACACAAGACTCCATTAAGCACATGGTTGCAAAAAGACACAAAACACTTTAAAATACATAAAGTCACATTTACACATAACACCCAGACATTTCACATATCCCCAGATAGCTGGGATCTGAGTGCACATTATTAGATGAATGGCACTCAGATCACACAAATAAGCCTTTCTGCAGGGGAAATAAACGGTTTAACCTGCAGGGCCATAGTCCAAAGGGAGCAGGCGAGCAACCAGGCTTCTCCAGTTCACAGTGGCGAGGTTGGTTTCGCCACACTTCTCCCCTTTACCAACTAGACTAACAGGGTATCTGACCTCCTGCCGGTCAGTGCCCTGGTTAGTCCAGCAACCCACCCACAAAACAGAAACAGCAGTACAGCCCACCCACAATAACTGGTTACTACACCTGGGTAGAGGAAAACTTTGTCATGTCCAGGTGCCTCACCACGACTGTGTGGGCAACTGTTAGGCTGCCTTGGTGGGTTGCTGAGTGGGCAGAGACCAGCGGTACTCTGCCCTGATGCCAGTGCTACCACGGAAGTAGCCTGGTGGAGCCTGGTTGTGGGAGGGAGAGACCGACTGTCTCCCCTCTGGATACACCGCTCTGTGGCTGGGGAACAGGACCGACTGTCCCTACCCCTTGTGCTGTAAGTGCAGAGACTACAGTCCCATCTGCACTGTTGGGGGGTGTAACATCTCCCCTTGCTGGGTTAGGCTGCCGCTGGAGAGAGGGTGTAACAAGCTCCTCTCTCTGAACTGTAAACTGCCGCTGGGGAGAGGGGGTATCAGGCTCCTCTCCCTGACACACTCTCTGCTGGTGGAGAGGGGGACCAGCTGTCTCCCCTTTCATTATTTTGTCCTGTGGTTGGGGTGCGAGACTGACGGTCTCTGCTCCCTGCAGGACACTCTGCCGCTGGGGAGGAAGGACGGCACCTTCAGCTCCCTGGGGTACACACTGCAGCTGGGGAGGAAGGACTGCACCTTCAGCTCCCTGGGGTACACACTGCCGCTGGGGAGGAAGGACTGCACCTTCAGCTCCCTGGGATACACACTGCCGCTGGGGAGGAAGGACGGCACCTTCAGCTCCCTGGGGTACACACTGCTGCTTGGGAGGAAGGACTGCACCTTCAGCTCCCTGGGATATACACTGCCGCTGTTGAGGAAGGACGGCACCTTCAGCTCCCTGGGGTACACACTGCTGCTGGGAAGGAAGGACGGCACCTTCAGCTCCCTGGGGTACACACTGCCGCTGGGGAGGAAGGACGGCACCTTCAGCTCCCTGGGTTACACACTGCCGCTGGGGAGGAAGTACTGTACCTTCAGCTCCCTGGGGCACACACTGCCGCTGGGGAGGAAGGACTGCACCTTCAGCTCCCTGGGATACACACTGCCGCTGGGGAGGAAGGACCGCACCTTCAGCTCCCTGGGATACACACTGCCGCTGGGGAGGAAGGACTGCACCTTCAGCTCCCTGGGATACACACTGCCGCTGGGGAGGAAGGACTGCACCTTCAGCTCCCTGGGATACACACTGCCGCTGGGGAGGAAGGACGCCACCTTCAGCTCCCTGGGACTCCTTTTTGGCCAAATCTACTAGAGATTGCAGGTATTCTCCTACTAGTTTCCTGGCGAGCTGCACGGCTCTCTCTGGGGGGTTGGGTCCAAAGGTAGACAGCACCTCATTAACCTCTCTGTCAAACTCCTCCTGAGTGTAGTCATACGCCATGCTTGCTCTGCTGAAGTTAGTTCTTTTGTAGATAGGGTCGCTGTAAGGGTACTAGCGTTGCCCTCAATTTGTAAATCCACGAACTGTGTCTCCGAGCTGCTTTACCTCGCACTAGGACGCCATCCCACCGCTTGCCACCAATGTAACGGATCGCCTGGCACCCCGACTGGGTACCTCCGTTGAAGGATGCTCCTAGCGCCTCCTGAGGACTCCAAGCACTCTGGCAGACACCACAATCACCGAACCGGAGAAACAAATAAATTCTCCCAAGCATATGAATGCTGTAGACAGTTGAATAGGAACCATACTAATAGGTTTACTCTCCTAGCAGTCAAACTGGAACAGCATACAATAAATCCTTCCCCCAATAATGAGACAACACTTCACTTTGAGGGTTAAACAGGAACTCCCTGTACTGTCACATACAGTCTCTTTTATTCCCAATCCACAAACATAGTACAGCCCACAGGGCGTTACAAAACAACCAATCACATCACAGTTACATCCCACATATTCCCTCCCCCTATCCTGAGAGGAAACTCAATTATACATACAGTTAAAACATACTTTCTACCCAACTTTCATAACTCCAAAACCATACATCACATTCACATAAAATTACATATTTACAATCAATCCATTCAGGGGAACAACATATTCAAAAATGACACAAATCAGACAAGGGGTTCAAAAGTTAGTAAAAAGTCCTTTGTGACTAAATGAAGCATGGCTTTCTGGCTCAAACCAGTTTCAGAGTCTTCTATCCTGGAGATAAGTAATTCAATTATCTCCCAGGACAGACACAAGACTCCATTAAGCACATGGTTGCAAAAAGACACAAAAAACACTTTAAAATACATAAAGTCACATTTACACATAACACACAGACATTTCACATATCCCCAGATAGCTGGGATCTGAGTGCACATTATTAGATGAATGGCACTCAGATCACACAAATAAGCCTTTCTGCAGGGGAAATAAACGGTTTAACCTGCAGGGCCATAGTCCAAAGGGAGCAGGCGAGCAACCAGGCTTCTCCAGTTCACAGTGGCGAGGTTGGTTTCGCCACATCTTCATTCACCAACATGAAGCCATGTTGTAATGGAGCTTCCTGTACCCCGACTGGGTACCTCTGCCAAAGGACCGCTTTCTAGTTAGAACAGGGTGACAAACCTCAGCACTCTTGCCCTCAGTCGCAGTGACTTGACTGGGGCCCTCTAACCGCCCTCCTGGAGCCAAATGAGGACCTCGCTCTAGCAATCTTCTGTCGTCAGAGCTGAATGCACATGCGGGTCAAGAGCCGCGCGTGCTTCAGACAGTCCATAGGAAAGCATTTCTCAATGCTTTCCTATGGACATCCAGCGTCTTCTCACTGTGATTTTCACAATGAGAAGTGCAGAAGCACCTCTAGCGGTTGTCAATGAGACAGCCACTAGAGGCTGGATTCTCTGAAACTGCTATGTTTACAGCTGCAGGGTTAACCCTAGATGGACCTGGCACCCAGACCACTTCATTGAGCTATAGTGGTCTTTTAAAGAATAGCCCTTTCCCCTCCCAGTAACCAGATGACACATAGTTTAGGGAGTACAAGCTGGAATACCTTTATTGGCAGACACAACTGGCCTTATATGCAGGTCCCCATGCAAGGCGCACTCCCCCTGGACCTGAGAGTAGACTGCAGTAAAAATATACACACAATTACATTGGCTCTCAGGTCCAGGACACTCCCATACTAAACAAGATAATCCCTCCCTTATGCCTGGGAGAGAATTGAGTCAAGCACTGTATTAAACTCATTTTTTTCCCAATCACAAAAAACACACATTTCCCAAACACCCCAAAAATACCTTAAAAATACATAGAACCCCACAGTTACATCCCCTGAAAGCCCCGAACTGGGTGACCAACATATCAAAAAAAATCACCTAGATCGGTCCAGGAATTTCCTGGAAGTCATCATTTGAACATCCACAGGCATGGTCACCTAGCCGAAAATAGTTCCATAGAATCGTGGCTAAGTGCCGCTGAGGACTGACCGGGAACCGCAAAATCTTCATGACGAAAATAGTTCCATGGAATCGTGGCAAAGTGCCGCTGGGACCAACCAGGAGCAGCAAAGTCTTCATGTCAAAAATGGTCACCTAGCTGAAAATAGTTCCATAGAATCGTGGCTAAGTGCCGCTGAGGACTGACCGGGAACCGCAAAGTCTTCATGCCGAAAATAGTTCCATGGAATCGTGGCAAAGTGCCGCTGGGACCAACCAGGAGCAGCAAAGTCTTCATGTCAAAAAAAATTCCAGGGTTTCGCGGCTAAGTCGCCCTGAAGTCTATTCGCAGTTTTGGTCCATGCGAACGGCAACCAGGGAGCTAGGGTTTGGTTCTATGCATAAGAACAGAAAGTCTTTACAGTCGCTGGGTCTTTACAGTCGCTGACCTTGCCCATAGTCAGTGGACAGGAGGCTGGTAAGCAGGCTCCTCCAGGAGCTCACGGCAAACTCATGAGGACAGGGGGTTTGTCACAAATGTATTCACTCCTTTCTCCAAAATGGAGGTCTTTCCTCATTTCTGTCCCAGTATAGAGTGGCCACCTGTGTTTGTCTAGATGTCTCTTTTAGTTTGTTTTTTTTTTGTAAGCAGAGGGTGTGTCTTAAACAGCTGTTGGTAAAGCTGCAACTTTGTCCCACAAAGGTGGGTGTTCAATGTCTACAGTGTGTTATCGCTATATATTCTTATATGCATTAAATGTATTCATTACTCTGCAAAGCTCACGCTTGCAGCACGGATCCAATGATATGAATTGCTTTTTCAATGGCATATCAGGTTAGCTTAATTGTACAGTGTGGGTAAACTCTAACTAGAATTATCTCTATTTTGTGAGTAGATCAAATATTTCCTATATGCAAAAGATTGTTGTCAGGTGTGTAATACCACAAATGTGGACATTTAAATCATATATACAAATTACTATTATATTACTATTGTAATATATTATGTGTGCATGTCTACCCATGTCCTATCATGTGTAAGCATAAAGAGTATAGCTGTATATACAGCAACTTTGATTTTGCAAGATTTTGTATTTTTAAATATCCAAAAAAAGAACCAAAGGATAACTGGCAATTTAGTGGCTACACGTATATTCATGTACTTCTTACCTGGGGAGCATAAGTCACCTACAGAAAGCAAACTTGATTTCTTAATTTTATTTATTTTTTAATATTTTTATTCTTCCTCTGTATTTTCTTTTTTTTGTTATTTAAAAGGACCACTCTATGCACCCAGACCACTTCAGCTTAATGAAGTGGTCTGGGTGCCAGGTCCAGCTAGGGTTAACCCATTTTTCATAAACATAGCAGTTTCAGAGAAACTGCTATGTTTATGAATGGGTTAAGCCTCCCCCTATTTCCTCTAGTGGCTGTCTCATTGACAGCCACTAGAGGCGCTTGCGTGCTTCTCACTGTGATTTTCACAGTGAGAGCACGCCAGCATCCATAGGAAAGTATTATGAATGCTTTCCTATGTGACCGGCTGAATGCGCGCGCAGCTCTTGCCGCGCGTGCACATTCAGCCGACGGGGAGGAGAGAAGGAGGATCGGAGGAGGAGAGCTCTCCGCCCAGCGCTGGAAAAAGGTAAGTTTTAACCCCTTTCCCCCTTCCAGAGCCGGGCGGGAGTGGCACCCTCAGGGCACTATAGTGCCTGGCACTATAGTGGTCCTTTAAGTTACAAATGTAAAAGGCTGCACATTCAATTGTTATTTGGTCATGTATTATAGTATTTCTGTATGTGCAGATATACAATTAGAAAAACAGGAAGATATGCTAAAATTAAACTTTCACAATGCACTTAGCTCCATTGTACATAATGACCCCATTAAGTTTACATATAAAATGTAAATGGTTCAATATCCTATAATTTTATATCTTTATCTCCTTCCGTCTCAGTCCATATATGTTATGATATTTCTTTTTTAACAAGTTATGCAATTAAGAAGCAACAATGCATTATTTATTAGCTATATGATAATTTGAATTCGGTATGTGCAGAAGTAGATTTTTTAATTTAGTAAAGTATGTTTATTTCATTGTTATTCCTGATTAGAAGAAAACTCCTCATTAGAATTCCTCATTAGAAAGAAAAATCTTCAATAGTTTCATCCTCATTAGAGAAATGAATGCCATCTCTGGTATTGCAGTTTTTGTTGTAATTTAAGGTTGCACATGTTTAACATTAAACTTGTCACAGGCTATAACAAAAACTATTTACAATTTAAAGCTAAATATTTTGCTATAATTTATTTTCTGATTTTCACCAAATACACTGTTAAATAGAGAATGTCTCTATAAATAAACATCTTTGTATATGATTGTTAGGAATATCCAAACAATGTAGAAAATTAGTTCTTCTCCCCTGAGGAAAATTATTGTGAAAAATCTTTTTTTTTTTCTTATTGCTGACTTGTGAGTAAGGAAAATATTTTGCCCAAAAGCAAAACATGTAAAACTCAGCACATTTTGCTCAAGATAGGAATTCCTGCAAAATATAGTTTTTGGCATAGAGATATTTGTAAAACCAGGACAGACATACAATTCCTTGTTGCAGAGAGTTTGAAACATTGCACTGTTATAAAACGTTTGAGTTTTTGTAAATCAAAAGTGAAATTAAAGTAAATTTCTAATTTTAGGCTAAAAATGACAAATTGAACTATAATTAACAGAAAAATGTGAAATTCAGTTAGAATTAACTTTAAATGCACAACAATTCATAGTCCTGTAAATAACAAATATTTATGAAATGTGATAGTTGATATATTTCCCACACTCCATGGTATCTCTGAAGGCAACAGACTTCTGGATTTGCTCCTTGAACTATTTACTTACGCTTCCCAGACGCTCAAGCACATATTTTGGATTGCTATGGGAAATAAGGAAAACATTTTTTTTTTAATTCCTGCTTATGAGTGGCTGCTAAGCATAGTTCCCAACTCTTCTTTGGCAATTTCTTTGGTAACCTCCTAATTTATCTGGTTCCTTAATTATCTATTACAGGTGCTCCTGCACGTTTATTTCACACACCTAAAGCACTTTAGCTTGCTTACTGTGTGGTGTGTGTTCAATAGAAATAGAAACATTTATAAATTAGCCTTCTCCAAGTCTGTTTCTTTTACTCTTACTGTTAACTTACTGTTAACTCATGCTTTTAAGAATCATAAACTGCTTATCTTCTCTGGAGCAGCCTGTCTACTCCCATCAGACACGCCCCAGTCTTCAATCATTTACAAAGTCCTTCAAAACCCTGACTAGTGACAGTTACCCCCTCCCTCTCTCTGTCACTAGTCACTCCCTCACTCTGTCACTAGTCACCTCTTCCCTCCCTCACTTTGCCACTAGTCACCCCTTCCCTAACTCTGTCACTAGTCATCCCCTCTCCCTCCCTCTGTCACTCTGTCACCAGTCACCCCCACTCACTGTGTCTCCCCATCACTCTGCCACCACTCAACCCCTCCCTCACTCACTCTGCCACCAGGTACCCCCTCACTCTGCCACCTGTCACAACCTCCCATACTCTTCCACCTTTCACCTTCTCCCTCACACACTCTGTCACCTGTCACATATGCATTCACACAGACACTATATACAAAAAAGCACATGTAGTCATCCAGACATGCACAAGTGCATTCACACAGACTCAAATACAAACATGCATTGATACACAGGTCTTCACAATATACACATCCAAAGGAATGCCGTATTATGAGTTATATTTAACATTTATTTAATGCACATATATTTGGCCTTCAAAGGGCCTAGGATCTAATTTTGCCCGGGGGTCCCAAAGGCTCTCAGTCTGCCCCTGTACCCCACACTTACCTTCTTAACGTGTTTTATACACCACCTCTTCTAGATTTAGAGTTGGGTCATCATCAACTTATTCTTCCTGTAACATTTTGTAATTGTCTCATTCATTGTTATGTTTCCCCCTTTCTAATATTGTTAAGCTTTGCAAAATATGTTGGTGATATATAAATAATGATAACAATAATAACAGTAATATAGTCAGACAGACAAGTCCTAATAAAATGTATTCTCCCTGGCTGCCAGACAACAAGTCATGTTGCTTCCTGGTTGTTTAGCTCAGTGTCGTTAAACTCAAGCGGAAGACATTTCCCAGAGTACCTGCCTTGCAAAGACTTTTTGTTGTGCTGCAGTGAAAAGTCTGTAATTGATCAGCCATAAAAAGTCTGGGCTGGGAAGAAGGGGAGGGTTTGCAAACGGTGTAGACAAGAGATCTGTAGATTTTGCAAGCCGTTACAAGCTGTTTTTTTCATATACTCCCAATGAAACAAGTGCATAATTAAATGCATGTATATTTTGATTGTGGGTATATCTAGTAAATTGATTATTGTGTTTTTAATATATTTTATTTATTTTACTTATGCTTGCTTTAACTATTTGTCCTAACTATTTTTGGTGCACAAATGGTGTAGATGCACTGAACTTGATAGTGTGTATATGGAAACACTTGTGCTAAATCTGTTTATTCTTATTAGAAGTTTCATGTTCCTATTACAGGTAATGTCAGAGTTATGCTTATGTAAAAATGCAGCTGCCTCATTCCAGGACCCTATTTAACCTTGCACTGCAGACAGTCCCTGGAAGAAACATAAGAGCAGGCATTGGGTTGCTAGAGTAGGACCTGAGAACATTGCCATAGTGGCTGACATATGCAATGTAGGATCATATACTGTAACTAAACCTCCATAACTAATACATTCTGTGAGCCTTTAAATTTCTGTTTAGGTATTAGGTGAGTGCGCTCATTCTTGTATGTTGCTTGAATTGACCTCAGCAGTGACCATATAATGTAGGCATGTTCAGGTGAGTGCAGCGATCTTGGTTTTATATATATAGTCATGGGAAAAAGAAAGAACACCCTCTTTGGATTCTATAGTTTTATATATCAGGACAAAATACCGATCAACAGCTCCTTAACAGGTCTTAAAATTAGGTAAGTACAACCTCAGCTGTATAACAACACATGACATATTACAGGATTTATTTAACAAAAAAAAAGCAAAATGAAGATATAAGAAATACATATATTCTGTATGTGTATTTATCTTTTATAATGAAGTGATTTTATTAATTAGAACATGAGGGACCTCTCTGACAAGCCAAGTAGAAAGTCTAGAGAATTTAATTTGCAAGCCCTATGTTTGACCTTGCAACTTTCCAAAACCCTATAGAACCTGTACATGGGGGTTACTGTTGTACTTATGAGATATTACTGGACACAAATATATAGATGATGATATCATCAGTGAAAGTACAGTTTATTTGTGAAAAATGAAAAAAAAAATATGAACACAAATTTTGCCTGGACATACCCCATTTTGAATACCCTGGGTTGTCTACTTTACTACATGGTATACCATGATGGTGTTCTTCTCATTGCTGGACTGCCATACGATCTCAAAGGCAACATAACCAATATGGCAAATTTCAACATGTAAAAAATAAATCAGGCCCTATATTTGACCTTGTCACTTTCCAAAACCCCATAAAACCTGTACATGGGGTACTATTTTACTTGTAAGACATCACTGAACACAGTTATTAGTGTTTGAGATTAGTCAGTGTAAAAAAATGCAAAAAACAAATATGAACACTAACTTTGACTAGGGTTTGTGGCTACTAAAAAAGACAGGACATACCCCATTTTGAATTCCATAGGTTGTCTACTTTTGCAAATGGTATGCCATGGTAGGGGTAAAACCAATCTGACAAATGTTAATATGTAAAAACTAAAAAGTTCTTTATTTGACCCTGTAACTTTCCAAAACACTTTAAAACCTATATATTGTGGGCATTGTTGTGAGACTTCACAGCATACAAATATTTTGTATTTTATTGCATTAAAAACTGACAATATGATAACATTCACAGTTAAAAAGGCATGGAGAAGTTGGAAAACAATAGCATTTCTTAATTTCTCACACAATTTTTCGATTGTATTCCTATTACATTGTGTTCCATAAATACATATTTGATGAGAAATGAAAGCCCTCTTTCTCCTGAACAAAATTATATATAATAAGTGTGGGTGCATTTAATTAAAAACATGTAAAATGTGGTTGAGCACACATATAGTCAAAATCCAGGTTTTGTTTTGGTTTTGGGCAGAACTTGTCCAATAGCCTCTGTCCTTAATGGGTTTTAGCTCAGTTATCTTCTTTTTTACTGTACTTCCTTAATGTAAATGAAAAAAGCAATTCCCTGATTTATACTTACCCCCAAAACTCTCTCAATTACTCCAGTTTTGAGTGAGAACTTCGTTTATGGGTGGATTGCTCACCTGCCCAAAAGTGACTTCAAAACCACAAATTTAAAAACTAAAATAGCCAGTGTCCAAACTTGGCTATGTAACTTTTATACTCGAGTAAGAATAAAAATGCACAGGTAAAATGCTTTGTTTTGTCTTTATATGGTTAAACATTATGTTACCTGAAACTTAGACAGAGACTAGTAATAGTGTTCATAAAATGGTTACTTTTAATAATTTTATTCTATGCTTTGAATTATTATATTTATTCTCATGCCAAGCTTTTTTTAATTGTAAAAATAAGCAGTGTCAAGTTTGTGTGGGCAGATTACAATCCAAGATTTAACCTCTTGGTGTTGACCAGACCAATTACATTCGGGTGGACTCATTTTATCTGATTTTTATTATGTTGCAAACATTTTTTTATCTAGAATTGTTGGCTGGTGATATACTCCTACCACTAAAATTTAGATTGTTATTAAAGCCTCTTTCCTTGGTGCTCTTGCAACATAATCCTAAACCTCTTCCTAACCTTCCTTCCTTGGCTTGACACATTCATTTCAGTCACGTAGTCAAACAAACTATACTCATAACCTTCCATGAGTTAAGCAGAAATAAACAGAAAACTATTTCCAACTTATTCTATTGTCATCATCTAAAACATTTTATACTGAAATTTCCAAATAACAGTTTACATTCTACACTTCTCACAATTGTAATCTCTTTATTATCAAGCCTATGTTTACTTCTCTCAAGCAAGCATACCTTTACTACAACATATTCCTAACACACTTGGCAATGAGACTGCAATCAAACCTTTACTCAATCTCAAAGGAGGAAAATCCAACTTCCCACACACACTAGCACACATAGTACTCTAATTATGATTTTCTCTCATGATGGTATTCTATTTTGAAGAGGTTTCAACTACTGATAACATATCACTGGTTTGTTGACGATGCAGACAAAACCCTTACGGTCACAGCACACTTACACTTTTTACTAATAGACTCCTACCACAGAGCTGAAAGATCGGAGGTAGAATATAATTCACAAAGGTCTATAGTGAATGGTGATATAAAAATGAAGCTGAGCACTGCTGATTTCCCAATTTTGAATAGCCTTCTGAATCATCAGAATAGTTTCCACAGAGGAATGGTCAAGCTTAAACACAAAATTTGATATGTTAAGTCATTTTGAATGTGACGGCCACACAGTAAATATACTCACTCAATGGCATCTAGCACCCCAGTTGATTAGTACAGTGAAGTCATCATTGTTCAAGTATGTTCATTCTAGTCCACTCTTCTTGGCTGCCAGGTTACATCGATGTAACCGTTCTCATAAAAAATTAACAGTGGCTGTATATTTTAAAGACAGATCTCGTATGTGTTGTCTTCACTAAATGTAGCATTGTAAAATATATACATTTTTACTTGAAAAGGAAAATAATTAAAAATTTCCAGAAAAAAAAAACAACCACTGATTTTCATGTACTGTTATGTTCTGCCAATTTGTAGGAATATTTAAAATAGCAAAATTGATACATACAAACTGGTGTGAAATGGTTTCTTCTGCTTTGAAGTATAAATATTAGTTTATTGCTTTAAAAAAATATTTGTCTTCGCACTCTATTAGGACACTGGGGTGCCACAACAACTTCATCCTGTTCAATTGGACATGGTACCTAAAGTCCCTTGTCATCATATCATGGTTTTTGTTAAACAATTTTCAAATAGTTTAACACAGATTAAGGTCTCTGGATGCTTCATTCACCCCCTACTGAGGCACCACAATCACTTCAATATGATAAAGTGTTTATGATGCCTACAATGTCCCTTTAATTATTCCTATTATCCAAGCCTTTTTTTTCCCAAAGAAAAATTAGCAATGGGTTATTGGTAAAGTTACATGGGAAAGAAAGTTACACTTCCAAACACAGACATCATAAGGTCATACCAACCAATATTCTGAAGTTGGATCTGAAAGTGGGCAGAATTGTCCATCAAGGGGACAATTTTACCCATCAAAAGTGGGTCTGCCTGTCAAAGAGGAATGAAAGCCTGACTGAAAGCCTGCCTATGCACAGAGTGCTGCTGAAGTACTGTGTGCATGGTCCTAATGCCTAGTCTTCTCTGCAGTTTAAAATCTTAGGGCAAATTTTAAAATGAGAGACTGGTCACCTCGACCTATTTTTGCTGTGACAGTACCCCATGATGCGGGACTGTCTTGGCAAATTCTGGATCGTTTTCACCTATGTAAGTGGTACAAATATATTTAATATATACAAAAATCACATTGCCTTATTAAAGGCAAAAAGACAAAGCAGTTGTTCATGGCTCCATTTTATCTACAGTTGCAAGAAAAAGTATGTGAACCCTTAGGAATGATAAGGATTTCTGCACAAATTGGTCATAAAATGTGATCTGATCATCATCTAAGTCACAACAATAGACAATCACAGTCTGCTTAAACTAATAACACACAAAGAATGAAATGTTGCCATGTTTTTATTGAACACACCATGTAAACATTCACAGTGCAGGTGGAAAAAGTATGTGAACCCCTAGACTAATGACATCTCCAAGAGCTAATTGGAGTGAGATGTCAGCCAACTGGAGTCCAATCAATGAGATGAGATTGGAGGTGTTGGTTACAGCTGCCCTGCCCTATAAAAAACACACACCAGTTCTGGGTTTGCTTTTCACAAGAAGCATTGCCTGATGTGAATGATGCTTTGCACAAAAGAGCTCTCAGAAGACCTACGATTAAGAATTGTTGACTTGCATAAAGCTGGAAAGGGTTATAAAAGTATCTCCAAAAGCCTTGATGTTCATCAGTCCACGGTAAGACAAATTGTCTATAAATGGAGAAAGTTCAGCACTGCTGCTACTCTCCCTAGGAGTGGTCGTCCTGTAAAGATGACTGCTCAATGAGGTGAAGAAGAATCCTAGAGTGTCAGCTAAAGACTTACAAAAGTCACTGGCAAATGCTAACATCCCTGTTAACAAATCTACAATACATAAAACACTAAACAAGAATGGATTTCATGGGAGGATACCACAGAGGAAGCCACTGCTTTCCAAACAAAACATTGCTGCACGTTTACAGTTTGCACAAGAGCACCTGAATGTTCCACAGCAGTACTGGCAAAATATTCTGTGGACAGATGAAACCAAAGTTGAGTTGTTTGGAAGAAACACACAACACTATGTGTGGCAAAAAAAAGGCACAACACACCAACATCAAAACCTCATCCCATCTGTGAAGTATGGTGGTGGGGGCATCATGGTTTGGGGGCTGCTCTGCTGCGTCAGGGCCTGGACGGATTGCTATCATCGAAGGAAAAATGAATTCCCAAGTTTATCAAGACATTTTGAAGGAGAACTTAAGGCCATCTGTCTACCAGCTGAAGCTCAACAAAAGATGGGTGTTGCAACAGGACAATGACCCAAAGCATAGAAGTAAATCAACAACAGAATGGCTTAAACAGAAGAAAATACACCTTCTGAAGTGGCCCAGTCAGAGTCCTGACCTCAACCCGATTGAGATGCTGTGGCATGACTTCAAGAAAGCGATTCACACCAGACATCCCAAGAATATTGCTGAACTGAAACAGTTATGTAAAGAGGAATGGTCAAGAATTACTCCTGACCGTTGTGCACGTCTGATCTGCAACTACAGGAAATGTTTGGTTGAAGTTATTGCTGCCTTTTCCACCTGCACTGTGAATGTTTACATGGTGTGTTCAATAAAAACAAGGCAACGTTTCATTCTTTGTGTGTTATTAGTTTAAGCAGACTGTGATTGTCTATTGTTGTGACTTAGATGATGATCAGATCACATTTTATGACCAATTTGTGCAAAAATCCATATCATTCCAAAGGGTTCACATACTTTTTCTTGCAACTGTATAATAATTAAAAGGGTTTACTATCAGATTCTAGATAAGACTAGTAAAATTCTGAGATAGATCAGATGAGATGATCGATCTTAGTAGAGAATAAGGAATACAATTGCAGCAGAGTTTCATGAAAAAATAATTTTTTAATGTTCTTAGTGTGGCTGTTTCTTGTTCCACTCCGGGGGAGTTTCTTTGGATTTACCAGAATTACATTCACAATAATTAAAATATTATTATTATGTTATTATTATTATGTTATTTATATAGCGCCATCAAATTCTGCAGCGCTTTACAATGGGTGGACGAACAGACATGTAGTTGTAACCAGACAAGTTGGACACACAGGAACAGAGGGGTTGAGGGCCCTGCTCAATGAGCTTACATGCTAGAGGTAGTGGGGTAAAATGACACAAAAAGGTGAGGATAGTATTAGACTAGTGATAGTTGCAGAAGAGGAATCAGTCGGGAGCTATTAACAGTTCAATTGATATGCTTTTATGAAGAAGCGGGTTTTTAATGATTTTTTGAAGGAGTGGAGACTGGGTGAGCATCTAACGGAGGAGGTAAACAAGTTCCACAGGAACAGTGCAGCCCTCGAGAAATCTTGAAGGCAAGCATCAGAGGTGGGAGTATGGACAGAAGATAAACATAAGTCTTCAGCAGATCATAAGGGCCTAGATGGGACATACTTGTGTATAAGAGAGGATAGATAGGTGGGAGCAGCATTATGTAGAGATTTGAAAGCAAGGACCAGAATTTTAAATTGAGCTCTATATCTCATAGGAAACCAATGTAGGGACTGAGAGAAGGGTGAGGCGTGGGAGGAGCGGGCGGACAGGAAGATGAGCCTCGCCCCCCCATTCATTATAGACTGTAACGGCGCAGGTTGGGAACACGTAAAACCACTGAGAAGCGGATTACAGTAGTCAAGGCGAGAAAGGACAGTGGAATGGACCAGCACCTTAGTCGCATCAGGCATTAAGTAAGGGTGGATGCACGCAATGTTTTTGAGATGGAAATGGCAGGATTTGGCAATAGACTGAACATGAGGCTTGAAGGTGAGGTCGGAGTCAAAGAGAACACCTGGGCAGCGATCCTGTGTGATCGAGCTGATGGTAGCACAGTTGACTTGGAGGGAGACAGACACAGGAGTAACAACACTTGAAGGAGGAAAGACCAGAATTTCAGTTTTGGTCAAGTTTAGTTTAAGGAAGTGGGCAGCCATCCAGTTAGCAATAGCAGATAGGCCGTCAGAGACACTAGTCAAGAGGGACGAGGAGAGATCAGGAGAGGACAGGTAGATTTGCGTGTCATCTGTATAGATATGATATTGGAAGCCAAAGGAGCTAATGAGTTTAACAAGGGAGGTAGTATAGATGGAGAACAGTAGGGGACCAAGGACTGAACCTTAAAGGACACCAACAGAGAGGAGTTGGGGAGAAGAAGCAGAGCCAGAGAAAGAAATACTGAAAGAGCACTGGGAGAGGTAAGAGGAGCACCAGGAGAGAGCAATATCTTGTAGACCGATATTGCGGAGGATGAGAAGAAACTGTTGATGATTAACAGTGTCAAAAGCCGCAGACAGGTCAAGGAGAATTAGAATAGAGTAGTTACCATGAGATTTTGCAGCGAGTAGATCATTGGATACTTTGGTCAGTGCCGTTTCCACAGAGTGCTTAGCGCGGAAACCAGACTGAAGCGGGTCTAGCAGAGAGTTGAGGAAGTCTGTCAATCTCGCCTACACAATTCTTTCAAGGATCTTGGATGCAAAAACAGTAGCGAGATAGGACGGAAGTTGGATGAGGAGTTAGGGTCAAGGTTGGGCTTCTTTAGAATTGGGGTTACAGTTACATGTTTGAAGGGCGATGGAAATATACCAGAGGAGAGAGATAGATTGAATTAAGTGATGACTAGATCGCTTTACATTTTAAAAAGTCACAGTAATGTTTTGTATTTGGAGATAATGTCTAATGATCCATTTAGCAACCTATTACACTTTATATGCTTACATTTTTTGGTTTACCTCATTGGAAGATCTGCATTTCAGAGAAAGCATTTAACAAGAACTGCAAGAAAAGATGGACAGAAAGAGAAGCTAAATCAAACCTTTTTATTTACTACTTTATATTTTAACCCTATCAGAGTACAGTTGAAATTATAATAAATTGGCCAGAGCCTAGAATATGTACAGCTTAAAACTATTATCTGTCCCCAGTCTTCTAAAAAGTGCACACTTTCTAAAAAGGACAAGTCAAACCAAGCAAGTTCAATAATTTTAATAGACCTAGACAAAGCTCTATGTTTACTTTTACATATTTTTTTCAAAACAAGTGAACTAAGTACAAGTTTGTATCGATCTTGTATTCGGTTTTATATAAGTAATTAATACAATGGTGATAGCTTCTTACAGTAGTATAGCATTATAGCAAATTAACTTTTTGTACCCCATCAGACCAAATTATTTGGCAAGGATAGCAATATTATTGTGGACAAAATTACATTCAGTAAAGTATATTTTGGTATTCTTGGAAACAAACACTGATGCACGAAAGTAAATTTCACAGTTAATAACACTTGACTAAATATATATTATAAGGTGCATGTGCCTGCCTAGAGTAGAACTATTATTTTGCAGTTACCAATTTTGGAAGGACAGTTTAGAACATATATTCTCACATTAGTTTCACATGAACTATTTCTTCTACCTGAACTTCCATTTACTATTTTCTTTTTTAAAAGGCCTCCCTGAAAAATACTGATTTTGCTTTTTGAAATAAGAAACAAAAACAAGAAAAAAAAATATCAATATACCTTATCTGTAATTTGGGGGGTTTAGAATATAGTATATATATTGAAGCTATGACATTACATATTAATATTGTACAATTCTGAAGTTTGTAAATGTTTTATATTTGTATGATGTCATACAATTCACCCGTTTTAATATTTGTAAACGTCATGGAGCCAATACCTACTTGACCCAATGTCTCTTTTTTATCTCCTGTTACTCATACTCATGAACTAAACAGCCTAATGTTTTATATTTGTATTATATCATTGCATGCACCTGTTTTATTATTTGTAAAAGAAATGTTTTTATTTTTTTTTAAAGATTTGACTGAAAGACCCATGTGACCCCAATGTCTCTTTTTTCCTCTTTTTTAATGAAAGATGCATTTCATACTCATGAACTAAACAGCCTAATGTCAAAATCCCCAGGGGTTTAATTTACTTTCAACATCTTTACTAGTCTTGCTAGAAGCAGATGCTGCCATTTCCCCTATGACATAGATGTACCTAGTCAGCCTTAGGAGATGCCATCTGACATACATATATCTTAAAAAATACTATGAAGACATCATGACTTCCATGGGACTATTTATTTCAGCATGAAAAGTAGATATAGTAAACAGGATATAATTGTAATTCTTTATGTATAAAGTGTACATCAATAAATATACAATTGCTTTTTTCAATCCTCTTTATTTATTTCTGTTGTACAGTTCATTTGTCCATATTTCGAACATGGTATTTCTGTTTTCTTGTTATGTTGTTTGGTCATATAAGTATATAAGTAGTATATTTTGTATACCATATGTACGTATGCAATGTTACATGGTCAGTATTTAGGTAATTAAGAATAGATCATAGATTGGCAAACATTCCTATAGCACAGTTACAATTCATAAGAAACACGTTCTGCATTTTAATAGCAGAGACATAAAAGTGAATCTGTATTTTAAGTCAAGTGCAAGGGAAATTAGTAATGATAAAGACCTTTAACCATTTTAAATCAAACTGATAGGAACCATATGCTATTCAGCGATTTGTAAATAAAAGGAAAATATCATGAAAGAAAAAAAGCTTGTTGCATAATGAATTTCTGAAAGTTACATTTAATAATCATTAATACAGCAGCCTCAGGCAGAAAAGGGGGAATAATTGCAAATCCTCTAGAGCCTTTCTAGATGAATCATACAATTTTGTGTCTTGAATAAACTTTTATCAAGATGATAGAAAATATGATAGATTCATTCATTACTTTAATATGATGTGCAATAAAACAGTCAAGAAATAAAATATTGGTTGTTTTTTGAATCTATTGCCACTGCTAATGAGCTTTTTGACAGCCCAGAGCTCACAACCTATGCTTGCCATCAGCGTTTGGCCAGTTTAGATGGATACTTGATAAGTTAGACAGACACATTATCTGAGCAGCTGCAGAGCGATCGCTCTTTTGGTGGTGGGAAGAACCCTGTTCTTTATTTGTATTTTTATTTTTTTGTAAAAGTACTTTAAAAACACTATTTGACAAAAAAAAATAGTGTAAGCTGAGTTGCTGGCTTGACTGTGCCCCACTCTCAATCAATGTCCTCTGATCTTCTGCCTTTCTCCTTAGCAGTCAATTAAAATACTATATAAATAATAAAATGACAGTGATCAGCTGTGGGCTGGAGTTAATTTCAATCTGATCTCCCCTTGACTGAGTTACGTTCGGTATCCGTAACCCAGGAAGATTTTATTGTGAAATGAGTGTCTAATAGCGTAGCATTATACAGAGAAACAATTCAGCAAAATTAAATTTGAGAGGTTTGGTTGTGGAAAAACTAGATGTGTTTGTGCTGAGCCAATTTGTCCTAAAATAAAAATAAAAATTCTCAGACAGCAGATTTTCATCCATGTTGCAATTCAGCTCAAACAAATTCAGTTAAAAGAGTTGCAGAAAATAGTAGACCAATGTCTCTCCTTTCTGGACTATCCTCATGTAATTTCTATGTATAATTTATTTCCTCCTTGGACAGACTAATTTCTGTAATGGTGGGGGAAAGAACAATATCATCATTACCAGATTCACCAAGACCAAACATTAGGGACATTACTGGGGTACTCTGCTCTATCTCTTCAGTAAACATATTCCCAGATGGAACCAGCAAAATCTCTGCTGAGACAATGGGCAGTCCACTGGTTTTACCCATCCTTTGCTTCAACCACCATAAAACACAGAAGCTGCACAGAAGCTGTAAGAAGGAGCTGCAGTGTCAGTGGAAGCAGCGCTCAAAATCATGAGCCAGCTGACTCTGCTGCTGACACTACAGATTCTGCTACTACTTTAGAGTTTGAGTCACCAATTGAGTCACCAATTCAAGCCTAAAAAGGCTAAAATAAAAAACATTTGCTGGGTGGTGAATTTAACATAATGGACATGCTGCTAATCCAATGATCCAAAGTACTAAAGGTGATCCCTAGCATAAGAGCTTCGGGAGCACAAAAAGAGTTCTCTGGGCGTTTCAGTTATATATACAAAATTAAAAACATCTTTATTGTAGGGCACAAATTCCCCCCAAAAATAAATAAAACTTAAATAGAAAACTATCACACTAAAGAGACACAAGGGAGACCTAGAGTCTAAGTGAGGAAAGTGAGATAGGTATAGAGTGATACTTGAAAGTGCCACTGAGACAATATGGTAATTCTCAGTAATAAACTGTATCTCTCATACACCGAATATTCACCATGGATACAGCTATCCTAGATAAGAGACTAAAGATAATCGATAGTGAGCTAGCTTCTATTGTATAAATTGCTCAAAGTAGCACTTACTAATACTAATCTATGGATATAAAGTATCCTTTAATCTGTTAGAAGGCTACACAGCATAGAGTTGAAAAGCTAGTAGACTATCTGCTGCTCAGACCTCTAGAAGTCTCAGATGTCTATTAGTCACATTCTATTAAATTGTATCTATAGATACTACAAAATTCTTAGAACTTAGGCTAAACAACTGAATTTAATGCCGGTCTGCTAAAGTCCCTGATAGTAACTTAAATACTATCCATAGTCCTCACACTAGATAGATTCCTTATAATGTCTCCTTCCCACCAAGTGTGCACATCAAACAGTGCTGTGATTTTAAAATTAAAAAAGAAGCATGAGTCCTAACGCACGTTTCGGCGCTGCCAAAGCGCCTTTGTCAAAGGTAAATGGGGTACTGATCGACTACTAAATTTATACCGTGTGATAGACCTTGCTGGACCAATCAGGACCACCAATGTATCTCGCGCCAAAATTACAGACTATCTGTGTATCACAGAGGTCCGTCTATCTCCACCTTATTCTGGAACGCCCCTGGGCGTTTACTAGGGGCGGGCTCTCCTCCATATTTCAATCTAGCTAACATTCTCTCTATATTTATGAATGAACCATATCACCCCTATACCGCCCACTGGGGCGTATCAGAAGGTGGTCCCAGTGTTCGTATGCTGGATATGAGTAGCATGTATACTGAAATTATCAGTTTAGAATTGTAATGGTAGATGTATTTTAACAGTAAGAGACTGAAAAACAAAATCCCCCTCCCCCCCCCCAAAAAAAAGCATGTCAAAAAAATTATACATTGATATGCATGTCAATGAGTGAAATAAGTATTTGACCCTTTTGACTTAGTACTTGGTGGAAAAAAAACCCTTGTTGGCAATCACAGAGATCAGACATTTATTGTAGTTGGCCACCAGGTTTCCACATATCTCAGGAGGGATTTTGTCCCACTCCTCTTTGCATTTCCTCTCCAAGTCATTAAGGTTTTGAGGCTGACGTTCGGCAACTGGAACCTTCAGCTCCCTCCACAAATTTTCTATGGGATTAAGGTCTGGAGACTGGCTAGGCCACTCTAGGACCTTAACCCCTTAAGGACCAAACGTCTGGAATAAAAGGGAATCATGACATGTGCTTCTTTTTGAGCCACTCGTTTGGTGCCTTGACTGTGTGTTTTGGGTCATTGTCATGCTTTTCAATGCCCTGGCTGAGGTGAGGATGGTGTTCTTGGGGTCATAGGCAGCATTCCTCCTTCTCCAAATAGGACGAGTTGAGTTGATGCCAAAGAGCTTGATTTTTGTCTCATCACCCCTCTGTTCCTGTGTATTCAACTTGTCTGGTTACAATTACATGTCTACAGAGAAATATAGTATTGCCAGTGGGACACACATGTACTGTAATAAAGCAAGAGATTCTCATACACCTTAGTGAGTACCCTTCGCCCTCACAATAAACAGAATATACATACAATATGAGGTGGAGTATCTTCTTGTTAAAAATAGATATGAAAATAACCTAGAGATAAAACAAAAAAGGACACATAATAGTGCAATATTGTCTAAATCTCCTATAAATTTCAGGGAAGTATGTGGGAATAAACTCACAAAGCAGGAGCCTATAGAGTAAGGCTCAATCTTCCAGCGTTGTGGGATTTAGGTTCCCACTCCCTTCTTTATGCTGCCAGGAGATGATGAATAATGGGATGTCCTCTCACAGGTAGATATGAATGGTGAAAAGTGCTTTATTAATAAAGTGCACAAGTAAAATATAAAAAAACAAAACCTTACAGTTGAAGGTAATCTTGTAGAGATAGTCTCTGGTAGCAAAACGCGTTTTGCCTCATATAGAGGCTTCCTCAGTTGCTGTAGATGCTTGCTGTGAATGTTCTTTATTTGTAGTTTGAATTTCGCGCCCTTTTCCTGGCTTAATTGTTCAATCGCGGTATTTTCACTTCCGCGTTCCACAAGTGGAACGCATTGATTCAGTAGTTTCCGGTTTCAGCATTTGCGTTCCAATGGTGGAATGCATGCGTTTCAATTCCGGTTTTCATGTGTGGGGACGTGTTTCTGCGTTCCACTGTGTTTAATTCTTTAGAGGCAGTTCATTGTGCACTTAAAGTAATTGTCATAAAGTCTCACAAAGCAGAGATTTAAGAAATTTTTTTTAAAATAGATGCATATTGTCAATACAAAATCAGTATAGTAAAGAGGAGCAACTCTTATGTAAGCAGGAAATATAGACACCTTGAAATTCCTATATAAATCTTGTTCTGAGAATTTTAGGATATAACTATGAATAAAAAAAAAAAACACAATTATTAAATAAACAATATACTGGCAATAAAACAAGAATAAGATAGGATTTAAAACAGCCCCTAAATTGGCTTAAAGTGAGACACTCTTGTTAAAAATCATATTGTTAAAAAACTGGGGGGGGGCGGGGCCGGACCGCCAAGCTGGACGGTCGCAAGACAGACCAGCTCAAGCAAAAACTAAACCATTCAGCCACAAAACTACAACTTTTACCAAAAATACCGGCCAGCAACGGCGGCCTTCGACGGGCAGAGTGCACTGAACCCAGGGTGAGGCTTGCTCGACGAGTATTAGTCCCCTGGTGAAGAAATCTTACATTTTGAAGTTGAGGCCTACTCCAGCGGTGAGTGGAGCGGACGGCCGCTGCCCCGCTATCCTGCTGAACAGTGTCCAGCCTGGGGCTTAAACCCTCGAGGAACCGGCGGGGGTGATCCCGGTCCTCACCCTGAAGTCCCGACCACTACGACTGAGACTAAGGCCTAGCAGCACTACCAGTTGCAGACTCTAAGATGGCGGAAACCGCACGCCTAACCCCCTGAGTGCATGAAAGATGCCCACCCCACAAACGCAGCTACCAACGCAGTTCAGCGGCACCAAATGATCAGACACCCACAAAGTCCAGCCGTACATACGCATCCTGGCACCCTAACGGAACACCTACCTTGGGTGACTCTTCAAGCTCTTCAAGCGGTAAGGGGATGGAACAGCAACTAGCGGTGGGAAAAGGGGCACAGCAAGCCAAGCCAGTGCCTGCCCGAACAGCAGGGACCATCAGCGAAATCTAAATTCAAACCGTAAGGAATAAGAGTTTTAAAAGTATATATAAATTTAATTTCTTCTTTCCCTAATTTTTTAATGTAATTACCCCCTCTCCAATCCCGTTTCACTTCTTTAATTGCACAGAAAAATAAATTCTCTGGATTTTGGTTATGAGTGTCATTGAAATGTTGCGATACACTATGGGTTTCCAAGCCGTTTTTAATATATGTTTTTTAACAAGAGTGTCTCACTTTAAGCCAATTTAGGGGCTGTTTTAAATCCTATCTTATTCTTGTTTTATTGCCAGTATATTGTTTATTTAATAATTGTGTTTTTTTTTTTTATTCATAGTTATATCCTAAAATTCTCAGAACAAGATTTATATAGGAATTTCAAGGTGTCTATATTTCCTGCTTACATAAGAGTTGCTCCTCTTTACTATACTGATTTTGTATTGACAATATGCATCTATTTTAAAAAAAATTTCTTAAATCTCTGCTTTGTGAGACTTTATGACAATTACTTTAAGTGCACAATGAACTGCCTCTAAAGAATTAAACACAGTGGAACGCAGAAACACGTCCCCACACATGAAAACCGGAATTGAAACGCATGCGTTCCACCGTTGGAACGCAAATGCCGAAACCGGAAACTACTGAATCAATGCGTTCCACTTGTTGAACGCGGAAGTGAAAATACCGCAATTGAACAATTAAGCCAGGAAAAGGGCGCGAAATTCAAACTACAAATAAAGAACATTCACAGCAAGCATCTACAGCAACTGAGGAAGCCTCTATATGAGGCGAAACGCGTTTTGCTACCAGAGACTATCTCTACAAGATTACCTTCAACTGTAAGGTTTTGTTTTTTTATATTTTACTTGTGCACTTTATTAATAAAGCACTTTTCACCATTCATATCTACCTGTGAGAGGACATCCCATTATTCATCATCTCCTGGCAGCATAAAGAAGGGAGTGGGAACCTAAATCCCACAACGCTAGAAGATTGAGCCTTACTCTATAGGCTCCTGCTTTGTGAGTTTATTCCCACATACTTCCCTGAAATTTATAGGAGATTTAGACAATATTGCACTATTATGTGTCCTTTTTTGTTTTATCTCTAGGTTATTTTCATATCTATTTTTAACAAGAAGATACTCCACCTCATATTGTATGTATATACAATTACATGTCTGTTCGTCCACCCATTGTAAAGTGCCGCGGAATTTGACAGAGCTCTATAAATATCATAATAATAATAATAATAATCTGACCACAACACTTTCACCCAGTTCTCCTCTTAATCACCCAATTGGCAAACTTGAGACGGGCCTGTATATGTGCTTTTCTAAGCAGTGGGACCCTGTGGGTGCTGCAGGATTTCATTCCTTCACATCTTATTGTGTTACCAATTTGTTTCTTGGTGACTATGATCCCAGCTGCCTTGAGATCATTAACAAGATCCTCCAGTGTAGTTCTGGGCTAATTCCTCACCGTTCTCATGATCATTGAAACTCCAAGAGGCGAGATCTTGCATAGAGCACCAGACTGAGGGAGACTGCCAGTTATTTTGTGTTTCTTCCATTCAGGGCTGGTGCAAGGATTTCTGCCGCCCTAGGCAAAGATCCATTTTGCCGCCCCCTCATGTCACTAACTCACTGACAGATACACAGACACACTGACATACACTCACACACATACACTCACTCACTGACACACACACAGACACTGACAACATACACTCACTCAGTGACAGATACAGACACTCACTAACAGACACACACACACACACTGACACACACACACTCACTGACAGACTCACTCACTCACTCACTGACATACATATACTCACTCACTGATAGACACACACACAGACACTCACTGACAAACACACACTCACTGACAGACATACGCACAGACACTCACTGACATACATACTCACTCACTGACCAACACACACAGGCAGACTCTCACTGACATACTCAAACACTCACCTCCCTGCTGGGGTCCAGTGTGGGGCAGCACCTCACTCCTCCAGCACACCGTTTAGAATGCCAGGCCGGAATGACGCCATATTCCGGCTCCCGGCATTACAGAGGGCGCTTTAGGGAGAAGTGAGAGGCTGAAAGAACAGCCTTCCTTGCCGCCTTCCTGCTCCGTACCCCTCTCCTCCGGTTACCAGTGTTTTTTGGCAAAGCAGGCACCTGCCATTAAGGTAAGCAGGTACCTACTCTGCCTTACCTAATACAGGTTCGGGGGCACCCTGAGGTGGCAAGATGGCACCTCCTGGGCCCCCTGTGACAGGGATCCTCATGGTGCACCCACCCTCAAGAGCCGCTCTCCCATCACTGTGGCCCCAGACAGGGGTTGCCCACCAGGAAACATCCCAGTGGGCACCCCCAGCAAGCCAGCACCCTAGGCAAATGCCTAGTTCACCTAACGGTGGCCCCGGCCCTGCTTCCATTTGTGAATAATCGCACCAACTGTTGTCACCTTCTCGCCAATCAGCCATGCAATGGTCTTGTAGCCCATTCCAGCCTTGTGTAGGTCTACAATCTTGTCCCTGACATCCATGGTCCATGGACATCTCTTTGGTCTTGGCCATGGTGGAGAGATTGGAATTTGATTGATTGATTGCTTCTGTGGACAGGTGTCTATACGGGTAACAAGCTGAGATTAGGAGCACTCCTTTTAAGAGAGTGCTCCTAATCTCAGCTTGTTACCTGTATAAAAGACAACAGGGAGCCAGAAATCTTGCTTATAGATTGGGGATCAAATATTTTTTATCACTCATTGACATGCAAATCAACTTATAACTTATTTAACATGAGTTTTTCTTGATTTTTTTTTTTGTTATTCTGTCTCTCACTGTTAAAATACATACACCTACCTTTAAAGTTATAGACTAATAATTTTTTGTCAGTGGGCAAACATTCAAAATAAGCAGGGGATCACATATTTTTTCCCCTCACTTTATAAAAATTTGATGTGAAATGAAAGCCTTTTTTCTCCTGAACTCAATGATATATAAAAAGTGTGGGTGCCTTAATATGAAAGAAGTAAAGTATGGTTGAACAGACATATAGCTCAAAGTCTTGTACAATTGTCTCCAGCCTTAAGGTGTTAAAGATAATAGAAACTCGGGGGGGCGGAGCCTGGAGCCGGAGCTGAATGGACGCCATATCCATTCACTCCCGAGACAGCTGCCAATAATCCATGAATATCTCCACACCACAACACAGACCACGTCAAGGCGACAGCGGATGAAATAATGGACATCCACAACTGTATGTCCAATATGAAGGACCATATGCAACATCTACATACAGTGCCATTAACACTCACATTGCAGATGTCCACCCAAGAAGACCGCGCATGACGTAACCACATTAAAATCCGTGGTATACAAGGTGACATAATGGCAGACGAACTGCCACACTACATAAGGAGACTCCTGGCCACCATTGTGCCCCCGGCGACAGCCTGGAAAATCACCCTGGACAGAGTATATCATCTCCCGACTCCACCGAACGCACCTACCGAAGATGCTAGAGACATAATCCTCCACTGCACCACATCTTATGACAAGACTCAAATCATGACAGCGCTTCGAGGTAAAACACCTCTCACATTTGAGAATTCACACTTATCCTTCTTTCAAGACTTAACTCGAGCCACACTTCAATGGCGAAAGTCTCTGAGCCACCTTACCAATCAGCTACGAGCCAAAGGGATACAATACCGCTGGGGACTACCAAGATTCCTCACAATCACCCTCGCCGGAAATGTCCACAAGACTAGGGCAGAAGTCCCCGCTCTGATGACCAAACTGGGACTCACACCTACATTCACAGAGTTACCACAGCAGACTACCTCCTGGAACCCTGACATCTCAGTGTCCTTTGTCCCACGGGCAACAACATCTCTAGGCTCAGCTACATGACTGGACTTAAAGTCGACCAAACCTAAGGCAGCAACGAGAGCTGCAGCACAGTTTCTACTTGTTCATGTTTTGTGTTACATTTGATGTTAATTCATGTTCACGCTAGGAGAGGCCAGAATAGAATCCAGGTCCCAAGAGAAAGCATTACTAATTGTCACGGGCAGACCCTGCCCAACTCCTGGAGCCAAATTTGTAAGCACCCCAAGCAGCTGAATACATAAATAAGTAAACCGCAGATAGCTACTCCGTCAACCCCTCCCCCCCCCGCTACCCCCTTGGTTAGGGGTAACCACAACCCCACAAATCCTAGACACCACACAAATAGTGCCAACAATCTGGGAAACACATACACAGGTACATTTGGGTCCAATCACATAAGAGAGACCATGCACAACACCTAAATCCCCGCCTGGAGCATTAGGGACCCGCAGCAAGCAGCCCCTAGACACCAACAGTCAAAAGGATCCAACCCACACCAGGAACATGAGCAAACACATCGACGCCTAAAGCTCCCAACTTGTAACACACAGCAATATATTTCCATAAGGGGACACGGTAGTTCCTACATATCGGATGGGTCCCTCTTACTAAAATGTGTCTCTACTAAAGTAGATAGTTTAACTTGTTCACTTATTGTTTAACTTTCAATGACGTAATGTGGAATGTACTTCATGACTGTCGACCTCTACATATAAATCACCATACCACATACGACATGTCTAACTTGTAGCCTACTCCCATAAAAAGAGGCTAGACCGCATATGTATGAAAACATGTCCGATATCACGTTGTTACAACTGCAAATGTCTCATGTAAACAAGAAATGATGAGAGCACACAAATGAATACAATTAATACTACCCACAATTTGTAGTCAAATTATTCCCTGAAACAAAACAAGGGAAAAAGACATAGGGTAATAAAGTTTAAAACTGTGTGTTAAATATACATATTGGCCCCCCTCACATATGGGGAGCCACTTAAAAATCTGGCTCAGACTGCATGCCTTGAAAAAATAGGAATGCCAATGGACCCTTCTCTTTATTCTGTGTAAAGTACCTCCAGGACGCAGATTCAGGGGGTTACAAAGATTTGTTACTCCAGAAAACAAATTAAAATTCAGTAATACTAAAAAAAGTCCAATAAAACAGGAATCCACAACACCTGACGCGTTTCGGCTCTAAGCCTTCGTCAGAGGTGATGTGTATGTTCATGGCTTGCAGTCTTTTAAATTCTTCTTTGGCGCCTTTTTCACCATGATCACGGCACTTCACTTCCATGTTCTGCGTCCAAGCGTCATCTGTGTCCTCGCGCTCTGACCCCACTTCCGGTCCCAGTCACTTTGTTTCCGATATAAACGTCTGGATGTGTATGAAACGTCCGATGTTACCCTCTTACGGAAATATTACTTAATTGGCAAAATAAAAGGAGAAGAAGATACAATATTCTACATAAAATGTATCCTCAATAAAAATACATAATACATAAAACCTAATTGCATTCTTCTGTTATTATTTATCAAATATATAAAAATACCATGGGTGATATTATATCCATCTTACCCTATATTATTCCAATAAATACATAGGTACAAAGACAAAAAACTTCAAAATTTTAAAAATTATCAATTAAAACATTAGTGATGGAGATATTGCATTTAATGTAGTTATCTAAAATAGAAAAAAATGTCTCATGTACGATAATTTTATTAACTCTTATGCCTCACAAATAAAAAGAGAATAAAAAAAAAAAAAAAGATAATAGAAACTCAGTCTTATTAAATGCACTGATCAGCCACAAAATTAAAACCACTGACAGGTGAAGTAAATATATTGTTACAATAGCACATGTCATGGGGTGGGATATATAAGGCAGCAAGTGAATAGTGAGTTCTTAAATTTCTTGTGTTGGAAGCAGGCTTCCCTTCCGAGCTTGCACTCTTGCTACCTGCCTTTGATCTTTGGACCATCAGGCTGCAATTACTGAATGCTCCTGTATTGGATTCCTTGCCTTTCATTTCTTTGATATTAAGGGCCCTCTCCTACCACCACAGACAACCTCCAGGTGCTCACGAGGGTCATGATTGTAAGGGGTTGCTGTTCTGTTGTAATTGAGTTCCTCTCTAAAGCAATCTAACCAGTAGGTTGTCACGTGGTCTTGGGATGAAATAGAAACAGCTTCTCAGATATTAGGATTTTGGATATTTTGAAAGGGGGGATCCATTACATATGCTAAAATCAGTTTCAATATATTTTGTCACTTAAAAGAAAACTGAGCCATATGCATGAAATTACAATTTTGATTCAACTGACTGTATATTGGGCTGATTATAAGAGCAAGCTCCCCGGGACCCCTTTTATTCATTCTAGATCAAATCTCTAGGTAAGACCGAGAACAAAAAAGTAAAAAATAATATGCTGAATGTTTGAATAGAACACTATTCACATGTCTTTTCAATCCAAAAGTTTTTTTATGTCTGTATCTTATGCCCTAAATATATGCAAACATAGACATGCATTTGCTGCATATTATAACCTAAAGAATACCATACATGATTTTTATATGCGTTCTTTAAATAGAAAAAAATGTATACATTTTTGTAAATATTTGTTCTTGACTTTAAATAAGGTTAGGGTAACAACAAAGGCTTAAAAATAAAGTGCTAAATGTTTGATAAAGGTGTGTAATGACACAATCAGGAAGCACTTTGCTTAATATAAATTATAATATCCTGGTTGTCATATTCACTACTATCACTTTTATTTAGTTAATGTTTAATTACATTGTAATTCTGTTCCAGTTATTATTTAATACATAGTCATACATGAAATTCTAAATCTTGAAATTATATATTAAAAAAAAGCTTGGCACTTTTCCATTTTTCCATAGTTCTTCTAAAATGAAATATTAGTCTACACAAGATTTATATAGATTTAATCATTTGTTTTTGTTTAGTAGTTCTTGACAACGAATTCAGATAACAGACATGATCTAAGTTTGAAGTCTATTCTTTTATGATTTAGTACAATTTGCCATTTTTTTCAAAGGCATAGTCAATTTCAATTTTCTCATCCAGGAGCCATCACAAATACCTGTAAAATGTGTAATATTAGTTTAATATCAGCATTATCTAATATTAAGCTTTTAACTGTTATTTGGGTGCTTCCAGAATTCTGCTTGCCCTCTATATGTAAATATAGCTTTACTCCTTTAGTAATAAATATTTATATTAGTAACTCCTCTGTATTCAAGTGTTTTTAAATATATTGGAAAGTTATATTCATGTTTACAGTTAGAAAAACATGTTTCTCTTAGTTAAAGTCACACAGTTTTTAGCAGACTTCACAGGAGTTTTACAAAAGTTGACTCGTGTTTTAACATCCTTCCACCCTTTGATATAGTTTAGCAGTTTATTAAGAATATCTTAACTTGTTGTGGACATGTATTATATATAATCTTTATCTGTTTTGGACTTTTAAATTTCTAATTTGTAACCCAAAACTATTCATTCAATGTTTAATGTAATGATTAAATACAGTCATTATTATTCATACTGAACACAATCCTGCTGTCAATGTGTGACACAAACTCATAGGTTATTTGTCTATGTGGAATTCAATGCCAGACATAAAATATAAATGAAACAATATGACAACTGCCCTCAGATTGATTTCAAGAATCAGGTGCTAACTGGTGCTTAGTAAAGAGCAAAACAATGAAACATTTAACATCACTACGCCCCCAATACTTTATTTAATATATAATATTTATAATTTATAATAATGACTCCTCCATGGGGTTCTGGGGGTGGACTGTGATATGTCAATACATGCACACAACACCTCAAGAAGCCTTCCACAAGCAATTCCCCAAGGAGCCCCCACACATATTCACAACTCCATATATATAATATGATTTATCACCCATACATTCATTCCCACAACCAGCCCCTCATACGCAGTCCACATTCACAAACATAACATGATACCTAGCCCGCGTACATACATAATACAAATACGACAAAGCACATACACAATATAACACAATTCACATAAGCACAAAAAAATCCTGCAAAGCAGCTGCAGGAGTACAACATACACAAATGTTCATTTTTAAAAATAGGACCCGCACACCAACTGACTTAAAAGTCATGTTTTGGCACAGTAAAGATAAAAGGTTGCTGTGACGGACTGCCTGGCACCCCCCGACCAGGTACCTCTGTCAATCGATGCACCTAGTGCTCACCGGGGGCTCTAAGCACTCCACCAGACACTATAAGCACTGTAGACTCCACAAACTGCCGCAGCTTGGTTGGGGTCTCGCCGTCCTCCACCCACCCTGGACTCAAGACCAGGATCCAGCTTCCAGTGGGCAGACCTCTCCTACTCCAGAGAGCGTAGCCAGAACAGCTCTTAGAAGAGCTAGTGATTATACTCAGGGGAGTATAGTGATTATAGTAATCCCCAGAGTGTAGTTCTCTAATCCCCCAAACATGAGCCAAGAGTTCATGAAGAGGTAAAGCATCTCGTTTTATGGGAGCCATAATTAAATGTACGACACTCCCACAATAAACACACAATCCCTCCCCTCTGCCTGTGAGATAATTGGATCAGATACTGTATTAACCCAATTGTAACAGAACCGCTGGCACCCTGACCGGGTACCTTCTGCTGACGGAGGCTCCTAGTGCTTTCCAAGGTCTCCAAGCACTCCACCTGACACCATAACCACTGCAGACCCCATGAACCGCTGCAGCTTAGTTGGGGTCTCCACCCACTCTGGACCCAAGACCAGGGTCCAGCTTCCAGTAGGTCGATCTCTCTGAATTCCAGAGAGCAGGAACAGGAACAAGCTCTTAGCAGAGCTTAGTGATTATACCCTGGGGAGTATAGTGATTATAGCAATCCCGAGAGTGTAGTTCTCCAATCCCCCAAACATGAGCCGAAACTTCATGAAGGTACAAGATGATCTGACTCCAATGAGCATTTATTACTCCTTATATACAAGTTTTCAGGCCAGAGGCACACCCCCTGGACCTGGTGGTAAACTGTGACAAAATGGACACAAATTAATGGGAACACTAATTAACATAATAACACTCCCACATACACAATGAAATCCCTCCTCTCCATCCTGGAGATATTTGGTTTAAGGCACTGCAGTAAACTCAATTATCTCCAGGTGCAGAAAATATCTACATTTTACAATAACAGGAAAAATACGTAAAAGTATATAAAAATATATAATTCTTATTGTATTACACAGAACCCCCACATTTAACCTATCCCCAGATAGCTCGGATCTGAGCGCCCAACCTAGGTGAACAGCGCTCAGATCCCATGAACAGAGTAAATTTGCCATGGGGAAAAGCATAGCAAGGGCTGTTGAGAAACCAAGGAGGGACAAAAGCAGTCCGTTCCAACTGGTTTGGCAGTGTGCCTGGGACAACGCCCTGCTGGAGAACAATAGACAGGAAATGGGGGAGGGGAAGAAACACACCTTCTCATGGATTAAAATGGGCAGAAACAGTCTTCAGAAGTCAATAAGCCCCAAATAGTCTTTTTAAATGGCAAAACACCCCAGGGCCATAGTCATGAGGAAGGAGGTTGGCAATCAGGCTCCTCCAACAGCCAGGGGCAAAGGGCAGCTTGTCACCTAACAATGCAGTGACAAAAGGCATTTCGTCACACCAATTATCTCCAGGCCGAAATAAACATATATTTTACAAAACCCCAAAATACAACATATCCCCATAAATCCTACATCCCTGATAGCACTGAACTAGGTGAACAATCACCCAGATCAGGGGTTCAGAAATTTTATGGAAGTCATAATTTTGCCCAGGCTCAGGCAGGTTTTTCTGCCCAAAACAGTTCCATAGAATCGCGGCTAAGTGCCGCTGGAGGACCGACCGGGAACCACGTGGTTTTCATGCTGAAAATAGTTCCAGGGCATTCGCAGTGAAGTCCCCCTGAAGTCTATTCACGGTTTTGATCCATGCAAGCAAGATGGCCGCCAAGCTGGCTGCCACGTGTTCGAATGTCGAATGGCGGCCACTTCGACTGTTCAGGAGTTTGAAGTGCCACTTCGAAAGTTCGAACTGTGGCCATAAAACCCCAAAAAAGGCACAAACAGTGATTTAAAGTTTTATCACAGGAGCCATTGTCACAGGATAGGAGGCTGGCAAACAGGCCCCTCCAAAAAAAGGTGGCGAGGTTACTTTCGCCACACATTTTCCCCCCCAAGGGAAGACTAACCAGGTACCTGACTTCCTGCCGGTCAGTACCTGAGTTAGTCTGGCAGTCCACCCACAACCAAACACTTAACTTGTACATCTCTGGTTCCCAGGTTTGTCCTGTATGTCTCCAGCAGTCAAGTGGACATCTGGTACTCCTGGTCTCCCTTTCAATCCCAAGCATGGCGTTGGGGTCACTCGGTGGGCAGAGTCCAGTGGTGTTCTGCCCCAGCGCCAAGGCTACAGCTGGGTATGGCAGTGGGTCTTACGGTCCCAACATGCACAGCACTCAAGGCTTATGGCACTCGAGACTTCTAGAGTCAAACAGGCTCTGGCTTATCAAGTGTCCCAGTGGAGCTTCAGATATCTGCTAACGCAAAAAGGTGGTTAGGGACAATCCTTAATTTATGCATTACAGCACTAAGAGGAATGATCTCAGATCACTTCCTCCCAGCATTTATGAACAGGAAACCGTACTAGAGTAAAACACTCCAGAGCATCTATTGCTGCTTCTGCCCTTCAAATGTGTCCAGGACAGCCTGGTCCTCACTGGACACCAGGGAAGCCACCCACACTGCTAGATACACACAGAGACGCAGAATAAATCCCCCCTCACACAAATAATGTAAACAGCTCACACAAAAAAATATACCCACACAGTCCCCATAAACACAACACTACTGACAATCCACCTTCCCGCACACAACATAACAAGCAGCCCCACGCATACACACACCAAACACACATTGTGACATATCCACACACACACACACAATTCCACAAGAAACCCCCATACACAGCCCAAATTTATATGTATCCTACACAATACTATAAACTACTCATGAACATATACAATATAACAGCCCACGTATGCACAAATACAATGCTACACATCAACTACAGCACTCATAAATAACACAAGCAGAATATTTGAACATAAACAACTCAATTTAAAAAAAATAGGACCGACACACCAATGGACTTCAAAATTGTATTTTGGCACAGTACTACTTAAAGGTTGTCTTCACCTGGTATTGTTTGTCGAATAAGCTTCCTTTCTTTTCTTAGTAAGTACCAAAAATGTGGTTTAGGAATTTTATACAGGATTTTTAAAGAAACAGACTGGCTGGAATTTAAAGTGAATTTCAAACATGAAGGGATACTCCTAGCACCATGATCCCTTCAGTGATTTTAACTGACCATGATGCTTGGATTTTGTAAGAGCATTTTTTTTTTTGCTCTAAAATACTGCACTTACAGAGTTGAACCCCTCTGCTGCCAAAGGTGTAACTCCAGCTCTGGCAGCATCATTGAGGTGTCATTAGGCAGGCTGGAACAAGAGTTCTGAGCCAGCTTATGTAGATTTTGTGCAAATGTAGCATCTGTCTTCAGCAGGCACACCTGTCTGTGCAACCTATGTCTTTTCCCATACAACCCTACAAAGGGGAGTGACATCACAGGTGGAGAATTGGGCTAAGCAGAAAACTTGACGTTGGTGCTTTAATGGAGTTAAGTTAAAGCCGATGTAGTTAAACTGGATGCATATCAGAGCTGGAGATTTTTTTTAAATGTCACTATTATGGCCTTAAATGTGAAATTCACACTATCCAATGTAGTGATTTATGACTAAATGCATACATATCAAGTTGGGCCACAAAGGTCAGCATCGACAGGGGACACTATTCTGAGTATTATGGTACCCAACAAGATACAACATGAACAGCACATATCGGACAAGCGTCTGAGGCCTAGGATTGACAGGGGATCCATTCCTTATAGAAATATTATTCCTGGCTACCAATAATGTTGGGTCAGACCACTGTGCACTTCTGAAGTTACCAGGCCTAACCTCTAAATCAATTAACTCTATTTCTGGTTCAGAGCTTCTAGAAGGTCCAACATTAGTTTGTTCTGGGTTTTCACCAACTAATGTTTTTATAGGGAAGTGTTGCATACTGTTAGGCCCATCATCATGATCTCTCTCATCTGCCAGAGTATCTGCAAAAGGAAATTCATTATTCTGTTCACCTGATGGGTTTTCAAAACAGCCCTATAGGTCTAGAAAATGGGAAAATCCCTTCCAATAATCATCTCATGTGCCAGTTTTGGTACCAGCCCCACTCTGCAGTTTACAGTAGTTATGTATATCCCTGTGCACACAAGCAATATCAACTTTTTCAGAGTTAACAATATGAGTATCCTATAATAAGGATTGGTCTAGAAGGGTAACCATACTCCCTGAATCTAGCAATGCCTGTATATTTTTTCCCACCACATTCACGGTACACCCAGGGTGACTATTCAAATAACCCTTTTTTTTTTGCAGAACATACAACCTGTGAATAAAGTGCAATTCTTTCCCAATTATTACCAAAATTACACTCCATTGGTTCAACATTTCAGGACAGTCTTTTGCAATATACCCAAAGTTTCTGCATTTAAAGCATTTTATACCATAATTAGTACTTTTTGATTCCTTTGTAGGATTTTCCCACCTCCCAAAGTCTTTTTCTCTTTTAACAATGTCTCTTGGGTAATAAAACCCTGTTCTCTCATCAAAAGACCCCCTTTTCCCTGGAACAGTCTTATCAGATTTTCTGGGGCTGTAGGTTTTCTGATTCTTGGGTCTCTCTTGGCCAGGAGGTTGAAGCAGTTCTCCCGCGGCAATATATGCCGTTTAACCAATTCAACCAATTGGTCTGCTGTTTGGGGATTGCTCTGACTGACCCACCGACGAAGTCCAATAGGTAAGCCTCTCAGGAATCTTTCCATCACCAGTTGCTCCACAATGCGGCTGGGTGAATTGATCTCTGGCTGCAACCATTTTCTGGCAAGGTGTATCAAGTCAAACATCTGTGAACGAATTGCTTTATCCAGGCTGTAAGTCCACGAATGAAATCTCTGGGCACGGACGGCTGTTGTCACCCGCAGGCGTGCCAGTTTTTCTGCTTTCAGCTTCTTGTAGTCACTGGCTTCCGCTGGTTCCAGATCATAGTATGCTTTCTGGGATTCACCAGTAAGAAATGGTGCTAGCAGACATGCCCATTCCACTGCAGGCCAACCTTCTCGGTCAGCGGTTTCTCTCAAATGCCATCAGGTAGGCTTCTACATCATCTGTGGATACCATTTTTTGCAAGTAGTGACTTGCAAAAATACTCTGATCACCTTTGGACAGTGTGGTGATTCTGTGGCATCCCTGGCCAGCCTTTGTGATAGACTCTGGATCTCCTGCTGTATGGCACATGTGGCATGCTACTGCTCCTCTCTGAGCAATCGATGAGCTGCTGCCTGTGCTGCTTCAACTTGCTTAAATAAAGCATCTGTATTTTCCTTTTGAGCCAGTACAAGTTGCTGCAATATTGAAATGCTGTCTTGCTGTATTGCATTAGTCTCTGCAGTCCTTCTGTTTGTCTCTTGCTGTACAGCAGTGGACTGGAGCAAAGCTTTCATGACATCCTCCATTTTCTCAGCAGTCTCTTTCTCCTTACTTACAGACTTTGCCGTGTGTTGCCCGCTTTCTCCACCATATGTGACAAAAGTACTCCTTTCCCTTGGTACCTTGTCCTGGGATTGGGGTGTTACACACAGTCTTTTCAGGCCTTAGAGACACTTCACACGCTGGATGAGGTAAAAGGACTTGCTCTTTTTATTGTGGTTCCAAAATAAATGCACAGTAAGGTATAAAAGGTTGTAACAAAATCTATCAAACAAAATCCTTGCTCTTCTGAGCACTAACTAAACAAAATAATTAGCTAACTGGGTTGGATGGCTTATCCATTTCCCAACATAAACATAAACAACAACCTTACTGTTTCAGGGTTTTCAGCTCTCTGTTTCCACTCACAGAAATCAAACACAATCTCTCTCCTCCTTTGGCAGCTGACTACTTAATAGCACCTGTAATTAACAATCCTTTTCAAGTGAGGTAAATTAGGATTGAAACTCTGGAACTGGACTTCTCACCTGTAGGTTCCAAGCAACTTCCAAAATGTGGAGTGGAGCACTGGCCCACCCTACTCTTCAAGTGCTCCACCCCAGGGCCCAAATATACACATATTTAAAGTGCAATATTCATTTTAACATAACACATTTCCCTGGGTCTAGTTACACAAAGTAGGAACCTTGCAAAATCTGGGGAGGTATATAGATTCCCTCCAGCACAATTCCTTGCTTTCGGTCACAATATATATATATATATATATATATATATATATATAAAGTTATTGTACCTTGCACTCAGGCTTCACTGTTGTATAACCGGGTGCATCACCAGGGCTCCAGTATCCAAGCAATTGAAATGGTTGGCTGCACTCACAGATTTTTCTTAAAATGTAACTTTTAATTAATTATATAAGAGCAGATCAACGTTGCAGTCCCTCTTGTGGACTTTCATCAGGATCAGCTTTTCCTTATTAAAGAAAAATCTGTGAGTGCAGCCAACCATTTCAATTGCTTATATATATATATATATATATATATATTATGACAAAATTGAACAGCTAAGGAAAGAATTTTCCCCATCTTGCCATACTCTTTCTCAACCACACGTAGATCATGAATTTTCCTACCCTTCAGTCTCTCTCCCCGGCTACTGAACAAGAGGTGGCTGCGCTTCTCCTTTGCTCTCGCCCCACCACTTGCCCGCCCAATACTGTCTCATCTCACCTTATCAGATCTCTCTTCCCTGCTGACCTTAAACATGCCACTGTAGTACTTATCCTGAAAAAAACATCTCTTGACCCATCGTCCCCCTCTAACTAAGATCCCATATTCCTGCTTCCTTTTTCCTCAAAAACTTCTGGAAAGACTTTTCTTTACCTGTATGTCTCACTTCCTCAATCCCAACTCTCTCCTTGACCCTTTTCAATCTGGCTTCCGCCCTCTCCACTCTACTGAGACTGCTCTTATCAAACTTACTAACAACCTAATCGCAGCTAAATCCAAAGGCCACTACTCCATACTAATTCTTCTTGACCTCTCTGCTGCCTTTGACACCATTGATCATGCTCTCCTTCTTCAAACTCTTCAATAACTCGGCCTCTGTGACTCTGTCCTCTTGTGGTTTTCCTCTTATCTCTCCCAATGCTCATTCATTGAATCCTTTTCTAATGATACCTCCTTCCCTCAACCTGTCTCATTTGGAGTCCCCCAAGGCTCTGTCCTTGGTTACCT
This sequence comes from Pelobates cultripes, assembly GCA_933207985.1. Taxonomy (NCBI): domain Eukaryota; kingdom Metazoa; phylum Chordata; class Amphibia; order Anura; family Pelobatidae; genus Pelobates; species Pelobates cultripes. The sequence goes on from OW240915.1 coordinate 223,313,088, forward strand.
TCTATTTTCTCTTTATACTGCCTCTTTTGGCAAATGTATTACCTCATTTGGATTCCACTACCACCTGTACGCTGACACCCAGATATATCTACCACCATTGGACTCCCCCCTAGTCATCAATCGTTTAAGAAGTGCCTTAAAACCCATCTCTTTAGGAAAGCTTACGGCCTCCCACAGTAACCTCTATCTCACATATCTGTCTCTTGCTCTGTGATACACACACACACAGACACACTGATGCACAACAGGCACATACACTGATGCACAGACACATACACTGGCATACAGATACAAACACAGACACACTGACTTACAGATACACACACAAAGACGCACAGACACATACACTGATGCACAGACACATACACTGGCATACAGATACACACACAGACACATATACTTACAGATACACACACAGCCACATACACGGACGCACAGAAACATGCACTGACGCATTCAGATACACACACTGACACATGCAGATACACAGACATACAGATACACTGACACAATGGCACAAACTGTAACACACACTGACATATACAGATACACACATGCAGATACACTGACACATACATACTCACAGACATGCAGTTACACACACAAGCACTACACACACATACACATACATATACACAAATACTACCTTTTAACTGGCTGGGTCTGGTGGAAGTTAGGGTCCTGCTGCTCTCCTGGACCGCTCTGCTTGCCTCGCCCCCTTTCCCGCATGGCATGCTCGGTGTGCGAGCTGGGAGGAAGTAGTTATAAGCGTTACTTATTCCCAGCTCTGGCTGCAGAAACAGAGACCGAACCCATGAAGGCACATGTGTATCGGGTGGCCCAAAGTGCGTGGGCCTCCCCATAGGCTCAGGCAGCTGTTCCCAGCCTGTGTGACAGCCATCACTGCTGCCATTACCCACATTTTTTCGTGTAAACCCAGGGGCACTGAATTGTACCCTTGGGGGTACGCGTACCACAGGTTGGGAACTGCTGATCTAGATCAATGATCTAAGCCAATCCAATACTTCCCCATAGAGATATCTGATAGAAGTAGCAAAGTTTAATTATTTTATTTTAGAGAAGCAGATTATCGTGCAGGACAGCAATGTTTTCAGCTGTAGGATTAATATAAGGCGGAAGAGGCACACCTACACCACCGCCGTCCGGGTGCCTATATTGTTTCTTTAAATTCATAATGTAAGTTGCAGGACATCTTAGCTGTAGTATGCTCAGCAGTCTTTGCTATATATTTCTATTAATTGTATTCATATTTCTTAGTTGTACTGATATTTATTTTTAGTTATACTAAGATCAGGCAGTCAACTAAGTGAAACCGGATTATAATACTGAGCTTCCTATATCACAGAGACCATGCACTCAATTAGTCAAATTGGTCATACTTTACTAGGCCTGTTCTATTTTACAGGTCAAATGCTCACTTAGTCAAATTGGTCACTAAACAGGTCACTCATTAAGCCACCATCTCCTTTTCTGGTGATTAGTACGGCCTACCACAAGGTTAAGACCTCAGGCAACCTGAAATTTCAGTTCTGTACAGCATATCACTACAAGTTAAACAGTGATCTTATACAACAGTCATTGATTTTTTTTCATAATGCTTCTATTATACACTTTGACTGCCTTATAATATCATGACATGATTTTCCCTCCTTCCTATCCAATTTCTAATATATTTGGATCAGAATAGGTTTCTTAAATCATTTTATTGTTACATCATTCTTACCTAACTTTACTCATTGCACTGTAATCATCAGATATGACTACAGTCTCTGACACTTAGAGTAAACCTTAGTATGAGACAGGCCTAAAATCACCAACCTGTTTCTACCAACCTGTTTCTACCTAATCTAGATATACCTCACTACTTTGTGTTGATATATTTTCCAACCTACTCTAAATAAAATAGGTTATAAAACGAGATTTCTATTTTTCACACATGTTGCTGGTATTTGCAGCGGCTATACTTAAATTCATCCCTTACTCTTTTTTGATATCTATGAATAGGGACTTAGTAGTGAGAGTTGTGCTTCCTCACCTAACAAATCTTTTCAGGAATAGGACTGAACAAATGGCATCAGTTACAAAAAGGGCTGCTGCTCAGGCAGATACCTCATACTATCTCCACTACTTCAACTAATTTCTGGTAAGATGGAAAATCAAAAAGTGCATTATAGTTTTTAATGCATTTATGTGATTTAAAAATATAATATGTAAAATCCTGATACAGTCTGCACTTTTTTTTCCTTAAAATTGAATTGTCATCATTATTTTGTTTTAAAGATTATGAGTTAACCATTCTTTCTTTCTATCTGTTAGTCTATCAAGTCTGTCTGCCTCTCTTCTCTTTCTCTCACCCTTTCGATCAATCTATTTCTTCTAAAAGTCTACCTATCAACCCACTGTCTTTCTATCCCAAAACAGACAATCTTTTCCAGAAATGCAAGAAGTGCAAAAGTATGCCATATATATCTGACTGATTAGTAGACTGAGGATGAATTTGCCTCAGGTTCTTAACTCATCTGAACTACATTTGGCTGACAACAAACTTCTGCAATGTTCTTTATTTAATATAAATATAGCTATTACTTGTCAGCATTTTACTAACGCATAGTGTAGAAACCAAATTGGCACCTTTCAATATTTGAAATGTACTCTTATTTCATTCCTATAAACCACTTTCTATAATGTAACTGAATATCTATCTATCTATCTATCTATCTATCTATCTATCTATCTATCTATCCATCCATCTATATTAGACCATTCCAAGTCAAAAGTATGGATATTAAGCAGATGTTATTTCTTATATTAGTTCAATAATGACAATTATTACTTTCAGATCAATATATTTATTTGTATTTTACCTACTATTTTTAAGTAATGCTAACACAAAGACATAGATCTATATATTTATGATGTTAAAGAACTAAAGGCAAAATAATTATGAATTGAAAGATTTATTTGAAAACACACTGAGGTTCTACCCTCAGGTTTATATGACAATATGGTGGATTCTCAAGGAAGTTCATAGATTAGTTTAATTGTCGAGTAGAAATGTGCCAATAAAAAGAAAACCTTGAGAATCCTGATGGAAATAAACTGTTCGTGCTTCACAGAGAGACTGAAGCATGCTATCACAATGACTGGAAGTCTTAACAATTTAGACGCTAATTGTATGTGTAATAATGTAATAGTGAGATTTGTAATAACTAAATGATGTATCCTTATTAAGACTATTTTATACCATTTCCACCCCTAATATACTGATGACATTTATACTAAATCATTTTGCTCTGTAATTATATTCTGTAGTTTATGTTTGCTACTAGGCAAATGAATATACATTTGAATTGACAGCTTCATTCATATTAGTTTGCTAAAATTGTAAATACTAGTACTTTGGCAAACTCCCTTCCTCACAGTTAGAGGCAGGTCAGTCCTGGGAATTGAGTGTTATGAAGATGAAGAAGTCAGAACATAGAAACATAGAATGTGACGGCAGATAAGAGCCATTCGGACTATCTAGTCTGCCCAATTTTCTAAATACTTTCATTAGTCCCTGGCCTTATATTATAGTTAGTGTCATGCCAAAAGCATGAGTTGGTGTTTGATGTGTGTTTATATATGTTAAGAGTTGTTTTTTGTAAACCTTGGGATGACATTTATTGTGGTCTTTGATCTTGCACCAGGCCTAGACCATAAAACATCTAGATAGCCATCACCAGAGCTGGACACAATGAATTTCATAGAGTGGGCAATAGACTGCCAGACCAACCCCCTCTGATCCCCCCCCAGGGGTCTGCCCACTGAGAAACAACTAGTTTAGATATATGAGGGTGTTGGACTATCCAGGGAAGTCAGTTATTCATTTTTCTTTTGTCAGTAACTTCTAGGAGACCTATACCATCTAAGACTCCCACAAGAATTCTATATGGGGTAAATATATGTAAGGAATTTCTTGTGTTTTCTCCTATTTTATTTTATGTACTGTTTTGCAATTTGTTATCTGTATGTCATTTATTTCTGTATTTTGTACTCAGCACTGTGAATCCTTTTTGTCAGATTAAATGTTTACTTAATCAGCTTGTGTCTCTGTTCTCTATGAGCTTCACTCTCCAGAGGAAAGCTCAGGTAAACACGTTACCAAAAAGGGGTTAACTATATATGTTTTATCAGTAAAAGTAGAACTGTGATACTATAATTCTCCTGTGTGTGGGGTAACCTAAGACGCCCGGGTTTAAAAGTCTTGGTGGTGGCAGTAGAAAGTGTATTAAGGGGGTTAGTGTAGAAGGGATTGCAGGGGTTAATTGAGTGGTTGCTGGGACTAGCAACAGGTAACCAGGGGTCTGGTGTCATTAACCCTGTCACTTCCACACTCTCCCCACTGTCTCGGCTGGGCCTATAGCCCACGCACGTGACAAACTGGCGGCAGCTAGTGGGATATATTTAGAGATTTTTAGTGCTTGCTAGATTTTACCTGTAAAGGGGGTCTTAGCACTAAAAGAAATTGCATACTTGTTTTTGTGTAATTTCCAAAGACCAAGCTCAGTGCTGATTTAAAATACATACAAAGTGCAAAACAGTTCTCCCCTCCCATCTTTTGTTTTTCTTTCTCTATCCTATTTGTGAATATGGAGGCCTATCGCAAACAATCAAAAGAGGCCTTGGAATTGTTGTGCCAAGAAAAGAATTTACCAACTTTTGGCAAAAATAAGGCACAACTTATTGCTGACCTTGTGGAGGCTGACAGCCATATTTTCCCGCCCGAGACGGACACTGAAAGGGTTACAGAGCTCCCTACTACTGCAGGAGTGTTGCTTACTGAAATGCCTGGTGGTTGTACCCCTCAAAACATTAAGGACATTTGCTCAACTGATTTATTTCGGCAACTGATGGCTGCAAATCCTCAGGAGGCCCTGCATGTGATGATCCAACAGCAGGCTGCAGAAAGGGAATCTGCAGAGAGGCTAGCCGAAAGGGAGGCACAAAGGAGACATGAGCTGGAACTTGCTAAACTGCAATTTACCCTTCAGTCCTCACTGAACAGCAATGCATCAGAGTCCAGCACACGTAGGCTCCGTAAGGATGATTTTCCTTCCCTCGAAGAAGGGACAGATTTGGATGTATTTCTAAAAAGTTTTGAGAAAGTATGCAGGCAGCATCAACTACCCTCAGACCAGTGGGGCAGATATTTAACTCCACAATTGAAAGGGAAAGCCTTGGATGTGTTTGTGTCCCTTCCCCCAGAGACTGATAACAACTATGAGGCAATCAAATCTGCATTGCAAAAAACTTTTAACCTTACTCCTGAGTCTTACAGGAAAAAGTTTAGGAGTATGCAGCAATGCCCATCATCCAGCTGCATTCTATATGTTGCACAATTAGAAACCACGTTCCGGCAATGGGTAACAGGAGTACAAGCTACTACCTATGAAGCCTTAATGACTTACTGGTCCTGGAGCAGTTCTTGCAGACCCGGAGCCCTAATGTACGAGAGTGGATTTTGGAAAGAAAGCCAAAAAATGCTAGGGCTGCTGCAGAACTGGCAGATGACTATGCCTACATCCATGCACCCACATCCAGGTGTGGACTTGTGTCAGCTGCTACTTCGACCTGGAGAGAAGCTACAGTTCAATCACCACCTGTAAGATCTGCAGTGAGAACTTCACCGCCGACTGCCAGCGTAGCCGGGGCTATGTCAAGTGAGTCAGATGCCCGCCGTTGTTTTCGATGCAACCAGATTGGTCATCTGAGCAGGACTTGCCCCACTAGGAATATACCCTCACCAGCCCGTGGAGGGGCACCATCAGTTTTGCTTGTGGGTGGGTCTGTGGGGAAACGAGAGGATAACCTGCAGAGTGTAATTGTGGGTGACCAAGTGACCGTGGGACTGAGAGATTCTGGAGCTTCATTCACCCTGGTGCGCCCTGAAGTGGTGAATACAGAGGACATAATCCCTGGAAGAACCATGTCCATCAAAGGAATTGGGGGTGTGCGTCCCGCTGTGCCCCTTGCATGTATGTACCTTGATTGGGGTGCGGGCAAAGGTTTGCAGGAAGTGAGGGTTTCGGAGGATATCCCTGTTAATGTTCTGTTGGGGAATGATTTGGGCAGGATGCTCTGTCACTATGCTCCAGCGGACACTGTTTGTGAGCCAGGAGGGCTGACTGCTCCACCTAAGGTATTGTGTGAAACTTTGGGAGACATTGTGAAGTGTGATTGCTGGGAGGGAGAGCAGGGTGTGGATAAATATCTACCTGTAACTGAACCAGTGATGTCTACCAAATGTGAGATAGGGGTGAGTAGTGATGTGCCTGTATTAAAATATTGTGAGGCTGGGATGTCAGAGAGTAAGGGGGAGGAGGAAGGTGAGAGCCAGGGATGTGTACCACTAGTCGCAGTGGTAACAAGTCAACAGTGGGTCAGGGCTGCAGCAGGACAGTCTGAGGTGCTATGTGAGATTGTGAGAGGAGGGCCTGCCTTGGAGAAGAAATTATGTGAGTGTGTGCAAAATTCTGTATCTGATCAAGGGGGGTCAAATGTGTCCTGTGAAAATGTATGGGAAAAGCCTTCCAGCGAGAGGGGGCTGAATGAATATATGTGCCAATATGTGCCTGAAGCAGATGTATGTGATACACTGGGTGAAAATGTGAAGGGACAGCGAGGCTATGAGGGAGGGCAGAGGGTGTGTGAGCTTTACTCTGCGCCAGACTTAGCCAGTTTCCAAAGTTCTGTATGTCTGATGACCTGGAGTGAAAGTGAGGGGCACGGACAGACTCAGCCTGTGGGTCCAGGAAGGATGGCTGCAGGGAAACATACTGTTGGAGGAACCAGGAACCTTGTCAGTTTATCACAACTCACGCATACACCTAAGCAACTTTCTGATTGTGAACCAAAGGTTCAGAGTCTGATAGTGCAACAAGCCCAGCAGACAGACCGCAAAATAAAAGAGATGATGGGTGTTGATACAGCACATCTATCCTGGGAGTGTTCTCTGTCTGCTTTTTTGTGTGCTTACCGGGGAGTGCTGCAGAAATCCATTGGTTTCTTCCCCTTACAGCTACTACATGAGCGCAGTGGGTGTGGTTTAAGGGATGTTACCAGAGATCGATGGGGAATTGAAACAGGCAAATCAGGCATGTTTGTTGAGGGTGTAGCTGTGGTATGGACTGATCACAACCTGCTGCAGGTGACAGGTAACCATGGTAAACTGCTCCATTGGAGCCCTATCCTCCAACAGTATAATTTCACTGTCCAACACAAAAAGGGCAGCTTGCATGGGAATGCAGATGGCCTGTCTCGGCAACTAGAGGGTTAATGGTAGACAGATAAATCAGCCTGTGGCTACATTTTTCTGTCCACCATCTTAAGGGGGAGGTGTCATGCCAAAAGCATGAGTTGGTGTTTGATGTGTGTTTATATATGTTAAGAGTTGTTTTTTTGTAAACCTTGGGATGACATTTATTGTGGTCTTTGATCTTGCACCAGGCCTAGACCATAAAACATCTAGATAGCCATCACCAGAGCTGGACACAAGGAATTTCATAGAGTGGGCAATAGACTGCCAGACCAACCCCCTCTGATCCCCCCCCAGGGGTCTGCCCACTGAGAAACAACTAGTTTAGATATATGAGGGTGTTGGACTATCCAGGGAAGTCAGTTATTCATTTTTCTTTTTGTCAGTAACTTCTAGGAGACCTATACCATCTAAGACTCCCACAAGAATTCTATATGGGGTAAATATATGTAAGGAATTTCTTGTGTTTTCTCCTATTTTATTTTATGTACTGTTTTGCAATTTGTTATCTGTATGTCATTTATTTCTGTATTTTGTACTCAGCACTGTGAATCCTTTTTGTCAGATTAAATGTTTACTTAATCAGCTTGTGTCTCTGTTCTCTATGAGCTTCACTCTCCAGAGGAAAGCTCAGGTAAACACGTTACCAAAAACGTGTATATATGTTTTATCAGTAAAAGTAGAACTGTGATACTATAATTCTCCTGTGTGTGGGGTAACCTAAGACGCCCGGGTTTAAAAGTCTTGGTGGTGGCAGTAGAAAGTGTATTAAGGGGGTTAGTGTAGAAGGGATTGCAGGGGTTAATTGAGTGGTTGCTGGGACTAGCAACAGGTAACCAGGGGTCTGGTGTCATTAACCCTGTCACTTCCACACTCTCCCCACTGTCTCGGCTGGGCCTATAGCCCACGCACGTGACAGTTAGGATAGCCTTATGCCTATTCCACGCATGCTTAAACTCCTTTACTGTGTTAACATCTACCACTTCAGTTGGAAGGCTATTCCATGCATCCACTACCCTTTCAGTAAAGATATACTTTGTGATATTATTTTGAAACCTATGTCCTCTTGTTTTGGTAGTTTTTCTTCTTTTAAATATAGTTTCCTCCTTTACTGTGTTGATTCCCTTTATGTATTTAAATGTTTCTATCATATCCCCCCATCTCGTCTTTCCTCAAAGCTATACATGTTAAGTTCCTTTAACCTTTCCTTGTAAGTTTTATCCTGAAACCCATGAACCAGTTTAGTAGCCCTTCTCTGAACTATCTCTAAAGTATCAATATCCTTCTGGAGATATGGTCTCCAATACTGCGTACAATACTCCAAGTGTGGTCTCACCAGTGTTCTGTACAATGGCATGATCACTTTCCTCTTTCTAATGCTAATATCTCTCCCTATACAACCAAGCATTCTGATAGCATTTCCTGCTGCTCTAATACATTGTTTGCCTACCTTCAAGTCTTTAGAAATAATCACCCCTAAATCCCTTTTCTCAGATGTTAAGGTTAGGACTCTATCAAATATTCTGTACTCTGCCCTTGGGTTATTACGTCCAAGATGCATTATCTTGCACTTATCCACATTAAATATCAGTTGACACAACTCTGACCATTTTTCTAGTTTACCTAAATCATTTGCCATTTGACTTATCCCTCCTGAAACATCAACCCTGATACATATCTTAGTATCATCAGCAAAAAGACATACCTTACCTTCAAGACCTTCTGCAATTTCCCTAATAAAAATATTAAAGAGAATAGGACCAAGTACAGATCCCCGAGGTACCCCACTGGTGACAAGCCCATGCTTCGAATACAGTCCATTGACTACAAACTTCTGTTGCCTGTCACATTCAACAATATTGGAATCCAAACTTAAAGATTGCAGTTTATTGATTAGCCTTCTATATGCAACAGTGTCAAAATCCTTACTGAAATCTAGGTAAGCAATGTCTACTGCACCACCCTGATCTATTATTTTAGTTACCCAATCAAAAAAATCAATAGATTAGTTTGACATGATCTCCCTGAAGTAAACCCATATTGTCTCTGATCTTGAAATCCATGTGATTTTAGATGTTCAACAATCCTATCCTTGAACATGGTTTCCATTACTTTCCCAACTACTGAAGTAAGGCTTACTGGCCTAGAGTTGCCCTACTCCTCCCTACTACCTTTTTTTGTGAATGGGCACAACATTCGTTAACTTCCAATCTTCTGGTACTACTCCTGTTAACAATGATTGGTTAAATAAATCTGTCAATGGTTTTGCTAGTACACCACTAAGCTCTTTTAATAACTTTGGGTGTATTCCATAAGGTCCCATTGACTTATTTGTCTTTACTTTTGACAGTTGAAATAGAACCTCTTCCTCTGTAAACTCACATGTAACAAATTACTCATTTGTCCTTTTTGCTAACTGAGGCCCCTTTCCTTCATTTTCAACTGTAAATACTGAACAAAAATATTAATTGAGGCAGTCAGCTAGACGTTTATCCTCTTCCAAAAAAAGGGCCACCTTCAAAATCAAGCTAACCTAGATACAAAAAAAAATATACTAGGCCATCTTCTCATATCAGCTAATTTCATCATCTTCATACATACCTTCCTTCTTTTGTTTTTAATCTAACTAATCCTTGTTTCACTTTCCTCTCATTTATTTATCTAAAACATGTTTTGGCACCTTTTTTAACTGACTGTGCTATTTTCTCTTCTGTGTGTTATTTGGAAGCTCTTATAACTTGCTTAGACTCTTTCTGCCTAATCTTATAGATCATTCTGTCTTCTTCACTCTTTTTTATAATTATATCATCTTCATACATACCTTCCTTCTTTTGTTTTTAATCTAACTAATCCTTGTTTCACTTTCCTCTCATTTATTTATCTAAAACATGTTTTGTCACCTTTTTTAACTGACTGTGCTATTTTCTCTTCTGTGTGTTATTTGGAAGCTCTTATAACTTGCTTAGACTCTTTCTGCCTAATCTTATAGATCATTCTGTCTTCTTCACTCTTTTTTATAATTATTAAATGCTAACTTTTAGTTTTTTACTATTTTGGCCACATCTGCGGAGTACCACAGTGGCCTCTTGAATTTTTTGCTTTTACTGACAAGCCTAATGCAATTTTCGGTTGCCTTCAGCAGTGCAACTTTTAAATAATCCCATTCCTCTTAACTCCATTTAAATTGCTCCAGTCTGATAATGACTCCTTTACACATATTCTAATTTTAGAAAACTAAAAAGTTTTTCTAAAGTCTAAAACTTTTGTTTTTGTGTGGTGTGACTCAGTCACTGTTCTTATATTAAACCACACTGACTGATGATCACTGGATCCTAAACTTTCACTTACAGTAATATCTGATACCAAATCTCCATTTTTTAACACTAAATCTAGTATGGCCTCTTTACGAGTTTGCTCCTCAACGACTTGTTTTAGAGACAATCCCAGTAGGGAGTTTAGAATATGCGTGCTCCTGGCACAAGCAGCTATTTTGGTTTTCCAATTCACATAAGGAAGATTAAAGTCACCCATGATGATAACTTCCCCCTTCTTTGTCATTTAGCTATTTCCTCAACTAGTAGATTATCTAACTCTTCTATTTGTCATGGGGGCCTATAAATCATACCTACATGAGTTACTGTGTGATTACCAAATTCTAAGGTAACCCAAATGGACTCTATGTTTGCATCACTAACTTTTATTAGGTTAGATTTTATGCTATCCTTCACATACAGGGCCACCCTTCCCAATTTCTTGCCTTCCCTGTCTTTTCTATATAAAGAGTACCCTGGTATTGCTATGTCTAAGTCATTTTTTCTCATTATACCATGTCTCAGTAACAACAACTAAATCTACATTATCAGTTGCCATTATTGCCATAAGTTCATGGATCTTATTCCATAAACTGCAAGCATCTGTAAACATGACTCCAAGCTTATCATTTTTTAATACACTTGCTACAGAACCTAAGAATATATATTACTCTGGTACCTAATTGTAATACTTTTATTCCCCAAAGTTGTTGGAGGTAGGAATGAGGGAAATGCATCCGTCTCTGCACATTTACCAACACAGTCCAACTATTTTGCAGTGTTCCATATGAAGAGGCTTAGTGAAGATGCATGTGAAGAAATTAAACTTCAAGCCTCGGCCAATGCAGCTCCCAATGTACAGTCTTTTTGGATCACCAGGGTAATTGACAAGAATAAATATGGAATTAAAGAGGGACAAACGCACATGGAACTTGGAAGGAAGAATATAGTACTTCAAATGATTTATGGAGGGAGAGAGAAAGAAACACAAGACTGGGATGGGAAAACAAAGCAAGAAATTGGGCTTAGGTGGATTGCAACTGAGTGTGAGAAGGAGCTATGGGAAGAGAGAGAGAAAAATAGGGCAAGGATGTTAGAGGAAGAGTGATATTGGTTTGGAGCAGAAAAATATTTATATAAGATTCTGAAATGAGTTGTAAAAACAGCATACATGAGGGTAAAATGTGAATAGGTATGTGAATAGGTATGGGTGAGTAATGGATAGCGTGCTTATTCAAAGGAGAGTGAGCACATACATTAAAAAGAGGTCAGGTTACTGCAGTATTCAAACAGAAAAATACAAAAAACGATAATAAATTATTATCCATAAAGCAAAAAAGGGGTTCAAAGGGGTTCTTACATTGCTCATTTCAAAGTTTTGTCATAATATTGGCTTTCGACCCTTATTGATGTTATTTGATAGACTTATAGAATAATAATGACACTTTCCTTATAGAGGTCTCAAACATTTTATATTATATTCTATGAAAATACATTACAGCTGGATTTAAACTAAAGTGTGACTTCTACTGAATAAAATACAGTGTTATAAATTAAATCAATATCGATTGCAACTGAAAAGAGTAAAAAGACATTTCTAATACTCTAAGCATGAAATTGGAAATACAATCAGCACAGTTTCCATGAATGCTGAATTTGACAAAAAAACTGTAGTTTTAGTTTCATAAAGTGTAAAATCACACTGTTATATAATAATTATAATTAATTAATTAATTCCCAAGACATAACAATTTTAGTAAATCTCCCTGCTATGACAGACAAATATATGTGCCATACCAAAACAACCATCAGTTTATTACATTTTGGTGTAAGGGGCAGTGTGTCATAGTGGTTGGCTGCATAACAAATCCAAAAAAAGGGCCACCTTCAAAATCAAGCTAACCTAGATACAAAAAAAATATACTAGGCCATCTTCTCATATCAGCTAATTTCATCATCTCTAGTCATTGGAAGTCACCCACTGTACCAACTGTGGGTGAGGTCTTATCTCTCGTTTTTTAAAATAAAAGGTGTGAATTGGCTTTTCGCGATCCATCTGCTTTCACATCAATATTTGTACATGAATGGTCAGTGTGGGAAGATGATGTGAAAGATAAATTCGGACTTTAAACATATTCCCACCTGACTAAATACATATTCTGCTTCCTGATTTTTTTTTTAGTACCATGTTGTCATTAAGTACTTGACACTTTATTTTATTTCTGTACATAGTTTATTTATTTCATATACACCTATTTATAATATGTATGTGCATTTTATTTGATTGCTTGTTTAATTTTTACAATGGTTCATGTCATTATATATATGCCAATGTTGTATGATATTATATTATTTTAAAACATTAATAAAAAATATTTGACTCAAAACAAAGTTACATTCTTTAAAATTCATTGCATCCTTTGAGCAAATAATTATTTTGTTTTAGGAGTAGCATATAGTGTCTCTAATGCATGTGAAAGGGTTAGTTTCAACCCAAAGATGTATTCAGGCACTGTGCCATGATCCCTAATTGGATAAAGGATATTTTAATCCCCTTTGCTATAAAAGGAGCAGAATGTGGAGTGATAAGGTTAGACTTTGGCTATATAGGAAAGAAGCCCGTTTTTTCTTTGTTCTAGAAGTAATGTAGTCTAAAGAGGTCTCACCCAGGGAATTAGGCAAGTGATTGTCTTTTTCAAGCTGCCCCAACCATAATGCCGATTCTGTAACAATGTACAGTTATAGATAATAATAAAGCATTCCTTTTTACATAACCCCTATGTATTATTTTCAACCAGGTAAATAATGTTATGGACCTTAATTAATTATTCTGAAATATAATGCTCAAGAATGAGAGTCAAATTACTTCCTTTATCATTATATAATATATGTATACTTCAGTTCTACACAATGGCTAAAACCCCTCATCAGAAGATGATTGGTGAAATCTTAATTTTAATTGCTAAAGTTAAATTACTCAATTTGCTGAATCAATGTGCTTAAATTGATATACCAAAATTGGAAATTAATAATTAAACCAGTCATTAGTGAATTAGAGAACTTCCTCAGATCAATAAGAAATTGACTGCAATTTGACCTACAATTGTATTGTTATGACTACTAATATGGCTAAGGAATATTGCAGGCATATTTTTTTAACCAAATTTCCATATTCCGAACAGATAAAAAGACATCTTAACCCTGTGTGCTGCCACAAATGCATCACACAAAACCTATTGTTGCAAGAGTGATAACATACAACCAACATATTATTCTGAGTTGTTCAAAACTATACTTAATATATGTATTTAATTAAAAAAAATTGGTTTGATTTGTGTGTCTTATTGTTTGGAGAGGCAGTCACATATGCCCTGATGATACATTGCAAATAATGATATTTTGTGATTTATGTTAATTAAGTCTCTGTGTTTAGATCTTTCTGATATTGTTTAATGAAATTACATTATATTTAACTTTTTTGACACATAAACTTTATTACTTTTTTCTGAAACTGAGAAGCCAATATTATGGTAATTGCTGGAAAGAATGGCTATGCACATGCAGATGACTAGACCAGTTCTATGTATAAAAGCTTTGACAAATGCATTTCTAAAATACAAACAATACGAATAGCATTAATTAGAGATGGAGCATATGAACACAATGTATCCTTAATAACTCTTCAAATACAGTTGTTTAAAGTCATGTGTTTCTTTTTTTCTGTCAGTATGATTAATAATATTCCCTTTAACTGCACCACTAGGTGTCAGTATTTGCAAATTTTACATTGTATTTTATCCTCCAAAGTATTTTGAGTCATTGAAATATATTAATGCACTATACAATTAGGTATTTGTAAAAAATAAATAAAGTATATATATATATATATATATATATATATATATATATATATATATATATATATATATATATATATATATGTGTATATATATATATATATATACACATATATATATATATATATATATACTTTATTTATTTTTTTACATATATATATATATATATATATATATATGAGAGAGAAATGTTAAGTTAGAATATACGTTCTTTTCTTTATAAAAATATATATAATCCATAAAGTGCACCCTTTAATAATTTCATTTTTGATAATTTATATAATATGAAGCATATTTTGTATTTTACTCAGGAACCTTATAGGTAGTGAGGTTAATCTTGTAATCCAGGGAAAATTCTGCTTGATTTAACATATTCTGGTACACTATCTCAAAATAATATAATTGTAGGAAGCTGAAGATGGACAATGGGAATCCGAGTCCTCAAAAACCTGCTATTGTAAAATTAGCCAACATTTATTGCTTTAGATTTAAAACCCTCTTTCTATTTCTGTAAATTTACCAACACAATGTGGCAAATGGCTTATACACATAGTCCAACTGATATAGTTGAAAAAAAAGCCCAATACTTTACAAGGAAATCATTGTTTCCTTTTCAGTAGAACATTTGGCCAGGAACAATATATTTACTAAGTGAAACATGTTGGCAAATGGTTCTCTGAATAGAACAAATATAAACATCTTTTTTTTTTTTTTATAATTCACTGAAAAAAGTACTTTAGTGATCTAAGAAGTGGAGTTTGCGCATTTGTAATGTTATATAAATGTTGTGTATGTATCATATTTACTAAACTTTTTTTTTCTGGTCCGAACTGGAATTCGTACAAATTTGAGCTATTCAGACTAATGGTTGATTTCACAAATTCCAAGCTGAAATGTTGTTGAATCATGACGCAGCCGAAATGTGCAATGGCCAAGCATGTTTATTTTGGTTTCTTATTCTGATATTCTGAAGACATGCTAGATGGTAAAATAAGGCCAAGCATGTTTGTTTTGGGTTGTAATTCCGAATTCCGCCCATAGTGCCAATAGAAGACATGTTTGATGGGAATATGAGCAGTTTATTTTGCCATGGTGGACGAGAGGTCTGTCCGAGCATGCTGGTTGTGTCTCCATGTTCTAGAAATGGAAAACAAAAGATGATTGATGGCTAGAGGACAGTCACTAAATGTTGATTTTATTCACAGATCAAGCGAGACGTGAGCAATAGAGTGAAACAAAATAGGAGCAGTAAAGAAAAAAAATATATATATATTATATACTAATGACACCTCTTCCTCTCTCCCTGCCTCGTTTGGACTCCCCCAAGCATCTGTTCTTGGTCCCCTTCTGTTATCTCTTGATACTGCCTCTCTTGGTAAGCTCATTAACTCCTTTAGATTCCACTGCCATCTGTATGCTGACAACACTCTCCCATACTTCACCCCCTCTGTCGATCCTTACACTGGCTTCCTGTATCCTATAGGTGTCAATTCAAAATACCAACCCTTGCCTATAAAGCTGTAACCAACTCTAGCTCTCTTACATTTCTTTACTGATTCATAGATATACCCCTTATCTGTCTCTCCACTCTTCCAGTGACCTTCTCCTGTCCGCTGCTCGTACCCTTGCTGCTAACTCTCGCTTGCAGGTCTTCTCCTTTGGAAAAACCTGCCTACCCCCATCAGGCTCTCCCCTAGTCTTCAATTGTTAAAAAAGCCCCTCAAAACACATCTGTTCAGAAATGCTTATGGACGTCTAGACTTATCTATACCTATCCATATATGTCCTTTGCTTTCCTAAAGAGCCACACTCCACTCTCACCTCCAGTTATGCTACGTTTACACCTTGTTTGGTGGCTGTTACACTTGCTGTCCTGTTGTGTATTTGTACCCCACCTCCTCTAGACTGTAAGCTTGTTTGAGCAGGGCCGTTATCTACCTGTTGTTCCTGTGTCACTGTGTAATTGTATCATTTATTGTAAAATTCCCCCCCTTTCATAATATTGTAAAGTGCTGTGGAATTAGTTGACGCTATATTAATACCCCCAAAAATATATAATTATAAATATAGATTTTTTGTTCTGCTCCTTATCTTTTCTCTCTATTGGTTGCCTTTTCTAAATGATCTGTGAACCAAATGGAGTAAAAATGTTCCTATCAATGAACTGCAAGATATTTTTACTGTACTGCAATAATACATATTATTATATAATGTATATATTTTACAGTACACTGATTTACACATTTTTGCACGCTTTTGTTTCATCTGACAAAGAGTTTTCGGTTGTTTGGTGAGAGAATCCGAGCTGACATTTGATGATTGATTGTCTCACTTTATATGTACCTGTGTGGAATGTTATTGGAAGGTATATTTTAGATTTTCCAGGTTCTTTATTCTTCCCTTTTTCAGATATTTAACGATTCCAGATTTCAATTGGTGTTTCCAAAGTGCGTGGTTGGAAGCTTCTCATTCTAAATCTATTCCACAATTCTTTTAATTGAATCCCCCGTTTATCTGTTTCACTGTTGCATCTAAGAACCCTCAGAAATTGAGACACAAGTAGTGATCTTTTAAATTGTTGGGGATGGAAACTTGAAGCCATCAATAAAGTTTTATGGTCAGTGGTCTTCCGATATAGTGTAAACTCTAGTTTACCCTAGTTTTTATAAATTGTGATGTTGAGAAACTCAACTGATTGCTGGTCATGTTTGAAACTGAAACTAAACGGTATTGGCAATTGATTGATCTCAGTGATCATTAGTTCAAACACTTCCACAGTCCCTGTCCAAATTAATAATACGTTGTCCACAAAATGGTAGTAGTGTCTAATTTATTCAATATATTTTT
The DNA here is from genome assembly GCA_933207985.1 of Pelobates cultripes. Taxonomy (NCBI): domain Eukaryota; kingdom Metazoa; phylum Chordata; class Amphibia; order Anura; family Pelobatidae; genus Pelobates; species Pelobates cultripes. Next base: position 223,330,421 of record OW240915.1, read on the forward strand.
GTAGAATGTGAGTCCGTTCATAGATGTACATGAAGGCATTGTCATTTGATGGTGCCATCGGCGCCCCCATCACGTTCCCAGAGAGTTGGAGGAAAAATTGATTCTCACAACTTGAAATAGTTACATGTGAGGACAATTGATAAAAACTCCATTAAACAGTCAATTGGGGGACCTTCATATACTGATGATTCTATCAGTACACTTCTCAAAGCCTGTACACCATTGCTGTGGTGTACTGTGTGTGTATCTAATATGTGAATATAGATTGAATTTTACTGCTCCTCCTCTTCCCCTTTATTGGTTACTTTTTCTTACTTGATCTGTAAATCAAAAAGTGTGAAAATGTACTTGAAATTATGTACATACTATTTTTATTAAAAAATCCTTGCACCCAGCACTCTCCCAGTCTTGTTTATGCCATGGGGTCCCAATACAGGCACCTTGACAGAGCTCTGAGACACACTCTGTCAATAATAATTGTTTTATCGTACAGTGTACAGAAAAAAAGGTTGTTAAGTCCTAACAACCAGACTTTTCTTAAGATAAAATAAATGGTTAGAAAACAGGCTTAACTAGGTGTATACAAATGAAAAAGAGGTTGGGTGTGATGAAAACTAGGCTAACTATATGACAGGGGATGTCAGTAGATTCAGCCTATAAACACACACACATACATATACATATATATAGAAATATCAAAAAATACTGTCACTCTAGGCTTTGTTCATCTGATTTATTCTTAGTTAATCCAGAGATGACATCTCTGGATTAACTAAGAATAAATCGGATGAACAAAGCCTAGAGTGCAGGTATTTTTTGATATTTTTATATTGTTGTAACTTGGCACCAGGTATTTTTTCTATATTTTTTCAGTAGGAGTGCAAGAGGTTGATTTGTTTGGTACATATATATATATATATATATATATATATATATATACACATTTATCTACAGCTGATCTGATCATTCACTCTTTTTGCAATCGACCCACATTTGTTTAGTCCAAATCATATTCCGGTGTCCATGCTGTAGTTAGTTAGCTGTATCAATGAGCACTCTTTTTGCAATCATCGACCCACATTTGTTTAGTCCAAATCATATTCCGGTGTCCATGCTGTAGTTAGTTAGCTGTATCAATGAGCCAATGTCTCACTATTTGCATACAGCTTGATGTCATCCAGGTATAGTAGGTGACTGATGGTAGGATCTATCCTTATCTTTTCACCTTTGTGAAGCAATACCCTGCTTACAAACTTCCTTATTTGTTGCCTTTATCTTGGCTCCCAGTCTTATTATTATTATTATTATTATTACTGGTATCTTAGTCTCGATTGTGGGAATTGTTTCTCTTTCAACAGAAACAAAGAAGAAAACATTAACAAACTAAATATAATGCTGACTGTAGATAAAGATGTAGGCACCAAAGCATCCAGTAGTATGGAACAATGTAACCAGTGGGAGACCACTAAATATCTGAAGTAACAGAAAGTATCAACACAAAAATAAACTGACTCCAAATAATAATAAATACCGAAATAGCCTTATAAAGCTACTCCCATGCCTTAGTAAGTGAGGAGATAAAGTTACTAAACACCTAAGTATGCAATATTCATATAGTCTGTATTAGTCCTGGCCCTTTGATGCATAGGGTGCTAGTAAATTTCCACTTAGTACCTAAGCACCAGAAAAAGTGCCAAAGTGAGAAAGGTCACTGTCTAAAAGATTGGCAGCCCTGGTAATCAAAAGTAGACTGGCAGATAAAGTAAAATAAAATAAAGTAAAGAAAGCCTCTCTCTGTGTCAGACTTACTAGATAGGAATTGAAGAAAAAACGTAAATCAAAAATCATAACAAACTCCCATGCCGAAGTAAGTGAGGAGATGAAGTGCTAAACACCTAAGTCTGCAATATACATATAGGCTTAATTAGTCCGTGCCTTTTAATGCATAGGGTGTTAGTAGATTGCCCCTTAATTCCTGAGCACAGGTAAAAATGCTAAAGGGAGAAAAGTTAATGTCTAGAGGATCAGCAGCACTAATAATCAAAAGTAGGACAGATAAAGTAAAATAAATTAGAGAAAGCCTCTCTCTCTGTTAAACTTACTAAATAGGCATAGAAGAAAAAAATTGAAAGGAAAAACTTAAATCAAAATAAAAATGTGTATCACACAGTGCAGTGAAGTGCCCGTGTGTGCAAGTTAAAATTGACCCATAGGAAAGAGCCTGACACGCGTTTCGGTTCATTATATATGCACCTTCTTCAGAGGATAAAGATCTACTGAACGTGGACTCCCTTATATCAGAGTACTGCACCCAAAGGTAATTAGCAACAGCCAATCGGTTCCCTGGACATCTTGAGGGGGCGTGTGAGGGGGCGTGGTCATCAAATGACTGATGTCATACCTGAAGTATACCTTATAATATATAATAGATGCTATCAAATAAAAACAAATTTTAGTTCATTTTTATATTATTGTTATTTATTCAACATGTTATTCTTATTTATTGTTTTTAACGTATTCATCCTTGTATAGCCTGTTATTAAGAGTTACAAAAGGTGCATGAAGGTTTCAATGACTATCCTTGGTCAGGTTAATCTTTAGATGGACACTATAACCACCATGAACAGTTCATCTCACTGAAGTGGTTTAGGTGCAGCGTCCCCGTCCCACCCAGTCATGCAGTGCAAATCATTGCATGTTAGAAAGACTCTAACAATGATATATGCAGCCCCCGTCAACTTTAACTTCAAACTGTTTCTCAAGCAGACCTAGGATAATGTCAATATAAATAAACAGTTAACAGTTTCCACATCTGCCAAACATCATTGAACCATTTTGGCTATGCAGCAAATTATCTAACCTACCAATACATGGAGTCAAGGGTGCACTTGAGGTCTTAATAAACCTTAGACGGTATATGGTATACTAAATGTAAATATCAAACCCCTATGAACAATGGGCAAAAACAAATAAATAAATAAAAATGTCCCAAAAGACCCCAACTAAGGAGATAATAGTCAATGGTCACCATAGCAAACCTAGACTTAAAATGCCCTAATAAGGGGGGGCCAACCCACCAAGCTGTGAGCAGTGATTCTCAATGACTTAGTATAGGATACCCAAGAAGTATATGGTATAGAGTTCAATGGTCGCAAAAATGTAAATCAAATTATACTGAGCCAAAGTACAGCCATATTTCCAAGTGAGTTTCAAAGAGCCCCATTATGGATACATATAAAAAAGGCCAGGTAGATGCAAATACAACTAATGTATTACAGTACATCTATCATATAGCTGAGCAGGACAGTCTCTATGTATATAGAATTGTAGATTATGCTAACGTAGTGTACCTATAATCTTAATTTTAATAATGACAGGAGGCGAGTATTTTGCATAACTTTCTTTACTTTATGCCTCCAGCAGCACAAGTCAATCAATAAACTTTAAACCAATCAGTAACAGGCATCACCTTCATATATAAAGCCCTGACAGTCACATGACTTCCTCTTTCTTTGATGCGAAAAACAGTCTATTATAACGTCAGGGAATTCAAATAACAGTCCTGAGTAACGTGTAGAACATAACTTGAAACCTTCCAGCTTTATCTTGTCGAATCCACGCTGAAAAGAACAGAAATACGTGAAAGGTGATGGAAACCAACTGTTGTCCACATTAAATCCAGTACTATATGTGTCTATATTTATATTAAGTTAATATACTGAAACATTAAACAAACCATAGTATACTTAATAATCAACACGGATCTAACACATATCAACCAAATAAGCATCCCATAAATATACTGAATTACCAAACCTTATAATTTACACTGAGAAAATGACAAACCAAAATATAAAAAATTTCCAGAGTATAGGGAGGGAAACAGGGAGGGAAAATACTCGCCTCCTGTCATTATTAAAATTAAGATTATAGGTACACTACGTTAGCATAATCTACAATTTTATCACATGACAGGAGGCTTCATATTTTGCATTTTTAAAGCTGTGGTATGAGCGTGAAGGATGCGTGTGTGGTTGACGAAAATAAATATACGGAAGTAGTCTATCCGTGTCCAATTCGTCGCTGAAAATATAGAGGCCCCCTCGTGAAGGCCTGAGAAGCAGCTGCGCCTCTTACCGAATGAGTACCCAAACACGTCTCCACCCTCGCTAGCGATAACAACCAATGAACCCATCTAGACAGAGTGTTCATGGTAACTGGCTTGTACGGTTGGTATAAGACCAGCAGATGTCCTGAATGTGACATTCTAAGTGTTGTCGTGATCTCCATGTAACAAAGTACCCCTTTAACTGCACAAAGGCTGGGAAACCGTCGGTAACAGGGAACGATACGGACACGGATAAGATATAGTTCTACGAGACACTGTAGAAATTATTCTTTCCGGTGATACCGAAAAGACCGTCTACGTCGAACTCCAGTACATCTGATACCCGACGAAAAGACCTAAAAGTAACGTGACTCTGGCTAATGGCTGACTGAGGGATAGGACCGTGATATCTGACTAGCTCCAAAAGAACCAAATCAAAGTCCCACACCAGTGATACTTTGACGCATGGTTCTGGACGGTTTGATACCCCACAGAAAATGGCATATCAAAGGCTCTTGATTGACCAGAGTGTCGTGAATCGTGCTATGCATCGTTGAAATTGCGGAACGTAGCCCGTTAATGGAACGTTTCGATCGGCCTGTAGTGAAAAGGTATGATAAAGATCCAGCATCGTGGAGATAGGGGTAATAAAGGGATCGCAGTCCCTTCCCATACACCAGCGAACTCAAGGTGTTCCATGCGGATAAGTTATTTCGGGGGAATACCTGGCGTCCATGAGTCCCATAGTAGGTCTCTAGTTGGTTGCGATAGTCCCTTGACATACCAGTCTCCCCTGGAAGACACCAATCTACCAACTCCAGATGCTCCTGCATTCTCAATGGATGATGTTCTCCTTTTGGATCCGCCCGAAGGCAAGTTAAAACGGAAGGAGCAGAGGATGATCCTGATTAAGGACAACCCTTCTGGGTGTCACGCTTGCCTCCTTTACCGCAGTAATGAGTACTATCGAAGTCTTCGCTATTCTGATCCCAATTTCATAGGTGTGTCCGTATCTCAGGCAGTGAGCTTTCAGCCACTGTCTGGCCTGGTAGTGAAGCAGTCCTGGGAAATAGTCAAAGGGTTATGGTGCCTTTCCGCCGTACCCGTCGAATTTCCTTACGAATCGTCGCTATCAATGATGTGGGAAGGTGTAATCCGCCCAAGGTGGAATCTATTCTGAAATAGAGGAACTGAATCACTCGGAACTGGGATCGAACCAACTCCTCTCTGTTCACTATGAATCCCAACAATTCCCGAAACTGTAAACATAAATCTCGTTTGTAAACGTAGTCATGAATTGGATTTGCAAAAGGTAAGTCGTCTAGGTATGTGACAGCAGATACCCTTTGCTTTTCAGTGCGCAGTGACCGACTTCAGAAACTTCATGAGGCACCATGTGAACCTATAGGTAAGTGCCCTTCAAGTCCAACCTTGTAGATCCCCTAAGAGATGGATACCTTCCTTCTTGAGTTGTCGGTACGCCCCAAAACCATTGGGTTGGCATAGGTTGATGACTGGGTGATAGTCTCCTATCTTCTTCCTTACTACCAAACCATTGCTGAGATAAATGGTTCTCCAAACGATAGTCCGTCTGCCTGAGGTCCTCGCTCTTTCGTCCCTAACTTCAATAGTTTGAAATCCATCTTTAATCGGGCTGCTTTGCGGCGTTCTGTGCACCTGTCTGCCTTGCGTTCCCCAACTTACATATTGCCCTTTGCACCCATTCCCTCACATCGTGAGCTTCTAGAGGTGAGTCTTGTGTGGGGTCAGGTCCGCAAAGTATAGAATTTTTTCCCGGGCTGATCATATCCAGTGTTTAACTCATTTTGAGTCCTCCTCCTACACACTGATCGGGACATACATATCACCACGAGCTCCATAGTGAGGACTATCTTGTTCGGACATAGAGGGCGTGGGCATTCCATCCTGAGCCGGTCTCGGATTTCTTTTCCCATAGGCCTCCTAAGCCAGAAGTGGGCCCGGTGCTCCAGTTAACCCCATTCGGATGACCCTGGTTGTCGGATGGTGCGTGAGTCAAAACAGGAGTGTCCAGTGTGCCAAAGAAAAAACCTTTCTTGCTAGGCGTGTCTTGTCACTTTTACCTCTTCTTCCCTCCATTCTTTCATGATCTCCAGAGAAGGGGGGGGAGGATGAAGTCCTCGTCCCCTGATGATGGGTGTCCGACCTAACGTCGGTATCTCAATCTTCCATTGGTGTTGCTGCCGTTGCACCCGCTCTGTCGGATGGGTTGTTAGCCAGCATACTGGAGAGGACTTCTTCCCCCGGAGCTGTCATGGCAGCCTTAATCCTCGCCTGAAAATCGGTCGGGGATATTGAGGTAAGTCCGACATGTTGGTTCACACCCTTTCGGTCCGTGGGAGACAGGATCGTACAACAGTACACTTATTGCCACTCAGTAGGCCTCCGCGTATAACTGGGGGTCACCCAGAATTTTGATCAATCAGTATCATTTTCGCAGGATCCGGGGAGTGGTCTGAGAATGAGGACACCCTCAGTAAGACCGGGATGAGCGGTCTGCAATGTCGGGACGTAGCCCGAGTCTGGGAGACGTGAAAGCCTCAATATATATAGTCCACGGGGTTCATCCTTATATGGTCTAGAATTGTGGAGTTTTGGCAGCACTGTGAGTTCTCCTTCTCGGTTAAGGGAAGGGCGTACGGAACCCCAGTTGAAGCATAGAGGTGCCAGAATACATGCATCTAGTGCGCCCTGGTCTGTGCATACAATGACAGAGCGTACTCTGAAGGTAGAAGCCCTAGAAAGGGTGCGGGGGGTCACCCCTTTGTACCTATGCCACTAGCACCGGAGTAAGACTCGCTTGGGGTTCACCCAGCATAGGGGGGTCACCCCTGTATGAATGTCTCTTATGGCATGTTGGGACACTCTTTCGGTCTATGGGGTACCGAACAGGTGTCAGGTACGGTAGTACACTTATTGCCACTTAGTGGGCCTCCACGTACAACTGGGGGTCACCCAGAATTGTTTCAATCAGTACCACTTAGAGATTTCCTGGGAGTGGTCTGAGGAGGGGGTCACCCTCAATAAGACCGGGATGAGCGGTCAGTAATGTCGGGACGTAGCCCGTGTATGGGGAGGTATGGTAGCCTCCAAATTATCCAAGGGGTCACCCTTATAGGATATAGTACTGTGGAGAATTGGCAGCACCATGAGCTCTCCTTCCTGGCTCTGTCGATATACATGTATTCAGTGTGACCCGGTCTGTGCATACAGTAACAGATCGTACTCCGTGGAAATGAGCCCGCCCTAGGGCGTGGGGGTTCCCCCCAGTATATGTATGTCACTAGTACCGGAATAATATTCGCTTGGGGTTCACCCAGAGTAGGGGGATCACCCCAGTATAGGTATGTCACTAGGACAGGAACCAGATTCGCTTGGGGATCACCCAGCGTAAGGGGGGTCACCCCTGTACCACAATGTCACTTTGGAGAGGTGTCTGCCACGCTTGGGGGTCACCCAGCGTAACGGGGATCACCCCTGTTAATCACTCCGTTATGTGCCTCCACTACTGTGTCCTGGGAGGTGTATCCCTGTGGGGAAGGAGTGTATCCAATGGTTGTGAGGTCCAGTGGGAGTAGGGAGCGGAGTAAGATATCAGCTCTATTTAATTTCCCTGCCAGTAGATAGAGTAATGCACCCACTATATACCCACAGCAGGGGACAGTCCATTCATAATCCTCCAGATGTACAATAAAACTGTTATTCAACATGTCAATTGTATAGAACAGAATAGAGCAAACTGTCAGCAGATGCACACAGCAGGGATCAGTCCTACATATTCATGCAGAGTTACATATAAAACTTTTATTTCACATGCCAATGAAATATGCCAGTATAGAGCTCAGCAGTGAACAGTCCATTCATAATCTTCCAGGAAAGGTACATATAAAACCTTTATTCCACATGCCCATGAACAGTATTGAGCTCAAAAGTACTTGTAAAACTTTTATTTCACAGGAAAAATATATGAAACAGTACAGAACTAGCCGCCAGTTCGTGGGAATCACGAACTGGCCAAACGACATGGCCGACGTGAATCTCGCGAGTGCCGCGAGATTCAAGATGGCCGCCGTTCGCGCGCAAAAGTGCCGTGCGGCCCACGATCGAGGATACGATCGCGGTCTGCCGGCATGGAAAAGAGTCCCCCCGACATCCCCAACCCCCAGAGACCTGCCCTGAAGTCCCAGCACCAATGAATAAAAAGCGTGCTCGCGGTAAAACGCCGCGATCCATGCGAGACCAGAGTAAAGCATAGGAAAGAAAAGGTGCCAGCAACAGAAAACAGGCTAATAAAGCAGAAAATACAGGGTTAATTCAGGGGAAGGGTAACAGGGGGAGAATATCACACTATACAAATCCAAATGGAAGGCAAGTGCAAAATAATGAAAAACGTTTAGGCCAAAATTGCAGGACAAGCTAATAAAGTTTAACAAAAGTGCCCATGCATATCCAGAAACAGTTTGGAGCAAAAACTGAATGTCTAGCATTAAAAATCTAACTAAAGTGACCATAGCAATATTAATAAAAACAGTTGGAGCAAACTGAAAGTCAATTAATAAAGTTTAATTAAAGTGGTATCCAGAAAAAACAGTTAGGATTAAAACTGAATGTCTAGCATAAGGTGTCTAACTACAGTGACCATAGCAATATTAATAAAAACAGTTTGGAACAAACTGAAAGTTAAGCAATAAATGATTAACTAATGACAATTGCAATATTCAGTAAAACAGTTTGGAGCAAAATACTCTGACCTGTGCCTTGGCTGGTAAGCAGCAAAGAAAGAGGAAGTCATGTGACTGTCAGGGCTTTATATATGAAGGTGATGCCTGTTACTGATTGGTTTAAAGTTTATTGATTGACTTGTGCTGCTGGAGGCATAAAGTAAAGAAAGTTATGCAAAATATGAAGCCTCCTGTCATGTGATAAAATTAGGATCCTAAGAAACATAAAGAGGCAGTGCCATCAAAGACATCACACAGGGTCAAGAGGCCTAAGGTGCAAAAATATACAATAGAGTAGATAAATGTTAATAAATCAGTGGGTGAAAAACAGACTGTACATAATTATACAATGTTCCAGATCAATAATACAGTGGAAAACAAATTCTGAGGATCTAGAGAAGCTAAATGATACATAGATATTAACCAAAGCAATAATAAATGGGTGCGTGGTGCCCATATATACAGCGCCAGTACTCAAAAGAGGGCATCTAATCCGAGATGAATGAGGTATACAAGAAGCCTTCATTAAGGCCCAATGGTGACAGGGTTTTTAATTTATAAATCCAAAGCTCTCTCTTTGTAGGAGCTTCCTGTCCAAATCACCCTTCCGTGGCCCCAGTGTAGAGAAAGCTTTCTCTATGCCACTGTAACTCAGTACAGACGAGGAATCCCCATGATAGAGTTTTAGGTACTTGGAAATGGGGGTATCAACATGTCATGATGGATTAGCGGAGTTTACATGCTCGGAGTGTCATACCTACTACCGGTGCTCAGGAATTAAGGGGAGATCTACTAACCCCCTATACATTAAAATGCCAGGACTAATTAAGTCTATATGTATATTGCAGACTGTTTAGCACTTCATCTCCTCACTTACTTAGGCATGGGAGTTTGTTATGATTTTTGATTTACTTTTTTTCTTCAATGCCTATCTAGTAAGTCTCACAAGGAGAGAGGCTTTCTTTATTTTATTTTATTTTACTTAATCCGTCTTTCTACTTTTGATTACTAGGGCTGCCAATCTTTAAGACAGTGACCTTTCTCCCTTTGGCACTTTTTCTGGTGCTTAGGTACTAAGTGGAGATTTACTAGCACCCTATGCATATCTCCAGTTAGCAGTATATTCAGTTTGTGAATTTTTGCTTCTTTGTTTCTTTTGCTAGTATCTAGGGTTAAGCCCTTGGGTATTGCTAGAGTGCCCTCCTGGTGCATGGGATCAGTGTGGAGGCGGTGTTTATTCAATGTTACACCCATTTTCATATGCATCCCATTTCTTTCTATTTTTTTTTCCTTGTTTCTCTTTCAGCCTGATTTTGTAGTCAAGTATTTGGAAGATCACTAATGCTGTGGCATAGATGAGCATGTTGGTCTATGTTATGGTGTTGTTTGGGATCGTGGACATTGCCTCATTTACTGCTGCTTGGATACCGTCTGGTGTTCCATTGATCTTTTCTAATCTTGTCCTGTGGTCAAGGACTTCTATCTATTCTAATACTGCACAGAATCTTCAGATTCCTAGGCCTCTGGCTGAGGACCTGAGATTGAGGAATACACAAAAAAATATATGCCACTCAGGAGGGGTGAGAAAATATATACAAATTAAAAAAAAATAAAAGTGTTTGTGCATACATACCTGCCTGAACACAGATATAACCAGTGCTATTAGTCCATTTTAGAGTTTTGATCTAATACATCCTGGAAGGCTACAAAACACTTTCTGTGAGTTTTATCATTGTCAACCAGAGTGTAGGTTATATTACTTACCATTTTTAAATACTCTATGGGAAGCAACTCCCACATGTAGTTTTTTGTGGATATGCCTAAACTCAGAAACAACTGCCAGTGACCTTCACCACACACGAAGGTCACCATCTTAAACTGAGTAGCCTCATAACTCAGGTCTCATTTACCAAGGTTTCTTTTATCACCCAGAAGGCCAACTATAAACACTCCCCCAGTGGGCAAGTAGGGGTTATCCCAGTTTAATATCTAAACTGGGTTCACTAATGGTTTAGCATGTGGTTTCACCAAGTGAAAAATCAAGTTCATGTTTTAGATAACTCATCACTGAGATTACACCAAATATACACTATGGAGGAGACAATGGACAAACAGTATATCTTTTTGTTCATGGGATGTTTCACCCCTCTTATAAGGTTTTCTTTCAAATGTTATGGGAATGAGACAGCCAAACCAATTCTTATCCCACATATGTGAGAGTACAGCACTGACATGTGCAAATGATGTGCCAGGAGTTGAAGAGAACCCTCAGAAGGAAGATGTTGGTAGCCACGATGAACAGCTTGATGTACATAAAATATTCCTGTGCCCCCTGTGGCCACCAGACCCACATCAGATCTGCTAGTTTCACGGGTCTTTGAAAATTGCTTAACTAAGATTTAGCTAATGCTATCAAAATGAGTGAGAAATCAATATATGCTTTTTAAAAATCTATTTCCATGTGAATTCCTTAAAACATATTGTTTCCGCATTAAGGAAATTAATACAGTTGTCAAAAATAAATATTTATAGAAATTAAATTTATGCACTTTCTAGATTAAAAGAAAAAAAATCAGCATTTCAACATTTGTTTTCCCACTTTGGTAGGAATCATTATCCATATATGTCAAGAGCTGTCAGGAGGTGTCATAAATATAAATGGTAATGTTTACAGATGTGCACGGAAAATGTAACTAATTACAGTAATAATTAGAATTATTGGACTTGTATTTTTTGGCAGGCAACATTTACTGTATTTATTGCTGCTAAATGAATACCTGAATATGTTCAACAATAATTACAGATACATATTTTTGTATGTTTGTTTATTTAATTTGGAAAAATGTTTTGCATTTACCGTTTAATTTAGATGTGGCAATATTGGACTTGTCCATGTGTTTCACTTAGATCAGCAATTCACTCATTAAACCAGCGATGAGATAGTGGTTTATTTAATGATAAAAGCACACAACAGATTATACAAAATATTTGGCATTGTTAATAAACAATGGTAATTTCCATTTTTAAAAATATATATATTAACCCCTTAAGGACAGAGCCAAATGTACACGTTGTGAACAAAACAAAATGTAAACAAAACCTGGCATTTGGGCTACATGTCTGTCCAACCGTAATTCACCTCTTTCATAGTAAATGCACCCACCCTTATTATATATCATTTTATTCAGGGGAAACATGGCTTTCATTTAATATCAAATATTTAGCTATGAAACATAATTTAATATGAAAAAAATGGGAAAAAAATATGTTTTTTGATTTTTTTAGTTCTACATGACATTTTAACTGTCAATGTCATAATACTGTTTGCTTTTACTGCAATAAAATACACATATTTGTATTCAGCAAAGTCTCACGTGTAAAACAGTACCCCCTATGTACAGGTTTTATGGTGTTTTGGGATGTTACAGGGTCAAATATAACACGTTACATTTGAAATTGAAATTCGCCAGATTGGTTACGTTGCCTTTGAGACTGTATAGTAGCCCAGGAATGAAATTTACACCCATAATGGCATACCATTTGCAATAGTAGACAACCCAAGGTAGTGCAAATGGGGTACGTCCAGTCTTTTTTAGTAGCCATTTTATGTATCTGTAATTATTGTTGAACATATTCAGATACTAATCATATTACCCTTGTTTGAATTAACTAAACAGGTATTAGGCTAGGTGCCTTTAGGTCTTGGTCTTGTATTGGTCTTGTTTTTTGCAAGCCTAGTTTAATCTTTCTCTGCATCTTCATTTTGGGTTATGCCCTAATTACCCTACACCCAATACAAATTTGGCATCAGATTTCCTCTCGCTAAGTCTGTCTATCTTTGCTTGTAATTTTAGTATCTCCTTTTCAGTACCTTTGATACATTACAGCTAATTGGATACTCGACAACTTTATGAGTAATAATTATCTATTTTTGTTTTGAGATTTGTATCTGTTATTACATTCTAAATCTATCTAAGGACAGTACTTCTAACCAGGGATTTTTTTTTTTTTAATTTTGAATGAAGACATGACTAGATAGAGAGTTGTGCTTGTGATTTAGAGAATGGAGGGCGCGGTGCAGAGCATGCACAGTTGGCCACCTAAGGGAGCCTCCGGAGTGGCGCTTATTTAGCAATGCAGAGTAGATACCAGACTGGGCTGAAGTGAGGACAGAGTAAGATGGCGACGAGGGAATGCGCACTGTCTGAGCTGATGATCTTTCTGCTCCCTCGTGTGCCCTTTACGGTGATGCCAGGAGCTAGAATATGATGACATTCCGGCTCCGCATTACTAAACAGTGCGAGGGAGGAGAAAGGAGAAGGAAGAGATTTGAAGTCACTGGACCCCAGAGAGAGGTCTCAGAAGACTCCTAAAGGTAGGAGAAACAAGCAATACAATTAATTTGTGAGTGTGTATGTGTCTGAAAGTAAGTGTGTGTGTATCAATAAGGGTATCTATCAGTAAGTGTGTGTGTCTGTCAGTGTGACTGTCAGTGTGTGTGTCTGTCTGTCAGTATGTGTGTGTTTGTCAGTGTGACTGTCAGTGTGTGTGTCTGTCTGTCAGTAAGTGTGTGTGTCAGTGTATGTCTATCAGTGTTTGTGTGTGTGTGTCTGTCAGTAAGTCTGTCAGTATGTGTCTGTCTGTCAGTAAGTGTGTATGTCAGTGTGTGTGTGTGTGATTGTATGTGTCTAAACTTGAATCACAGTATATAGGAGACATGGGCAATCAAGTGCAGTGTCCCTATGAGAGTGGGCACCTCTAAAAGGGCTGAGTAGATACTGACAAGTAATATTATAAGTGCCCTTATGGAAAAAAAAAGTGGTATAAGCACTCCTTTGAGACTTGTAGTAGTTAAAACTTAACTCTTAATAAATATATGCGTGATAAAAAATAGAATACTTCAAACAAAAAGAAAAAAGGGAAAATACATTTATACACAAATGATAAATAAAATCAGATGGAGACCCAATTCTTAAACGGTGAAAGCCTGGCAGTCTGGGAGCAATCTACTAAACAGTGCTTTCTGGCAGTAAGCCAAACAACAAATTGCTCCGTTTAAACTGGGTTGAATTTTTCAGGCTTAGCTGAGTTTTAACTCAAAATCAATTGGACTCTACAAAGAGGACCATCTACTCTGATGGCATTTATAAATGAGCACGGGTAACTTGGACGTACTCTGAAGAGGATATCTCAATATACTTGCCTTTGTAAACTGGCACTTTACAATATATATGCATACAAGCACATTTTTTGGGGGGGGTGTGGGGGTGGATCTTGGGTGAGTTCCCAAACTTTTTTCCCCAGGACTTGAACCCTGTATATACATACTGGATTACAACTGTAATATATATATATATATATATATATATATATATATATATATATATATATACACACATACACATGTGGAGTTTTGTCTTACAATGCAGAAATCCTGGGAAGGATTGTCAAAGTATCACATAATGTCTTCCAGTAGTCATTTAAAAAAATAAAAAAGGAATGAAAAGAAGATATTTAAAAAAAAAATTAACTTGCAGATCATGGAGCCATTGTTGATATCTGGTGCATGGATCATATTCCTCCTTTAAAGGTACTAGTCAAAATAATGTACAGCATGCAAATGGACAAAATGACAGCCTGGTTCCATGACTTCCTTAAATTGTTTGACACAGTCTGAGCTTCTTGGTTAAAAAAAATGTTTGCTCTTTTAAAAACTAAGAAATTACCTTATTTTTCTTATTACCATTATTAAGCATAGTGTTGGTAAGCAACTTTTCTAATTTAACTTTCCATCACTACATGCATTCCCTTTTCTATTACCATTTTCTATTTAAGCTACTCTTATTGTTTATGCTATCATCTCTTAGTTTTGATGTAAAACTATTGTTTTTAGTTTCTTTTAAAAAAAAAGTTGGAGTGCATGCTTTACAAACTTCTTATGTCCATATTTTGAATTGAGCTTTTTTTTCCAAACATAAATAAAGAAGTTTACAAAATACTGACTTTTGAAAACTCTACATTTGCTGTAAACATTTAAGGCATGCAACTTCTAAAGCAAACATTCACCAAACCATCTAGTAGACCTGATTAAAAAATAAAAAGTGGTTCAGCTGAATCAATTTGGCCAAAAATTTTAAAGTTTTCAGATTCAAAACATCTTGGCTGAAAAATTCAGTTCAGACCAATAAATTTTAGCAATTTAAATGCCAGTCTGTATTAATAATATTTCTGACATTTTTTATTTTGCTAGTCACACATCTTTCGATTGAATGCGTGGCTGCTTTTTTAATTATTTATTTGTATTATGTTTGTTTTCCCTGTTTATATCTGCCTTGACTTTTGCAAATAACTGTAGCTAAAAGTTATTTAGCCCATGGAAAATATGTTATTTTGTCTGAATGCAAAGAACATAGGTTGATATGATGTTTTGATTATCTCTTAAACCACAAGCACGTATGGAGACCTCTAATACAATGACAATTACCTGATTTTTTTTTATATTTGATTATGCATTTCATTTATTATACAAGAAAACAATAATACAACCTACTATATATAATTTGGAAGAATAGCAATAACTAGATTGTACAGTTCTACAGGGTTGGCTGAATTTAGTTTATGCCACTGTTCCAATCAGTCTGAATTTCAGTACTGAAATAAAATTGGGGAGTCCATTCAGACAGACAGAACAGTAGGAAACAGGGTGACTACGGTTGTACGGACATACAAAATGTCACAATATTACCTGGCCTAATAGTTGCACAATGTGAGTCATTTCTGCAATGTCAATTTTGAGTTGCCAAAATAGACTTTTATTTATCGGGATTAAAAAAAAAAAAGGAAATGAGAGAACTTATTTGTATAAGGATTTGTTGTAGTGATTTTTATTTTGCCATCTTGTATTAATGATAAATTGAGATTTTTCAATTTGAAAACATGGGATTTATTAAAAAAAGAATAGAAAAATTGAGTGGGCAATTGACCATCACTCTCCCCTTCTGTCATGACAAGAACTCACACACACTCAGTCTGTAGCATCAGTGACCATCCTTCAATTAAAACAACAACAACAACAAAAAAATGTGCCCTAGTGGCAGCAAGTCATTGCATTGTAAAAAAAGGAAATAAAGAGATTATTTGATCCCAGTAAATGTTCCACAATGATGCAAATGTTTCTTTGAAAGCAAAAATTGGTACAAGAACCCAAATAAATAGCGCCCCAGACAACATAGCTGCCATTGGATTCCATGATGAAATCTGGTTGATAGCTGAAAATTTCCCATCTGTTCCAGGTTTCCATGTTTCAAAGTCACCAGTAGATTTCTGAATTTCATCCATGAAGTAGAGGGCCTGGTTGTAAGAAGATGACCGATGCAGGTGTGCCCCATTTAGTCTCTGCATTGCCATGTAATATATATTGCCCCAGAAGATTGACTGAATAGATGAGGAGGAGAGACATTTATTCTCACCACATTCCATTGACGAATACAGTCTCCCTGAAGAATCTCTGGATTTCAGAGATCTAGAAGAGGGGGAGTTTCAGAATCAAGTTAATCAAATCATAGTGAAACACAAGAATTGAATCTCCTGTACTGAGGCAAGTTGGGATTTTTCCAAATTTATGATAAAACCAAGGCTTGTTTGTAGGGGGCGAGAGATAGGATGTTGCCAATTACACAATGGAGCAAATGCCTCAAACCCAAATGAAGGCCGTAACTGGTTTCAGGAACATTATGAGCTGCCTGTTTTCCAAGGGAGAGAAGGTCGACCCATTAGAGTCTGTTGCATGAACCATTAGGCCAATTCTAATAAAGATTTAATTTGCTGTGGTCCAGTGTTTGGCTGTAAGATTTCCAACACTGTAGGAACATTTTAGCTTTCAAATCTTTATTTGTTAATGTAGCAAACCTCTAGTCTTGACAAGGACTTTTCTGCGTGGTAACTGGAACTCTGGAACAAGGAGCTGTAAAGTGAATAGCTTTTTCTCTACCCAGTAACTGGACGACACACAGTTCTGGGAGTATAACTGGTGCATGGATCATAGTTATGGCTTTTGTGCACAACCCCCAGCATTGGGGCCTCCATACAACATAACACAAACCAATCCCAGGCATCCCAGTGTTTGGGAGATAATTGATTTCAAGACCGGTAACTCAATTATCGCTCAATTAAAGGGAAACATATACAAAACATACAAAACACCCCAAAAATACATCCAAACTACACAGGAACCCTATACGTCTTATATCACCAAATATAAAACAAGACAGCAAAAAAAGAGTGTGGTGCACCGTCGCAAATAAATATATATTGTGTGTGGTCACACCAAAGTTTTAAAACTTAGTAAAAATACGTTAGAATACTTCTTGTTCAAAGTATAAATACCGAATTCAGGATAGAGATAAAACTCTTAAGATATTTAATCACTTGAATAAAAATAACATAGAAAACCAACATAGCATAAAACCACACACAAATGGAATAAAAAGGGGGGATAATATTGCACTCACAAACATAAAATAAAAACAGGCACATCAGAAGGTCCAAAGACCCTTCTACCATATACAGCCATATACAGTAGTGGTCCCTCAGCGTAAGTCCCGGTTGGAGTCTGCCCTGGTTGGTGAAATATTGCCAAAAAGTCAGCAGGATGTAGGTTCTCCTTGGATAGTTGTCAGGGTATCACTGAAGACGCTTGAATACCGACTGGTTTCATCAGCAAGACTTTCTCAAGGTAAAGCAGGTACAGACTGTCTGAAAAATCTCAGACTTTTAAACCCCACCAATGATGTTCAAGATTGATCTCACGTTTCCTGTTTTTTATCATTCAAAAAGATGGTGGACTGGGATCATGTCAGTGACAAAAATAATCTCCATTGGAGTAAAGTGTCTGAGAAACATTCCTGACAACTTTGCCCACATTCCCTTCCAGGTGAACATCATATGCTTGGATGTGAGATCAAATAAATCATAAAACATATCTTGTAAAGAACACCAAAATGATGGTTATCTAGGATCACCATCATAACCTAATAGTTTTTTATGTATAATTAGGCATGGGGGGCCTAACAGGTAGCCTCCAACAAGATGTACTCCATACTCTAGGTACAAGGTAGCTCCCTCCCACAATACAACCATGGGGCATATGTTTCATACTGTCAAGAGTGGGGAGGGTGGGGGGGGGAACATCTGGAGTGTCGTGCACCCTCTTAGTAGATTTATCAGGATAGTGTCCTGGTCGGGGTGTATCAATTCCCCGTTGAGTTAACAGAGGATGTGGAGGGTAATTTCGGATAAGTAGGATCTCAGCAACGGATAACTATTCAACCAATCAACATGAACATAGTATTAGAGAATTACAAAGCATTCAGTATGCAGTTTGTCGGCATATTCCTGCGGTCACGTATAGTCCTTGGCTTGTTTGTGGAGATATCTCCTGCAGCTGGACTATGTGTCACAAGTCCGTCAAGTTACCGGTGGTCCAGGTGGGTGTGAAAGCTGGGATCCTTGACGGATCCATGTTGCGGAGATGGTAGGGTCGATGCGTCCTATTCGGGTAGCAGCTTCAGGCTGCTCATAGCGGCCTCCAGTTCTTGTGGGTTCTTGGCCCTGTAGGTGCCTCCCTGGTGGGTGAGTATGAGATGTCTAGAGTTTCCCCAGCGGTAGGTCACATCCCGGTCTCTTAGGATGTGGAGAAGGGGTTTCATAGATCTGTGCCAAAGTAGTGTCTTTTTGGTTAGGTCAAGGAATACAAGCATGGATAAGACTTCGAATTGGATGGGGGTTTTCCATCTCACTGCTGAAGAGATTAAGGCTCTATCTTGCATGGTTTGAAAGCGGAGAATAAGGTCCGCCGTGGCAGTGTTAGGGGTGTTTTTTGGTGTTTGTAGCCTTAACATGCCGTCCAATTTAAGTGTCTTTGCCTGTTTGGTCGGTAGCAGGGTGGCGATGAGTCGCCTTATGTAATGCGGCATTTCCTCCGTACTCACTGTGTCAGGGATGCCCCTCAGTTTAAGGTTGTGCCGTCACCTCTGGTCTTCCAGTGTATCGACCCTGGCTTCCATTCTCCTCTGGGCCAAGTTGAACTCCTCAAGCCTCTGCTCCACTTTAGTGATTCTAGATTCTTGGCTGCTGGAGGTGGCCTCTAGGACTATGAGTTGTGTGAGTGCCCCATTTACTGTCTCTTTAAATTGTGCAATATTGGCTGCTATATTGGAGCGCAGCTCTGTTAGCATGAATTGCAGCATATCTTTAGTAATTGGTTCTTGGCCAGCAGGTGGGGTAGGTCGTACCTTCGGCACTGCTCCCAGCATAGCTCCTCCATCCAGATCTGTATGGAAGTCCTCGGAGGAGTAAGAGGATGCTTCATCTGGAGGCGCCATATTGGGCCACGAGGTCTGCTGTGCGCGCCGCAGGAGATCGCCGATATCTCGGCTGTTAGATGCCTGGTCCGACTTGTTTTTTTTCGATTTTCTGCCCATGTTTGTGTGTCCACCTCCAGGGTAAGTGCCAGCCTGTTTGCCTCAGTTTTTGCGGGTCAAATTGGCCGTTTATCGCTCGCTTGTGTCGGAGCTCTTTAGACTTGCATCTGGCCGGGTCCGTTGCTAGCTCCGCCGACGGTGATAAATATTAAAATAATATTTTCATAAAAATTATCAAAAAATAATTTAATAATTTTCATTATATCAAAATTGATATCTTGGCACTGTACCCTGAAATTAATAATATAATAAAGCTGAGAATTTCCCACTATTTAATTCTCTTAGATCCTAGAAGCCGATCATCAGAGGATTTTATTCCACGCAGTGATCACAATTCTTTATAAAAATATAGTTTATTGTGACAATGATAATAAAATAATAATAATATGTAACATGCGTGATAATAATCAGTGAATATTTAGTATAGCATAGGTATACAACAGAATTGCAATGTTTAAACAAATTCAGCGTCTACAGCATCAACTGTCAAGAACTTAGAAAGATTTATGACAGCTTAGAAACCAACTTTACACAGAATTCCACAGAATACAACAGCGCAGCAACTTCGGCTGACAGTTAGACCACACTGATTAACTCTTTCAATGCTGGCTAGAAGCCTCCTAGGCATACAATATCCTTTTGTATTGCAATTTTCAATTAAACAATGTTTATAGCAGTTAACTCAAAATGGTGATGATTTTTACATAATTTTGGCTTATTTAAATGGCCAATATAACTCAAATTTGCTGTCAATTTCAAAGGCGTACACCAGTCTTCGTGGCGGCAATTTGATTAATTTAAAATTGACACCCCTAACCTTAATTTAACCCTATTTCTTACAATGGGACCTTGTAAGATTTAGAAAGTAAAATTAATTACTAAGTTTTATTTGTCACTGGTGTCTGGCTTGCTTGGTGAAGCTTACATTAAGAAGAGTATTAAGAAGAGTATTCCACCCGCCCCCCCCCCTTCTCTGTTAGACTCATTGACTTGTTTACATAACACATTCCTTAGCTCAGACTTGAAAGTTACAGAAAGCAAGAAATTATGTGTCTTTCTTAGCCTGAAGATACCAAAATGGAGTTAGATTTGTTCTGAGTGTGATTGGCAATATACACTTTTAACTTCTATCTTAGCACAAAATGTCTGCCGATATAAATATACTGACAGTTATATTGGATCATACCTTAGATAAATACCATCAGGGACAGAAGACAATTTTGTGTGACAAATTATATATGAACTCCATGAGGACATCTGCAATAATGCCAATAATAATAATAATAATGAAATACAACAATATCAGTAATATGAAAACTCTGTAGAGTCAATAGCGGGGACACTCCTGATTTTAATATGTGTGCGACATTGTCGGTCCTCTATGGCCGTGATTCTGGCAGACAAGATTCTCTGGTGAGTTTGTAATTGGTGCATTGAGTTCTTTACTGTGGACAAGTTAGCTTGTGTGTCCTTTACTTGTTCCTTGACTGCCTGCAACTCGTTTTTAAAGATAGCTGAGTCAGCAGCAAGTATCTTGTGGATGTCAGCCAGCGGGACCTTCAATTCTCGCTTTGTGGTTGGGACTGAATCGTCGGAGGATTCTGCAGGCATGGTGTGTGTTACCTAAGAATTTGACGACACCTCCACTTTCCGGCAGTTTGGCTTGGGGCCGGCCTCCTGCAGGCATTGGTCTTGGCTGTGCAGGCCTTTGCAGCATCACCCCAATGTCTCTGTTTTCTGATCCAGAGATGGAATTTTGTAATCTGTGGCCCATTGCCAGCATGCAAGCTTGTGCAAGGGATTGTGAGAGAGGGAAGCGGCTCTTGCCAAGTCTCCACTGAGAAAGGCCTCAAGGCCGGGGATTGGCAGTGGGGTAGGCCCCGGATCTCCGTTGCCATTTTGGCTGCTTTTGGGCCTGGAAAACAGGCATCAATCAATGCAGCTTGGGCAGCAGAGTTCAGGTATGTGGTGTTTAGAGCTGGATTAGCGTCTTGTTCGCCGATATCGGTCAGATTGTCAGTTTTCTCTGTGGAGTTTAAATAAATGGTGTCTGGTTAGGTCTGCAAGCAGGCTCCGCTCCCCTGTAATTTTTTAAAATTAAAAATAAACAAAAATTAAGCGCTACACTATTTTTGAAGTTAAATAATAAATGGTTTCCTGTTACATAGTTACACAGTTACTTGATAAAAAGCATACATTGTCAATGTTGAAAAAAAGTTCAACCCTGATGCCCATTCTTTTATGCTGTTGATTAAAAAGAAGCTAAAAACCCAATTGAAAACTGTCACAGCTTACCTTAGTTGGAGTCTGAATTGCAGAGATGTTTGCGCACCCTTGCAGATAAACACAGCCCACGGTAACCAGATAAAAAGCTACCTGGGCTGTGAATTTGTGCACGGGGGCTTAGGCAGGAATAGTAACCGGGTACAAGAAAACAGACCAGGGCAAATCCAGAAGAGTAGCCAGACACGGTTCCAAAGGTCAGGGCAGCAGGGGTCACAAGCCAAGTCAGTCTTAAAGGACCACTCTAGGCACCCAGACCACTTCAGCTTAATGAAGTGGTCTGGGTGCCAGGTCCTTCTAGGGTTAACCCATTTTTTTTATAAACATAGCAGTTTCAGAGAAACTGCTATGTTTATTAATGGGTTAAGCCTTCCCCCAAAACCTCTAGTGGCTGTTTCATTGACAGCCACTAGAGGCGCTTGCGTGCTTCTCACTGTGATTTTCACAGTGAGAGCATGCCAGCGTCCATAGGAAAGCATTGTAAATGCTTTCCTATGCGACGGCTGAATGCGCGCGCAGCTCTTGCCGCGTGTGCGCATTCAGCCGACGGGGCGGAACGAAGGAGGAGAGCTCTCCACCCAGTGCTGGAAAAAGGTAAGTTTTTACCCCTTTCCCCCTTTCAGAGCCGGGCGGGAGGGGGACCCTGAGGGTGGGGGCACCCTCAGGGCACTATAGTGCCAGGAAAACGAGTATGTTTTCCTGGCACTATAGTGGTCCTTTAAGCAACAGGAAAGGGAAACATGAAACAATGAACTGACCCTGCCCTCAGGGAGAAGCAGTGTTATATAGGTGGATAACAAGTAATCTGCCTCAGGTGGACTTAGAGTGATAGACAGCAACCACAGGTGAACTCCAACCCCCAGTGCTGCAGACAATACCAGGATAAATATCAGGCTGAAACAAGAACTGAAGTGTGGCTCAGAAGCAAAACAGCAGGCCCAGGACACAGTGCATATCCTCTGTTGGGCACGTCTGGGGCAACCATGTCTGGATGTCACGGTTAGAAACGTGACATAAACATTTTCAAGTATACCACAAAAAGGGAAAAACCTTCTTAACCTTATAAAGGTAATCAGATTTTTTATTGGATGAACAACCTATTTACATACATATCAATTAAACCCTTGAATATTCTGTTCCTATCAGCTCTTCCCCATCAGTATTAATGTTTGGGAGCTTGTAACACATTCCTAATATTAATAGATATCCACTGTTTCCTCTTGTGCATATTTCTACTCATAAGGCTTCCACATCCTGATCTCTATCATCACATACAATTTCTTTTACACTTGGCTTCAAATCAGGTTTAATATAAAGACATATCCTGCCCCCTTCTCTATTTTTTCTATCCTTTCTCAAAAATGTATATCCATTTAAATTAATAGCCCGATCAAATGTTTCAACCCATCACGTCTCAGTTGTACCAATTATGTCATACTGCCCCTTGTATGCCAATATCTAAAGCTCCTCTATTTTCCTACACAAGCTTTTACTGAAAGATTTAAAATTTTACAATACAATGAAAAATCAGTATGAGATAAGTAAAATATTGATACCATAAACAAACAGGGTATAATGTAATACATAACTATCTGGAAGTAGTAAATTATTAATAAATGAACTGTAGAATAATATGGTTCAAAATATCTCAATGTATATATAACATTTTGGTCAGGTCACAAATTTAAGTTGTACTTCTGTCTGATGTCTTTTTCTTTGATATCCTATTCATATCTAAGAAGGTCAAGTGTATGGGAAGGCAACCTGAACATCAATTCACATTGTATATTTTCAAACAATATGTTAATAACTTCCTTAATATCCGGAACTACAGGAGACTTCTAGTGACATGGAAGAGGCATATTGACTGAAATTAGAATATGGCCTGAGATCAAGCTTTATGTTTAGGTAATCAGTTATCTTTTTGAACAAGCATAGTTCAGGTGTTAAAGTAATTATGGAGTCATCAATAAGTCTAATTAAAAATAAGAATGTCATCCCAGTAAGACTTCAGTTTAGGGCATTTCCACAGCATATGGCATAGGGAAACCACCTGACCACATTCCCTCCAACACTTATTAGTAGGTGCTAATTGTAGCTTACAAAACATGAAGGGAGTGAAATACCATCTGTGTATAATCGTGTAGTGGGATTCCAAATGTGACACACACTATGTAATGCCCCTTAAAGCTAATGTAAAATCTAACCAATAATTCAGCTCATGTTCCTTACCTAATTAATTTCCCATTTAGTTATTGATTCAAATTCTTGTGTTACCAATTCAGCCAACAAACCATAGCATATAGAAATTGTCCATTTCCAAGCAGGGTCCGAGACATAGATTCTTTCAATGAGAGACATGTTTAGTTTATAATCACTTGGGCCCTGTCTGGAAAGGCCACACCTAACAGTCACGGAGTCAATCATTCTCTCATGCATAATTCTTCTGAACTGTCCAAATCATATTTAGCTTTCAGTTGAGAAAACGAGAGAAGTATGATAGAATTAAATAAATGTTCAATATGTGTGATTGAATGAGATGACCAGTAATCTATTGGGAATATCTATTTTCTGCACTAATATGGGAGTTGCTCTGGACCACAATGAAGAGGGTCTAAGTTCCCTGTACAAAACATCCCAAGCTTTAATGGTAGTTTTTGTAGATGGAAACATATTTGCTAATCACAGTCTTTGATGTGAGGGCAGCCATAACACCTCTTTTATGGGATGTGGAAGAATCTTGCCCACCTCCATCTCAAGCCAGTGTGGGCATTTAGAATCTAGATTAAATTTGATGGCAGCGTGGAAATAATTAATGAAATCTGGCAAAGCTATACCTCAACTAACCCTGGGCTTTTGAAATATAGCCAGCATTTAGTCTTCCTAACCAGGAGATTTCGAGATTCCACCACCACTCCAAGCCCTTTCCAAAAGGGGACCAGAATTTACCCAGGTTTTAATCATTCATCTTAGACAGGTTTTTGCATAAGCTGATACCTAAGTAAGAGATGTAAAAGTCTAGTCAAACTTGAAATGAATTTTTAGAGTGTGCAATTCAAACCATGGGACAAAGGAAGTAAGGGCTTGAGTTTTACTTGTATTTAATTTATAGTAAGAAACGTCACCAAATCCATGCAGTATTGACATTAGAGGTGAAATCAAGGATATGGGATTATGTTCTTTGCCCCCAACTGCAATGCCCTTTAAATCATTTCAGCCACGGGTTCCAGTGCCAGCACAAAGAGAAGCGGCGACAATGGGCACCCCTGTCTGGTCCTGTTAGACAGTGTGAAACTATCTGATGTAAATTGTTAGACAGTGTGAAACTATCTGATGTAAATCCTATAGTGACGACCTTTGATGTTACAGAGTAATAAAGATCAAACACTGCTCTGACGTAGGGTATCTTCTTTTAAAGAGTTCCAATTGATTCTATCAAATACCTTATCTGCATACAAGAGAGGAGCAGAGAAGGCATTCTATCAAGCTTTGTAGATTCGTACTGTCCGGGGCCTGACGGTTCAGGATAAAACCTACCTTGTCCTAGTCTATTAATAATGGGAGAATTTGTGCAAGTCTTAAGGCCAATATTTTTGAATACATATTGGGGTCATTATTAATTAGGGATATGGGATGAAAGTTTTGACAAACCTTTTGCTCTTTACCAGGCTTGGGCAGCTTAACAATCTGTGCGCACAATGCCTCCCAGGCTTTTCACCAGTTTTCTAATAATGATTAAATAGCTCTGATAAATATGGGGTTAAAATGCCTGAGAAGGACCTTTGGTAAGCCATTGTATAACCATCAGCTCCCGAAGCTTTACCATGTGGTATTACATTAATGGCATTTAATGCTTCTTTAGACAAAATAGGTAAGTCAAAAGTATTTAATCTGTCGTCCGAAATTTGTTTCAAGGGAACTTTATCCAAAAATCAATTAATTCTATCTGATGTGGGTTATATAGGGTCTAAAGCCAGATTGTACAATTTCTTGTAGTATCTTGCGTTGAAAGGTCAAGGTTACTATAGCGTAGTTGGGGAGCACCAAGATCTGCAGTCTGTGTGGGTCCGGTTCCGAGTCGGGACTAACCCTGTTCTCGTCGGCCAGGGTGCATAAGTCGGGGTATTGCGTCCTCACCTGTACCCTTAGTTCCATACCAGGGATATCCCACCCTTCCCGCACCCAACCACACGGTTGCCATGTCCTGAGAATGTGTGCAAAGCTTTATTCTGCAGACGAGAAGGCCTCAAGCCACCGTCCAGGGAGGTAACATAGGAATCTGCAACTCCTAGGGGAAGGGTGAGATGAGTAGAGAATTTGTAGGAGAGGTAAGAATAGAGATTTGGGCAAAAAGAAGTCAGGGCATGCCCAGGTCCCTCCCAGGTCCCCCCCAGGCTCCCACTTGCATCTAGTCATCCTCATCTGTCTGTGCGGTTCCAGGTTCCAGTGGGTGAACCTCTCTTTCCCCAGAGAGTGAAGCAGGAACAAGCTCTTAAAAGAGCTTAGTGATTATTCAAGGGAGGCTGTAGCAGATTCCCTCAATTTAGAGTCCTGTCTCTTATTGGGGGAATCTGCTACAAGGGTAGGAGACGGCGAGACCCCAACTAAGCTGCTGCGGTTTGTGGGGTCTCCAGTGCTTATGGTGTCAAGTGGAGTGCTTGGAGCCCTCGGGAAGCACTAGGAGCATCCATCAACAGAGGTACCCAGTCGGGGTGCCAGATGATCCATTACACTGCTACTTAATAAGGATGCAGTGTGTTAACCATATTTAGGATTTAAATATCTCACTGGGGAAACTGCATACTTCGATCATAGGGCGTTATCTATACTTGTACAATATCCACTTAAGCGTTCTCATCTGTTGTTTGGCTGCAGTAATCCCAGACATTTATCTCCAACTTTAAATTAAACACAACCTATTATAACATAGACATCTGCAAGACTTTGTATGCAAGTTTCTATCCCTCTACCTTTGACCACTGAGGTCTTAAATTTATAAAACAGGGAAAATAAGACATAGATAAATCTTCCATCCTGATGTTACTATATATCTCAGGAATTTACTCTAATATACCTTCACACCTGCTCCAACTGCTATTTTTGAGATCTCTAATTGAGTGGATACAATCACCTGTTACTTTGTTACTGCATATATCTATTAGAAACTACTCTCCTATCCTAGTTTCTAAAGAAGACTTTATTAGGTTTTTCAAAGGGCTGTATGATCTACTTTGTATTTGAACAATATATTAGCCACTCCTACATATACTATACAGGCTACATAGATACTTTCCTTTTTAAATCACCAGCACGCTTGTTTTTTTCACATTTAAACTTTTTGGTTCACTGTCTATGTTTTTTGTTTGTTGAGTTCACATGTTTTGTACAGTACAACCTAGTACTAAATACATTTTATATTTATAATATCTTTTGCCCTCTGAGTTGCCACTCTTGTTGTGGGTAAATCCCTGAGGGACTTCTGGGGAACGGATATTCGCGTGCTATTGGCACTCGCTGTCTTCGCTCTCCCTTTAGCCCCTTGAGGTATCTTTTTTCTATTGATTTATTTGGGTTCATGCCCATTTCTACCCACTTAGTCCTATTTTTTTACTTTAGGGTCAAGCTTGCCTTGACCTTTAAGTCTTTTCTACTTTTTATTTTAGCTTTAATATAGCAGTCTTTTTTCTAAAAGCAGTTATTCTGCAAAAGAAAAAACGTCTCTTTTTACATGGCAACATAGTAGATCTCAGAATAATACTCATTATAGGATTACAACTCACTAGACTCAAGAATTTAAATTCTCCTGAACAGAAAATGAACCTAGAAGTCAAATAGCATGTTCATAACAGAACTACTTTCTCAACAATTAGGAACATAAAGAAAGAATAATTATGAAACTCTTTAAAGCCCCATATATTATATTTTTAAATCACAAAAACAACCATCAAGTGTCCTACATGCAGTAAAGGTTAATTAAAGCATTACAGATTATTGCTATATTTTTCAGCAAAATTATCTAATTCCCCATTAAATTATTCATTCTTTAGCTATTATAAAACACATTAAGCAGTTACTTAGAATGAAGTGTTCTCAGTCATTAAACTGAATTACCTGGTCTCTATAGCAGTATAAAGTCCTTCAGAATTTTTTAAGGACAGTTTTCATGTTAATGCCCCACTTTACAAATGCAGAAATTTCAAGGTGCTGTATTTTTGCCAGACAGTTGTGTACAAAGGTATTGTAAACCACTATTTATTAACAACTGAAAAGCACAGTAAATAAACACATGATTTGCAAAAGAGTTTATCATTTATTTTCAGTGTTACAGTAACTATACAGTAGCAATTAAATGCTTGTTCTATTACTTTATACTAATTGACTATTCTTGTCCTTAATTCCAGGGAACACTTGTCCCCTGTAATTAAATTAGTAGTCCTCACCAACTGACCATGGGAGGGGTAATGTAATGCCCCCCCATTTTTATTTAAATTGACCTCCCACTGATAATGAGTGGAGGGTTGGGGGATGGACAGTAGTCTATCCACCCATCATCACTTTAAAGATCCCCATCCAATGTCCAATAATTTTTGACCGATTGCTTTACATGAGACTTATGTAACAAAACAAAACAAAGGATGTGCATTGTATGTGTAGTCTCACAGATGAAGTAAACTAAAAATAAAGTATAAACATATTAATTCACTTTATTTATAGATATTCACTAGATATTTAATTTCGTCTGGGAGAACACAATACTGTGAAAATGGGGAAATTCTGAGCAGATTCTCATACTTACAAAACCCAAATCAGGTCAGAATTTGGTCCATCCAACTGAATTTGCAGATATCACGAGAATGCTATCGGGATCCGCATTAAAATCAGTGCTTTCGCATGTGAATCATATGCAAAGTAGAGGATTCGAAAGATTCATAAAGCATTGGTTTTAACAAAATTCTGGACCAAATGCATGGCAAGAGGCTGCAGCCCACTCCTCCAACGGCCTCCCGGCTGACCTGGAAGCTCCTGCTGACCTCCGACCCTGTGGACACTGGCGCCCTCACTGGGCGTCATCACGGTTTGATACTATTTAATTTTGCTCTTTTCATATATATTTCACTGTTTGGTAGTTTTCGTGGGTTTCAATCCCCGCAAATGCAAGCCTCCACTTTCAGGCTCACACCTGCAGGGATACAAACCTGTTTGGCTCTTTCCATACGAACATTTTTTGTTTAGGCCAGACAAATGAATTTACATAGGCTAGGAGACTCTATGGCCGTATAGAGCTTTTGTGCTTCAATTAATTTCATTTGCATAGTCTGGGGGGTTTGGCAGGGATTTCGTTCTGTTACAAATGAACCCCCCTGAAGGATCACAAGCTGAAACTACACGCGTACACTACGTTCGTACCTTTTTCTCACAAACGCTTGTCATAGGAACTCTCTATTAGATGAAATCCTTCTGGTTTCGCACATACAGCTTAGATAGTTTTTGGCTTGTGGCCCTCTAGGGTTCATTACTAGGTATTACATCTGTGATAACTATGGATTGTTGTAAGGTAATTCATGTCTTGAAACAGGTACTTTTAGATTATTTGCAGGTATCAAATTAACACATTTATTTGGTTCAAGGGTGCAGGGTTCTCCTCTATGGATCAGTATATTAGTTTAATCTTTAATACAGTTCTAATGATGCTACTACAGGTTTTCCTTCTGGTGGTTAAGTTGTATGATAGATGAGTACAGGTTTTAGGTATTATGTCAGTCTATTTAAAGATGGCGAGGTTATGCATTGAGAGCAGCATTTGTTTTTCAGACATCGAATCCTATTCCAAGGTGTAGATGGTTTAACTTTATGGGATATGCACATTTAGGATCCCCCTACCCATTGTTGTTGTTAGTAGGTATAGAACTCTGCTTCCCCTCTCCACCTCGTTTAGTGGGAATCACAGTTTGGTGTCAGGTAAGTTAAAAAAAAAGGGAGCATTACGTCCTTCCATTCCCGTAGTCTTCCTACAACTGTCTCATTCCTTTCATTAGGTTACAGACCATACAGCACAAGCATTAACTCCAGTTATGAGATGTTCCTATTTATTCCAACAACTTACCTCTAGTTAGAAGGTTTTACTGGCTTATAGGGAAGTAGGTGGCCATTAGGATTTATGGTTTTGGCAGTGTCCGCCATAGAGTCAGTGGTCCCGTGAGGCTAACACGCATCCTCCACGCATGAGATATTATGCCCCACGTGCCAACGAATAGCTAGCAGCCTCGCACGGTTGCAGAGAGAGGGCTTCACTTGTCACTTCCAATCTATCTTATGCTTTATGCCTCACCAGCCACCAACCTAGTGAATTGTTTCACCACTTGGCAATAGCTAGCCATCCAGTAAAACAAATTAATTCTAAGCATGTTATTTTTATATATTTCAGTATGTCTAAGGTCCCTGAGGATGGTGACGACATGTCAATCCCCAGCACTCATGTCAGGTCCGCTACACCCACACCAGTAGCCCTGCATCTATCATATCATGGACCATTCCTCGCATCACAGCTGAACTCCGTAGACATAACATTCCTTTCCTAGCAACAGCCAGGAAAGCGGAGCTGTTCAGGCTCATGCGGACCAATTCTGATAACAGAGACACACGAATAGCTCAACAACACCGATCTCCATGCAATATCGTCACTTGTGTCCTCCATGGGTAAAATAAATGATAGACTGGAAAGGTTAGAAGCTTGTAGTCTTCCTATACCAACAACAGGGTCCCTCGCTGCTGAACTTCCAGGCCCGTCCCAGCCACAACCGGGTTCAGGATCGCATGTTGTTAACCCAGCCCACATGCTGCCAGCAAATCTCAAAATAGACATCCTGGAGGCCAAAGACGTTAGCTTGTCTCCCTCCTGATTGCCTCCCAGGATGTCGTAGAGAATCGCATGTACGCATACGGGGATATATCAGTTGTACTGAAAACCAGGCACCTGAGACTCAGGAAAAAACTGCCTATTCCAGACTTTGTTATTGCCTTCGGAATCTATAGAGATGTTTTATGTTCCGTTTACCCACATAGGAGGGAGGAGTTGGATCTCAACATGCAACAGCAGGTGGACTTGGGTAATAAATATGGTGGTACATCATTTTATGATTACCACCAGTCTTTTTCGGCGAAGGCATCTGCAGCTCTGGCACAGTTCAATGTCAGAACAGATTGGAGCCAACTGGACACAGAGCTCTTTTGCAGACATTTCGCTGGACGGAGCATGCCAGCTTGTGCATTTTGCGCATCCACTTCACATTCTGCAAATTTCTGTCCTATTTCACCAGATATCTCTCCTAACATGACTATCCCAAGCACCAGAGCAAAGATTGAGAAACCGGTTAAGAGTAAGCTTGGTTGCCCCATTGTGTACCTGGGTAAATCACAAATCTGTAATAATTTCAACGAAGGTACATGTAGTACCATGTGGTACCTGTCTTGTTGCATGTTTTCTCTCACTGCTACAGCGCACATGCAAAGTCCATGTGCCCTAATAAAATGCATTCCAAACCTTATTTGACCTTGGTAAATGTTGGTGCACTAGCTAGTTATCTATCCACTCATCCTTCCACACACCTGGTTGAATTTTTAATAACAGGCTTTACACATCGTTTCCATACGGACATTATTCATATGCCAACAGGTATAGTTGAGTGCAACAACCTTCAATCAGCCATGGCTGATGTCAAAGTGGTAAATATACTGTTACAACAAGAATTGGGCCAAGGATTCTTATTAGGGCCTTTTAAGGAACCTCCATTTTCCAACTGGAGGACAAGCCCTGTTGGTCTGTTTGTTCACCGGGAAGAAATCGGCAAAACAGAGATTGATCATAGATCTCTCTGCACCACACTCCTCTATAGTCCCTAGTCTCATCTCCTTGATTCCCTGAGAATAATTTTCACTTCAATATACAACAGTTGACAATGCCATAGATGAGATTATTACAGCAGGCATAGGGGCCTGGCTCAGCAAAACCAACATTGTCAATGCTTTTATGATGTTACCCATTCATCCGTCTTTATGGCATCTGCACGGTATCGAAAGGAATGACCTGTACTATTTCTTCACAAGGCTTACCTTTGGTTCAGAAAGAAGTCCTAAAATATTTGACACTTTCGCTGAGACCTTGTATTGGCTCCTCTTGAATACATGCCGTTGCCATACAGTCATCCACTATCTGGACAATTTTATATTTATAGAAAACAATTCCCCCCCGAGCAATTTAAACAAAGCTATTAATCTATAAAAGACAATAGGGTGTAGAGGGACCTGGGTAATCTGGCTGGTCATCCCCTTTGGTTAGAGTAGGTCACACCCATTTTCCCAGTAACTGGACGGGACACAGTTCCAGGATACAATCTTTAACAATGTTTATTTGGGCGCACAGCTTTTTATGCACAGACCCCTGCAGGGTGTCTCCATCCAACACAACACAAACCACATACAGGAGGGGGCTGGAGAATAGATAACTATCTCCTGCTCTGGGAGATACTAACGAGACACAGGGACACGCATGAGTACATTTTACACAAAACTTGGCTGCACCAAAGGGGGTTCGGGGAGGATAGGGGTTTCGAAGCCCAATCAGAAGATAGGGCGCGAAAGCCAATGTCACCAATCCACTGAAAGGTGCTAAACTTATTTGCGCCAATCAGCGCCCAGGGACGATAGGGGTTTTTGCCACCAAATCAGATGGAATGGCATGAAGCCCCATTTGAATAAGCCTTCCATCTCGGATTGGTCACCCATTCCCTGCAGCAACCAATCAGCACTTTATTCGAGCGACCAACCGGGAGAATGGCGCACCCTGTGGACATGAGACCGAATCACAGCCCCGGGGACTCTCTGCTGGCACGCATCCCTCTCTCCAGTGAATATCCCCATGCAGGTATCGACCAGAGAGAGCGCTGTCCTGGGCAGCCATGAGCGTAGCCTCGTAGCTCCCCGATAAGGGAAAGGAATGAGGGATTATAGCTCTATTGGGGAGTAGGTAGGATAAGGCTAGTTCCCTTGCGGTCTGCAGTTTTCACACCTCGTTAGCGATGTGTGAACGTTCTAATTGGAGTATCGGGGTGGTCCGGCATGGTTCGAGAGACGAATGCTCCCCCATGATGGGCGTTCTGTAATACTAACCGGCGGCCACCCAAGGGAAGCGCGTGCCACTCGTTCCCTTGCTCGTTCGTTAGCAATGTGTGAACGTTCTAATTGGAGTATCGGGGTGGTCCAGCACGGTTCGGGAGACGAATGCTCCCCCTGGTGAAGCACGCATTCCCTTGCGGTCTGCTGTTTTCACACCTCATTAGTGAGGTGTGAACATTCTAAGTAAATGTTCTAAATGAAGTGCTGGGTGATCAAAAGGTATATTGCACAATTTTATGGTAAAAATTACAGAAAGAGGTATATGAAAGAGGGCACAGCCACA
Organism: Pelobates cultripes; assembly: GCA_933207985.1. NCBI lineage: Eukaryota > Metazoa > Chordata > Amphibia > Anura > Pelobatidae > Pelobates > Pelobates cultripes. Next base: position 223,363,508 of record OW240915.1, read on the forward strand.
CATATAAAACAAGGCAATTCACACTTTAGGCAGTCCTGCCACATAGGGGTTCCAGTCTAACCTCAAAAAAAAATCAGAAGGTCCTGACACTATCATTGACTCTGTGGCTATGGTAGCCAGCCTCCCGCAAGATAAAGTAAATACCATCGTCCAAATTATTGACCTATATATTCAAACCAGTTCCTGTAACCGCAAAGAGTTACAATCTCTGCTAAGCTTCCTTAATTTTGCAATGAGAATCATCCTGCAAGTTGAGCATTCATATCTAGACTTCTTAGTCTACTCCGAGAATTTTCTAACGATAGCAGTCGTATATCCCTCAATTCACAAGCGACCGCTGACCTTCTCATGGGGCATAAATTTATTTTACAATGGAAGGGGGAAAGTATGTTTCTGCCACAGTTATCTGTTCATTCCCCCATCATCTGGACAGATGCAGCAGCTACCACTGGGTTTGCAGCCATTTTTGGCAACAATTGGCTCTGGGGTTGTTGGCCAGAGGAAGTACGGGTTTTCTTTCTTGCAACTCAGCCTTATTAAGGGTATCTATTGTAGCTTCAGCAGTGGTTTGGGACCCTTTGTGGGCTGGCTGTACAGATCAATGTTTTTCTGAAAAAAACAAGCCATTTGCCATATTATTAACAAAGGGTGGTCATCTTCACAGACTATCATGAGGTTTATTAGGAAACTGACTTGGTTAGCAGCCTATAATCAATTTTACTTGGATATTAGTCATGTCCCAGGAGTTTTCAATACCGCAGCTGATCAACTGTCTCGTTTTCAATTCCAGGAATTCTGAGCAACCCTACCTACTGCCTCACGTCTAGCCACCGTTAAAAGATCTAATCATGAATTAAATGAAATACTGCACCATAGCTAAATCTTATCAAGTTTGGCTCTATCAACTAATACATGCTGATCCTACGATAGGGCCTTCTCTTTATACAATCGATTTATGATGGAGCATCACTTAGATAATATGTTTGACATTTCATCTCTGATAGCTTTCACTACTTTTTGCCACCTTAAGATAAGGCTATCTCATAATACCATCAAATTATACTTGACCAGCATCGAACATCATATGTACTCTAGTTTCCCAAACAATCCCAGCTTACTTTCCTCATATCCCATCAAGACCATACTTAAAGGTATAACTAAAGCCAGTGGCCCTAACCAACAACAAAGGTTGCACGTTAATATGTAGCTGTTTAATCCCTCAAGGACACATGACGTGTGACATGTCATGATTCCCTTTTCTTCCAGAAGTTTGGTCCTTAAGGGGTTAAAGACCTGTCTGATTTGCTAGATTCAGCTCCTTTTGAACATGTCACAAACACAGTCATTAAAACCTATCACACTACCTACTCCCTCGTCACGACCATTGCTGTCACTTCACGCGGCTATCCTAACAACATCTTGATGCTATATGTTCGGTTATTGTTAGTAAGACTGGGAATGAATCCTATTAGGTATTCAGGACACTCTTTTAGGATAGGGGTAGCTTCTATGGCATAGATGGATTCTATGGATAGATGGAAGTCATCAGCTTATTCAGTGTATATACTTCAACCTGTACAGGAAATGCGGAAGGCTTTCGTCAAAATGGCATTGTAATTCATATACTTTGTATTATGGTCTTATCTCATATCTCAATAAATGTACAACGGCATGGTACTTCTCCCTTTTTGCTCACTTTATTTACTGGCCTACCGCAAACATCGGTTTTGGCACACCTCAACCTACTTTTACTATTACAGGTTACGCTATTACACAGTCTTGCATTAATCATACTCAATGTTGCCCTGAACACAAATGTGAAGGTTTTTCCTGGAGTTGTAGGAGGGGCTTATGGACCTATATAAGGGACTCCCCCATTTCCTACAAAACCGTTATTGGTCTGGTGCTCCGTATGCCCCTCCCTCCATCCCCTTAATTTATTACATTCTAATAGGGTGGGCCCACTTTATTTACTGGCCTACCGCAAATGTTGTTTGCATTTTGCCAGTTTGGAGCATTCAGGTGTGTGTTAACACAATGTCAAGGAGGAAAGACATCAAAGAGAAGCAATTGTTACTACTCATTAAACTGGGAAAGACTATAAGGCAATTTCCAAGCTATTTAAAGTCCACCAGTGTACAGTGTGAAAGAGTATTCAAAAGTGGATAACATTCAAGACAATTGCCAATCTTCCCAGGAGTGGATGCAAATTCACACCAAGATCAGACCATGCAATGCTGAGAGAAATAACAAAAAAGTTACAACTCAGACTCTACAGGTTTCAGCTAGCATGTTACATGTTAAGATTTATGGCAGTAGAATAAGAAAAAGACTGAACCTCTTCTCTCAAAAAATAACATGACAGCGATGCTTAGGTTTGCAAAGTTGCATCTGAACAAACCACAAGACTTCTGGAACAATGTAATTTGGACAGATAAGACCAGATGGTGACTTTGCTATACCAATCACATGGAAATATATCAATCGCATACCTGCTGAGTGACATAGCAATATTAATCGTAGGGTGAAACAGCTAAACCAAGAATAGGTTAACATAGAAAATACCAGGTATACAACAAGTGATAGAGCAGTCCTAAAGTTAGAGTTAGATACATAGAGTTTACATGCATAGATGGAATGACCTAGCAATACTAAGTATGGGGTGACATTGCTACACCAAGCATAGGTGACCTCAGCAATACCAGGTGTACATGAAATAGTAATAGTAAATGTAGAGTGACATATCAAAACATGAATGCGACAAGTGATATAGCAATAACAAGCATATTGTGACATAGCAAAATCAATATGGGACAACATAGTGGTGACATCAGAGATGATCCTGGGTGGGTGAACGTTGTGCACAGCTCCCAGGTGCCTTGTAGAGAGAGGTGCATCAATGCACTAGGCTCTGCCATCTTGCGCTAAATCCTGCCCCTTCTTTTAAGCTCCACCCTTCCCTTACTGAAGTCCCAGATGGGAGAAGTGCTCAGAGTTGCTGGAAGGCAGGCTCGGCTGGAAAGTGAAGCTGAACAGGGGCAGGGGAGGTGGGCAAAAGAATTGCACAGAAGTTGAGGGGGGCAAAAGAGGTAAGAAAGAAGGGCACAAGAGAGGAGGGGTGCAAAATAAGGTAAAAAGAGGGGACAAATGAAGGGCACCCGAGGGGAGGGGGCAAAAGATAAGAAGGGCATGGAAGGGAACAAAAGGATAGGAGGGGTGCAAAAGAAGTGCACATGAGGAGGGGGTACAGGAGGAGAGAGGGCTAAAGAGAGGCAGGAGGGGGCTACATAAGGGCACAGGAGGGGAGGGGGTCTAAAGAGGGCCCATAAGTGAAGGGGTCTACATAAGGCCACAGAAGGGGAAGGGGCTAAATAGGGCACAGGAGGGAAGGGGACTAAAGAGGGCACAGGAGGAAACAGGGGCCACAAAAGGGCACAGGAGGGGAGGGGGGGCTTAATAGTGCACATGAATGGAGGGGGGTTAAAAGGGCAAGGGGGAGAAGGCACAGGAGGGGAGGGGCAAAGAAAGGCATAGGAGGGAATGGGGAAAAAGAAGGACACACACATTGAGACACACTGTATTCCCTGAACACATGCAGACACACACTGCATCCCCAGTACACATACAGAAACTATTCACTACACACACTGCATAACATAATAATGTGGTTGTGTTTTGGTGGACATGCTTTATGTGGGAAGCTAGACACAAATATGGCACTGATAACATTTTGGGGGGCAAAGCTGGTGCTGTTGAAAGAGGGTGATATGTGACCTGGTGAAGTTGGTGGGCCAAACAGATGGACTGGTTTCCATAGAAACTGGGTGTGGTGTTATGTTTGTGATGAGGAGGAGTTAGCAATATAGCCACACCCACCTGGGGCACCAAAAATATTCTAACACCCTGGGTGACATACATACATCAATCAATAAAGCAATACCAATTGGGTTGACCCAGCCATGTCATGTATGTGCCAAGCAACATAACAATAGTGAACAAAGGTAACATTGTTGCACCAGGCATAAGGTAGCATACTAATAACATGCTTCTGATGAGTAATATAGCAAAACTAAGTGCAGGTTGAAATTTTTAAACCAAACCTAGAGTGAGATAGCAATATCAGGTATGCATTAAGTGATGTAACAATACCAAATGTAGAGCAACATAGTGTTAACATGCATACATTGTATGACACAACAATAACAAGTGTAGGGTTATTTTAAAAATCCAACAAAGGGTGACAAAGCAACACCATGCATGCAACAGTGATATTTAAAGCTTAAAGTAAATTTATAGAGTGTGTAGAACAGTTTCTGCAACAACATCTTTAATTAAGTGAACAAACCTGAGCTGATTAAAAAATAAGGTCAAATATGAGGTACAAAAGGCGCTACAAACACACAAAGAAAATAAGTAGTGCTCAGAGCTGGACTGGGGATACAAAGCAGCCCTGGAAAATAATTTATGCCAGCCCCATAAGTCATTGCACCATATATTGTCACATGCAATATGTAAGTTTATGTCTTGCCACCCTAGATGATTTTATATATATATATATATATATATATATATACACACACACATATATAAAACATAAATATATATTTCTTTTTCTAATATAAAATATTGGTCCTTTCAGAGTGGAACGTTTAATTACACAGTAGGCATACTCACTTGCTGACAAAGACGATCTCACTGACACACACAAGCTCATTGAAACACAGCCTCGCTTTAGAGGGATCTGGTTATATTTGCAGTGGAGAACCTCAGGATTTATCAAACTGTTTCGCTAGGACCACCTCTCTCTGATGTGAAACATGATGCGTTTCGCCTGCCTCCTGGGCTTCTTCCCGAGTGGGAAGAAGCCAGGGAGGCAGAAGAAACACGTCACGTACATACGAAAAGAAGCCTGGAATGCAGGTGAAACGCATCAGGTTTGACATCAGAGAGAGGTGGTCCTAGCGATCGCGTTACCAGAACGCAGCCGGAACCCGGAAGTGTACAATCTTGATCGTTTTTATGTGTATATTCCTGCTTATCAAGTTGTGGGTTTATTGCTGGCAAACCCACTACTTCAAGTAAGAGTTTTTAACCTTTTGTCATAAATAAATACTGTTTGATACTATTAAATTTGGGCCCCTGCCTCTCTGTTTGTTTGTACTGCCTAGATATTACATCTGATACAGAAGAGTATCTTGTCTTGCTATATTGTGGGTTTATCCCTCTCCATTGGAGCAATTCAAACCCAGAGCCAGGGGTGACAAGGCTCAGGTCCATGTGAGTTGATCCGCAGACATACTTTTAATCTTGTATACTCTGTATGTACAGATAGTCTGCACTATATACTGTGTGTGTTTTTTCAGAGTACTCAGAGAAGACCCTGACTCCATTGCAGTTGCTAGCGCACTCCAACTTCCTGGTATCTATTGCTTATTTGTGTCACTGTGTGTCACTTGGGGGTAGTGCAGCAGCACTGCAGATATAAGCCCTTTGACTCCATCTGGTTTTTCAAAACCATCACTGACCCACTGCCAAACCGGTCATGCTGGAGGATGTTGCAGGCAGCAGAACGTTCTCCATGGTGTCTCCAGACTCTGTCACATCTGTCACATGTGCTCAGTGTGAACCTGCATTCATCTGTGAAGAGCACAGGGTGCAAGTGGCAAATTTGCCAATCTTGGTGTTCTCTGGCAAATGCCAAACGTCCTGCATGGTGTTGGGGTAAGCACAACTCCCACCTGCGGACGTCGGGCCCACATACCACCCTCATGGAGTCTGTTTCTGACTGTTTGAGCAGACACATGCACATTTGTGGCATGCTGGAGGTCATTTTGCAGGGCTCTGGCAGTGCTCCTCCTGTTCCTCATTGCACAAAGGCAGAGGTAGTGGTCCTGCTGCTGGATTGTTGCCCTCCTACGACCTCCTGGTAGCGCCTCCATGCTCTGGACACTACGCTGACAGACACAGCAAACCTTCTTGCCACAGCTCGCATTGATGTGCCATCCTGGATGAGCTGCACTACCTGAGCCACTTGTGTGGGTTGTAGACTCCGTCTCATGCTACCACTAGAGTGAAAGCACTGCCAGCATTCAAAAGTGACCAAAACATCAGCCAGGAAGCATAGTAACTGAGAAGTGCTCTGTGGTCACCAACTGCAGATCCACTCCTTTATTAGGGATTGCTAATTGCCTATAATTTCCACCTGTTGTCTATCCCATTTGCACAACAGCATGTGAAATTGATTGTCACTCAGTGTTGCTTCCTAAGTGGACAGTTTGATTTCACAGAAGTGCGATTGATTTGGAGTTACATTGTGTTGTTTAAGTGTTCCCTTTATTTTTTTGAGCAGTGAATATATATATATATATATATATAAATTCTTATGTCGGACCAACTCATGATATGACACTTAAGATTGGTTTATTTCTGACATATTAACATATTTTATACATACCGAACGTCGTAATAAATGTAAACTCTATACATATTTGCCCACACAATTCAGTAGAGGTACTATCATTATCTCATTATGTATGTAATTTTTAGTTGTTTTAGATATTAAGGAGTCTCTTACAGAATATGACAGTCCTCATTCTAACCCCTTTCTCCACTGAGTATCGTTTTCCTCCGGCTCAGAATTTACACTGTGACAACCCTCATTTAGAATAGGACAGCCCACATGATATATACATACAAGTGTCTCTGTGTGCACATAATCAAACCAATGTTTTGATATGATCTCGACAGCTACATTGCCAGTACAACCCTTCTCCCTCTCTAGTATAGGTTCATATACATTTTTTCCATTTTTGACACAGCAACATTCTTCCTATAGTCATTCCTACATATACCACCATGTATTCTATATGTATATTGTATATTGTTTAAACATCCTGAGGTTGCATGTATCATTATTTAATACTATATTAATAGTTATGCACTTCGGGTATCTACACTGAAAACATTATGGTTCCTAAGTTTAATATAACAGTATCATGGTGGCAGTATCTCTGGTCTGGGGTTCTATAAATTAATTGGCTATAGGGATTATCTCCTAAACTACATTAGTACTACGATTAAAATGTCTTCACATTTTCCTCCATGTTTAACTCTTGGTTTTAACCCTTTACTTGCAAATATTTGGTGCTTCAAATCACTGCACAACATATTACCTTAGCACCGATTTTCTAAATATGTCACTTTTCAATCTTGTACACATACAGTTGCTGAAACGTTTCCTAGCAACAGATTGTTTGGGTGCCGGCCTCATAACGCCTTTACGTCACTGGGGGTCACATGTCCCGCAAACACACTTCCGAGTTCGGGTACACCTCGAGGTTTCACTTGGATTGGTAACTCACTTTATTCCTCACTGTATATATTGTGTATTTGTCTCTTCGAAACGTTGATCGGGACTGAGTGTCAATTTTTGCTTATATGCAATAAATAATACTTATTTTTTCAGTGCACCTACTTCACTTTGAGACATATATATATATATATATATATATATATATATATATATATATATATATGTGTGTGTGTGTGTGCATGCAAATTTGCTATATCCCTCACCTGTTGGATCAATAAGCTTAACAAGAATTATAGTTATGAACAGCCCATGTACACAAATAAAAGATGTGGTTATAATGATCTCTGTATATTTTTATTGATTTAAATACATATTAAAACATCCAATGAATATTGATTAAATACTAAGGGTCAGATTGCTTTTTTTGAAGTAAAACAAATACATACAATTGAGCTATATGCTGCTAAAAGTATATTCACCATGTAACAACTGTATTAGCCTCACACACTGTGAAATCGGAATGTATGTTTACAATAACAGCTACATAAATAAGACATTTTTTGTTTGTTTTGTGCATGACATATAAGAACTCAATTTAACTTGTCTTTTTATCTGTTTGTTCATTCTCAGCCTCGTTAAGTTTTAATGTAAAAAAAAAAAGGGACAGAGGAAATTTTAGAAATGAGCAATAAACAGATTGATAAGTAATGTTAAGAGGACATCATGTTCCTTTCTCTGAAGAATACAATATCTTCGCTTTAGCTTTCTGAAGATAGACATAGTCCATCAAGCATATAAGCAGTAATTATAAGGAAGTGGTAACTCAGGAAGGTTAGACACGATGCTTTCAGCCTGGATGTGTCTTAACAGCGTGAGGATATTTTTTTCTTAGAACAACTGGCATGGCGTGCTTCCCTTCAACAAATGGCTTGTCAGTGGGAGCTAACTCTAAAGCTGGTCATCTCTAAAACTTTAGCAGCACATCGATTGATTCAAAAATTCACTACAGGAGACCGAAAACCTTGAGAGAAAATACTGCTCAATTCTTAATGAAATAATTGAGATATCTATAAGCAAAATACGCAGCATGTATTCACTGAAATATTTTAATTGACTGTGCAAGCAATTGATAATTATAGCACATTTTAATAAACTAAAAGAGCAATTATATTAGAACATAGGCAATATTTCTACATCTGTAGCTGTTTTTTGAAATAAATTAATATTTTGCTTATCAGGAGACCAATAAATATATTAAAATATGTTTGTTTTATTTGTGAACGACATTTGTTGCAGTTTGAATTACTGAAGGCGATGTTCATATTCTGCAAATCAATGTTTTTCTAAAATTAAATGAAGAAGGGATCTGGTGGCTGTGCTATTTTATAGAGCATCAGAATAAAATGTATTTTGGTCAATATTGTGTTTCAATTTAGGTTCATATTCAGTGACTTTTGAAACAATACTTTGGGGGGCACTTTAGATACCACAGTCAAAACTGGAGGGGGGGAGGAGGTGCACTCATTTACACCACTAAATCAAGTAAGGGCCAGCAGCCCTGAAAAAAAATAATACTATACCAGCCCAGTAATGTGTCGCGCCACCATAGTGGTGGAACAGATAACTTGAAATTGAAAACTATTACTGCTATTAAAGTGAAAGAAAGCACTCATGGGGCTTCAAAATAAGCGAAGGAGTGAATTCATTTTAGGAACATGTGCATTTGCATATAATCACTGTTTCAATCAAACTACCTTAACATATTAAGGAAAGTTTGCTAATGGGACTGACATGGTGCACAACTGTAAAAACTATTATCTTGTTTATTTTGAAGTCCTATGAATGTGCTCCTTACTTTGAATATGTTATTGTGCTGGTGTGTGCACCATGCAACAAGACTGGGCCAATATGTGCTCATTATTGTCGGAATCACATCAATTACAACTTCTATCTGTACATTGTGTTAGCAGCATTGCAGCAAAATGTATATATTGATAGAAAAAACTATTTAATGCCCTCTTTCACCTGTCAATCAACTCTTCGGCATAGACTCCTGTGCTGAAGAACTGAGTTAGCAGTGGACACAGGCAAAGATGCATTCAGCCACCCCTACCACCACAAAAAAAAAAATCTATCTTCACCTGTGTTTCTCTTAACTTCTCCTTTGAAGTATTTGATCCTTTTGTGTTTGTTATCCCCTCTTTTGATTGCCTTACCTTTTCTAGGCTACCTTATCCTCTATTTTTGCCCTTAGTGTTACTCATACAGGAGGAGAGGGAGGAGAGACCGAAAAGGGAGAAAGGGTTCACGGAGAACAACAAGCAGATCACTGGAGGTTACTAGGCACAGGAGAGGGGCTGTAGTGGGTGCAGGGGCTGGAGGCTGTAGCGGGTACAGGTGGTGATAGGGAGTGTAGTCAGTGCAGGGGATGCTAGGGGCTCGAGTGCAGGAGGATAGGAGCTATAGTGTGCTCACGTACACCTGCTCCTCTGAGCTAAAAGGGTATTAGGTCCCTGCAAAAATAAAAATGCATTGCATTACAGGATGAAACATTAGCAGCTCTGCCCTAGTCACAACAACACTTAAAGGGGGCATTCACTCAGAGCAGCAGCAGCTTTTGGACATTAGATCAGGTAAAAGGTGACAGACTGGCAGAAAGTGGATTCACTCAGAACAGTTGCAGCAGCACAACCTTTGAATGTGAACCCAGAGGTGGCAGTCACTTCTCTTAATTAAGTCTCTACAAAAAACAGTTATTTAAAAAACTGTGCTGTTTCCAGAGTGAAGCACTTGCACTCCTACACTAATCACAACAACATCTAAAGGGGGAAAATATTAAGAAACTTGAGCCCAAGTAAAAAAAGGTGGCAGTCACACCCCTAAAATTTTCTGGCACCACAAGGCCAAAATATTTCTTATCAACAAAGCTCTTTAAATTGACATGTTAAACAAAAAAGCAGAGTACAAAATGAATAGGATCATTTCCCACTGAGTCACTAACTGAGTCCATTTACAATTCAATACTATGAAACCATGCACACTCAAAAATTAGAGATATTTGTCTATTCAATAAGTACTTTATTTAACAAAATATCATATCAGGATATATGCAGAGTCTCAAGGGTTGTACACTGTGAAGGAATGCCCCATCAATTGGTTAGGCAATATTCGTTATTTACCTGTTTGTTTGCTTGTTCAAACTTACCTAGTTCAGTTCCCGAATGAGGACCACCCTATCTCATTAGAAAGTGAAATTCAGTATGAAACTACTACTCCTAGCATTCAGTCTCGACTAATGTATGGGGGGAAAAGCTATACCAGCAATATTTACTTTCATGTTTGATAGAGCCACTTTACTTTGGGAAAGTGAAATTCAGTGTGAAACTACTACTCCTAGCATTCAGTCTTGATTAATGTATGGGGGGAAAAGCTATACCAGCAATATTTACTTTCATGTTTGATAGAGCCACTTTACTTTGGGAAAGTGAAATTCAGTGTGAAACTACTACTCCTAGCATTCAGTCTTGACTAATGTATGGGGGGGGGGGGAAGCTATTACAGCAATATTTACTTTCATGGTTGACAGAGCAACTTCTCTTTGGGAAAGGGAGTCTGTGGCGGCGATATACTGGTGGTCCTCCACATACACTATAAACCACAATACAAACAATTGTGAAAAACATGTGTCTAACAAATACTCAACATACTAACCCAAATTACCACAAAAATAAAATATGTTGTCCCCCAAGGGACACTGCTATTCCCTATCCCAGATTTTTAGCAATACCACACTGTGAATAAGACTGAATGACACCCTATAATTGTATATTAGGTAGCATAAACATTGAGACCGTTCAATTTCCAAAGTAAAGTTCATCACATCTAGTAGGTGAGTAGTTACTATGGCACTTTCTCAAAGCACTTTCACAGCCATTTTGCTGTGGCATGTAAAAGGACTACCAAATAGACAGAAAAAATTTAAACAAAAGCAAAAAAAGAAGAAAAAAATATGTTTTGCGGTCAAATAAGAAAAAAGGGCCATGCAAGTCAAATTAAAACAAAAAACTAAGAATCCTTATGGTTTACTCCTACTACAGTAAAAACCAATGTGTAATATAATACATGTAGTTACCAAAATGAAATGCACTTAATTTTAGTATCAGAGTGTCACTACTAGTGATGTACCGAACGGTTCGCCAGCGAACGGTTCCCGGCGAACATAGCATGTTCGCGTTCGCCACGGCAGGTGAACATATGCGCGGTTCGACCCGCCCCCTATTCGTCATCATTGAGTAAACTTTGACCCTGTACCTCACAGTCAGCAGACACATTCCAGCCAATTAGCAGCACAGCCTCCCTAGCAGACCCTCCCACCTACTGGACAGCATCCATTTTAGATTCATTCTCAAGCTGCATGCTTAGTAAGAGGAGGGAAAGTGTAGCTACTGTTCATAAGATAGGGAAAAGCATAGCTAGGTTAGGGATAAGGGTATGCTTTTTTTGGATTTTTTTTTTCTATCTAATGTAAATGCACTTGGTTGTCTGCCACTGCTGCCAGCTTCTGTGTCAGGCTCACAGTGCCCATTTCCCCAGTCAGTGCCACCAATTACATCTGGTGTCACAATAGCTTGGATTTAAAAACAAAAAACTTTTTTCACTGTTATAGATTGAATAGCAGTCAGTTGTCTGCCACTGCTGCCAGCTACTGTGTCAGGCTCACAGTGCATACTGTGCCCATTTCCCCAGTCAGTGCCACCAATTACATCTGGTGTCACAATAGCTTGGATTTAAAAACAAAAAACTTTTTTCACTGTTATAGATTGAATAGCAGT